>CM065426.1:50502022-51720647 GCA_033060865.1 Dorcus hopei | reverse complement strand
GTTGCATGCACAAGAAAATTTGACACGATTTTTTACGTTTCTGGTGCAAGACTTTTTTACCTAAAATTTTGTGTTATCATTTTTGATTTCTTTTTAATGCAATTCTAATAACCCCAATTTAGCCTAAGGAGATCGAAAATTGCAAGAACTACATGCACTTTTTATTTTAGGTCCGTTTAACATCCGTACTTATAAAATCGACATTTTCCACGACAGTAAATATTTCATGGCTACTATGAAAAATATCGATTTTTTGAGTGCAGAATGGATCTAAAATGAAATGGGCCTACAATTTTCGGTCTGCTTAGGCTAAATTGGGATTATTAGAATTGCATTATCAAGAAATCAAAAATGATAATACAAAATTTTATGTAAAAAATGCCTTGCACCAGAAACGTGAAAAATCGTCTCTGGTGCTTGCAACAGTTGAGAACCTAAGAGCAAATTTGGTCCTTGTAAACCTTTTTTATGGATATAAATGGGTAAGCTAACTACTTCTAAGAGTTAAACACCAAATGCACATTTACCGCTTCACAGCTTGAACAAAACCGAAAAAATTAAAAATCTTTTTTTTTTCGATATATTATGCCGCAGAAAATTTTGTCTGAGTACCAAGCGATACATTTTGCAATAACTTATCGGATCCTACTAAAATTTTGTCTAATATGTCCAACAATTTCAAATTGTCGGACATATTTAATTTTCGTATTTTAAATAGGTGCCATTTTTAGCCACACTAAGAATTGTTCACCGGATCTGTCCTGCTTATATTTGGTTATCGAACATGCACAAACTATTGGCGCAAAAAGTTTTTTTGAAAAATCAGTAATAAAATTTTTTCCCATATGGTGCGAACTTTTTGGCGGTCACTGTATACAGAATACCATAAATATTTGCCTGTTTTATGAAAAGGAAAATGACACTCCTCTTGTTGGGTATGCCGATTCTGACTGGGCTGGTGACACAGATCGCAAGTCTACAAGTGGATATTTATTCAAAGTGTTTGGAGCAACGATTCTTTGGGTCACAAAGAAACAAATCACCGTAGCATTATCGTCCACCCAAGCGTAATATATTTTCTTGGCGAATGCTGCTACAAATGATTTGGTTAAAAGGTTTACTGCGAGATCTTCTAGTGGAAAGTGACAAACTAACAACAATTTTTGAGGACAATCAATCGTGCATCAAACGATCAAACTAATCAATAAATGGGAACACCGACCGTCGCGTCGTCTGAAACACATTGAGGTTAAATATGTATAATTTTTATTAGAGACTTGTACAATGATGGTGAACTAAATGTAAAGTACTTGTGCTCAAAAGATTAAATAACAGACATTTTAACAAAACGCGAGGGTGGGGAGGCACGCACGCATTTTTAAACAAAATCCATTTTACATTTTACTTTACGAACTAGTGCGTGAAAAGTGACACTTTACAAACTAAAATTAACCTTTAAAGTACATAATGTACTTTACGCACGGTTGTAGAAAATAGTATATTATTTTACGAGTTTCACAAGAAGGCTTATTGTAACACGAGTGGGGTTGGGGTACGACGAGCGAAGCGTAGCAAGCTCGGAGTGCTCCAACGGAACGAGTGTTACAATGCCTCTTGTGAAACGTGTAAAATATAGTATTTTTTCTACTTTGCGTCACTTATTGAACAAAAAAATTAAAAATATTGTCAAAAATTTGATCTCCTTGGTATATGGGGAATTTTAGTTGTAATGCGTGGCAACACTGAAAACCTTTCGTTTTAATCAAAAGTCACTTTAACAAGTTATTAATTTTTCTTATCCAGCTTCATTGTGAGTATTCTGTTAAGTAACAAATAAATAATGAGTTATTTTGTAGAATCTAATAAATATTTTCAATTAAAAATTGACTAAAATTTCCCCAAAAACAGTTTCACAATGAGCTTCATTGTGAAACTGTTTTTGGTGTCACAATGAGTTCATTGTGAACGCAAAGTAGAAAAAATATTTTACCTACCTAGGCAGATAAAGTATCGTTTTCAGTCCTTGAACGGGTATGATAAAACTGTACTTTCGAAAGTGGTAGTCGAAAAAATAAATTACGTAAGCTTTGTTCACTAACCCACGCTGTTTCGTTACTCTTTCGTTTTTGAAGAGTTATCTTTGACTGTTTCTGGAAGTTTTTCATAATATCACTTACAGAGAAATCTGACAACACTATCGTAAACACAAGGTTAAAGCCTGTAAATTTTATGTGACATTAAACTACAATTACATGCATGTTACATCTAAACCGAAGTATAGTGAATAGTACAAACTACATTTAAACTTTTAGAAAATCTACGAAATTATTGCTGGACTGGAATTATTCTTCAAAGTGCGACAGTTCCACAGATTAGGGTCTTCGACTGCTTGCAAGTCTTTGAACGGAATCCAAAGCTGATTGGGCTCTTCATTCACCAAACTATCACGCACCTACAACACAGAATAGCTTAGGACAATACAAAACCACGATCTACTAAATTTCACGAGAGAGTGCCTTATCCGGCCGGCGCAATTTATTTGTTCAAATGTTTCTCCGCTAGTGCCACTTACCTAAAAATCGGAAGCGAATTCTACGCGGAAGCTCATTTTCAATTAATGTCAAGTTCGCGCAGTTTATAGCAAGTACAGCTGTATTTTTTGCACAGATAGTTTTCTTGTTTTTTTTTTCGTTATTTTTTGTGTTTTTTGAATGGATAACTAGCGCCAAAACGGAGAAAATAAATAAAATATTGCCCAGACCGGTTAAGAGCTCTGTCTCGTGAAATCTAGTAATTCGTGCAAAAAGCAATAGAATCGCACAAATAAATAAAACTAGCTGCGCTGAATAGTTCGCAAATGGAACACGAAATTTTACGCGCTAATAACTGTTACCTTCAACATAACCGGTTTGATCAATTAAACTTGGTTTTTTAAGTATTTTCCGCAAAAAAATGATTAGCACAATTTTCAACTAGATAGAGCTTCGTATAACCTCAAAGATCAACAAAATTGTCGTTGAAGCTTTACGCCCCTAGTCAAAGTGGTCCTCGAGGAGAAAGGGGTAGGAACTCGAACGAGACTTGACGCCATGTCGCATTTTTTAATGGAACAAAGGGCGTCGTGTCACAATGGAAAGCACCTCGTATTAGTATTACACGTTTCACGGTTAACTTCAAACGATTCTTGACTTGTGATTGGAGGTTTCATTAGTTGCAATGCTGTGGCTAAACGTTAATGCTCGCTGTTATTTTATCAAGATGGATAAAGACGATTGCCTTAAATAAATTAAAGGTTGTGGCCGCGATAACAGTTTTAAGTTGTGGATTCATGTCCATCTTTCGCTAAACTGAACGCAAAGAATATACTGGACGGTTCGCCGAGGAAATTGGTATGCTCGTCGCGCGAGACAGCCTCGTGTACACACAAAGAAGTCACCGCACGCGGCTTCCTCGCGAAGCAAATTGCCGAGACTGGACCCGACTAATGTAAGACAATTGGACATGCGACCACGTCACCTGGAATAATTACCCCGCGGCCCATGAGAATGAGGCGACGCTATCAGATAATTGGACATGCGATTGCACTACCTAAAATAATGGCACCATAACCAATAAGAAGTACCCAAGAAGACCGGGCATTGCAGGGTAAACCATATAAAAGAAGACGACCGGAGCGTCAAAAACCAGTCGCTTTCGAGCAAGTCTATACTGGCAGCTCACCGCACACAAATACGCGGACAAGCTCTTGAAGCGTCCACCACACACTAAAGACACACACTGAGGCGGTTGCGGTAACGTTTGCGATGACGGTGGTGATCACAAACGTTTACATGCGAGCGATCACAGTAAAGTTACGTAGATTCATTGGCAGATCTATCTTGTCGCATGTATGTGAACGGTTTTCATCGCCACCGCTGTCGCAATCGCTATCGCAACCGCATCAGTGTGTGTCTCGCTTAATACGCAGGCAAGCTCTCAAAGCTCTTAGCACCACGCAGATACACGCGGTAAGCAAGCTCCTGAAGCGCTTACTGACCCGTAACACCAGTGAGTACGTTTACGTCTAAAATAGGTTTTATTACTAAAGACTTCAACTCTCAAGCCCGAATGCATAGGCGCTTCAATGTCGCGTATGGCACCGATCGAATTACGGCGCTGCAAACATTATTTCTTCGATATAGCGAGAATATTTTGATCAACTTTATCACATTTTATTTTGTTATTTGTTGTATTTTTGACCATACGATATAATTTGAAAAAAAAACGAAAACATTCGTTTAAATAAAACTCATTATATCTATGCATCACGCAGCCGTAAACAGCACTGGATACACAGCCAGTCGACCGATTGAGGTTTACAGTGTTCGGCGCGAGCAGCGAATAATATACAGCTGGACGGACAAACGGAACCTTCTTTTGGAGTCTTTATTTATTACAACCGACGTAAATGTCGTGTGAAGTGTCGACCTTTCAATCGTTCCACCATACGTTCCACAATCGTCCCAAAAACTTCCAGCCGAAGGACCCGACGATGGTTCCAGCGCAACGTCCTCCGAAAGGTTTTTACAGACAGCTCCTCCCCGTTACCGTACCTGCGTGAAGTACAGCATTGGGCTCGTTCAGGTAACACAGCTGCTCCAAGTCAGGGCTCGGCATGATGAAAGTCAGCGGTCATGTATCTCTGAACGGACTGCTCCTTCTCAGCAATTTTTTGTGTCATTTGAAAATTTGACATTTATTGAACCTCGTTTCTGGACGTTTGATGAATTTAAATACAATGGCAGAAAATATTTTGTTGTGTGAATTACATATTATGCGACGATAGGCTAGATTTGAATAGTCTGTTGCCCGTAGTACAAGACCTTGCTAAGATTATGTTTGTTTATTGACTATACTTACTTCCATCAGTGAATGCTCAGCGCTGAACAAGTCAGCGTAAATAAATTCCGCTGTGTAAAAATGACAGCTGCTGGAACTAAGCGTGTCGGTTCAGGAAACTTGCTGATCCAGCAACTCAGTTGCTGTGGTCGTCTGAACGGGTCCATTGTCTCTCACCGCTACCACCGACTCCGGAGAAGCTGCGCCGGGACACCCGCTAGTCGCTGTCGCTGCAGTAGGGTATTACCGGTTGCATAAGTTAGACGGCTCCGTTCCAGTCAGCTACCCTTTCACAGTTAAGCTAGCCGTTCACTTATCCGCATCGGACGCATCGCACGCAGCGAACGGATCATAAAAACTCATTCTTTTCGTTATTTTAAATATATCTGCGTTCACTGCTTCGCATCGGACGGATCGCCTCTTACGATGTGAATGCATAGGCAGGATAAAATCGCGGACAAGTGAACGCATAGCTTTGAGCTGACCGATTCACGTCGTTTCGCAGTCCGACGGGCATTCCGCATGATGCATTAGTAAAGACCAACGATCTACACCTTTTTGCCGACCGACAAGCGTTCCGCACGCAGCAACTGACGCAGCAATAAATCATATTTGATGCAACATTAGATTGTTATATTAAACGTTAATAAAAGTTTAAGTATTTCTACGTTTCATTATAACTTCGCCACAAAGGGTTATCAAAACAAAAGTTCATAAAGGGATGAAAGGTTAAATCTGGTAACATACCCTAGAGATGGATCGTTACTTTAGGAAAGGTTCCTTTGTAACACTACAATTGGGTAATGGTCTGTCGCGCTTCTCAATACAAAAGTAACGCGTTCCACGTGGAACGATTTACGATGTAAAATGCAGCCATAGATGTCATAACGCTCTTTGTCGCCTATTCGGCGCGATCAATGAAATCGCCGGAACAGTTACGTTTAGAAATACATGTGATAGCACTAATAGCGTTTATTCACTAGGGAGAAGAGCTATGTTAGTCGTTTTTTTCTGCACATTACAATTGAATGTAAAGGCGTTAGATGGGTCGCCTACCGATAAAATTGGAACGCGCGCTGTTCATGCATGAGCTGCTGTCGCTGGTGTGAAGTCGTAACATAATTTAAGTTGTCACGGCGTTCCAAAGGAACGTGTTACTTGGAACGTTAGTTTCTTGTCGCGGTACCGATCGTAGCGCTCCACACGAGGAAAGATTTTGCACATCTCTAACATGTATATGGTGGAAGTAGTGGAAAAAACTATATTCAGAGTTGCTATTTGGAAAAAAGGATATCTTCCAGTATACCTGCTCAGCTTCCTTGAAAACCCGCAGGAAATTCAATCCAGCCAACTTCTGCAGGTTTTCATCCGTCCACCTAGTTGCGTTTCCACTCTGGAGCAAATCAAAGAGATCCGGATATTTCGACACGTCTTCCAGGCCTTGCGGCATTCTGCAAAGCAAGGCTTCTTTTTTATGAAGATCCTCAATATAATTGGAAGAATTAATTTACCCTGAAACACCATCGTAATCGCTGCCTATTCCAACGTTGTCATGACCTATGACATCGACGATGTAATTAATGTGTCCTATGCAAAAAAAAGTAGTTCAATTATGTGAGACGGCATTTGTGGTAGAGTTACTTATGACGTCATGAATCGTAGCTTCATAGGGGTTTGCAGTGATGAATCCGTTGTAGAAGTTCACCATAACAATGCCTCTTCTTTCATGCTGTGAAATATATTAATGGTGGATGTTATTTATTGAAACAAATACGTCATTAAAGATCTGAGAGTTAATTAAAAATTAAATTACCATGCCTATAACGTTAAGGGCTGGTACTTTCATTACTGATTAACTTTATCCATTGGTTTATTTCCATGCCTACAATTGTTTCTATAGAAATAAACCAAAGATTAAAGTTGTTAATCACTTATGAAAATACCGACCCTAAGAATCTGTTAATTTTAATTTTTACACGATCTCACCAAAAACATTTGCTTTGCTGCCACAATGATTGACAACAATTAATAACGTGTTACTGACAATACTGACACTCACATTTGCACTACCTATACTTACTAACAAATGCTATACTTACTAACAAACAAAGTGTGTCATCGCGCACATTTCTGTTATGACCAAACACGCCAAAAGCTGAGGAGTGGGAAAAAATAACTGGGGCCCTGCTTGCTATGATTGCCTGGTTCATAACGGCATGAGAAACATGAGATAAATCAATGAGCATACCAAGTCTGTTCATTTCTTTCACTACGAGCTGAAACGGGCAGTGATTAAAGGTAATCAGAGAACAAGTTGCGACTTTACCAGGCCATATTCTGTCAAATTGTGCACAGGAACATCATCATCGACGTAAGAATTATCAGCCCTTTAACAGAAGAAAAAGCAAAATCAATTTGGCTGTGCTTGAAGCCCTTAGTTAAGTGTAGGCTTGTACAATTCGGGCAATACTGAATCGATTTTCGATTCTCCAAAAACTATGGGTACGTTCCACTTAAGACCCAAAACGATCGCGCTCGAGGTGTTGTGAGCGGCCGTTCCACTTATGTTTAATGTCATGATCGAGAATGACAAGTGGAACGCTATTACGGTCTAAATAGGCGAAAAAATGGAGAATATTATACTTCAACGTTTAATAACAAATAAATATTCAGATAATGATAGTAACTCCAGTTCAGATGATGAGTGGGAATTGATTTATAAAGCACGGAAGAAACAAAGTAATTTTTTCCATTTTCGCGGTTTAAATTTGTAGGTTAAAATCTGTCAAAATGTAAACGCTCACGCCGACCCACGTCTGTATTGCGGTCATTGTGATCGTTCAATCTAATCTCGCACAGGGTACCATTCGCTCATTCCCGTAACAACGTGGTCGTTATGTGGAACATCAAGGTGAGCAATTTTATCGTTATGAACGTTAAGTGGAACGTACTCTATTAAGATCGAAACAAATCGATTCGTATTAGATATTTTCTATTCAATTTAATTGACAGTTTCTCCACTAAACAACAGTTTAGTTAGGAGCAGAAAATGTTACAAATCGGAATAGGGACTTCACAATTATCGAACGTAGAAGCAATAGCTCGTCGCGCACGTGAATCATGGCCAATACTAAACACAAAAAGCCATACGTAAGTGTATACTGTATACATATAATCCATTCATTATCTATTTACCATTGTAGTATGCCGTGAAAGTCTAGTGAGAATGTGGTACTCATGTATGTAACTAAATTTTGACAATGAATATAATGAGAAACGTTTTCCTTCACTTTTAATTTTGGCTGAGTTACTTCTTAAATCTGTTTCGTTGATCTATCTGATTTGATTTGTCACAATTTGGCGTACGCTAACATGACATCATTAAATCTGTCTAATTTTACTATGATAGCCAACCTACTAACTTAAAATAACGGCCTACTACGATGGTAAATAGATAATGAATGGATTATAACACTCGTAATCAAACGAAAATCAACTTTAAGATCCAGTTTTACAACTGCGGCTCAATTTTGAGCTAAGGCTTAAACCCTTAGCAACGATTATTTCAACAATAGTTGTGAAGAGTTTAAGCTTCGGCTCAAAGTTAAACCGTCATTGTAAAACTGGGCCTAAGAGTAATCCATTTACATCATATTTGCCGTTTACTAACAAGGTTCATTTTCGAACAAGTTTACGGCTTTTCGTTTTTAGTGCCTATCGGGAAATACTGAAGAACGGTTTAGGGATTTTCATTCTTTGCGTTAGATATTTTGCATTTTATAACGTAAAATTAGTTAATCAACGCGAACAAGTATTCATACCACAGTGCAACGATATTAGCTTTAAAAGGTAGACTTTACCATGGCGTATTACAAGAATGAGTCAGAGTCATATAGCGCACGCCCAGATCATAAAACATCCTTAGAACACCAAGACGTGAGTCCATGGAATGCCCTCCTTCGACTGCTATTAAACTTCCAATTTTACGATTGTTAAATGCATCCAGGATACCTTTAATTAATCCAAGTTTACCCGATGCATAGAAAAAAATAAATAAATAAAGGCTCACCTTCAGAGTCGATCACAAGCTGCAGATCCTGAGGATATTTCTTCACCAATCTCTTGATCACATCGATTTGTTCGATTGTTTTGGCTAGGGCATCCTTGTATTGGACTTGGCAAGAAACATACGCCACCCAAAACTAAATACAAAAAAAAGTGCTTTCCTTTTACCACAAATCTTACCTCACATCAGATAAACCAACATCATTTCCGTTAGCACGAACAAGTGAGTTTGAATTGAGATTTTAACCTCCCACTTTGCTGCTCGTGCATTCTCATTAGTCGCTAGATTGAAATATCCGACTCGCGTCTGCTAACACGAATATCACTTTGGCTCCATGGCTCCCGCATGCGCAGTTAGGTAAGCGAAAGCGGGAAATTTAAAATGAAAACGATCGATAAATCAAAAGACATCTTATTTTAGAATTTAATACGTCAAAATTGTTTTTTAATATGTATAATAAGTTAAATGTTTAAGAGTACGAGACGGGAAGTACGAAGCTCAAAAGGAAATGTTCTGGTGAAATGCATTTGTTGTGTACCACACTATGAGTTTAATTCCAATGATATTCATTTCTTCCGAAGCAGGTTTACACTCTACTCTTTCTTTCCGTCGAAAATAAACGTCGCTGTTTACCAATTATTTTGTTATGTGGTGAACTTTTGCTGCTTGTGGTTTTTGTGTTTTCATTCTTGTTACTTTCTATTACTTTTCTAACGGGGCGGTAATCTTTTTAAACGCTTCTAGTTATTCAAACGTTATTTTTTCTATCAGCTGAAGATGTATTATTTTTAATTTTTCTTTTTCAATGTTTAGTTGTTCCTTGCTCTTGTCTGTCATGTCAGGTTTACTTAAAATTTGAATAAGTCGTTCATTTTCTTGATTATTGTCATTCTTGTTTTCACCTATTATTAAAACATTTTCTTCATCTGTACAAATAAAAAAGTTGTCAATAATTAAATAAATTATGTAAATAACGGGGATTGTATTTCCTAATCGTAGTGTTATTGCAATGCTTGTTTTATTACTGTATTTAATAAGTTATTTATTTAATTTATTTAATTATTGACTTAACTTTTTTATTTGTACAGGTGAAGAAAATGTTTTAATAATAGATGGAAACAAGAATGACAATACTCAAGAAAATGATTTTTTGAATTTTTCTTCCCATTTTTCCCCTCGTGTTGATTTCACTTAAGTGAATCCAGAATCAGTAATGTAATTTTCTTGCATCATCCAAATCTTAACCTGACATGACAGACAAGAGCAAGGAACAGCTAAACATTGAAAAAGAAAAATTAAAAATAATTCACCTTCAGCTGATCGAAAAAATGACGACGTTTGAACAACTAGAAGCGTTTAAAAAGATTACCGCCGATTAACTTATTATACATATTAAAAAACAATTTTGATGTAACTGCGCATGCGAGAGCCATGGAGCCAAAGTGATATTCGTGTTAGTAGACGCGAGTAAATATCCGTCCTAACTTACTTGTTCTGCTGACAGAAATGACGTTTAACTGATCTGAGGTAAGATTGGTGGTAAAAGAAACGTAGCTATTATGTGGACTTGGGGGATTTACCTGTGCTCCAACTCTTCCTTCTTGCAGACGAGGCAGATCCGTAAAACACGACCTACAATTCTGCTGGCCCCATATGGGATCTGATGTAAGGTTTCTGTCAAACTCGAAGTTAGTTAGGTTATTTTCCAGGAGCTCATAGAGATTGTATGGTAGGTCATTGTGGCTGAAAATTTGAACAGTTCGAGTAATTTCGTAAAGAAAATCTGGAACTTACCCGTCAATTAGGGGCACCGTATCCAAAACGTGGGCGCTTGTTCTTAAACCTAAGCATGTCAGGAAAATCAGACCTAAAAATAAAAATGTTGCTGCGGTTGTTCTGTCAGAATCAATTAAATACATTTCGCTGAGATTTATTTATGAGATAAACATACTTGATTTTAATTTGCAGGTAGATTTAGAGTGATCGTTTTTAATCTGTCTTGCGATAAAAAGATTATTGGAACAGATAAAAATTTAATTATTTTGCTTAGGTATTGTTACAGTATATAACTAAAGCTGGTTCTTGTCCGATGAAAATTGTATCACAAAATCTTTTAAACGGACACTAAATAGCGCACAACACTTAACGTTTCGCCGTCGAACGACGGGGTCCGTTTAAAAGATTTTGTGATATAGTATACCGGGTGTCCGGTAAAGAATGGACCATACTTCAAGGGTGGCTTCTTTGGGCCAAAACAAATCGATATAGACCAATTTATCTTAGTACAATTTTGCTTCATTAAAAAGTTATGGCCTTTCAAAGATAACTTTTTTATTTCAATATTTTAGCAAAACTCGTTCATTTTTAGAGATATTTAATTGTAATTTGGTATTTAAAGGTTTCTTGTACTGCTGAATCTGAATATCTTCCTATTTTTAACGTAACATATAGGGGGCGCTCTCGAGATCCTGATATTCCTTTGTTTATTGCTGTACTTTTTTTTAATATGAATATTTTTAAAATTATATTCATTTTCTTGAAAGAACTTTTAATTTGCTTTAAAAAAGGTATACTTGTTACATGTCGCTAAAGTGTACCAGTTTTGAGAAAAATGGCTTTGAATATGATAATGCTGAATATTACTGTTTTAGGTCTACATTGAATTAGGCACATAGACCCGTGTTTCAGTTACAGTTTAACTTTAATCTTCACTTTATTTCCATGGGAACAACTGTTTTTATAATTGTTACTATGGGAGTAATCTGGAGTTGAAAGTTAAACTATGAGTGAAATACGCGGCAATAGCAAACATAATAAGAATTTTTTACGTAATGTATCGTTGATTTAAATGTGGAATTGTAAATTTTTTTCAATTTTAAGTAAATTACGAAGTAGTGCAACTTTAGGTAATTGTCTTTTCATCCTGCAGTAGCGTTACTGGTGTAGAAAGTATTCAACATTTTCACATTCAAAGCCATTTTTCTCAAAACTGGTGTACTTTAGCGACATGTGACAAGTATACCTTTTTTAAAGTAAATTAAATGTCGTTTAAAAAAAACCAAACATATTCTAAAAATATTCACTTAAAAAAAAGTACGACAATAAACAAGAGGATGTCAGGGTCTCTAGAGCGCCCTCTATACGTTACGTTAAAAATAAGCAGATATTCAGATTCAGCAGTACAAGAAATCTCTAAATACCAAATTACAATTAAATGTTTCCAAAAATGAGCGAGTTTTGCTAAAATATTGATATAAAAGAATTATCTTTGAAAGGCCATAACTTTTTAATGAAGCAAAATTGTACTAAGATAAATTGATCTAAATCGATTTATTTTGATCCAAAGAAGCCACCCTTGAAGTATGGCCCATTCTTTACCGGACACCCAGTATAACGGTATTAGGCCGTTATGCCTGATGTAACAAGCGAGGATAAATTCTATGGCCAAGGCTATAAATTATCCAACTTCGTTATACAGAAGCGGAAATTTGGGTAATGGACAGCAAGTTTGCTTCGTTTCGGTTCGCAGAGAACTAATTGCATTTCAAAATGAACACAGAAAAAAGAAAAATAAATCTGCCATTTTTTAGGTTTGTTTCATATTGTATCCAGATTCTTTTTCAGCCACACTTCCAAAAACACCCAGTAATTGTAATCCACGGTGAATTGAATATTGACGGTGGCAACATTCTGACAAGTGAGATAGCGAACCGTTATGTCACCGTATACCCGCTTCTCCTTTTACACTTAACCTTTGATTAACTGTCAACCGTGACAGTTAATGATTGATTAATAATTAATAGCGTTTTCCACTGGTTGCATCGGTGTGCACTCAGGATATCTCTATCTCGTTTTATTACGTAAAGCTGAACCGAGATAAAATTATACTCAGTGCACACTAATGCAGCCAGTGGAACACGCTATAAGTGAAGGCCACGTTTATATCGAACGCGCTTTGCTTAGTGTTTCACGCATACTCACAGTATAAAGAAAAGCGCTAAGTAATGCACACGAGAATAGGTGTTTATATCGACAAGGAGTTGAAACGCGTTTCAGCCACCACTTGACAGTTATTGAAACATGAAGAAATTAACACGCAAGTTGTTGCTATTGGAAAATACTACATCAAAAATGAAAACATTAAGGAGACGGCCTAGAAAATGGGTACATACATTTAATCCACAGTTTCTGCAAAAGGTTTACGTTTTTATGGCCGGCATCCCTTGGATTCCAGATTGGTTCCCGTTTATATACTAAACTAATCAATTGCTCTTCCATATTTTTATAAAAGTACTTTTCGTAAACAAAGCGTTCAACTTCTACCAGGCGGAAAAAACGAACACTGTCCGTTAACCGGCGCTTCACTTAGTTTACTGCTAAGCATTGTATAGCATGAAAAGCACGCGGTATGAGCGTTTACGTGCTAGGCAGTAGGACGATTAACATCGCTTTACCGCCTAGCGTGCAGTCAGACGCAAAGCGCAAAGTAAAGCGCGTTCGGTATAAACGTGGCCTTGAGGTAGAAGCGGGCATGCTAGATGTGGATATAGGTGGGCTGAGCTGTCAGCCATTTTTGCTTTTCAATTGTGTTGCAAGTTTACAAGTGTGGTAGGTTATTCATTAAAAAATGGGTAGTTGTGCGGCTCCTAATTATAACAACAGATTTTAAATTGTATTGCTTTTCTTCTGAAAAAGACAGGAGGCATTTCCCGGGTAAAAGTAGAGCAAAAATGGCTTCTCCAAAAAACCATTGATAGGTCAGCTTCCCTATATACACAAGCCCTAGGGCATGCGATGACGTAACGGTTCGCTATCTCACTTCAATGCTGCCACCGTTAATATTCAATTCACGATTGTAATCTACATTTATTTAGAGATGTAATTTTTCCGGAAAAATAAAAAAGATGGAAATTTTCCGATGACCTTTTCCAGTAATTTACCAGAAAACTTCCGAATCAATTATAGTAACGTATTTCTTTAAAAAAAATATTTTTTTTAAACTCAGGAGCAAACGTTAGTTAAAATAGTATCAAATACTCATGTACAAAAAATGACAGAAATTAGAAAATAATGTGTATTCACAAACCAAACTTACACTCTGGCGTTCGTTTAACATAACATTGAATAAGGAAAATACCAGCAATAATACTATAAACTTTACTTTTCCCTTTCTTCTGTGATCTTTTGAAGTTAGGTTAGGCATTACATTTTATGTTAAACTGCGCAAGCGCCACAAATAATAACTTCATTAAATTTTCGTCGGAAATTTTCCAGAAAAATTGGTTAGAAAGTTTCTGGAAAATTTCCATTTTAGAAAATTTCCAAATTGGAAAATTTCTGAACCACAGCCCTACATTTGTTTAAGGTTTAGGTGGAAGACCACATGTCTGAACCCCACCTTAAGGTTTCCCCGTTTATATTGTTAACATTATTGGGTTGGCTTGTGTTATTTGTGTTATTCTTTTCCAATAAATCTTATAGAATCAGTAATAAAAAATCGTGTTAAATATTTACAAAATTCAAAAATCCACAATAACAATAAACAAACTTCAAACAAAAAATACATATCATTACCTTACACTGAACCACTATATGACACATTTAAACACATATTCAAAAAACACAATTTAATTTCAGCTAGCAAATCTGTAAATAATTTAAATAGTATTTTCTCAAATTTAAAAACCAAAACACCAAAACTAAAACAACCTAACGTAGTTTATGAAATTAAATGTTTAAATTGTAATTCATGTTATATTGGAGAAACAAGCCAAAATTTAAAAACACGTCTAGACCAACATAAATATCATATCCAAAAAAATAATCAAAATCATTCAATGCTTGTAGAACATTCATTAGAAAATGACCATAATTTTGATTTTGAAAATACTAATATTTTATTTTACGAGTCTAATATTTTCAAAAGACGTTTTATAGAAATGTGTAAAATAAAAATGTCGTCAAATTCTATTAATAAACGTACTGATTTTGCAAATTTAAACGATACATTTTGTAGTTTTCTCGATTCCTTAAATAGAATATAGATCTGTCAATTTTTTAACATTTATAATGTTCAAATTATTTTTAGATTAAAAAATAAAAATTAAAAAAAAATCAAGTTACTTTTTCAGTTTCCGTTGACAACCTTGTTTATTTTAACAACATATTTTTCACTTCTGACGAAGCTGTCGAACGACGGTGAAACGTAAAGTGTATAGTGCGCGATTTAGTGTCCGCTTAAAAGATTTTGTGATACAAATTTCATCGGACAAGAACCAAATATGAAAATAAAGACGTTTATTATTATTGTAACGTTTTTATTAAAAAGTATAAATTAAAAAAACAGTCAGTGTGAGTTGCACCGACATGGATTAAAGTTAATCTCGAATTAAGGTGAATCAAGTCCTATGTTTAATCTACGATTAATTAACAACGACATTGGTACAACTCAGCCTCAGTCTTAAATAAAATAATATTTAATAACGAGTTGAACAAATATTATTAACTATTAAACAAACACTAACACTAAGGCCCAGTTTACAGAAACTTTAATTGCAATCAAATTTTAATGACATTGTTAATTTGACATTTCGGAATGTATTTCTTATAGCAACTTAATCGTAATTAGTTTAATTCGCAATTAAATATTTGATTAGCTTTCTGTAAATTAACCCTAAAACTACCTACAACTAATTTAAATCGCTAAATAATTTCTGTCGAGAAATATTTATTTACACCTCCGGGCGTTAATCTTGTTCACGGAAAATTATGACTGTCCATAACGGACGACGAGGCGAGGTTTATATTTCTCCGTAGACTTTCTGGAATCGTCTAGACTGGAATGGCTAAATTATTCACGTTGTCCGCTAGTAGATGACTTCTCAGGTTCCATAAAGTTTTTCACATGGAGTGGTAATCAGGCTTTCCTTGGGCACTTGCTTCGTTGCCAAGTAATAGAGATTGCTTTCACGTTCTCCCTGGGTGTCCTTAATCTTCAACACTTTTTCTACCGTTGGCAATTCTGCCGTTTGCAATTCTTCGATCCGGTCATATTTTACCCTGAATATTTGGCCTATTCCTCTGGACATTCTTAACTCGGCTGCCACGCAATGGCCTAAACTGTAGTCTGGTGATACTTTGAAAAGGTCCTGGGATCTTTCAGTGGTTATGTCAAAGCATGCCTTGCGTCCCGTGGCGTAATGGGTCATGAAGTTCTTAAAAGTTGCTTCGGACTTCTGAACTGAACGGACTTTTCTTCGCTAGCGTACGGAGCCAAACGATTGAAATGAACTACCTTGGGATTTTCTTAATCCAATAGACGACATCATTAATTCGCTTGACAACTTTGTAGGGTCCCTTTCTGGAGGTTTGCAGACCTCGTCATCGCTGGGAATTATGTAACCAAACAAACTCTCCTGGTTGGTATCCTCCATTCTGCGCGTTGATGTCGTAACGATCTTTCATTCGATCGCTGGCATGTTGGATGTTATGGCGCACTCCGTCGTGAATATCATCCATTTTCTTACGGAGGTCACTAATGTAGTCTTCATCTGCGAGACGTTCACCAGGTTTAACACCAAACTTTAGGTCGCACGGTAACCGCAGCTCGCGTCCAAATATCACACTTGCGGGTGTTTTTCCCCTAGTTTCATGGACGGATGATCAATAAGCCAAAAATGAACATAACTGATGTAAATAACTGTCCCAATCTCTCTGATGGTCGGATACAACTTTGGACAGGTATCGATTAATGGTCCTGTTCATTCTGTCCACCATTCCATCCAACTGTTGGTGTAGCGCAGTAGTTCTGGTTTTCCTAACACCGAGTAAGGTGCACATCTTTTGGAATAAAGCAGACTCAAAATTTCTTCCTTGCTCTGAATGCAATTCCATGGGTACACCAAATCGGCTTATCCATTCCCTAACCAGTCTTTCTGCAACAGTCGCAGCCTCTTGATTTGGAAGCGCGTATGCTTCGACCCATTTGCTGAATTAATCCATCACCACCACAAGATACTTATTCCTGTCGTTGGTTTCTGGAAATGGCCCTGCAATGTCTATGGCGATTCTTTCGAAATGACTTCCGACATTGTACTGTTTCATCTTTTCTTTGCCTTTCTTATGGGGTCCATTACTCGCGGCACATATTTCACATTTTCTACACCAGTCCTTTACGTCTTCCCTGCAATTCACCCAGTAGAAACGATCGCGTATCTTCTAGTGGTTTTTTGACGCCCAAATATCCTCCATTGTGAAGTTCTCCCAAAACTTCGGGAATTCAGTCCTTGGGAACTAACAACTGCATTTTCCGTTCCTTGCCCTCGTGATCCTCTAGTACTAGTGTATGTTTCAGGAGGCCATTGTCCACTACTAGAGAGTCCCACTGCGCCCAATAGGACTCTATGTTCGGTGAATAAGATGATATCTCTTCCCAAGTTGGTCGTGATTCTTTCTTCTTCCATTTCAATATTACCTTCAAGTCCGGGTCATTTTTCTGATCTTGGCGTAGCTCTTCGAATTGCCATCTCTCGTCTACTACGGCTGTCCTTGCAATTTGAATCAGTTATTCTTCCAAACGACTACAGTGCCTGCAGTCTTCTTGACAAGGCATCAGCATTTCGGTGTTTCACACCTGCCCGATGTTGGATTTCAAAGTCGTATTCCTGGAGTCGCTCGATTCAACGTGCCACTTGTCCTTCGGGATTCTTATTAAGAAATGTCTCCCATACCGATATTTATAAAAGTACTCGATCGACTTCACTATGGCCAAGAGTTCTCTTCGGGTAACGCAATAATTTCGTTCGGGTTTTGACAGCTCTTTACTAAAGTAACCAATCAACTTCTCTTGCCCATCTTGGATTTGAGAGAGCACTACGCCAGTACCAACATCACTAGCATCTGTGTCTAGAATAAACTTTCCTTGTGGAAGAGGGTAGCTCAAAATCGGAACACTCATCAGATATTGTTTCAATTGCTGAAAAGCAATCTGGCCGTCCTTCTTCTGTTAGTTTTGTTAGCGGTTTAGCTACGTTTGAAAATCTTGGAACGTACCACCGATAGGTGCAAAGCTCCAGATGTTTGTTTTGGGGAACCGTTCAGTCTCTTAGTATTTTCACTTTCGTCCAGTCTACGGCAATGCCATCACTACTGACGACATGGCCCAGATAACTGACCTCCTTCCGAAAGAGATGGCATTTCTTGGAGCTGAGCTTTAAACCAGCTCCACGTAATCGCTGGAACACTTCTTCCAGCTTCTTCAGGTGGTCTTCAAACGTCTTCCCAACCACGATTATGTCATCAAGGTATATCATGTAAGTTCTCCAAGACCACTCCCTTAAAACCATTTCCATTAGCCTTCCAGAACCGAGTGGAACCATCTTTCTTTTTCACTAATGCTACTAGTGATGTCCATGGGCTATTCAAGGGCTCAATCACATGGTCCTTCTCCATTTCTCGGATAAATTCGTTCGGCTTCATCGCGTTTAGCCTCCTATGGTTTTGACGCATCGGTTTTTCGTTGCATGCATCGTTTTATGTTGGATTACATCAGTTCTCCCTTTAGATTCATGCTCCATTTCGAAAAGGTCTCGATAGCTGCAGATAAGTTTCTTCGTTGCTGTCTCCTATTCTTGCGCCAAGTTTTGGGCAGGTGGCAACACAACTTCCACGAGTTTCTTTGGTAACTTGGGTCTTGTCGTCTTCGCTTTGGATCCGTGGAAGATAGAAGATACCATCGCACAGCTCCCCAAGGTTATTCTTTTCTTGATGTTGACGGGATAAGAATTCACATTCATTATGCGAACTGCCACTGTCTCCTTTGCCATTAATAACGACTAGAATTCCCCGTGCAATATTTTGGTCGTCGTTGTTTGGTTTCATCAGCAATACTTCTCCTTCTTGGAAAACACTATCTAAATTTGCATTTACGATTACTTTAGTTCGGTTTGGTAGCACAGTATTTTCAGCAAGAAGAACACGCGCAGCTACATCTTCTCCTTGGTGCAATGCAGCTCTTCGTTGTTGACTGTTATGACACCACGCTTTAAATCTTGCTGTAAACCATAGATGCTCATGATATTCATTCCAAGGATGGCTTTGTCTTTTATTTCTGCTACCAAGCACGATGACTAATGCTTGTCTGACCGATTGTGATGTTGGCACACTGTTAAGAGTTGTATTTGGGTGGTGAAATTGATACGGAGCATATTTAAAAAGCTTATGAAAATGAGTTGTGATAGACGGGGTACTCTTTTTATTTATTTTTATTTTACAACATTCAACTTTTTTTAGAATCAAAATGCAGGGTGATTTTTTAACTTAACATACTCCCCCGCCTTGTAATGCAAAGTAAAATTGATCATTTAACAAAGCTTAATAATTATATTGGCAGCAATTTTGCTCACTGGTCTTTTGAATTCACTATTTTGAGTTTTAACTTTCACCACTCTCACTGCACCATCTTCACCTGGAAACACTTCTATTATTTTTCCAATTTTCCATCTCGAAGGAGGTAAATTATCTTTTTTGAGAAGAACTAAACAATCCTTTTGTATATTTGGTTTGTGAAATTGTCACTTTGTACGCTGCTGAATTGATGACATTGAATTAATCTTTGCAGATATTGTAGTCTATCCAGTCAAGAACAGCTTATGTCGGTTACATCAGGATCAGCCAACAAATTATAAGGTCGAAAAATTAAAAAGTGCGAAGGAGTAAGTGTTTGCATATCATTTGGATCTGAGGACAACTGTGTTAAAGGTCTGCTATTCAAAATAGCTTCTATTTATGAAAGTACTGTACTTAACTCTTCAAATGTTAATGCAGCGTTAAAAGTGATTTTTTTAAGATGTGTTTTGACACTCTTAATGCCTGCTTCCCATAAATCTCAAAAGGTCCTGAAATTCTTTTATTTGGTTTCATAACGTTGGACTTAAATCGTAAAATCCATGCCATCACTCGTTTAGTTCTATTCCAAGTAGAAAATTTATTAAGAATATAATTAGGATCTATGGTTACAACAAAAGTTTTGATTTTTTTCTTTTCTTCATTTGTAAGGAAATTTATTTGAACTTCTGTTAAGTTGAAGTCTTCGTTAAATAATTTAAGAAATTCTGGTCCATTCCACCACAATTAATTTTTTTTTAATTGAATAGGTAAACATTCCCTGGATATTATATCAGCAGGATTGTTTTTTGATATAACATGATACCAATCTGATACATTTGTTAAGATTTGAATTTGCGAAACCCTGTTAGCTACAAACGTTTTCCATTTATTAGAAGAACTCTTTATCCAAGCCAGCACAATTCTTGAATCTGTCCACAAAAAAGTTTTTGAAATGTTGAGTTTGATGTTATTTGTTAAATTATTTACAAGATGAGATAATAATAATGCACCCATTAATTCAAGTCTTGGTAATGTAATTGTATGAAGTGGTGCAACTCTTGACTTTGATGCTAATAATCGTGTGATATATTCACCTTTTTTGTTTTTTGAACGTAGATAAACGCAAGCTCCGTATGCCTTTCGTGATGCATCTGCAAAACCATGTAATTGTATTTTATTGGCTTTTGATATCAAAATGTATCTTGGTATGGAAATCTCTTTCAAATATTCTAATTCACTTCTAATTTTAGACCATGATGTATACAAAACCATAGGTATTGTTTCATCTCACTCAAGTTTAAGACTCCACAGTTCTTGAATAATTAATTTTGCTAACACAATAACTGGACTGATGAGACCCATTGGATCAAACAATTGTGCAATTGTAGACAGAATTGTTCGTGTGGTTATTGCTTTTTCTTTGATTAAACTTGGGGAAAACATAAATTCATCATCTTTTACATTCCAAGACATGCCTAAAACCTTAGATGATTTCTTTATTTCCATAACATCATTGCCCTTAGTAGTTTGCGAATAGTTGTCTTTCCATTTACATAATTGAAAACCTGCTTGATTTAAAATGTCTATAATATTTTTTCTGATTATCTCAACTTCAGTTGAACTGGCTCCTGTTAATAAATCGTCAACATAGAAATCATTTTTTATGATTTGTGATTCGTTCGGATATTTATCTTGATTTATGTTAGCTATTTCAAACAAACTTCTAATTGCAAAAAAGGAGCTGCACTGAAACCAAAGGTTGCTGTGTTTAATTCAAATATTTTTAATGATGAATTAAAATTTTCGCGCCAAAATATTCTTTGATATCTACGATGTTCAGGATGTAACCATTTGACGATACATCTGAGTAACGTCCGCAGTTATCACATATTTATGAATTCTGAATCTTGTTAAAATTGAAAAAATATCATTTTGTATAACCGGTCCTGTATATTGACATTCATTTATGGAAAATCCATTGAATGTTTTACATGATGCATCAAAAACAACTCTCATTTTTGTAGTTTCACTAGATTCTTTGACTACTGCGTGGTGCGGTAGAAAGAAACATTCTTCGCTATCATCTGACACCTCTGACATATGACCTTGTTTAATATAATCATTTATCAACTGTATGTAATTGTTTTTGAAGGTTTCATTTTTCATAAATTTCTTTTCTATGTTTAAAAACCATTGTTTTGATTGATCACCTAAACTTTGTATATTAGTTCTTAATGGTAGTTTAACTATAAATCTACCAGATTCGTCGCGCTTTGTTGTCTCTTTATAAATTTCTTCACACATTTTTTCGTCAGAAGTAAAAGAATTTTTGTTTTCGTTTAATTCATCAAATGTCCAGAATTCTTTCAATTGATCACTTAATGAAGAAAAAAGACAAGTTTGTGCCAATTGTATCTGAATGGGTGCTTGAAATGACCCAGAAACAATCCACCCTAATTTTGTTTTTTGATAAATTAATCCAGTTTCCGTTTTAATTTGTCCAATGCATAGAAGCTCCCAAAATAATTCTGCTCTCAATAACAAATCTATTTCTCTTGATTTATAAAATTCTTTATCTGCAAGATTAATTCTAGTTGGGAATTCCTTTATTTGAATTCTATTTGAAGGCACATATCCAGTTATATTATCAAGAACTAAACAATTTACTATCGCCTTATAATTGGAATATTTGGAGTAAATTTTAATTTCTAATGATTTACTTATATTTATTTCTCTTAAATTAATTCCTGATATTGAAACATTCAAAGGTTTTGTATGTAATTTTAATAATTCACAAGTCCTTTTTGTAATATAATTAGATTGCGATGCCAGTGGCGTACGCAGGATTGGTGAATGGGAGGGGTTGGGTTGGGTCATATTTCGCGCATGTCCAAGTACCAATATTGTGTGCAGTGACCAACGACGTCGAAATATAATAGACTCGGTGTTGCATGTGGTGGGTTAGATCTTGTTAGATGGAAGAAACCAATCAGATGAGGGGGTACATAAGGTTCATTTTCGAATCCTACACCCCCTTGCAGCTGCACATCATGCTTACAAACAAAACATCGGTGTTCTTCGTCTATACCTTTTATACTTTTATGATCGAAGCAGAAGGCAGTGATTGGTCGCGTCAGTGTTGCCAGATTGGGCGATTTTTAAGTAACATTCGACGACCAAAAAAATTTATTTGTCCATATAAAATGCATTGGTGGGCGACTTTTATTTTTTAATTTATCTACTAAACATTTTTATTTACCGTATAAAATATACTTAATGAGCGATTTAATACGGAAATGTTGCGATTTTTCATATGAATAAACTGCTAACACTCGGTTGATTTGGGGGGGGGGTAACCCCTATAACCCCATACTGCGTACGCCACTGTGCGATGCTGAATCTAGTATTGCTCGAAGTGTGTGTGTTTTACCATTGATATATTTTACATTTATTTCAGCTGTTGATAAAATTACCTCATGTGTTGTTTTTGATATAAAGTAGTTGACAGATTTGTAGTGCTCTCCTGAGAACAATTTTCCTTATTGGTGTTATTAGATCTCTTTATGTGTAAAATGGTATTGTGTCTTTTTTGACATATTTGACAGTTAAATGATTTACAATTTGCCACAAAATGCCCTTTCCTCATGCAACTTATACAAAGTTTTAATTGTTTCACCTTTTCGCAACGATCCTTTACCTTAAGTTTTTAATAAAATAATTTTTGTAGCAGAAAGAGCATTTTCAATTCATCGTTGTCGTTAATGTTTTTGTATTAACACCTTTAAATTTGTTGCATTTATTTGAATGTGTATTTATATTTGATAACTCGTGCATTACTTCTAAAGTTTTTTGTTTTTTATTTAAATAATTTAAAAATTCTTTGTATGTTGGAATTTCCTCTTTATAATTTTCATTTAATTTTGTTTCCCACTCATGACTTAATTTTTTATCTAATTTACTTAACAATATTGGCAATAATATTGCATCCCAACTGTCGATGGGTTGAGTAAAAGATTCTAAGCATTGCATGTTATTATCTAAATCATTGATAAATGTTCTCAACATAATGTGGTAGTCCTTCATAGTATAAATATTTTCTAATTTAAGAATTTCTCTGACATGATTGTCTATGATTCGCCTTTTTTGATTATATCTTTTGCACAATGAATTGAATGCAATATTATATGTACAGAGTGTACATTAATGATTGAAGGGTGTTTGAATTTCCCGCCCATTAGATTATTTGTAAAAGTTGGTACTGCATACTATTCTGTTTTACCATGGGCGGCACATAAAATTATATATTATTAAAACAATTTATTAGTGATTAGAAATTATTTTACGTTTATTAATTACATACATTGATATGGAGAATATAAAAAGTAAAGCAGATATAAAATAAAATTATAACATCTGTTCAAAATGTCCCCTATTTGAATCCAAACACAAATTTACTCTTCTTTTCATGTTTTCGAAAACTTTGTGTCGTGTTTCTGGAGTGATGCTGTTGACAGCCTCGGTAATAGCATTTTGTAATTCTTCTAACGTATGGAGACGTTCTGAAAACACTTTATTTTTTAAAAAAACCGAACATGAAGAAATCAAGTGGGGTTAAGTCTGGTGACCGAGGAGGCCATCTGTCCCTACTTATTAACCTATCCCCAAAGAACTGTTGCAAATGATTCAACGTTGTCAGTGCAGTGTGGGCTGTAGCTCCATCCTGTTGAAAGTAACCCCGTTGTAATTCATCGTCATGAAGTTCTTCAATGAAAGGATTTAAAATTGTTTCTTGATATGCAAGTGCATTAATATTGTGTTGAAAAAAATAGGTCCAATGATCCTCCTTCTTGACATTGCCAACCACACACCGATCTTCTGAGGATGTAATGAAGTCTCTTCAAAAATATGAGGGTTTTCTGCACACCATATTCTACGGTTTTGCGAATTTACATAACCGCTGAGATGAAACCATGCTTCATCACTGAAGAAAGTTATGTCTAACATATCGTCATTATTTAAGAACTCATTAAACCATTGGCAATATTGCACTCGACGAGGCAAATCAAGAGGTAGCAACTCATGAGTTACAGTTATCTTATATGGATGTAAATGTAGAACCTTCTTGCAAGCCTTTTGACATGTACCAAGTGATAAATTCGTTTGAGCCGATAAACACCGTAAAGACTTCTTCGGACTTACATCCATTCTTTGATGAATATCTGCGATGACTTCTTCGGTGAGAACAGTGGGCCGGCCTCTAGATTTTCCTTTAGAAACACTGCCTGTTTCACGAAATCTCTGAATTATACGGCGGACGTGTTGCATAAAAGAATCATATGTGAATACCACTTCAGGGAACTGTTCTTGAAATTGTTGGTGACAACTTTGATAAGAATAATTCCACACATTTTGTTCATTGCGTATCCCCGACCGAAAATAGGCCTCAACAATAAATTTATTGTGCAGGTCCGTGAAAACCATCGCTAACCTAAAACGTTTGTGTGTATTTTTATTTCCTGTTATATGGCTGTACTTACCAATGAAAAATGTCTGACAGCAAAAGTGGAAATAAAAATAACCTTTTCGTTAATACTAACTCAATAATAATAAAATAAGGAAATCAAAACGTAAACAATACAACACACGCACGCTACTGACGAAATTCAACATATCCAGCATGAATACCAATCTTGTAAGACGAAAATTACTAATTCGACAACGCGCCAAATTCAAACGCCTTTCAATCATTAATGTACACTCTGTATATTGCATCTGTTGTTTTTAAAGATTTTAGCATTTTAGCAGGTTCGCCCTTCAAAACACCTTTAAGATAGCAAAGTTTTTGTACATTTGACAATGAATTATTTGAATGAATCATAGCTGTGTAACTGTCATAAAATTCTTGCCATGTAGTAAAATCGCTCTCAAAAATTGGTAATTTTATGTTTGGCAATTTTATTTTCATTGTAGTATTTGTATTTGATGTATGAAGTGTATGAGAAGGAGCATCTGAAACATTCGAAATGTGAAAATTTTTAGATGCATCAGAACGGACTGAGTGATTACCACGGTTAGGCGGATCGGATTCCGCTCGCGCTGGCAAGAGCGTCACATCTAAGTATACTCGATACGGGAATAGCAAATAATAGCATGCATAATTTGCAATAACACCGAACGTTTAGTGTTTAATTTAATTAATTTATTTTTTAATTCGAAAATACGAAATTTTGTTTAAATTTAACAATTTCTTACGCGATGAAATTAAAATTTCGTCCGACGCTTATGGAGAAATGAGCCAGCGCAATGATCGTACATAAACATGCACAGTATAAGCGGCGACCCAGGCGGACTGTTGCAAGCGGAATCTCAATCCTCCTAACCCTGGTGATTACACTGAGCAACAAATTTTAACTTTTTGTTTTTTTCCTTACTTATAATGGTATATTTCTTTTGATCTATGATTACTGATAACCGCAAAGCAAAGAGTTTGTTTCTATCACGTCTGGTTCAGAATAAATAAATATTTTATAAATATCCAGTTTTTTAATTAAATATTCCAAATAAATTTGAATATGAAAGGTATTAACAACGTGCACAACATATATGCGGGACTCAAGATTTGTCCTGATGTCAAATTTCGAAACCAAAATAAGCTGTATACACTTTTTCTCTAAATTTCTTCCTGATGAATTGTATATTCACTAAACACATAGCAGAAACTATTTGACATTTTGATAAGGTTTAAAACTTATTCTATTATATTATAATTTATTTTACTTAATTCGACCTGTTATACAGTGACCGGCAGAAAATTGGACACATATGGGAAAACTGCGGGACATTGCGAATACAAAATACGTTTAACTAGTATTACTATCATAAATTGACTTAATTTGAATTAAATAATCCATTTGTAGGGTCTTGTAATATCCACATACGCACAAATCTATTAATTCCTTAATTTGATTGGTTCCAGAGAAAAAAGGGGAGTAATTTAAGGACTATGACGTAGAAATCAAGCCGGACATGTTAAATCCATGTTCGTTAGCATGATAACCTATTGATATTTTGTGTTAACTTACTAATAAAAGAAAGTATCTGTAGACATAGTAAATTTAATAAATAAAAAAAAATATATATTTCTCAAAAACCTGACCAAAAACCTGACGCGATGGCCAATTTTTGAAAATATTTTCAGAATTAGAATGAAAAAGTACATAAAGTACACGTAACAGAGTGTAAGAAAAAAAAACCTGTTGACCAGTGTTATTGGTCGTATGTTTGTTGCAGGTTACTTTTCTGCAGAGCGTTGGTGTTTCATTATGAATCCTCTACACATCACAAATCAGTTAGAGAACGTAATGGTATCAGTGTGACATATTAGCTGCTTTCGATTATACGTGCTGGAGTGCATCGGAGTAACTCCGGACTTCTCAGACAACGAAAATCTGTGAAAATCGAACATACCCGAGCAGCCTGGGGTGCCCTGGAGTACTTCAGTTCATATAATTGAAAGCAACTAATACTGTGCGTACTTCGAAAGTAAGTTACATTACCATAGTGGACCATGATGTGGCTCAGCAAATGATAACAAATGCTTATGCATATTTTAAAAGTCAGAACTTGCGCTTAGGATGGTGTCCAGTATATGTAGGAATATAATATACGTGTATTATAAAAATCTTCATTTTGCTTTTTAGGTTACCGCAATATGTTTAGGTGTAAACGTAAATCAGTAGTGCGATATAAAAGTAATCCACAAACTCCTAAAAAAATTAAAAGAAAACGTGTGAAAAGTGCCACAACAGACCTTCACGCAAATATTAAGCAGGAAGTTCGTCTTGTTTTATATGACATGGTTCAGCAACGTAATATTATAATTAATTAATATTTGTTTAATTTATTTTTGTTGTACTTTGTTTTAGGTAAACACATAAATCTGAACACATTAGGAACTGAATTGGCTGCTAAATACATACATGAATATAAAAGAACTAGTTTGACACTTCTTCTAAAAAATTTTGTTGTGATGGAAGACTTCAGAGAACAAGGGATCGACAATCGGAGAGAAGCAACGAAGGACGGACAGAGATGTAAAGCAAAAACACGGCTATAGACCCAAGAGACCTACAAAATACCCATATATATTTTTTTCAACTATAATAAAGAAAAAAATTGTAATAAAATAAATGTAGTTTATTTAATATTGTGTATGTTAATTCTTTACAAATATTTCTATTAAAACTAATCTCGATCATACATAATTGCTGTTTTCCTTTTGAGAGTGAGATGTACTGGTGCTCTAAGTTTGGAGCAGTTCAGTGTCAAATCACGCAAGTAAGTAAAAGGAATAGAGATGGGTCGTTCGCGACTGAACAGGTTCACTGATCCGGATCTTTTAAGAGATTCGCGTGAGCCGAATCCGAAAATTTTGGGATCCAGCTCACGGGTCAAGGTTCCTCGCACCACTCGCGAGTCATTTGAACGGCCACACACAGGAGTATTTGTATGAAAAAAACCGGTCAAAATTATTTCGCGTTTTATTGCAATGTAAGACAATGAAAAAAACATTCTCGAATGATAATTAATTATATTTTCAAAAAAATTAAACCAGTAATCAGTGTCTGCCGTATTAAAACTTATAGTTACTTTAAAAGAACTAGAAAAACGAAAAACTGATTTGTATACATATGATAACGGTACTGATGAATATACGTAAAGAAACATAAAAATAATACATCATTTCAGTCAAACTCAAGTTCTGTTTCTGTATCTTGTGTTACAGTTTATATTTCCGACTGTGTACGAACACACCCTGTATAGTACATATTTCAACGCTACGATCTATTTTTAGCACACTCGTGTCGCATCCGACATTATGCGTAGGAATTTGTAAGTTCTCGTCTGCGTAATTTACCCAAACCTTTCTTTTGACATGCTTTCACTAAACGGTTCAGATCAGACGAATAAGCTCGTTCTATAAAAATTAACCTCATCCTTGCTTAGAGTTGGAATTGTGTTTACGCGGTGTTAATTTGCCTAAATTAAAGGGTGCTACTTGGTGACGCGGACGTCGAAGGGTGGTAAAATTCTTTTGCTTTAGAAACTTCCGCATCGGAAAACCGGTGCGTATGTCCGTAACCCTTGCCCTTTATTCTGATTGGTTTCCGCTGATGTCATAAAAATCGGCTATTGGTACGTTCGAATACTTCTCTCTCTTTTGTTCTTTTTTTCCTCTTCCGCCGGCCGAGGGAAGCGTCATGTTTCATTAATTTTCTATTCGTCCTGTGAGCTGCATGTTTTTTCTTTCGCGGGAAGTTTTGTGTTAACGAGTTCCACTCCACCTGGGCGGTGAGAGTAGATTTGTACGGCTGTACGCCGAATTTTGACTGGTTCACCTGTGGGACGAAAAAGCCGCTTTCTCCGCGGTTTGTGTCAGCCTAGCCCAGGGATGGGGAAATGGCGGCCCGCAACATGATTTGATCCGGCCCGCAACATGATTTGATCCGGCCCGCGATCGGTAACAGCCATCTATATAAATACGGCCCTCGATAAACAAATTCGTATCACATCGAGTTGTTTACATCAGATTACAAAGGAGTTTCGTTTACTCTCTAGTCTAGTATGTTCGTGTTCGTTGCGAGAAATTTAGATATGTGGACCACTCAATTCCCCAATTTGATAAAACACGCTCAGAAAATTATCTCGATGTTTGGGTCTTCATACATCTGTGAACAGGTGTTTTCAACAATGAAACTCCGTAAAAGTAAACTGAGGAATAAGGTGACCGACGAACATTTTGAGTGCGTTTTACGAATTACTTCTAGTAACTTGGAGCCAAATTTCAACGAGATGATTAAAGAACAGTCAAAATTTCATTTCTCACACGGACCCAATACGTCCAAACAATAAATTAAAAAATATATCTGTTTGGCCCGCCTAAATATTTTAATTATTTTATATGGCCCTTCTCTAAATCTATTTCCCCATCCCTGGCCTAGCCCGACTCGACTAGGTGAGTTTTGCGTGCTGTTTCTCTCGACCTGACCCTTATATTCGTTATTTCTTTTGCTTATAGGCTTTTACCTTTTACCGTTTGCTTTTACATTTTGGTTTCACCTTTTGGTTATTTTGGATTGTACCTTCTGGTTCTACCTCTTGGTCCAAGGAAATACCGGCGCCAGTGCACGTGCCAGTAAATTCCCCCTGGAAGAATCCGATCGCCGTGGAGCCCCTAGACGTGACGGACGTTTACGTCACATAATCAGGTCGGATTTATACATTTTATTATTATTTCGGTGGTTATATTTTTGATGCTGTCGCGTTTGTGCACTTAAGTTTGCATATCCGTGCGAATTAAATTCTATTGCGGGGAAATCCACTTGTTATTTTGCGAGACGCATACAAAACGTAATCCATCAAACGAGTTCTTCGGTGTTAGAATAAGCCAATTTCAATTTTCTTGTTAGTTTAGGTAATTTTATATTATTTTCGGATCCGAATAATTAGGAATTAATGCCTAACGTTAATTGTACTGTGTATCCTTTTGATTTGTTGGAGTAGTGGTGTTTAATTTGTTAATAAAATTGTTTCATGCTTTGGACGTACCGTGTTTTCTTAATTTTTACGCGATTCCTTTCAAAAAAATTAAGTGGCGCCTATTTTTGGATTGGCCTTCGCGTTATGGTCTGAGAACCCCCTCCCGTCCCACTGCAGCGGCTGGTAACACTGGAGTAATTTCGCTCCGGTGTCAAACTACTACTTATCTACACAGGTAGTAGCACTTGGTCGCTATTATTGTCATTTGGAGGTAAAGGCGAAGTGCTTGTTACCATTAGATTGACTACCTCTTTTGAAAATGGCTTACTTTTCTTGTGTTTTTCTTGTGTTTGGTTTTTAAAATCTCTTTGTATTTTTTCTTTTTTAATTTTAATAATTTGTTTTTTTTCTGCACTTCGCGCTTGCCACTTTTTAACTAGAATTTTGTAAGACAAATGCAGTAATGCCTCAAGAAATCGGATTCTTGCATGAAGTTGATGATGATATATGTACATATAAATAATGCAAAAATAATACATCTGACATACATTCATTTAAATCTGATTCAAATTTTATATGTATATCGTCTTCTCCTTTATCTCAAAACACGATTTCAAACACTTTTTTGTCATTTGGACATTTTGTTATTTCTACAAATTTTTCTTCCACTTTCCGTCAGTCCTTTTATTTGGAAATTTTTATACTAATTTTATAATGTTTTTCTAATCAATCCATTAAATATCTCTGAAGAAGTCAGAGGAAAAAAAAAGAAAAATAAAAAAATTGATGTAATTTAGATTTTTTGCGCTTCTAATTTCTAACTAATTTTAAATAAAATAACGGAAAAAGGCGGACGTCTTTTCCCTGGTATTAGATCGAGGATAGTCTAAACTTAGTGTATATACAGGGTGTTTCATTGAAGATGCACCAAACTTGAGGGACACTTTTCTGACATTATTTCAAACAAAATACCTTAATAAAATTTTTTAATCGGTGCAACTCGAAATTTGCATAATTTGGAGCCGATGTTTTTATAAATACCGTAGCGATTTAAATTTCTGCCGCCGTGAAACAAGACGAGCGATTTAAATTGTTTTATGAATGGCACGCGGCTGCAAGAACACAATAAATATCTATCGTAAACGAAAAAACTTATGAGAGGCTTTTAAGTTTGCCCTTGACCGCAATACGTGTTAAAGGCGAACACATTGAAAGAAGCGTGCGTTTTCGTCACACTAACATTTAAGCAAACCGTAATTATATCAAATTTGCCGAGTCTTAATAATATACGATACTTAGCCTGTAACGGGTTTTTATTTACTCCTGTATCCAACAATTACTACAATTATGTACAATTAATAAATTGGGAAAATTAGTAACTGAATTATTGCTTCCGCCGCGCCGGTCTGCTAAATTATTTGCCTATCAGACTGAACTTGATCACATGAGGTAGAAAAACAAATTCGGAAGCGGGCAAATTACGAAAACGGCAATTACCTTACAACATGTGTTCGAATAATCTGCGTATTCTCGAAATGTGTAATCGCCCATCGCACCACCAACACATCCACGCACACACTTACATAATAAACTTAAAAATGAAAAGTATAAATACACCAACTAATTACTCGTCAATGTTAACCAGAACGGAGTGAACGAACTAAATGTGTTTCATCATATCATCTGAGGCGCGACAGTTTATGGGGTAATAAAGTAAAAAACCGAACGTTAAGGCAGGTTAAGAATTCGGGCCACTCTCATCTATTGTACGTTTTAAAAATATACGATTCTTCAAGCTGACAGACTGCTGAAAGAAAGCTGCTGAGATATTTACTCAGCGCATAAATTGTAGGCTGAGTTCCTCAGCGCTCTCAAAAAGTAGTGGGAGCATAATTTAAATTTACTGGTTGAGTCAGTATTCAATTTTTCCAGTTGATGATTGGTCAGGTAGTTTATTCTAACCGTTGACTTGACGCTTTTGTGCAGATTGACGGGATTGACCGTTTATTTAACTCGCCCATATAGTAATAAGTCAAGCATGTGAGACAGCTGCCATTCAGAACTTCGTTCAGGGAATCACTATGTGCTGACACTTAGAAAACGCTGACTGAATTACAGCTTAGCTAGGCCGCTGAGCGTCCCTGAATGAGCCCAATTTCCAATAAAATTTTTATATTTTTATATTTTATATAATACGAAACTCTTGCGGGAATCATTATCCCGCGTGAGCGTAGTGTGTTCCCGCACTCGGTTCGTAAATAACTATTGAATCTGAGATCCGGCTCTATTGATCCGGATCAGTGATCCGGATCTTTATACTGGTCCAGATTCAGTGAGTCGGATCTTGAAAATGATCCGGATTGCCCATCTCTAAAAACGAACGCAAACAGGGGCGCACAGAATGAGATGGACAGTATCTAACCTAAAATGTGTACATTTGATTGTAAATCATAACTTACAATACGTCTTAAATACTTAGAATCTTCATCTATTTTCTGCCGATTGACATGTAGTCGTAATTTTAAATTTTACCGCGCAAATTTGACATTAGGGTTTCTTGCACCAGCCAAAAAGTAGGTGCTTGAGGGGGAAGGAAGAGGTAAATGTGGAGCACCGCTGTTAAAAGCTCCAGTCAAAAGGAAACCAACATAGTGCGTATCAGAGTTGTACAGTGCAGCTCCTATCGTTAAAAGGAAAGCAGCAATTATGTTCTAGAATTTAAAATTTTTCCGCCACTTATGGTACTAGTTTTTCTTACGCCAATTCTGGTTATTTTTCTGTCAACTAATCTATCGCCGGACAAAGTATACCGACACTACGTACGTACTACTGTGTAATATTCTTTCTCTCTCGTATAAACGATTTTGTATATTTTGCTTTTCATTTTATTCACTCCTAGCGTTACCCGAGGAGACTTTACGAACCCAGCCTTAAGGTCGTAGTATTAGGTATATTCGTTTTAGATGACTTGGACTGCCCCAAGTCACCTACGTCAACGAAATGTGCATTCGTTTTAGATTTTCGGCCTGCCGGATTTGACATTGACATATTCGTTTTACTTGCCACTACGGCAACGCTGGTGTTGACGTAATGCGCACCTACTCGAGAGTAGGGTCTAGTTGCGTCAGCCGCAAGTTAACCTTAATTTTTAGTTTTATTTCAGTTGTTTGTTACTGCGGATATCACATATATAGTGCGAATTATGTATATGTTCGTTGCCAAAACATTCCCCCTGTATATGTTCATAAGTAAATACAAAATTCTATGTCCGAATTCATAATACTTTCTTGAGACTTCTTTAAATAAAACCGGCGTTGGCCATTATGCTCATAATAACAAATAATACAAAGTCATAATGTAAAAATGAGTTTAATATGTTAAATTAGTGAGGTTACGTAGTTATTAATATCAAGTCAACACAAAATCTATTCGTTTTAGATAAATTTCTGGTATAACCACAACTTGACCTATATGTGCACTAATTACTTGACGATGACGTTATTGTGGCAAACCCAGGATTTCTAAAACGAATATACCTATTATGTGTTGGTATCTGGTTGGTACTACCGTTGGTGAATGACAATTCGGGACTGGTTTGGGAACAAGGTTCAAAATTATTGGTTGTGATGCTCATGTATTATCCTATTTTAACTTTAACGCTGTGCAGAATCATACGAGAGCAGCAAAAATGTCTTTACTAAATCACAACTCCCAAACTCAGTTCAATTTTTAGCGAGATTTCACAAAGACAGTTGTAGGTTATGTCATTATACTAATTAAGCAGGTGATAAGTGATAACTAGTGTGCGCCTGGTACTTGTCGGCACAAAATGTGATATACACATTGCATGTGAGCAATGATTAAATTCACGCGACGCCAGATTGATAGATTTAACGACACCGTGCAAAATATTTTGGAGAACGAGGACTGCAAGAGGGTGCTGGAAAAATATCTAATAGAAGTCAGGAAACGTAACATGTTGAAGGTAATACAGCTGTGGATGGTGGCCGATAATTCTCTGAAGTCAAATCAAGAGATGGGAGAAGAAATTCTCGCCTTAATGGATGAAATTGATGATCTCGATGACAACGACTTACAAGGAAACAACATCGACAAGTTGAATGTAATTAAGCGAAAATGTGAAGACTGTATAAAGAAAGTGCACAGACGATTTATTGATTATCTAGAGAATAATCACCACAAATAGTTATGTTATTGATATGTGTAGGTACCTCGCTTGAAACATGAGTTCCACTTCATATAATAATCACATTGTTCTATCTAGTCTAATTTGCACCAAATGACGTCCATGTTCTACAGATATTACTTAGATTTTTAATAAATGTTTTTACATTTAACATTGCATACTCACTTGTAAAATCCTGCCAAGACATGGTACTCTTTCTGATTCGCATGCAAACACTAACAGCTATTTCTAATCATTTCAAACTAGTGTTTATTATCTGAAATATTTTGTATTCATGTTGATAGACGCCCTGAGTATTATATGATTGATAAGGTAAACAAATAGCGATCAATGGTTCATTTAAGTGATGGACTTTGAGTAGTTTTGTACATTCTTTTTGGCAATACTTACTGTACCAAATGTTATCAGACATTATGAAGTAGGCAATTGAGATTTGGAGACTGATTTTAAAAACTAAAATTAGCTGAAATGGTATGATCTTGCATAACAGGGTGATTTTTTTGAAAACGACCCACCTGAAATATTTTTAAAATGCTCATTGAGTAAATTATTTTTTTCTCCAGTGTTGGTTGTTTATTCTGTAATAAAATGTCACTAACACACTGTTATTTCTAATGCCTAGCAAGATGTTTAAAGATTTAGTAGACCAAAGTGTTAATTTTTTAAGTTGTAATTAATTTTTTTCTAAAAGACAGGTACATTTGCGTATTCTTTGGAGGATTAGCTGTCATTTGAGGTACCACACGATGTGTCATTCCATTAAAAAATTTTGGGAGGGTATTCGTGGGGGCATGGGAGTAAATGTCAAAAGAGTTATTTATAGGTCAAAACATTTCCACCCTAGAATAAAAGCAGACGTGTTTTTGGAAAATTTTCTTTTTCTTTTCATTTTTTAAATATTTCAGGTGGATCTTTTTCAAAAAATCATCCTATATGTATATACCTACAATCACCTACAATAAATAAACTCCATAAAATACTTGCTAACTTTCTTCGGTACAGTACCAAAAAGGTTAAGAGAGTAAGGAATTCCAGTTATAAATAAATTTAAGGAAAAACTAACGTACATTTAGGGCTGGTAAGTACAGTAGTAATCTCTATCTGTTCTAGATGACATGTAAAGTTTGTTCTATTTATACAATTAGTTTTGATCGCAGGATGTCGTGATTTAAAATTTTTCTTTGTTCTATTGGTTCGAAGAAATGTAAATTTTGTTGAAATGGACAAAATTTATTGTAAAATTGACAAATTATTCGCGGAACATTAAAATATACAAGAAACGTACAATATGCAAAAATATGCATTTTGCATAAAATTTAGATATGACACACTTATGCTTTTTTATGAATACTATATTAAGGTATGTTCCATAAATCAACTTGTAATAACCAACCGTTTGGTTACGGTTAATGTTGGTTATTGAAAAAGCAGGTTATTTATGAAACGGAATTTTTGCTGTATTAAGTCGGTCTTAATTTATAATCTGTCAGTGTCAAACAATAAAAATGTCGAATTAACACAAACAGAATCAATTTTATTACTCTCTTAGAAAATGCATGACGAATAAGAGCAGTGGCGGATAATTATGGTCTAAATAGAAGCACCCTTACACGAACAGAGAAGATGTAGATAGAGGAAGAAAGTAAGTAGAAAAGCAGCTTTGGGACGTTAAAAAAATTTAACTCATGAGCAAGATGAAACCCTCTTTAATAATTTGAGGTAAAAATCCATCTCAAACCTCAAACAATAGATCTCGTTATTTGTGACAAACCTTCCGGTATTATGGTCAACTGCAGGTCGAAGGATTATAATTTCTGATTCAAAGAATTCGACAAGTGCCAAAAAATAGCATTGATGGAAGAACAGGAGCTGTCACGCTTTCTATTTTACTTGAATCATGATAAGGAAGAATTAAGCCAGGATGAAAATTATTGGTGAAATCTTATTTCATATTATGCTTGAAAGATTCGAGTATTAGAAGCTGATGGTGAAAGATAAAATATTGAACTTTATATTTCCTTTATTCATAAATTATATTTTATAAAAATAAATGCACCTCTGTTACGTTTCTTTCCTGATATTTTAATAACAAATTCATACTTAAATAAATCGTAACAAGAATCTTAAATTCTCAGTTTATAACCTACATTTTTGATGGTATGTCCGCCATATTGGCAAAAATATATTTTTCAAATGCTGCTTTTAAAACGCGTTCGATTTAAAAATTCTAAAAGTAGATCAGTCTGTAATAATAGTTACTATAAATGTGGGAAAGTCAATAATTATGGAAAATGTTTTATATTAACAAAGAAAAATTATAAAATTTTAAAACTCATTATGGAAAATGACTCCCACATTCTAGGTAAAAAACTGATCGTATTTGTTTAATAAAAAAATACGAAATTATCATTCCTAAAAGTGCAAAATGAAAAATACGTAATATAAAAATTTACTATGTAATGTGCTGCCATCTTCAGGTTGAAGGAAGACTAACTCATGTCAAATAAATTTGGCAACGTTGTTATCGTAAAACTGGGTGCGTTCCGACTTGTCGCTACGCTTTTAAACTTGTTACCTTTACCGTTCCAAAATTCTGAGAGTGTTATTATTTAATTTAACTATACATATTTGAATTTATGAGCAAACGCCGCACAATGTGACGAGGTAATGTAAAATCTTGGGACATTTCGGAAAAAATAAAAAATACATACAAACAGAATTAATACCATAATAATGTAGTTAAATGTTTAGAGAAATAAAAACAATATTTAGTTTGTTTTTATATAATGAGACCCATAGGTCTTATTAGCGTAATCAAGGAATTAATTCAGAGGAAGTTTAAAACAGTGTACTATATGGTCAACTAATGTTCAGAATTTTTCTGTAATAAAAATTATCGCGGTAAGTTAAATATTTGTATTTGGTTTTATTTTAATCAAAATAAAATGGGCTTCACAATGGGGTCAGTTAACTTGCCCCCCCCCCCAGTAACGTTTTTCAAAGTTTTTTTGCACCAAATGATTGCACCCTTAATGCATCCTTATGCACCACCAAAATAAACTTTTGCACCCCTTCAGGAGAGAAACTGCAGGCAAATTTCACTGGGAGGGGCCAAGTTAACCGTAGCCCCCCCCCCAGTGAAAATTTTCAAAGTTTTTCTAGTGCACCGTGTTGCACCCCTAATGCACCCTTATGCACCATCTTTTTTAACTTTTGCACCGCTCAAATAGCTGAGAAAAAAATTAAATAGAAAGTTATTTCAGTTATTTTTTTTCTCAGCTATTTGAGCGGTGCAAAAGTTAAAAAAGGTGGTGCTTAAGGGTGCATTAGGGGTGCAACACGGTGCACCAGAAAAACTTTGAAAATTTTAAATGGGGGGGGCTACGGTTAACTTGGCCCCTCCCAGTGAAATTTGCCTGCAGTTTCTCTCCTGAAGGGGTGCAAAAATTTATTTTGGTGGTGCATAAGGGTGCAATCATTTGGTGCAAAAAAAAAATTTGAAAAACGTTACTGGGGGGGGGGGCAAGTTAACTGACCTTTCACAATGAAACCATAAAAGTGTTAAATACATATTTAAATTATAAGTTATTATTTTGAATGACATATAACCATTTTTAAATTTTCTTATGCTTGTACATTTATGGCCTAGAAAAAATTAGTGCCAAGTTATTTAGTACACTAAATATTTTTCTATTTATTTACATTAAATTTTTTTGCCAATATTTGCCTAAACGAAAAACAGCTAAATTTAGAAATTTTTGCGTTCTTACGCATGTGGTCGTGATTGACGAATACAAGCGTAGATATTATTTCATAGTCACAATTTATGATAATATAATATGAATATAATTATGATAATACATATAAAAATGTTAAAATAACGCTTACAATCACTCAATAGTTTCGTATATCTTTATGGATGTAAATGCAGTGTTGTATAATAGTACGTAAACGAGTGTAGAGGATGTTATCTTTGTCGTTCAACTATGGAGCCTAATTGGACTAAACGACACTTATTTCAATTATAAGAAAGGCGTGTTTTCAGTCATGCGGGGAGTACTGGTGGCTTTCGAGTAGTTGATCACGTGATCCATAGTCCTCTTATTTGCGAAACTGTCAATCCTAATTTATTTCTTCTGACAGTGTTATATTGTCCATCGAATTTAATACTACTAAAATTACCGAATTTTATGACTATCTTAATAAACAAACAAAATATTCAAAATTTTCGAAAATGAGAATTTTCAGTTTTTTTGAAGATGTTTCAGAAATGAATGAAGATAGAAGAGATTTTTTTAATAATTTTTATAGATACCAAAAGAGCGCAATTTTTTGTAATTTAACAGTCTTTGTAACGAGTGTTCAATTAAAAAAACGCTCTAGATAGCCATGAAATTATTCTGAACGTATAGTATAGCGTACAGTTCTTCAACTGACAACTAGTGTCTAGTGTTGGCTAGTGAATCGTGATTCGATTCATGGATCTCTGGATTCGATTCAGGTGAGCCGAAACAATGAATCGATTCAGCGATACTGAATCGGTTCATCGGCAATGAATCGATTCAGTTAACGAACAAAGAATCGGTTCATCGGCAATGAATCGATTCAGTTAACGAACAAAGAATCGAATCACTGGATCGTACGTTTAAATACGGTGTACAGGAACCACATTTTTGAAGGAATCGGTAGCCGATGAAGTTAAGCGTTGGCTGGCAAAGCCGAGTTACGGTGTTCGAGACTTATGCGGTGTTGTAATTTCTTTCTTGCATAATGTTTTTTCTTTATAAAAATTAGTATAGGTATATTTTTCATTATTATTTAGCAAAACAAACATTTTCGTTTTTATGTTTAATGTTCGGTAAAAAATTCCACTCGTAGGAAAATAAAATTGCGTCTTGGTAAGCAAAAAAATTCATATCAGTAACAAATACAAAGAATTGATAAATTATCGATTGGAAGCTAATAATTATTTTTAAAAATATTTATTTCGTAAGATACAAAACGGTACTACATGAAGACTACAATAGGACTGCCCTTCTTTATTACATGATACCTTAATATGAGAATTGGTAATTATTTATTTAGTAACGTGAATAAATTTATTCATCTGCCCAATCATTTGCGCAATTTTCTATCAATCTTCTTAGTTCAGTTTAAATTAATTTTACAAAATGGAACACGAATTTATGCGCATAAGGTGGAGAAGCAAGTTAAACGATGAATGATGCCTATAAAGTAATAAACTGCATCTCATAAAGGCTGTTTTACATTATAACATTTTTTGGTACAAAGTGAGAGAGATAAGCTACCACAGTGAATTCTGATTGGTTGAATTGGTACTTCTCACTCACTTATAGTAACAGATTTTAATTAGAAAATGTTATAGTGTAAAACGGCCATAATATAGGTAATAAAATGCGTTTTAATGTTATAACTTATTTACAGTTGGTTCTTGTCCGATGAAATTTGTATCACAAAATCTTTTAAGCGGACACTAAATCGCGCACTATAACACTTTACGTTTCACCGTCGTTCGACAGCTTCGTCAGAAGTGAAAAATATTTTTCACGAAGCTGTCGAACGACGGTGAAACGTAAAGTTTTATAGTGCGCGATTTAGTGTCCGCTTAAAAGATTTTGTGTTATAACTTATATATTTGGTTATATTATCTAATAATTAAATATTTTTTTTTAATAATAATGAATTAACGTTAGTTATACTACATATCTCAAATCTTAAAATATGTAAGCGTTAATTTATGATACGGGATATTTTTTTATCAAGACGAAGGAAAACAAAGTAAAATGTAATTCAGTAAATGATTCGATTCAGTAAATGATTCGATTCAGTAAATGATTCAATTCAGTAAAATGAATCGATTCATTTACTGAATCGATTCAGTAAGTGAATCATTCACCTGAATCTAATTCAGAGATCTGTGAATCGAATCAGGATTCACTAGCCAACACTACTAGTGTCACCTGTATTTCTAACCTCACTTTAACTCAAAGAAAACATTTCAAAAATAAACATTTATTACGGTAGGTAATTTATAAAACTTTTTACAACAATTGTAATAAATGCTGAAAGTGTCTGTCTACCTTCTTCTTGAAAATATTTCAAGGTTTTATGCTTAATTGCGTTCATCAGGTTTTTTAAGACACGAGGAGATTTCTTCGGTTCTTGAATTTTATTAGCAATCCGCTGTCTTATGTCATTTAAATCAGCAACTGATGTGATAAATATGATTCATAATCCACCTCAAGTAGAGAAGCAAACCGGAATATAGCATTTCCATGTATTTCAGAATTTTTCCGTCGATGGCAGCGTTATACACGCACCTCTAAGGTACTAAATCAACATACTTCGTTAATACTTCGTATAGGGACCATGCACATGCCTGCGCCGCCTGGCGATGATTTATGCATTAGTGGTATGAAAACATTGTTTTTAGGTTAATACACCTGTGACACGTTGAAGTGACGTTATTAACGTCACTCTGTAATTTTTAATTTTGCAATTACAATGGATGTTGAAATATATTTTAAAATCTTGTTTATGTAAGTGGACGACCAGCTGGTAGTGGTAGTGGCGCAGTCACCCTATGCATAACTTCAATAGCCGAGCGAAAATTTTGGTATTTGCGGAAGAAATTTTGCATGGCATTGATGGTCAATAAAATTTTTGGTTGTGCGCAGATTTGTTGTTATTTGTTGTAATTGTATTAAAGATATTTAGGGCTTTTTCTAAATTTACTCAAATCTTGCAATAAGTTTTATTGTTTGATAATCTGTACAATTTCTAAATATGCAAAATTTATACAAATCCTGCATGGTGTCACTAATAGATGTGGAAATATAGGTATTACAAATTGAATTCTATTGTTTATGAGCACAGTATTTCAGAAAACACATCAGAAGATCGGCAGTTGATTATTGCTGGACATGTGCGTTTTCCGTTATTTCTAAATTTTTCGTTTCAAACACGGTAGATTTTAAATCTCCGTACACAAATTTATGGAAATTTGCCTAACTGGAACGTGTTCTTCGCTCTTTTTTGCTCTTAAGAGTGACAGAATTAATGTAAAAGTGCTATAAATTAAACAAAAATCTGAGTACAAACCTCAATTTAAGAAACATCACTAATACAATCAGTCTTTTAATACAATTAACACAAAGTATTCTAGTTAAATAGTATAAAACATGTTCCACATGCATTTGACATGAAGTCGGTCTGATGATCGGTTGGGGCTATTGTTTAAATTGACTTCTTCACATGAAACGCATACCATCAGTATCCTGACTATAAATGTATTCACATTACGAAGACTAACCATCCGTTAATCATCAACCACATTTGAAACTGGCCTACATTTGTTGACTTGCTTTCTGACTTCTATTCATGAAATTCTGCAAACTTTCATTTCATCTGTTTCCTACACATTTCTCGAATAGAGTACGTTGTACGTAATGACTAATCGATATTGAAATCTATGAATCACTTTCAAAACGGCATACAAACTTAAATGTTTCAATCCATATATATTTTCTTACTACTGTCTGGATAATTGTAAAATTTAACATTCTGCCTGTTACTACAACTCTTATGACAATTTACAGTTGTAGTACATAATAAGTATTTGACCTTCTGGTATGAAATTAATTACAAAATTCAAGTTCAAATGTAGACTGAGCATTTGAAATGACAGATGTACATTTGAACTGTCATCATACTGTCACTCGTGTTTTCATACCACTTATGCAAAATATGGCCATTGGTGGCGCTGTCATCGCATGTGCACTACCGTCACTAGATAATTACAGTGCGCAAACAGCAACCATTTTAGTGCAAAATATTGGCGGGAAATTTAAATGCTAATGCCCCGTTTCTATAACATTTATCATTATACCGTGATTTTACTTTAACATGAAACATTGCTGTTCATATTACTATGGAAACTAATTCCAATTTTTAAAAATGTCGTTGCATGATCGTCGTCGTTAGGGTTTCGAATGTCATATCAAATAAAATTTGTCCATTTTAATTTGGAACATCTGTCAGGCGAAGAAAGTTGAAAATGTGAAAGTGAAAATGTATCAGGAAGAATTACCCTTGGACAAGTCACTAATGCAATTAACAATTTTTATAATCGTTTAGAATATTGCATGGAGGTAAATGAAGAAATTTTTGAAAACGTGTTATGGTGTTTGTTTTGAATTAAAGAATTTCTTTTTTCCGTATGTTTTAAGTTTACTTACTTACTGTTTTTACAAGTCAAAACGACACACCCGGGCATTTTAAATCATTTTTAAAGTTTTGTGTGACAGACGTTAAATTTGATTAAACTTGACGGAAAGAAAATCACTAAGAAAGTCGGCCATATTAGTGCAAAAACGTGTTTCTTCGTCTTACACATTAAGCATATGGGTTGCGCTACTGTAATTATCTAGTGACGGTAATGTGCACGGTTCCTATAGAGGTAACGCATTTAGTAATTTTTTTATATCTATCCTTGTCGCACATTCCTCTCGTCTAGGGATAAAAAACTGTTGGAAATATTATTTGAAGTGACGTTTGTCAAAGTTACTGTCAGTGGTTAAGAAAATTGAGTTTAAATATCGCATCCCAAACATTTATCGCATGACATTTAATGATTCCGCCTTTTTCGTAAAAGAAACATTCTGCACTTCTTAAAATAACAACTTTTTTATTGGTAAATAACTTAACTAGACGTAACCTAATATACTTTTAAATTGAAACCAGTGACATTTATATTTGTTATCTTTGTTTCTCAATCCTCTCACGAGAGGAATGGGATTGCGTTACCTGTACGGAGTGTTGATTTAGTACCTTACGCACCTCCCCTTACGCCGTTCGCACCTAGGGATGTGCCATGATACTACGATACTACGAAGCTTAAAGATATGCTCTTGAGTAGATATAAAAAACAGACCACACCCATTTTTCCCCATTTGAAATGCATTGACTTCCGGTCCAGTTTTCTGCCTCATCTGAACCCACGGTAAAGAGTGAGATAGAGCTCCAGAGAGAGAGAGACGGAGACAACGTAGTTCGGGCGTCCGTCCGCCAGATGCCTCCGGCGCTGCTGCTATTCGTTAGTTCGGAAATTGTCCGCCAGATAGCAGTGGCGCTGCGTCGTCGGAGCGTTAGTTCGGGAATTGTCCGTCGGGTGTCGCCACCGGCGCTTCGCTGCGGAATTTTTTCCTCCGTCCGGAGAGAGATTCGAACCCATTCCTCGGCGTTCCTGAGCCGTCCACCTAAGCCGCTCGGCCGTTGAGTCAGTTGTTCGTATCCGTTCGAGATGTGTAATATTAACGACGCGACGCGCGGCGAATGATGGCCTTATTTTTTTCGTCGAACACGGATGCGATGTTGGTTGCGTCATTTTTTTTCCTCCGTCCGGAGAGAGATTCGAACCCGTTCCTCGGCGTTCGTGAGGCGTCCACCTAAGCCGCTCGACCGTTCGGTCAGTTGCTCGTATCAGTTCGAGATGTGTAATATTAACGACGCGTGGCGAAGGATGTCGTTTTATTTTTCGTCGAACACGGATGCGATGTTGGTTGCATCTGGCGGTGTCCATCTGGTGACGAATTGCGAAAGGACGACCGCCGGCGTCCATCTCGGAGACGTCGCGTCGTCGATGGGTTTCTGTAAAAAGAACGACGCGCGCGGGAGCATATAGATCGCTGCACGCAGAGCGGCGGCGGCAATTTCGAAAAAATGGGTCCTCGGGGCGTGCGCATTTCCACGAGCAAAAGCGGACGAAAACGATGCCGACGTGCCTGTATAATTGTAAAACGTCTTAAATAAAATTCTAAAAATAAAAATACGTTTTACTTACGTATGTATAATACAAAATGCTTTATTAACACACAATATAATTACAAATTACATATAATTTAATTTTAAGAGCAATCTTACGAAATAACTCCATATACGAAAACCACTAAAACGGGCGAATTCATAGAGACTTTATTTCTGAATATAATTAATTCATTTTCTTTTTCTGTATACCTGACAACTAGCACTACAAAGTGACTATAGGAAATTTCTCTATCATCATCTGATAATTAAGAAAAAAATAATTAACGTTGAAAAATTGTAGTTGAACTTTACAGCGATAGTAAAAATACTTCCAGATCGAATTTTGAAAAACGCGTTAGTCACTTTGTAAGATTGAAGTTTTGTTAACAAATCAGTGAAAACAGCTTTTAAAAATATGTAACCATAATTAAGTTATGAAGTCGCCCGATTTGTATGTTTTTAATGAATTATTTCTGTAAGGCGTGAATATATTCTCCCCACCTTAAGAGCTCGGGGCGGTAACAAAATAGACAATCACGTGATCGTTTTTCACGGTCTGAGAATATATTTTGCGTTCCGATTTTTTAGGAGTTATTGCACATGATCTCAGATAGGATTAAGGCGGGTAATTTAAATGTATTTAAGTTTGTGCACTGCCTTTTCCAGTATGTTTTTGGTATTTTAATATTTATTTATACATACACTGAGGTCTACCAACAAGTACATTTCTTGTTGGTCAAGAAAAGATCAAGTTCACTATCTCTAAATAGTATTCAAAGGTACTGTTTTTTCCACGGTTGGAGAAAAAAGTATTTTTAGCCGGCTAAATTTCATCACTAGGAAAATTACATTTTTATAGAATTATCGTTTTGCCTATTCTGACGTACAACTTTTTTGTGTGAACTTTCGCGTCCTGGCTTCTTCGTTGATTAAACCCAAAAAAAAATTTTGAGACGCATTTAACTTCGAAAACATTATTTTGTGTAACTAACTTTTGCATCAACTCCTTTTTTTCGTTATTAATTTAAATGCACTCCTTAAAATTTGAAGTGGGACACTTATGGTCCGTTTTCACGCTCAAGCAATTTGCGCAAATGTGCTTGTGAACACAAATTTGCACAAGGAGGTCGTTGCATGAAAACGGTATTTTTTTGCTTGTATTGGTAAATGGTAATTTGGTAAACTGCATGCATTTGCGCAAGCGAATTTGTATGCGCAAATACTTGCACAAATCCATTTGCGCAAATTGCTTGAACGTGAAAACGGACCATTACGTTTTTTTTTTTTTGTAAATTTGTGTTTGGCTCAACTTATGTGTATTAGAAGCGAAATAGCAAAAATATAAAAATGTACATTTAAATAGAGTTCAAAAGAACCAGTAGGAAGTTAGCAATAACTTTCAGCAATAAAAAAAATTCTAAAACTATACCAAAACAGTTTCAATATTTATACAGGGTGTCCACCGAGTGCCGCGGTCTTCTCTAGCGCCTATAGTATATAAAATAGAAAAAAAATTCAAACGAGCTAAGGTGTAACTCAGTCAGCTCTACTTCATAAAATTATTTTTGGCTATACAGAGTGTTCAGTAACTGAGAGCCATACCAAAGTTATATTTTTTTAAATGGAACACCCAGTATATTTTTACATATTTCGAAAGTACGCATAACGAAAGGTAACAACCAAAAATTTAGGAAGTTTTACTTAAGAGTTTGTAAGATATTGATGTTTATGTGTAAAAAAATTGCCATAATATGAGTGCTTATATCTTTGTTATTTATTTACATTTCGTCTTGAATTTTTGTAGGCACTCAATACAATATCTTTTCTACAGAAATTTCAAAACTGCTTCGGTCTATCTGTTATTATGTGTACAGGGTGTTGAGTTTTGCAAAAGATAATTTTTTTCAAAATTTTCTAATGGAACACCCAGTATATCTAGACTCTCATGAAATACTGTTTTAATAAGCTTTCATAAAACGCCAAATGTATTTGTCTAAACTGAAGAAGTCGCATTTTATGAAAGCTTATTAAAACAGTGTTTCACGAGAGTCTAGTTATACTGGGTGTTCCATTTGAAAATTTTGGGAAAAATTATCTTTTGCAAAACTCAACACCCTGTACACATAATAACTGATAGACCGAAGCTGTTTTGAAATTTCTGTAGAAAAGATATTGTATTGAGTACCTACAAAAATTCAAGACGAAATGTAAATAAATAACAAAGATATAAGCACTCATATTATGGCAATTTTTTACACTTAAACATCAATATCTTACAAACTCTTAAGTAAAACTTCCTAAATTTTTTGTCATTACCTATTCGTTATGTATACTTTCGAAATATGTAAAAATATATTGGGTGTTCCATTTAAAAAGATATAACTTTGGTATGGCTCTCAGTTACTGAACACTCTGTATAGCCAAAATAATTTTATGAAGTAGATCTGACTGAGTTACACCTTAGATCGTTTGAATTTTTTTTCTATTTTATATACTATAGGCGCTAGAGAAGACCGCGGCACTCGGTGGACACCATGTTTTTCGTTGCAGTGTTATTTTCAACAATTTCTTGCATTTCCAGCTGTTTCAAATTATTAAATAGGGATGTGTGATATGTGGAAAAGCATCAGAAAAATAGATCTATTCATTGGTATTAAAACCCAATGTAGCGCCCATAAGAAAAAATGAAGTTGATGATGATCAGAACGAGACGAAACGTTTTAAGTAAAATCTAATAATATCATCGTAAAGAGCTTAAAAAAGTGCCTCTAGAATGTGTTAATTTTGTTAAGATCCCTGCAATAATAACTTCAGAAAAAAATAAAAAAGAAAATTTCGTTTTTCGGTTTTTTGGAAATATTTCAAAAATTATAAATCGTAGAAGATTTTTCAGAACAGAATATTATTCAGCACCAAAATACGCAACTTTGCCCCAATTTAACCGACTTCGTATCTCTTACCGTTTCCGAGATCCCAATGGTGAGCCTCGAATTTGTAACAGCCTGTATACTGCTTCATTGGCTTCTTTACTGATGTCTACAACGAGAACTTGAGGTAACCCGAGAAAACTGTTTGCAGATTCGTATTCAGCGACTCCAAAAATGTTAAAAATTGTTGAGAAACCTGACGGGTTTTTATTTTTTTAAATTTTTGTTGTACCGTGTAATTGATGATTTATTGACCTGATGCTATTGAATTTTGGCATTAATTTTTTATTATCAAACAAACAGTCATAATAATCCTGAAAAGTTATTTTTTTAATTCCTGAATGACCTACGCCCTTCAATTTTTTAAATTTTACTTCTTTTCCCATTCTGATGGCGTAAACTTTAGCTCTAATTCCAATGAACTCAGTTATTATCTGTCCGCAGAGTTCGTCTTTAAATTTACCGATAACTTTCTTATTTACCAAAGGTATTCCGAAAGGGTTGTCTGCGGCGTAATCTGAAGTGTCAAAAATTTTATTTGCATCCCGTTTTATAATTTCATAAATACTCGAGACGCGTTCGGAATGTTTTGGAGAGACTTAAAAATAAAACTATCCGTGTCCGTGTAACATACTGTGACATTAAATAAGGGCTCCACATTTTCTCTGATGTAATCATAAAGAAAACTATACATGACTGTTTTTGAAATGTCAAGGACTGCCTTGCCAACGTAGATCGGTTTATCAAATTTCACGGATAATTTGTTCAGTTCAATTGCGACCAGATTCTCACTGAAAATCGTAGCTTTTTTGAAATTTGGTTGACTAATATATTTTTCAGCGGATTTCCATTTCTTTGTCAACACGATATTTCTGTACTTGCGTACAGATTCCATAAGTTTTCCGAAAACCATATTCGACATGCCCTTGTAAAAATCTTTATCGAAAGCGTTCGTAGATTTTGCCCTCAGATCGCTATTTAATTTAATGTATTTTTCTAACCAATTGCTCTCGTCAAATTCTATCGCACGATGAATTGTTTTTAATTTTAAGCCGTGTTTTAAATTTTGAAGTAAAACGCTTAAATGGAGGACGTACTTCTCTTTATTACATAAAGTTAGCATTGATTTTTTGTCGTCCTTTTTACCTGTGGTGGATCTGTGTTCCGGACAAAATGGAAAAAATATATGGGAATCGTGCAAATCTTCAGGATATTCCAAGTCAACTTCTAAAATACAAGATTTACCCGTTTCATCCCCGTAATACATCGAACAGTCAATGTCGGTCGTACTGAGCATTTCTAAAAGATTCGTTAATTTTTCGTCACTTTCCCAGTTGAAGTTGTCGCACGGTAATTTTATCAGTGTCGAAATCGGTTCCCATGTCTACAGAATTCGCTTTTGCATATCGGGAACTAACTTGAGTTATACTGCCGCGTAAACCTTTTTCTATAATTAAAATCATATCGATGTCTTGTAAAAGGGGAAGTTCAATTTTTGTTGTTTTAAGAGCCGCCGAAAATGATAGGCCCGGAGCTGTGAAAAATCCACACGCATCTAACCCGTAAGTTTTGAAAGTCAATTTTCTAAAATTTTCAAAAATGTCTGCCAATAGAAATACGTCAATTTTTAAATACAAGTCCGCGTATTCACCGAGAATTTTACATTGAAAATGTTGCCAAACGTTTACGGCGTGCTGGTAATTCTCATCGTTGACGTTTTCGCCATGTAATTTATTATAAAATAGGGATTTATCGGGAAGACTTGTCTCTTCCAATTTGTCAACAGAATTCACGTAATCATAGGGAAAACATCCTTTACGAGTTACTAATTTATAAGAATCCGGATTCGGAAACGCTTTTTGTACGAACTTTATTTGTTCTGGTTTCAAATTTTTCGCTAATGTTTCAAGAGACGAGGGCATGAAATGAAACGAATCTAAGAAACGTAATTTCACATCGCCTACCCTTTTCAAGAACGATATGTAAGTTTCAGTTGTGTTTGCTAAAATTTCGACATTTTCGTCGTTTACGTTTGCCAGAGCTTCTATTATAAAGTGACTATCGTAATGAGATAAATTGTGTAAAGTCACGGGAATAATATTTTTAACGCGACTTTGTAAATTACAATTAATGCACAAAGCTGCAATATAGTTCCCGGTAAAATGGTCGTGGTGATAAGTTTTAGCATTATTTTCGTTAAAATTAGAATCACAAATCTCACACTTTTCGGATTCTTCGAACGTTAATTCTTTCATAGGAATGGTAACGTGATTTTTTAATATTTCTTGAACATTTGTTGCTTCTCCTAATAATTTATTTACGAACCACTCGGCCGGGTTTTCGCCGCGATAAATTTCAAAATGATTTAGTCGATCATCGTAAGAACAGACTGTTAAATATGCAACGCTAAAGGCTTCGTGCCGTTGATAGGCGTTCGTGAATGCTTTTTCTAAAGTATCGTCACAGGAATGAATAGGTTTCGTTAGAGCTTCGAAGTCCGCGTAAATGACAAACGGCAAAGGCATGGTGGCTGCAAATTGTCTGAATTTAACAATATTTTCTCCGTCTTTAGGTAATTCAATTTTTACGGCCTCATGACGCGAGCAATCTGACACATGACGATTTAATTTGTCCTTGGATGAAAAATAACACAAGCAGCGATCGCAAATGAACTTGACACGCATATATGATGAAATTTGATACCTGCACGGTTCTGATAAATTTTTAATGAGACAAAAATGACCTACGCGTTGACTTTTCTTTAAATATAATAAATTTACGTGGCAGTTTTTGACATTTTCTGTATAATAAAGTGGACCCACGATGCTCTTGTTTTCATAACTGTATACGTTAATTGAAATAAATTTATTGGCGTTTTCGAATTTCTGTAAGGGTGCATTCCATTTCACCGCATTAATCGCATTATGCGTTTAATGCGTACAAAAACCGTTCCGTTAAACATTGGTAGTGCGCATCACACTGACGTATGAAGTCCCCGTTGGAGGCTATTTTTAATGCATCAAACGCCTCATGTCAAGATGAAGTGCACTTGATGCGCTTGTTGTATCATGGGAGGTTAAAGTAACTGTTTGGGTCTTTTTAAGCAAACAGAAGCAAGTTCTTTTTGTAATTAAAATGGATTTCGTGAAAATTGTCTTAACAAACGGAAGATTACAATTTTAAGTCCATATAGATGCTGAAACAGCAGTAAAACTAAATCAGAGTTAGTCTTTTTTTAATTTTTAATTCAAATGGATATATTTAGTACTATTTTACAAGTAGTGTGAACATTTTAATCACTGTTAGAAATATATTTTCATCCTCCCTTAACAAAAATTGATATCAAGCGTTCCGATTCATTTGACGCATCAACGGCAAATTTAAAACGGAACGCTTTTACAAACGCATCGAATTGAATGCAGGTGCAAGTAACGTATGCGTGAAACGGAACGCACCCTAAGTCGTACAGATTTACAGGAAAACATATACCTTTAAAACTAAAAAAATCGTATATATTTTGACGGTACGTAGAAGGATCGCACGCATCTTGACCGTTTCTCGCCGGAAATAGGTGCGCCAAAAGGCAATACGCGAAGCATCGTCGGTCTTGATTTTTGATGTTCAATATGACGTTACTTTTTCGCCGAAGTTCGTCCGGCAGGTCCACGTAAGTGCTACCGTTATCTTTCTTTCCTCCTCCTCTCAACGGCGTGTACTTGCAAAACGCCACGACCAGATTCACGATTGCCGATAACGACCAACCGCTATCCCTCTCTTGAAATTCTGAAAGCTGATAAGAAAGTGAAAAAAAGAAAATTAATATCTGGCAGCTTATTTCGTTTTAAACTTACCTGCACCATGATTTCGAACGACTGCGAAACGTTAAGTGTATAGTGCGCGATTTAGTGTCCGCTTAAAAGATTTTGTGATATGTTAAACAGTTCGTTTAAAATTTCGTCTAGATTTGCTCCAATATTGATCAAGTGATTTTTGGTATTGAAAAACTTATATTCCGAGACATCGATTTGAGGTTTTACAAATTCACCGCAAAGTACCAAATTTATCTTCATCGAAGGCATTTTCACCAATTGATTTCCGATTCTAGTTCTAATCAGAGACGAGGCGTCCAGGAAAAAGCTTCGCGGTTGTGTATGAGTTTTATTGATTATTACTCCGGTACGAATTCTGCTTTTAAATGCAGATTGCAGCTGTAAATTAAAAAAGAAAAACTAAATTAGAAAAAATACGTACGCATTTAATTTAAAACTTACATCCTTCCACTGAATTCGGTTGATTTTATTAATTCTCCGTTCTGTTCCGGGACGACGACGACGACTTGTTCTTAAACCTCGACCAATCGGCAACGTTTTAATTTTTAATTCCAGTTTTACGTCGAATGAATGTAATTTTGCAATTAAGCTTTCAATTTGTTTCTTATCGTGTACCGACGGACAATTTCTCATTAGCTCGTTTAATGTTTTAATATTTTTTTTGTTTAGTTTTGCAATTTTATAAGCATCTGATTTATCGGCGCACTCATCCAATAAGCGAAACACATTTAAATATTCTCGTAAATCCATTTCAATATTTAATAATAATCTAATTATATTTATAACTAACCTAATATTTTTTACTTTAACGAGGTGAAAAAAAAAAGAAACTATAATTCTAGTGACTTGAAATAAGATAATAAATTTTGTACTTACTTGTATAATAGGTAATGATTTTAATGAAGTAGCACTATTTATATTCGAAATGGTATCCATAATTAACGCGCACAGAGAAAACGTAAAATGAACTCTTTTCTGTAGGGACAGATGATACAAACTAAAGTGCTGTGCTGCAGTTCGCGGCGCATTGTTTTAATCAGTAAATTGCAATGCATTGAGTAATCTACGTGTGCGCATTAGATTTAAAATTAAAAATACAGGATGTTTCATAACTCGCGGCGTAGAATTAAGAAACGTATACGGGGTGATAAAAAAAGTAAAATATTTATTTCATAACTTACAAAAATATTTAATATTTTTTATCACCGCGTACACGTTCCTTAATTCTTCACTTCGGGTTATGAAACATCGTGTATAATACGTCTTTTTTTATTAGTTTAAAATAAATTACGCTCACATTTTTTCCTCTCCTGCTTATTTAAGACCGTAAGTTTGCTTTCGATCGTTTAGTCTCGCGACGTGCGTAAATAAGTGCAAGTATACATCTGAAAATGGCATCATCGTCGTCGTCGTTAGAGTTTCTGGAAAGTTTTCTGCAAGAATGCAGACGAAATAGTGACTTTCGTTTTGTTAGCGAGGTGTCTTACAAGCTAAGCAGATCTGCGAAAATTTCAACGGGACTCAGTGTAACGAATAATTTTGAACCGTTGGTAAAACTAACGTACAGCTCAAAACCAAAATGTTTAACATTTAACGGCGACGAGTGGAATCAATTCATCGAGTACTTTCCTCGCATCGAAGATTATCTGAAATTAAAAAGTACGAGGTGCCAACAATGTGCGGACACGAAGACAATTTCCAATTTCGAGCTTTGCGACAGTGATATCAAATTATTTTTTATCGAGTCCAAAGGTAAATTTAAAGTGAAAATTATTAAAGGCGAAACAGAAATAGAATTGGATAAATTTATGTTTAAAATATTAAGTAAATTATTACATGTCGTCGGTTACCGCATCAAAAGGCTCGAAAAACTTACGTTCAACGGCTACTACAATAAAATTATAGAATTAATCGCCACTTATCTCCCGGATAATGAAAATTTAATTTCCTATGCCCGTAATTTTATTATCGGAATCCCAAAAGCAGAGGACGGAAATGTGCAATGGTATTCAGAAAGTATCGATTGTTTGCTGGAATTGTTGGCAAATCACGACAAAATAAAATTCGACGTGGGGAGATATAAAAACTCGATTTTAATGGGATCAGCCGTCGTCGGTCAGTCACAATGAAAACGTTAGAAGAGGTACTTGAAATCGTGCATAAAATATTGGAATATAACAATCAAAATTTCGGTTTGAGCAATATCGATACGGATCTAATTCCCTACATTCCCAGATACATTTTACTGCAACAATCTACGTTAAATTTAATTGATATTTGGGAGCGATTACCCGATCGTTTGAAGCAAGATAAAGAGCTGCAGCGTAAATTACCTTGTTATTTACATTATAACACCGGCGAAACGCAGTGGGACGGACCTCCGATTTCTCTGCCCTGTGTGCCTAAACAACGACGAGAGTGCGTCCGTGTGAAAATGGGTCTCCTTGCTGTCGCGATTGTTTTCGCGGTAATTGCGAACAATACGTTTTATATAAACATTAATAATTCGAACATAACTGAGTGTTACGTGTGTACAGATTACGAAAATAGCGTTTGGCCTGAGAATTGGATTCAGCTTGCATGGAAAGGTTCAAACATGTTCGACGTAAATTTAACAAATCAAGATCAGACGTTGCTGTATTACAAACTTCGTTGTTTTCATCAAGGTCGTCGGCAAGTTGAAGACAGCGACTGGAAGATTGCGTTAAATATTTCGCACGAATATGCAGATTATTTTTTCGACTCGGAATATGTCAACTTAACGCAAATTGATTTTAATCATAATTTGTTTTTGTATAACGATAATGAAAATACTTATTGTTCGCATGCATTTTTCGTAAGTTGTATCGCACTGTTTTTTAATATATTGTTAACGATAATTTGTATGTGCCATATAAAATGTGTTTTTTAAATAAGAGGAATTAATAAAACTATTTTTCTTTAAAAAAAAGCAAATCAATTTATTTCTATACGTTCATACAATTAAACAATATTTGACAGTTTAACCCAAGATTTTTCAGGAATGCCCAACCATTTTACGTAGGCTTTTCCTCCTTTTTTTCTCAAAATTTTTTCCACCAAATAAACATCTTCGTGTTTAGCTCGTTGGAGTTCTTCGTTATAGAAGGCGCCCAAAATCGGTTGCTTCGACATGTCTTCTAGCAGGTAAGTAACGGGATTAGTAACTTGAATTTTAACGATTTTGAACAGTTCCGTGGACCACGACGGAGTAAACCTCTTTTCAAATACTCCTTTATATTTGCTGATGCGAACGACATCACTGACACGAAATTTCGCTTTGCCCGCAATTTTAATCTTATTGTATACCGTTTCTAAAAGCGTCTTTTCATTTGTCTTGTTCACATCTCTAGGAGCCATACCTATTGTTCTGTGCACGCTCGCGTTGTATTTGTCCACAATCGTTTGCAATAAATCGAACCATTTAAATTTGCCGCGTATACTGAATTCTCTGTACAGATTTTCTTTAATTGTCCGTATAACTCTCTCTACCATGGCGGCCTTTATCGGAGAAAATGTTGAGTAATGATTTATTCCGTATCTATTTGTCAAATCTTTAAACTTTTGGTTGTAGAACTCTTTTCCCTCGTCGGTGTGTAAATTTGCGGGCGTCCTCTTGTCGGCATTCAATATTTCGAGCATAGTTTGAGTTACGAGCTCGCCTGTCTTCCTTTTCACCGGTCGCGCCCACAAATACTTAGAAAAGCAATCTATGACAACTAAAATGTAATTATAGCCTTTATTTTCAAGCGCATAAGGAATAAATTCGCACAGATCAGCTTGCCAAAGATCGTCCACAGACTTTACAATTATAGATCTCCTCGAAAAATTTTTCCTCGCAGGTTTGTGTAACTTATTGACGACGTCACGTTTAATTTGGCTCATTGCTGTGCCCTTCATTGAACCGCTGCTCCAACTTATCTAATCTAACATTAATCAGCTTCACTTGTTCTTGAAATACGTTTAGCTCTCGTTTCAGATCGCCGAGGTAGAGAGCTTGCGATCGAAATATTCCTTTGATTTTCGATTTCACGTCCGTAACTTGATTTTGTATGTTTCTAGAATCATTTTATATTTCTCGAGCCGACGTTGCACAGTCGTTTGTTCCCGATATCATAATGTTTATCACTTGTGAGAGAAAATCCTAAACCGGGAGGTCCTTGAGTTGTTTTCGTTTTGCGTAAATATCTGCCGAATTTATTTATATTCATTCTATTACATCGGCTTCTTTCAGTTCTTCGATGATCGCAATAATCTCGTTATTATGGCCCGTGTGTCCCGCCTGTTGAGAAGCCTTCAACAATTTCAGACGATCCACCAGCTTGATGTTGATGTTATCCCAGTGATTCAAAAGGACCGCACCATCACTTAGGTGGCTTTTAGACGCACTTATTTGTTCTCAAAAGTGTAAATAAAAATTTTCTAGATGATTTTTTTACGAAAATATAGGCTTTCAAAGTTACGAAACTGATGTTGATTTTATAGTAATTAGATAATGTAACTTTATGTTTTTATTAATGAAAGGTGTAGATAAACGCCTGTAAAATTATCCTTGCTAATAAAACATAATATTTGTTAAGTAATAAAGCAGGAAAAGTCTTCGGAAATGTTAACATTATTTTAGAAGTCAAGCCGGCAACGGTGCACCGAAAATTCGGTTTTACTATGGTTACCATAGTGTGACCTGACAAATAAAATTAATCAATGATGTTCACATTTTGAAAGTCAAATTTTTTGATTGATTTGAAGAACTTATTCAAATTCAAAATGTTTACTTTAAATGAATACTGTGATATGTATCTTCTTCTGGAGAGAGTGGAGGAAACTTTCGACGGGCTGCAGCAGCTTATGCTGAACGATACCATGAACGTAGACATCCAGACAAAAATATTTTTCAACGGCTTGATCAGCGTGTAAGGGAAACAGGTCCATTGGATGTAATCCATGAAGTGATAGGTAGGCCACGCTCCGCCAGAACTCCCCAAGTCGAGGAAGCTGTTCTACAAGTCGTTGAAGACAATCCTAACGTCAGCATTCGAGATATTGGACGAAATTTAAACGTAAATACAATGTTGTTCAGCGTGTATTAAAAATTCTTTCCACTCTACAAAAGTGCAAGCTCTGTGTGAAGCTGATTTTCCTCTTCGTATTAACTTTTGCCATTGGATGCTGGATCAAATCAACTTGAATCCAAATTTTCAAAATCTGACTGTGTGGACGGGTGAATGTACCTTCACTCTTGACGGTGTGTTTGACATGCACAATCATCATTACTGGGCAATAGAAAACCCTCATGTAATATATCGACGAGCATTTCAACAATGTTTTTCCGTCAATGACATTTATTATTATGTCAAATTTTATTTCCAAAGATTTTGACAAACCAGCGCATATGCAGTTGTCAGCAAAAAAGAGGGTACCCATGATCTAAGATTTCAAATTTGTAAGTGCATCTACAAGGTGCAGCGTTGCCTATTTGCGTTATTTTTAAACATTCATATCTTAAAAACTATTCATGGCAAAAAAATTCTGAAAACATATTTGTGCTCCTGTTAATGGTCTGTATTTACACCAAAGCGATGGTGCGACCCTTTTGAATCACGCTGTATATACTGAAACGGTTTATTTTCAATTTCTAATCCTTTACCGCTCCAAGTTTTAGCGCGAGATCTTCTTTCGAACAACAGTTGAATTATATTTCTGTATTTTTCACTTCGACTTCCCTTTATTTGCCCTGCCGGATCATTGCCTCTTCTGTGAGCAAGCGTGCGATCTAGTATATGATGATAGTTCTCGAGATCTTCGTTCTTATGACCGATCGGTTGCTTTTTAAAGAGTAATTCATAAAGCCCCGGTGTGCCAATATATGTAACATCTTTAATTATCAAATCTTTTTTTTTAATTGCACGTCGCTATCGCCGATTCGCCAAGCGTCCGTAACAGATTATAGCGAATGCCGTACACATTGTCGTACTCATTATTGACGTCTTGTAATAAACCATCAATGTATCCTCTGGGAAGTGGATCGTACATCTTAAAGTATTCGTTTCTAGGAGTGGGAGACATTATTTGATATAAATTTTGGTAATCGGAAAGTCTTCTCTCTTCATCGATTTCTTCTTCCTCCTCGGACGAAAACGGATTATATCCGGCAACATCTTCCGATTGAACAAAACTGGGTTGTGGAAGACTGAGTCGTCGTTGCTGTTGTTGTTGTTGTTGTTGTTGTTGTTGTCCGGCAACAAAACTGGGTCATTCTTGGACGTCCGAAGAAAGCGGAACAACGTCCGAAAGCGGACTATATCCGGCAGCAGCTTCCGATTCAACAAAACTGGGTTGTGGAAGACCGACTTGCTGTTGCAGTTTTCTTTCTGGTTCCGCCATGTTATCGTCGGCAGATTTCTTTACAGGTAAGTAATTAGCGGAATCTTTTTCAGTTTTTACCGTTTGCTCAAGCTCTTTGAGAGACTTGGTGATCGGTTTATACTTTTCCGACAGCTCATAGTCTCGTTCCAATTTACCTCTTTTCAAAGCCAGATACTTGTTTCTTATTGCTTTACTTGCTTTGATAATTTCTAATTTCATTTTCTTCTTTTTGTCCATTCTTAAACCAATTGGCCGGTTTCCGAGCAGTTAAAACCAGTTGTAAAGCTGTTTTAGTTGTCTGGTCCAGTTCTTCCACCGGTTAATATCCGTTTCCGAGCAGTTGTAAAGCTGTTTTAGTTGTCCGGGCCCCAGTTCTTCCACCGTTTCCGAGCAGTTAAAACCAATTGTTCAGCTACCCGCTGTTTCGATACAGTTTTAATTGTCTGGATGCGGCGACGCTTATATTAGTATGTAACTGTCAAATCCTTTACGATATCTTCCGTCTTTTATATCATGCTCCTTATCAATGCAAATAAACCCGTATTTCTTCTTCCAACACTCAGCACACATCGACTTAAATTGATCGAATGACATGTCCATGCATATGTGGTCCTCAAATATATGCCGCAAATTCGTCTCGTCTTGTTTAAATAAAATCAAAAAGTTAGCGTTGTCGCGAATTAAATGTTTAGGGATTCGGGTGTGAGTTTGACAGAGATAAAAACAATTAATCCTTTTATGACGACCCATACTAAAGTAATCTCGTATCTTATCCTGCTTATCGCAAGCGACGTCGTCGAATATGAAAACCGAATTCTCTTTTGCATCCTCCGGATTCAGTATTTCTTCGTTGTCCTTGAACACAAAGTAGTTTACTTCTTTCACTTCACTTAGAATTTGCTCCAACGCTCGATATTTCGGTTGATACAGGGACTTGGAGTAAACGTAGACATTTTCGAAGGACAGATCGTTCGGATGGATGATCAAAGAAATCGCGATGTTGGTTTTTCCAGAATTTGACGTTCCCGCGATGAGACATCTCATCGTTGAGGATAATAAAGGATGACGGTTCAATTCTGTCTCTTCGCACAAAAAATTCGTATTCATTACGGGAAGCTTATGCGCCTGCTTGACAATTCGCATGTTTCACGTACACGCGCGCGCACGCACACATATAAATTTAACTTCTGCTTCTGTTGACCGCAGTGTCTCTCAGACCAAATGATTGCGCGTAGTGGTGCAGGTCTCTTAAATTCTCTCATCAATAAATTACCGTTCGAATTGTATCTACCCGGAGGTTATCAATTCTGCGGACCCGGTACGAAATTAAAAGAGCGTTTGGAACGCGGAGACGTTGGCATTAACGAATTAGATCGAGCCTGCAAAGAACACGACATAGCGTACTCCAGGTACAAAGATTTACCGAACAGACATTTGGCAGACAAGAAGCTAGAAGAGCGCGCTTAGAATCGCGTTAAATCGAAAGACGCGAGACCCGGAGAGAGAATAGCGTCTCTTGCTGTTACTTCTGCGATGAAAATCAAACGAAAACTCGGAAGCGGTCACGGCGGAGGTTCTCGTAAAGTGGCCTTGGGAGAAGTTGTCAGGAAAATTCGCAACAATGTCAAAAAATTCGATCGTCTGAACAATGCGAACGAAGCTATAAAACTCGCGAGAGCATCGGCCAAGGTTGCTCTGAAACAAGCCGGCGGTAAGAAGAACATTCGAAAACCTCGAGTGATACCCGTTTCGAAAGTAGGAGGCGTCATACCGTTTTTCATACCGTTGTTAGCGGATCTCAGCGCGGCGGGTTCCCTTGCCGGAGGATCCGCGAGCATTGCGCACGCAATTGACAGAGCTAAGGAGGCGAGAAGGAAGTTGGAAGAAGCAAAACGACACAATCGAACGATGGAGACCATCGCGCTGGGAAAGAAGGGCGACGGATTATATTTGAAACCATATCGTAAGGGACTAGGTCTCTACATTCGTCAACCGAAACAACAAAAAAGCTAATTGATAGACTGCCCCGAACAGCCCTGACCGATTTCCATCTGGCGAAATTTGCAAACAAAAACGTGCCACATTTCAGAGGCGTCTTTATGCGTGACGATTTACCTAGAAAACCTCGTAAATTCGAAAGCGGCATAATAAATTTAGATTCGAAAAACGGTCCCGGAACGCACTGGGTCGCTTATTTTAAAAGAAATAAACACGTGCTGTATTTCGACAGTTTTGGAAATCTTCCGCCGCCGTCGGAAGTGATTCGATATTTCGAGGGCAGTCGAATAATCTACAATCACAAGAGATATCAAAAATTCAACGCCAACAATTGTGGACATCTATGTTTAGAATTTTTACATAAAGAGGGCAAAAAAATACGCAGTCATGTCGAGAACGTTCACGTTGGTGGGCAACAGTAGCGTACTTTCAGCAAATTATTACCCGCCTATCGAACTGGATCCCCGTTACGAATATCAAATCGGATTACTAAGTCTTTACACCTACAATACTGTGCCTAACGTTGAAGAGCGAAAGAATAACAAATTTTATTACGGCGACGGCAAGATTATCGAAATTCCAACGGGCTCCTATGAAGTGGAGGATCTGGAGAAATTTCTACCCTGACCGATTTCCATCTGGCGAAATTTGCAAACAAAAACGTGCCACATTTCAGAGGCGTCTTTATGCGTGACGATTTACCTAGAAAACCTCGTAAATTCGAAAGCAGCATAATAAATTTAGATTCGAAAAACGGTCCCGGAACGCACTGGGTCGCTTATTTTAAAAGAAATAAACACGTGCTGTATTTCGACAGTTTTGGAAATCTTCCGCCGCCGTCGGAAGTGATTCGATATTTCGAGGGCAGTCGAATAATCTACAATCTCAAGAGATATCAAAAATTCAACGCCAACAATTGTGGACATCTATGTTTAGAATTTTTGCATAAAGAAGGCAAAAAAATACGCAGTCATGTCGAGAACGTTCACGTTGGTGGGTAACAGTAGCGTACTTTCGGCAAATTATTACCCGCCTATCGAACTGGATCCCTGTTACGAATATCAAATCGGATTACTAAGTCTTTACACCTACAATACTGTGCCTAACGTTGAAGAGCGAAAGAATAACAAATTTTATTACGGCGACGGCAAGATTATCGAAATTCCAACGGGCTCCTATGAAGTGGAGGATCTGGAGAAATTTCTGCAGACGGAATTAAACGGTACGCTTTCGCTAAAACCGAACAACAATACGCTAAAATGTGAAATTAAGTGCATGTTTAACATCGACTTTGAAAAACCAGATTCGATAGGTCGAATGTTGGGCTTCTCGCCGAAAATATTAGAACCGAATCTATTACATCAATCGGATTTACCAGTGGAAATTATAAAGGTGATGACAATCCGTGTGGAGTGTAACATTGCTACCGATTCGTTTTACAACGAAAAGATGTCGCATACGGTTTTTGAATTTTCACCGTCCGTCGATCCCGGTTACAGCATAAATATTAATCCCAGCAACATCGTCTATTTACCTGTAAGAGTGCGCAAGATCGATAACATTACGTTGTCGTTACTCGATCAGAACGGATCGTCGATAAATTTAAGAGGTTGTTCACCTCTTAAATTTATCGAATCAGTCTGGAATTGAAAAAGCAAACGTGAAGTGATGGGGCTGCGTTTCCACGACAAAAATAACGGTAACAGTAATAATATACAAAACAAGCCCGCAGAATTCATCATTCAGAAGACAGCTCCCCAAAGGTTAACATCGAGCAATATATTGTTCTTGCAAAGTTTAACAACAACGACGAAGTGAGAATCTCAATCAATCATCAAGATATCTACACCTATCCGCACGAAAGTTATCTGTACATCGAGGGAACTTTCAAGCCGAGCGACGAAGGTACCGGCGAGTGTCGACTGACAAGTAACCCTTATTCATTCCTTTTTGAAGAGATCCGATACGAAATCGACGGTAAGGAAATAGATAAAATTCGAAATGTAGGCGTGACAACTACCATTAAGGCGTACCTATCCTATAACGTTGCGGAAAGTAAAGTATTACAAGTGGCCGGATGGGTGCCCTTTCAGGACCAGCATCCGACTTTATTAGACGATAAATTTATGGCATGCATACCGTTAAAATTTCTGCTCGGCTTCTGCGAGAACTACAAGAAAATCATAATGAACGCCAAACAAGAAATAATATTACTTCGTTCCAGAAGTGACAATAATTGTTACATGAGTACGGGAACGAAAACGGCGAGCATAAGCTTAGAAAAAATCGAATGACACGTGCCGCACATTACGCTCAATGACGAGATGAAATTGAAAATGCTACAGTTTCTACAAGAGTCAAAATCTATTTTCATTCCTTATCGACAATGGGAACTACATGAATTACCAAGCATGCGCCCAACCCTTAATGATGTTTGGCCAATAAGAACGTCTACGAATTTAGAAAAACCTAGGTATGTTATCGTCGCTTTCCAAGACGCTAGAAAAGACAAACCTACTAAAAACGCGTCAGAATTTGATCACGCACACATTCGAAATATTAAATTACATCTCAATTCTGAAAGTTATCCGTATAAAAATTTAAATCTCGAAATGAGTAAAAATAAATTTGGCATTGCTTATCTGATGTACGCAGATTTTCAAAACAGTTATTACGGACGTGGCAACGAACCGATTCTAAATTTGGCGGAATTCAAAAAGAAAGCTCTCTACGTTATAGACTGTTCGAAACAGAACGAGTCCGTAAAATCTTCGACTTTCGACATTAAATTAGAATTAGAGAGCGAACAGGAATTTAAGGGGGATATGGTCGCATATTGTCTAATTATCCACGACAAGATCGTTGAATATAACCCTGCAACGAATATAGTTAGAGATATAATTTAAACAAAATATATATTATTTTATGTATTTAATTCCCCCCTATTCTGTAACTCAAATCGAATCGAAATCAGTGAATTTGACAGATCGGATCGTAATGTTGTTGAATTAGTATGCCGTAATTCTGCTCGATTTCTATATTAAAATGTTTTACAGAATGTTAAATAGCTGATGTACTCTACCTTCTTTACAGAATATCACAGACATATTCGAAAAATATAATAGAGACTGAATATTTTGATTTGAAAACATTCCGATTCCTGTCATACATTTCGATTCGATCCGAAAAAAGCTACAGAATAGGCCTGATTATCTGAAATATATTTTTTTAAACAATGAGTGCTTTTATTTTCCCCTCCACTCCAAATGAAAGGAGGCCGAGTGAATTTTCTCACTCAGTATTTGCGTTTGCTTCATGGAGTGGTGAGTGTACGCGAAATTATGAAGAAAAAGGTAACATTTGCCAAAGAACCGGCCGTTGTAATAGAATTTAACGCGAATGATGAAGAAAAGCAAGACAATAACTGGATGCAAAACGCACGCGACAGAATCCGTTTCCGTCAACGTATTAAGAAATTATCGAAAATTCTCGACCCTATTCTACTCCGGAAGCACGAATTGTACAAGAAAGAAGCAAACGTAAAATCGCTAGTTATTGATATAGAAGGATTCCAATTGGAACGTTTTGTGGTAAAAGAATTGGCAATCAGAGACGCGTGTGGCTTAGCACATTTCGTATTCGGTCCACCCGACGTTCCTTTCAATAAATTAAAAATTTACACACGGATATCAGCGAATCTACGTAAAAGGTCACCAAAAAGCAAATTTCCTCCAAGAGCATTTACCAGCGATAGAAATCGTAAACCTGGAATCCGATCCTGACTGTCCGAATTTAAACAAAAGAAATTCATCTTGCCTGCATCACACAAACAATTACAGTATTTGTTCCATGACTAACGCAAATGTAATTTGTAAATATTTATTATCAAGTTATGAATATAAGTTTTTTTCATAGTAATAAACTACATACGTAAGCAAAACGCATCTTTTATTTTTTAATACGCACGTCGGCATCGTTTTCGTCCGTTTCTGCTCGCGGAAATGCGCACGCCCCGAGGACCCATTTTTTCGAAAGTGCCGCCACCGCTCTGCGTGCAGCGATCTATATGCTCCCGCGCGCGTCGTTCTTTTTACAGAAACCCACCGACACGCGACGTCTCCGAGATGGACGCCGGCGATCGTCCTTTCGCAATTCGTCACCAGATGGACACCGCCAGATGCAACCAACATCGCATCCGTGTTCGAGGAAAAATAAAACGACATCCTTCGCCGCGCGTCGTTATTATTACACATCTCGAACTGATACGAGCAACTGACCGAACGGTCGAGCGGCTTAGGTAGACGCCTCACGAACGCCGAGGAACGGGTTCGAATCTCTCTCCGGACGGAGGAAAAAAAATGACGCAACCAACATACATCCGTGTTCGACGAAAAAAATAAGGACATCATTCGCCGCACGTCGCGTCGTTAATATTACACATCTCGAACGGATACGAACAACTGACTCAACGGCTGAGCGGCTTAGGTGGACGGCTCAGGAGCGCCGAGGAACGGGTTCGAATCTCTCTCCGGACGGAGGAAAAAATTCCGCAGCGAAGCGCCGGTGGCGACACCCGACGGACAATTCCCGAACTAACGCTCCGACGACGCAGCGCCACTGCTATCTGGCGGACAATTTCTGAACTAACGAATAGCAGCAGCGCCGGAGGCATCTGGCGGACGGACGCCCGAACTACGTTGTCTCCGTCTCTCTCTCTCTGGAGCTCCATCGCACTCTTTACCATGGGCTCAGATGAGGCAGAAAACTGGACCGGAAGTCAATGCATTTTCTTTCATTACCTAGTACTAGTGGTATGAGACCTTGAACATCTTAAAGAGACTTTTCAAATGTCGTTTATCATACTCCAAAACAAAGTTCAAAAAGTAAGTATCTTTGCGAATCGAATGACTTTAATTTGGTTTATGTGACAATTCATATACGTTTGTTTATTGTATACATTTATTAATAACTGTTGCATGTAAATTTTGATTGTAGACTGGTTATACCGGGGCAGTAGTAACCACGTCCTGTCTTGAATAATCTCTTCTCTCTTTGAAAACAAACAGCATTTACGATGTATACTTTTCTACTACTACTATCCTACTATGTACTACGATAGTTATAACAGCATTATTGTGCCATTCCTTATTACGTTTTATTTTTTTGCTAACTATAATTTTTTTATTGACTAGTAGCAATATTGACACAGAATTGTAATATTATTTTTATTATTTACAGCACGCAAATCTATTTTGAGGAAGATTGGTGAGAAAAGGTTCAATATTTGATCACCTCGCAAGAAGGTCTTGTACAAAGATACGGTGCAAAAGGGAAGGATATACAAATTAAAATCACAATTACAGAAACCACGCAACACTTTAAAAATGTTATCTCGTGCCAGTTACACTGATGTTTTTCGGAAGTTGGAACGAAATTTTAATAATGTTACGGCAAATTTAATTAGAAGTCAGTTCAGAAGTTTTAAAAAGGATAAACCTTCATGGGACCGGGATGACAAAATTTCTGCATTAGCTGTGTACAAGCGTGGACCAAAATGCTACCGGTTTCTCAGGAATTTTTTAAACTTATCGTCGAGATCAATGTTACAAAGATTATTACAGGACATTCCCTTAACAGTAGGAATTAATATGCACATTATCATAAGTTTAGAAAAAAGATTGGCTCGCTGCTCAGTAAAATTGAAACAATGTGTCTTATTATTCGACGAAATAGCATTAAAACAGTCATTAACCTATGATAAGGCGCATGATAAAATTGTTGGATATGTAGATCTTGGACATTTAGGAAGATCCAACCAAGAAGCAAACCATGCATTAGTTTTTATGCTGTCATCATTATCTGGAAAGTGGAAGCAACCTATAGCTTTTTATTTCACAGAAGATCAAATTAAAACCATTTCTTTGAAGAAATTATTAATTGACATTTTGTCCTGTTTAATTGAAAGAAACATTCATGTAGTTGGTTGTTTGTTACCAAGGTAAAAGTCAATTTTAAATTGTTGTGTTCAGAATGTAAAACATTACACATATTTATCTTTAGGGACTACGAATGTAGCGGTAGTAAGCCAATTAGTTAATAGTACAAATGAAGGAGGACATCATATCGTAATTAATGAAAGAAAAATATTCATGTTCTATGATACTCCCCATATTATCAAGAACATCCGGAATACATTACATCAATATGATATTCACTTTGGTATCAATAAGGTAGCCAAGTGGGTACGCATTGAAGAAGCATACAAAATTGACCTGACCAGACGCTTTCAAGGTGGATACATAAAATCATTAATTATCGTTATCTTATTATTTGATTTTGTTTTTTTAATAATGAGGAAAATTAAACCGTTACATTTCAAATTAAATCTAAGTTTTGTTAAAATGAAAGTTTCTGTCATGTAGTACGTATTGTATATTAAATGTGGCGCGCTTGAGCGGCATTCATACAGCCAATCAAGTGACAGTAAAGAGACGCGAGGCAATGCGCAGACGCACAACACCACACCACAGAATAATAAGCGACCAGAAGTACAACTGGCTGTCGGCACCTTTGATGTTTGTGTCCGCTGTTTAGCTTTGAATTATGGTGGGAGAGTGGTGACTGGTCCGCGCGAATTCAAAAATGACAACTTGGAAGAAAAATTAACCATTAGTTTTTCGTATGTTTCACAACATTGTGCTGTTCGAATAAGTTTGAATTTATTAAATCATAAAGAAAATTATTTGTTATTTATAATGTAAATGAACAGAATTATTATTATAACAATTAATCGAAAAGAAAACTACATTCAAAACTAAGCCTAGTTCATCGTAGAGATACAAGATGGCAGTGTTTTTGTGCATGGCGTAATGCTTTATTCACGTGCAAATGCCAAGACGCCAAGTTTACGCGTTCGTTTCTTCTGATGTTATAAACAGTTTTTATCAATAATAACGTTTACATTACTTCTGCAGCGGTCGTTAAAGTCCAGGAATGCGAATAGATAATTATAAAACTGATAAATTATCTCAAAAAGTGTGGTTGTGAACGTACCCTGACCGTAATTTTGAAATCTGCGGACCAACTCACGCATGCGCAGTAAAAAATTTCAGACAAAATCACGCCTTAGTTAACTTCTGGTCGCTTATTATTCTGTGACCACACCCTCTAGTACTGGGTAGACACACACACGTGTAAAGCCTGTTGCAGACGATGCACAGTAACTGGCGCGAGTACTAACGATTAGTACTTGCGCCAGCGTTCATACGTTGGTACCCACTTGCACCTTGCCTTGCACAGTGTTAGTTCATAGTAGACAGCCCTGAGACTTCTCTCAGGCAGGTCTGCAGACAAAAATGAACTTGTGCCAGTGACAACGTCGTGTTCGAACGATGCGAAGTAAGAGAAAATGTGGTTAGCACGGGATGAAGCAGCGGAGTGGGGCTAGCTAGCGCAAGGACCAAAGCGAGTAAAACTATGCCACTTGCACTCGCACATTCACTAAGTAAAAACTGTTCACACGCTCAAATTTGATGCACAGTAATAGTACTCGCGCCAGTTACTGTGCATCGTCTGCAACAGGCTTAACATGTATTTGCTACTTGCTCATATTAAAATTAATAAATAACTTTTATTACAATTTATTATTTAAAAACCATGACATGGCGCAGTCAGTGAAGTGAGTGAAGAATTAATGGTCTCTGAAGTTTAAAAAATAAATAAGAAGTTGGTGAAGTGACTAATAAAAGTGTAAAGAGAAAATCCAGATATTCAGGGAAACATGGAAAATTTCTTAAGACCGCCGCCACAGTTAATTTTTGAGGAAAACTTAAAAGAAAACTGGATAAAATGGAAGCAACGATTTTTATTGTACTTAAAAGCATCAGGATTGGATGAAAAATCGCAAGAAAGGCAAGTAGCTGTTTTGCTCCATGTGATAGGACCAGAAGCTGTTGAAAAATACAACACATTTGGCTTAACAGATGAAGAAAGTAAAGTGCTAGAAACTGTAGTGAATAAGTTCGAAGCATTTTGTGTACCTAAAGCGAATGAAAGCGTCGACCGACATTTATTTTTTGGACGGGTTCAACAAAATGGCGAATCGTTTGACGATTTTTTAACTGACTTGAAGAAACTCAGTGCAACTTGTGGTTTCGGTGTTTTAAAAGACAGTTTGATACGTGATCGGATCATAAGTGGAATTCGACAGAAAAATTTGAAAGATAGATTACTCCGCGTAGATAATTTAAATCTTGAAAAAACCATACATTTATGTAAAGTAGCTGAGTTGACAGAATTGCAATTAAAAACTCTCGAAGATGAATCCAAAATACATTCATGGAGTTTCGTCAAGAAACAATTTGGTTAATAAACAAAAAAATTATAAAAAAGACGAACATCAGAGAAAAGCATCCAGAAATACATTCCAAGCGAAGCAACACAGTGACGACTCGTCAGCAGGTCAACGCAACGAAATGCACAACAAGCAGCAGAGAGATTGTTTTAAGTGTGGATATGTAGAGGTAAATTAAATAGAGAAGACGTAATATGTTCGTACAAGTCCTTGCGATAAGAAAGAAGTGTTTTGGTGTTTCTTGCTGCACACGAATTGTAATCACTATGTAGTTTCATTGTTTACTATAAAGTTTGTCCCATCAGCAGTTGCTGACGTGAAAACTAACAAATTTGGATGACACATCGGTTCTTCTCTAATTGATTTCACTCTACACAAGTGGGGTCAGTGTCCGGCTTTTAATAATAATAATAATAATACTTTATTGGTCACTAAAAGTACAGTCAAATCAAATAAATACATTAAAACTTGCGTGACCAAAGGGGTCCGAATCAGCACAACTTTCAGGGAAAGTGCTGCTCTTCCTTCGGGTCCTCATGGATATATAGAGATGAATGAATACATTCACAGAATAGCATAGAACAATTTAAAGAATAGAGTAATTGACACAAAATTGAGAGGTTAACATATTACAATGGTGTACTTGGGTGACAGTAACTAATAAATGCAAGACCATAATGAGGCATCACATTATCGAGTAAGAATATACAATCGCATCTGATATCTGAATGTGGGGATCGAATTTGATTTTAAATTATTAGGAATGTTATTAAAAAAATTTACGATATTGTAGGAGAATGACCTTTGGAACATGGCAGAACGATGGAGCGGCGGTGTTAACGAACCTCTTGATCTGATGTTGATATTGTGAATGTCTGTCCTGAATGAAATTTTATTATACAGATAACCAGGATTTTTTGATTGAAGAATTTTGTAAAAGTAAACCGCGCAGTGAAGTTCTCGTCTCTGTCGCATATTTAACCATTTTGCTCTATCAAAGCAGTGGGAAATGTGATCTGTTCGTCGTAGACCGAAAGTGAAACGTATGCACGCATTTTGTACACGTTGTATCCTTCTTATATCAGCTGCATCCAAACAGGGTCCATAAACTACATCACAATAATTAAATTGAGAGAGAACAATAGTATCGCACAGCTTTTTACGTAGATCTTGATTAAGATTTTCTTTATTACTGTATAGCAATTTTAGTTTACCAAAAGCTTTCTGAACTGATTTACTAACATGTGTTTTGAATCTAAGCTGTGAATCTATGAAAAGACCTAAATTTTTGGCACAGTCACTTATGGCCAAAGGATGATTGTTAATGCAGACGTTAATATGGTTTATAGCAGCCGTCCGGGCATTACGTCTACCAAAAACCATTACACAAGATTTGCTTGGATTGATTGTTAAATAATGATTGGCAGAGAAAATTGCTAACTTATTTAAATCAGAATTAATTTGTGCGATACCATTATTGAGATTTGCAAGATCAAAAGAGTGAAGCAGTTGCGTGTCATCAGCGTAAAGGTGACATTTGCAGTAATCAGGATTATTTATGAAACCTGTGTAAATACAGTACAACAGAGGACCAAGTATACTACCCTGTGCTACTCCAGTTTTAAGATACAAAGTATCAGATGTTTTATCTTTTAGATAAACTTTTTGGACCCTATTCATTAAATAATTTCTGAAAAAAATTATAGCAAAATTACTGAACCCGATATAGTGTAATATAGAAAAGAGCAGATCGTATTTTATGGAATCAAATGCCCTGGTGTAATCCAGTAAAACCAGGATGGCAATTTTGTTATTGTCTATTGCTGTCAGTAATTCGTCAACAATGAATGAGAGTGCAGTCGCGCAACTGAAACCCTGCCTGAAACCGGATTGAAATGGTGGTAATATATTATATTTGTTTAAATGAGAGCGGATTTGAGTATCCACGCACTTCTCGACGAGTTTGGAAAGAATTGGTAGAATGCTAATGGGTCTTAGGTCTTTAAAGTCCATTGGATTAGTGGTTTTCGGTAAAGGCAGAACGATAGCTTCTTTCCAACAATCTGGAAACACACTGTTTAATAAACAATAATTAACAATATAGGTTATATGTTCAGTTAAATAAGGGCAACAATATCTTAACATATGCAGACTGATTTTGTCAGAACCACATGAAGTACTTTTTAAATGATGCAATTGATTAGATATTTCTTCCTCACTTACAGCTTTGAAGGAAAATAAAGAAGCGAAATCTGTAAAAGTATTATTACTGTAGAAGGTCCTCAGGTCCGTATTAGGAGTTTGTACAGGAATGGAATTTAAAAAATGTGAGTTAATTGCATTGGTATCACATAAATGAGGTGGGATGTCAACATTCTCTTTCTTACGAAAGATACTCATATTCTCTAGATCCCTCCAAAATACGTGTGTAGGGTTATTGCGATGACTAAATTCAATATATGCCTTTTTTTCCCTGCGAATTGCCGAGGTGGTAAAGTTTCGGAGTTGTTTATAGTAATCCATACTCTCTTTGGTACCCAATTGCTTCGCTTTCTTAAATTGAGAGTTACGGAGGGATATCAATAATCTAATGTTATCCGTAAGCCAAGGCGAACGTCTTTTGTTGAAGCAACTAGTTTTAAAAGGTGCGTGTTTATCAAAAAGAGCTAAAATATTGGTATTGAAGAAAAATAATATGTCATTAATATCATCTAATTCATAAATGACATCCCAGGGCACGGACTGTAAATCATAATAAAAGGCGTCGTAGTCAAAATATCGAAAGTTGCGATACGTATGTGTAGAAGGAATATCAGTAATTTGATTCAAGTTAAAATTGGCATGAATTAAAAGATGGTCTGAGAAGTCATTTAAGTCAACCACCCCGCTATGTATATTTTCGTTATCAATGGTCGTAACTAAGACATCAATTAATGTAGGGTCGGATGTTCCTATTCGCGTAGGCTCACTGATAACCTGACGTAATCCCAACGATTCCATTACAGAGAAAAGTAATTGTGCAGAGGAACTATTCCAATTTAATACGTTAATATTATAGTCTCCAATACAAATTAATTCATCACAAGAAATTATTAAATTTCCAAAAATAACTTCAATAGTATCTAGGAATTGTTTAACATCAGTGTTTGGTGGTCTGTAAACAACTCCAAAGGCTAAGTTAACATTACTTACTTTAATACTAATCCATAAGTGTTCAAAATTCAGATTATGTTCCGAAGGTAGCAGAGTAAATTTGTATATATTTTTTACATAAATACATACACCACCGCCCCGCCGGCCATCGTTCCTGTCGTTTCTGATCAGATAATAACCGTTAATATGAACAAGAAAATTATCAATGTTAGGAGTTAACCAAGTTTCCGAAATTCCAATCAGGTCGTAGTTTTGCGATAAAATGTGATCTTTTAACAAATCGAAATGTCTCATCAATGATCTTGCATTTACGTGTGCAACCGAAAACATAACTACCAAATTAAAACAAAATGCCTTAAGATATAGAATAAGACATGTAAGGATTATCAAGTACCAATACACTTTGGTAAGAATTGCGCAAAATGTCAGAAAAAAAATCATTTTGCTAAAGTTTGCAAAAATAAAAAAGTTTCATTTGCTGCCCAGATTTTCAGTTCAACAGTGGCAGCATCGATAGAATCGATAGTGGCATCTGCAAATCTGCCAGCAGAGGCAATATACAGGGTGTCCACCGAGTGCCGCGGTCTTCTCTACCGTCTATAGTATATAAGACAGAAAAAAAATTCAAACGAGTTAAGATGTAACTCAGTGAGCTCTACTTCATAAAATTATTTTTGGCCATACAGTGTTCAGTAACTGAGAGCCATACCAAAGTTATCTTTTTTTAAATGGAACACCCAATATATTTTTACATATTTCGAAAGTACGCATAACGAATAGGTAATAACCAAAAATTTAGGAAGTTTTACTTAAGAGTTTGTAAGATATTGATGTTTAAGTGTAAAAAATTGCCATAATATGAGTGCTTATATCTTTGTTATTTATTTACATTTCGTCTTGAATTTTTGTAGGTACTCAACACAATATCTTTTCTACAGAAATTTCAAAACAGCTTCGGTCTATCAGTTATTATGTGTACAGGGTGTTGAGTTTTGCAAAAGAAAAATTTTCTCAAAATTTTCAAATGGAACACCCAGTATATATAGACTCTCGTGAAACACTATTTTAATAAGCTTTCACAAAACGCCAAATGTATTTGTCTAAACTGAAGAAGTCGTGAGACAAAAATTAATAATTTTTCTTTCATTCAATGTTGACGTTATTTAGCCTTTCCGACCGGTTCTTCTGTTTTGATTTGGTGATAAATCAATGAAAATGTTTTATTTTTAAAAGTAATTGAATATATTCCTGCTAAAATAATTCCTATTTTTCTTTACTTTGAAAATATCTAAATAACGTTAAAATAATACATAATTTAAAAAAATAAAATTTAGAATCACCTTGCCCTTTGCTAGAAAATAGGAAAACATTTGCTATAAATTTTTAATTGACAGAACAATTATTAAGATTAGTAAATAATACTATTTTTACAGCTTTGTATTTTTTTATGATAACAAAATGTATTTTAATAATGAAGAGTTACGTGACATGACATACCTTCTAGGAAAAGACAACCAAAACTGTCTTTTGGCATCAAGATTATATTCGCAGCATTATCCTATGAGAAGACACCCGGATTATCGAGTTTTTCAAAGATTGAAAGAAAGATTCTAAACGCCAGGAAACATTAAATACAGTAAAAATGTTATTAAAATAACGTTATGTAAATATTTTCAAAATAGAGAAAAATAAGAATTACTTTAACAGGAACATATTCAATTATGTACTTTGAACAAAAATAAAACATATTCATTGATTTATCAGCAAATCAAAACAGAAGAACCGGTGGAAAGGCTAAATAACATCAATATTGAAAGAAAGAAAAATTATTAATTTTTGTGTCACGACTTCTTCAGTTTAGACAAACACATTTGGCGTCTTATGAAAGCTTATTAAAACAGTGTTTCATGAGAGTCTAGATATACTGGGTGTTCCATCTGAAAATTTTGAGAAAAATTATCTTTTGCAAAACTCAACACCCTGTACACATAATAACTGAGAGACCGAAGCGGTTTTGAAATTTCTGTAGAAAAGATATTATATTGAGTACCTACAAAAATTCACGACGAAATGTTAATAAATAACCAAAATATAAGGGCTCACAGTACAGCATTTTTTTACACTTAGACGTCAATATCTTACAAACTCTTAAGTAAAAGTTCCTAAATTTTTGGTTATTACCTATTCGTTATGCGTACTTTCGAAATATGTAAAAATATACTGGGCGTTCCATTGAAAAAATATAACTTTGGTATGGCTTTCAGTTACTGAACACTCTGTATAGCCAAAAATAATTTTATGAAGTAGAGCTGACTGAATTACATCTTAGCTCGTTCGAATTTTTTTTCTGTCTTATATACTATAGGCGGTAGAGAAGACCGCGGCGCTCGGTGGACAGCCTGTATACTGCAGAATTTGCACATCTCATGGACTCTATTTTTGATTCATTGAATAGTCGTAAAATTAGAGATATCCCAGGTAATCTACGAAAATTTAAATTGTTGTGTTCGTATTAACAAACTGGGTTTTGATTTTGTAGGAAAACCTCTGAAACGTGCGATAAGTCGCTCAAGTGGGCATATTAAGTTTTGGAATACCATTGTTCCAAAACTCGAAAATTGGAAGTTTTTCAAAAATGGCGTCCAATGCAAAGCTCCTCGTTGTATTAAGGGCCTCATCTTCACGATGAACTCCATGAAAGAGTTGTATGCTCACTATTTCCAAAGTGAGCAAGGTACATTGAAGACTAGATGCGTACAACAAGATCCATTAGAGAATTTCTTTAGGTAACTGATTTAATTATATCATTTAATGATAGCCATATAATATTTATTTTATATTTCAGTACGGTGCGTCAATACTAGTGATGGGAAAAACGGTTACATCGTTGGAATGTTACTTTCGTTATAGCGACGCAAAAATACCGCGACAGACTAACGTTACTTTGTCGCGTTATTTTTGCATCTTGGTACTTGATGTAGGCAATTCCCGCTGCGTTGGAGCGAAATAACTATAGCGACAGTAGCGAGCGAAACGGGGCGAAAGACTTTATTTATGCGCGCGTCACCCTCAAATGCATTTTGCCTTTGATTGTAAACAATAACCTCTCACAAATTCAAAAATCCCTGTCTTGAGACGTTAGGTAGTTTATTATGGGTGCGTTCCGTTTCACGCATACGTTACTTGCACCTGCATTCAATTCGATGCGTTTGTAAAAGCGTTCCGTTTTAAATTTGCCGTTGATGCGTCAAATGAATCGGAACGCTTGATATCAATTTTTGTTAAGGGAGGATGAAAATATATTTCTAACAGTGATTAAAATGTTCACACTACTTGTAAAATAGTACTAAATATATCCATTTGAATTAAAAATTAAAAAAAGACTAACTCTGATTTAGTTTTACTGCTGTTTCAGCATCTATATGGACTTAAAATTGTAATCTTCCGTTTGTTAAGACAATTTTCACGAAATCCATTTTAATTACAAAAAGAACTTGCTTCTGTTTGCTTAAAAAGACCCAAACAGTTACTTTAACCTCCCATGATACAACAAGCGCATCAAGTGCACTTCATCTTGACATGAGGCGTTTGATGCATTAAAAATAGCCTCCAACGGGGACTTCATACGTCAGTGTGATGCGCACTACCAATGTTTAACGGAACGGTTTTTGTACGCATTAAACGCATAATGCGATTAATGCGGTGAAATGGAATGCACCCCTAGATATATGTTGACAACTAATCTCTGGCTGCTAAATGATAATAGTGGTGTTTAAAAATTTTATGTACGTTCTCTTGACGATTTAAGTAACGAACATTTGGCCGTCGACCTTTAGTTAAATTTTCAATTGTTCAGTACTGGCTTTTAAAGTAACTAGTTCTAGTAAACGCGACTGAGTACCAGCAAAGCGTTAAACGTTATACGTTACTCAAAAACACGAACGCTTTGTAATTTCTCAATTCGCGACATACGCGACATTGGAACTGGTTATTTTAGAAACCAGTAACGCGAAGTAACGTTACAAATTTATACCGCGACAAAATAACCGTTACAGAAATACCGTCTCACCACTAGTCAATACGGTGCAGCCAACATTAATCCGACTCCGCATCAATTCTTAAGTTATATGAAAACTGCAATAGTCAATAATTTATCATCATGTAAAACGTTGGCGAAAAATTGCGAAGATGATGAATGTCAAATATTGATTAATTTAAAAGATTTTTTGGGAGCTGCAAGTAATATTCATACACCACCCGTTGTAACATCTGAATTACTTAATATGGTTAACATTAGTATTGATCGTAATTCTTTTGATGCCGAAAGTACGGCGTATGTTTGTGGATTCTTTATAAAAAAATTAAGGACAGGTTGTGAAAAATGTTCATCGTGCTTTAAAAGTGACAGTATTGAAACGGTACACAATTTTATTAGTTTCAAAGAAAACGATCCGACAAATTTAAAGTTGTTTTACTGCAACAATAGCATGATTCGATGTGTAACCGTTGCTTATGATATAATTCACAAATGCTTAGAAACTCATCCCCATATTAATAATATCAAACAAAATATTCTTGAAGTCTTATATGTATGAGCATGTAGATACTTCTTTCATTAATTGTGACGTTCATAAAGTAAGTATTACAAGCAAATTTTTTAATATCATATGTAATTGTATTTTGCATAAATTCACGGAAGATAAGCAAAGATCGTTTGTGGTTCAAAGCAAATCAAAATATCAAAAAATACTACATTTGTAAACTTAGTACTGTAAGTACACTACTCAAAAATGTCAAAGGGGCAATTATATTTTAATAATAATAATAATAATAATAATAATAAATGTCTTTATTTTTTTATTTTCGTATGTATTCATTACGTATTTAATTTCTAAACACATTCATACGTCTAGTTTAAAAATTTGTTTGGAGAGAAAAGGGCTAAATATATCTAATATGTTGAATAGGTGTTTCAATTAGCTAGTGAAACGATTATGATATGGGCCAATGTTGGTAGCAATATACAAACGGATCTCTGTTTTTGTTCAGATATTTTTTTTTCTTAATATAATAATTTAGTTTTCGACCTATGGTTAAGTATTCATTGTGTGATTGTCCTTTGTACACTTTTGAGTACATAGTGTATATATTTTGGTTGACAGTTGAACAGTTGTAATTTAATAGCGAGTTCCACTTCACAAATCAGAGTTGCCTCAATTCCGTTCTGGTGTCGCTCCATGCAAGTACGCACTAGGTGCGCACTGCTTTAGAGCGCACTTTGAGCGTGCCATTGCATATAAACCCTCTTTGGTGCGCACTTTGTTTGAACAAGTTGTTTCTTCCCTGCTTCTGGTGGAGTGTCGTGTATTTGGAACGCGGAATTCTTTCAATTCTGTTGATTTAAATTCTTTTTATAACCTCAAAAATAGAAAAAGAATGTGTAGTGCTGCCGAAGTCCCAGTAGTACATTTTTATGTGAACGCACTGACCATGATAATAATGAAAATTTGTTGGAAAAGAATGAAAAATCACTTCGTAATGAATCGTACTGACTACCAGAGACAGTGCAAGAATTATTGCCCTGGAGCAATGCTTTTTGCTCACGAAAATTAAGTGGAACGCGCAACTCTGTATTGGTGCTAGATCAAATAAGAGTGGAACGCGTATCTCTGTTCCGGTGCTAGGTGCAACATGAACGCGCAAATCTGTTTCAGTACTAGATCACAGAATAACAGAAAGGACAAAAGCCGTCGGCACCTTTGATCTTCTTGTACCCAGTTTTGATGACCTTGCGCCATTTTGTAAACTGTTCAGCGGTAAATTTTGAATGTTCAATCAATACACAAATAATGTAACTAATACTTTCTGACTAATCAAAATTTCTAAATTGTAAAAAAATTGTTCACTTTTGCATTATAATAAAAAAAATCTTTTTTTTTGTTTATCTTTCTTACTTGAGATTCACAGAAGGAAAATGGTAGGGTATATGTAAAACAATATCCGAAAGTACGTTAATGTTATTTTAGGTGATAATTTATCTACACACTAAGTTGTATGAAAAAATAAGAAATAAACGAAAATATTTAGAAAGAAAACGCAGATTTAAGAAACAAATTTTATTTATTACATATAAATAAACAATAACATTACTTACAAACAAAACTTACTTGCTGATGTTTGTATATTTTCTTTATCACTTGAGGAACTTTTCTCTTGCTGACGTTTGCACATTTTCTTTATCATTTGAGGAACTTTTCTCTCCAATGTGTTGAGAAGCTAATATCAAAAATTATTGAAATGTAGTTTCACTACAGAATCACTCATTCAGATTGAAAGAGGAACGTCTTTATACGAATGTTTGTGAAGTCAAACTTACAATTTATTACTTGGCTTGAAAGTTTTAATGTGTTTCAGACGGAAAAAATCAAAGATACAAACTGATGCACATAATCAGTTTGTTGTCAGGGTTTCAATTTACGTTGTTTATTTTCTAAATGGTCACGTTCAGGCAGAAAAGATATTTGCAGCGTTACAGCACAGCATAAAGTTGTAGCTTGTAGCGCTCTAAATTACCTGTACTGGCTTTCTGTCATTGGGGTTATGGTTGTTATGAATTCATTACGCTGTAATGTAGCGTATACAGACCATGCTTGATTATCGCGGCCGCTTGAAGAAAGCGCTGCAGGTAATGACGTCACATGTACCTCGTTCAGGTTTACGCTTTACTAAAGCACTGTAGCACTGCGGTTACCCGAACATAACTCTAAGTAAATATAAAATAAACAACGTGCGTCGAAACCCTGACAACAAACTGATGGCGTTCATGTATTCTTTCGTTTGAACACTACAAGTAATAACTAACATTATTAACACCTACATCTTTTAAGATCGAGTAGAGTAACAAGTGATTACAGAATCCATGTTGTGCTTCATTTAATTCCATGTGTTGCTCTTACCTTCCATTTCAAGTGAATGTCCTGATTTCGATACAGTTTCTTCAAATACTGTTGGAACAGCATGTGAGTGTATACGATTTTGCCAAATATTAATAAACATTTATGTTTTTCAAAGTGTTTTCCACATACATAAGTTGTATTTGTAAGTTTTGACAAATCTCTATTTAAAAGATCTTCTCGTTTACAACTATAAATCCATTTCAAGGCTCTGCATGTACATACAATAATACATTATTATATTAAATTAGTTTAAATATACAGCAGTTAATACTTACCGATCTTTATCTTTTGGAAAGGAAAAAAAAAAGCTGTAACCTTGGTTCAGCACAATAACGTGAAGCCGATGTTCTTTTCTTTTTTGTTTTTACGATGTTTACGAAAGAGACAATTTAATAACAAACAGCAATAATCTTAGAAACCCTTAACCAACGTTCATAACCTCAAATCAAAACATAAACAACAGCTTTAGAACATGGCTGATCCGAGTTTGCGCACTAAAACTAAGACAAGCTATTGTCCTTCTGTTATTCTGTGACTAGATCCAGTAGGAGTGGAACGTAAAACTCCGCACGAGTTCGCACTAAGTGCGCACCAGGGCGGGAAGTGGAACTCGCTATAAGAAACTGTATAATATATGTATAATGTTTTCTGAAATGTTGCATTATTAAATTAGCTATTGTATTGTTTTTTTATTGTAAATGCAGAAGGACCTAACAATATTATTAATTCCTTCTGCATTAGTTAGTTCCTACAACTATCAGTATTGTTAGTTCCTTCAATATTGTACTACAATGTTATTACTAAGCAATAATATTCACAAACCGTTGCTTTTGTTCTTATCATTTCATACATTTGAATATGCTACTGATTTCTTTATATAAAAATAGCAAAACACATCAGTTTTATACAGATTGCTCAATATTCATAATGCATAATAAATTTGTATCCATAATTTTTTAGTGTTTTATAAAATCACCGTCCTAAAACATGGAAATCAACTTTTTTTGCCATAATGCCATTTAATTTAATGTCGTGAAAAATATATTGATAAGAAATTTAATCTGAAAATGATTAAGGATTAACCAATAATATTATTGCTGTGGTTAATCTTTGCATATTTTCAAATTAAATTTCTTATCATTATATTTTTCTTGACATTAAATTAAATGATAAAATAAAATTCTGAATGGAAGCCATATTTTAAAAGTGGCCCTATTTAAATAGTTCGGTAGTACCGCCTGCGTCACCGCCATTGTTCACTCATTGCCAGTCATAGATTAATATACATATAGATACGAATGTCCCATATCAAACTTTTGTACATTGTATGCGCCATCTCTGGTTTGGTAAGCGAATTAAATTCGAAAGGCGCAATATTCAAATATGTTTAAAATTTCAAATATCTTATGCCCGTTTTAGACGGTCATATTTTTGTATCAAATTTATTACGAAGTGAGTGAGAAGTGCCAATTCAACCAATCAACATTCGCTGTGGTAGCTTATCTCTCACTCCGTAATAAATTTGATACAAAAATATGACCGTCTAAAACAGGCATTATACAGGCATTTATGACTAATGTAATTGACCACTTGGCCAAGTTATTCAATTTACCTTCTCAGCAATACTACACTCTTGACGTCAGTATTAAAAGAAGTGAAAATTGAATTTAACCAATAGCCAAGCAATCAATTATTTAGTAAAAAATGCCAGATTAATTAAAAGTTCATCGCTTAACTAAAGAAAATAATAACAAATCGTGTAATGTTAAGGACCTGTCAAAATTAGTTCTGTATTAAAGAAAAAGATGTTATGATATGAAAAATAAAATTTATTAATTATATGAAATGAATGTTCATGTACGATACAAAGATGAAATGCAAAAATACATACAGTGAGAATTTTTTAACGAAGAACAAACATAAGTGCTATTGAATTTTTTTTAATCGAACATAGGCCGAAAAGTACTTGGTAACCATGGATATGGTTAACATTAATTGTCATTATTTTTCTTTCACACATTTGACAATGCAATTTGACATATATTCAACGAATGAAAGGCTACAAATCTACAACTGGTATCGAGTAGGATCCAGTTTAAGGCAATTAACAATTTTTATGACCGTTTAGGATATGTTCTCAAACTTCCAGAAAACTGATTAATGATTATTTTTAACTACTTCGGAAAAAGAGCTTCAGTAGGCATTTATGAAAATTCACCTGGTGGGTACACCAAATTTACCGATCGGTAATCAGCTGATACACCGGTGCAGAGATCGGTTGACTGAATTTAAAAACGCTTCGGTAGATAAACTTCGGTGAACTAACCAAACAAAACCTATAACATTTGAAAATAAGCATATTTAATGATATTTTCCAAATCTGAAGCTGCTGTTTTATTTTTGAACATTTTTCCAACTCCACATCGATTGCAACTAGTAATTATTTTAATTTTATAAAACGCTGCCTACAACTAATAACTCTTTTTAGGTTATGTTTAATGTACCGACCGCATGGACCATTAACTTTCCTCGGTGCATAAATCATGCGCCAGGTGCATGAGTTCGGTACACGTGGTAAATTATCGAACGCGGTACAAAAGTAACCGGTTGAATTATCGAAAGCATTCGGTTTGGGCTGGTCGTCCTTTGGATGCGTTTTCATGCGAATTGAGTTCGTCAGAAATCAGACGAAGTGCGAATGCTCCCATGTTATTGAAACTTACGGAAAGGCGTCCACTGCGTCCGAAATGATTCGTCCGAATTCGGACGAAAAATCCCATTTATTTCGGATAGTTCGCACATCGCATGGTTTCGTCCGATTTCTGACGAAGTTAATTCGCATGAAGGCGCATCCAAAGGACGACCGGCCTCGTGTGGTGTACACCCGGTGAATTTTCGTAAATGCCTAGTGCTAGGGTGCGTTCCGTTTCACGCATACGTTACTTGCACCTGCATTCAATTCGATGCGTTTGTAAAAGCGTTCCGTTTTAAATTTGCCGTTGATGCGTCAAATGAATCGGAACGCTTGATATCAATTTTTGTTAAGGGAGGATGAAAATATATTTCTAACAGTGATTAAAATGTTCACACTACTTGTAAAATAGTACTAAATATATCCATTTGAATTAAAAATTAAAAAAAGACTAACTCTGATTTAGTTTTACTGCTGTTTCAGCATCTATATGGACTTAAAATTGTAATCTTCCGTTTGTTAAGACAATTTTCACGAAATCCATTTTAATTACAAAAAGAACTTGCTTCTGTTTGCTTAAAAAGACCCAAACAGTTACTTTAACCTCCCATGATACAACAAGCGCATCAAGTGCACTTCATCTTGACATGAGGCGTTTGATGCATTAAAAATAGCCTCCAACGGGGACTTCATACGTCAGTGTGATGCGCACTACCAATGTTTAACGGAACGGTTTTTGTACGCATTAAACGCATAATGCGATTAATGCGGTGAAATGGAATGCACCCCTAGATAAACAAGTACGAATGGTATCCATAGTAACGAAACCCACATACATATTAGGTCTTTTCGCGGAGACGTTCGGAACTAGTTCGGAACCTTAAAATCCATGCACTCATGAAAGTTATACACTTGAAAGCGTGTTAAAATCGTTCATTATTTCGATGGGCATTTGATTTTAACCGTTCCGAACTAGTTCGGAACGTCTCCGCGAAAAGACCTATTAAAAGCATATTTTAGCGACGAACCAGATTAGAGTGGTTACGAAAATGAACACTTTTCCGACAAACACATGACGACATTGTTGTATATTATGAACGTCGTTCGTGGAACTATTGGATGATGGTAGAGAAGAGTGTGCATAGGTATCATCCATTGTTCATGAGAATTCTGGTGAGAATCTGGTCTGACATGCATTTCTCGAAGCATTCTTAAATAAAATAACATATTTTTTGATGTTAGTGAAGTTCTTTCATCAACATTTTGTAGCAGTCTTTGTATTATAATACCGAATATTGAAGAATATCGCTTCATTTGCTAATGTAATAAACATTTTAGAGTTCATTGTTATCTATTTATTAACAAAACTTACAACAGCAAGAATAAACAGTTGACATTTATTAACCGATGGAATACTTCACTTTCGCGAATACCATTTTTGATGACATCATAACATAAACCGTGTTAAAAATGTAGGAATAATTGTTCGTCGCTAAAATATGCTTTAAGCCTACTTATGTTCGATTTTAAAAAATTCACCTTCAATATTGTAGCAAGGATGCATATGTTCTACGCTAAAAAATTCTCACTGTATAGTAAGTATAGTTTATTCAACAAAAAAGTAATTTAATAATGATGAATATGTTTTTTTCATTATGTAACAAGTAGGAATACAATATGTAATAACTAGGTAGTCTAAAATAAAATCAGTTTTTTTATGCGCGTTAGTCGACCAAGCGGAGACGACATATCTTTTCCGCGAGCTTCGATGCAGTAACGCATTGTTCGGCTCCGTGCACTCGCAGCGTCGTCGGACTCGCCTATGGCATCGTATACTGCTTACGACCCCACTTTTGCCAAGCGTACGCTCGTGATAAATCAAACTGATTAAAAACAAGACTCTCTAGTAATAACACATCCGCTAAATTAAACTCATTCAAAACATCAAGAAAAAAAAATAAATGTATCGTTGAAATGTTTTAGTGAAAGTAACATGGAGTACACTTAAAACAATTTATTACAGGACACGCACCGTTTTAAATGATCTATAGTGATTTCACAAACGTTACTAAAAACTTAATCCGTTAAAAACCATAGACAAGGAAGTAAACAGAGATGACATAACCTTAAATATGCTATACCGTACCAAGTACCAACTGTAACATGTCAATTTCTCTACAATGTGTTAATATATGCGACATCTATAGTTTGGAATGAGTTAATCGCAGTATACCAAACCATGGCCAGCAACATTAACATTCACTGACGTGTATGTATGGCCGTGTCAATTCGCCTAAAATTCGGTTCCAGAAAGCATGCCATGGAGTACTCCACTCAGCGCTCCCTATTAAAGATACTACAGAACTACTGATAGTAACGTAATGGCAACTGCAATTACTTAAAAACTCACAAGAGGCGCTGAGTGGAGTACTGTCAAAATTTTTAAAAGTCGAATTGAAACGGCCATACATACACGTCAGTGAATGTTAATGGAGTTGGCCATGACCAAACACGGCCGCCTGGATTAATGAAGCACTCGGTGCTTATCCGGCCGGTCGCGTTCTCAGTTCAGAGCCATTTTTCCGTTCCGAAGAGGGAGCCACACTACAGACATCTGTCAATGGTGCATAACCTCAATCGCAAATGTCAACAAGGTGTTGGTCCTTTACTTTTGTGTTATAATAATTTAAATTTACGGATGCACAATCAATAACCATAAGTAAATAATATCCAAATCAAGAATGTCAAGTTATTTTCAAACCTAGGTGTTTTGTTATGTGGCATTATGTTGTTAAATTTGTACCACAATACTTTCAAAAGAATAATTTTTATCTGCATATGGGTACTAAAACTGAAATTCCAAAGTTGAAAATGAAACATGGTAAGGAATAATTTATAAATCAATTTAATTTTAGGAGTTTCCTTTTTCTCATATAGATACTGTTACATTTTGTGTCTGCAAATTACAGAAATTTATCAGTAGTGGAGGTATTAATTTGGTTAAAACAATATTGCAAACAGTGTTGCTGTGGAGTTTGCATTTGAACATGGGATTACCACGAAGATATGAGCCAATTACTCCTTTTAAAATTGAATCCACATCTTGTTTAGGCACACTTGTTTAGGCAAGTCTGGTAAGACTTCTAAGATAACTTGTAATATATGTATATTGAACTAAGCCAACAAATTTTTCAGTGGGATAATTTAACCTATCACGATCCTGATTATAAATTAAGTCAAGCAAGGGGTTAGTTTTATCGCAGGAATTCTCTCATAAAGGTAACTGGCGTGTGTCACAGTTCAAAGATACGCGAATTTTCATTATTAGATAACCACAAAGAAAGTCAACTGCTGCAGATTCAATTTGATGGAAACCTGTGTAACTGCCTTCAAATATACTCATTCGTTCGAGATTTTTAATAGTGGCCTTATTTAAGGTAATAGCGATTTTAAATTTGTCAATATTATGTTCAGTGTTTACAAATCTTGCAGTGCTGGCATATTTTATTTCAGACATGCTCTTGCGATTGGTGACATTTTTCATGAAACCACTTCTCAAAATTTGTAATGTATACTCAGCTGTTCTACAATCTGTCAAGTCATTTGAACCACCACGAAGCCGAATATTTGCAAAAACTGATTCAACCGCATTTGAACTAAAACTTCTTGTTGATATATAATAAACGTTTAAGTCTCGTATTAAATATTGGGTGCAAAGATATGTGCTTTTAGCAGTGAAAACCAGAGCTTCCGCTGCCTCTTTTGTTAACCCAGCAAGGCCTGAGCTAAAGTGAATATCAGCAAAAAAATGAGGAAATTGCAGAATTAAGTATGATAGGCGTGCATCTTAAGTGTCTGTATATGGAGCAGAATTGGGATCTCGCTGATGAGGGATTCTGTTGCTTACGTCATAATTTTGGAAATATTTGTATATATTTTCCATATAATGTAACTGCTGTAATGCAGTCTTTAAAGAATAAGCTAGATCTTTAATTGCAGTTGTAATGTTTGTAGTTTGAGTAGAAGCGTCAGAAATTTGAGGAAATAAATTTTCAGAAAAACTCGGGTTTTCATTACCAAGCTAAAATGTTTTGTAGTATAGTTAATAATAAATATTTAAAAGTTATAAAAACTAAAAATACAATTCACATCACCGTTAAAGATAAAAAAATCTTGGCTTCCTTGTATTCATAGGCTTGAAGAAGCGTAAAATAAACTCCTAGAATTACAGTAAGGGATAATCCTTGTGTAACATTTTAATTGTATTTGTATTAATTAAACCTTAAATAACGAAAGTGTTGCGCTTGCATCAGAAATTCGAGGAATTACATTTTCAGAAAGATTTGGATTTCCGTTAGGAAGCTAAAATAATTTGTAATACAGTTAATAATGTGTTAATAATACAGTTGTGTATACGATTATTAGACCTTAAATATAGAAGGTACAGCCCCTGCAATTAACATTTTTCGATTTCACGTGAAGAAAAAACTATTTTCAGAAAAGTGATTGTAGCAAACCAGCGAATAATTTGAGAAGAGTGCAGCATCTACAGGATGAAAAGCTTTATTTTTACCTATTTACTAATACAAAGAATTAATTATAGTGGGTGTCTCATAACGTACGGAGAAGATTGAAAGCTTTTTCCAAAAGTAAATAAGGGAGTTATAATTCCCTGAAAGAGGGATGAAATGTATTTTTCTTTTGGCAACATTTCTGAATCCTTTAAGTTATCAAACTAATATATGAAACTCAGATATAAGGCACCTAACTGAACACTTCCAATGCATTCGTTAGAAATTTCTTCCCTTTTAATGGCTTAGTTTAAGGGGATTACTTTCATTATTTTATGTAACAAAATGCAATGGACATATGTTAACTAATGAACCTCGATTATTCAAAAACGGTCCGATTTATCGAAATGCAACAAGAGAGCCTTCTTATGCCAAATAATCTAAAAAATATTGTCTTCGTAAATTTTTGATGAAATATGTAAAAATGAAAAGCTAGGAATAAAATACTGAAAAGTTATCCCCTAAAACTACCCTTTAAAAAGGAGGGAGGATCTAATAAATACGTTGTAAAGGCGCGGTTATATGCCTTATATCTGCATTTAAAATGTTAATTCCCTAACTTAAAGGATCCAGAAGGGCTTATAATTCTTTAATTATTGACTTTTGGAAAAAAAATTATGTGATGAGATTACCTTATTTTCTGATGTTCTATTCACCCTTTCAATCTCCTTCGTACGTTATGAGACACCCAGTATGTGTGTAATTTGTCAAAATATCTCTCCATTTCAAATCTAAATGAAAGTCTGCAGGCAAACTGTGATAGGAAACAGTAACTTCTGGATTACAATTACCTAATTATACAAACCTTCGCATTTTTTATGATAAAAAAATAATATAGATATTACAGTTATTTGTTATTTGAATTTGAAATAGAATAATTAAGTATTAAAAGGTGTTAACAAATAATGCGAATAAAATTAGATGTCAAAAGTAACGTGGTAACTATAGCAACGGTATGTGTTCAAGTGAAAACTGTGCAGAGGGAGCCACACTAACGACAACTGTCACGGAACAAGTTTTTTTCAAATGCGACCGGCCGTATAAAGCACTGGTGCTTCGTTAATCTAGGCGGCCGTGATACCAAACTATGAATTCAACTTACACCACCATGTTTGATACTGGCAATGACCAATGAGCAGGGTTGGGACGTAGATAATGAGACGTATAAATACCCATTAATTACGCGTAGATTTTGTAATTATCTACGTCGTCAAAAATGAATTAACTACTGTAAAAATTACGTTGTTTTCTATTTCTTCATTTTCAGGTTATAATTAATTATTTATACACAATATAATGTCTATTTTGATGTAAAATGGATAAAATTGTTGTGTACAAGCATTAAAAAGCTTCAAAAACTTGAAATACGTCAAATGAACATTCAATTTTGAGGTTAGAAATGTGACATTTCACATAAACTACGTCGTATAAAAATTACATTTAACTACATAAAAACTACGTTTAGACGTAATGTAATGTAGAAAATATTTTTTACACGTAGTTTTCCCAACTCTGCCAATGAGTGAACAGTGGCGGTGACGCGGGCGGTACTACCAAACTATTCAAATAGCGCCACTTTTAAAATATGGCTTCCATTCAGAATTTTATTTTATCATTTAATTTAATGTCAAGAAAAATATAATGATAAGAAATTTAATTTGAAAATATGCAAAGATTAACCACAGCAATAATATTATTGGTTAATCCTTAATCATTTTCAGATTAAATTTCTTATCAATATATTTTTCACGACATTAAATTAAATGGCATTATGGCAAAAAAACGTTCATTTCCATGTTTTAGGACGGTGATTTTAGAAAACACTAAAAAATTATGGATACATATTTATTACAATGTTAATTTACATATTTACCAAAGTCTTAAGACTAAAGACGTTAGCTAATAAATCTAAACTAAGGCTTTATCCATATTTACAGTAGGTTCTTGTTCATACATACAAAACAGACGATATGAAACCAAATTCGTATCAATTTATTTGCATTATGAATACTGAGCAATAAGTATAAAATTAATGTGTTTTGCTATTTTTATATAAAGAAATCAGTAGCATATTCAAATGTATGAAATGATAAGAACAAAAGCAACGGTTTATGAATATTATTGCTTAGTAATAACATTGTAGTACAATATTGAAGGAACTAACAATATTGATAGTTGTAGGAACTAACTAATGCAGAAGGAATTAACAATATTGTTAGGTCCTTCTGCATTTACAATAAAAAAAAAAAACAATACAATAGCTAATTTAATAATGCAACATTTTAGAAAACATTATACATATATTATACAGTTTCTTAAATTACAACTGTTCAACTGTCAACCAAAATATATACACTATGCACTCAAAAGTGTACAAGGGACAATCACACAATGAATACTTAACCATAGGTCGAAAACTAAATTATTATATTAAGAAAAAAAAAAATCTGAACAAAAACAGAAATCCGTTTGTATATTGCTACCAACATTGGCCCATATCATAATCGTTTCACTAGCTAATTGAAACACCTATTCAACATATTGCAGTAGATATATTTAGCCCTTTTCTCTCCAAACAAATTTTTAAACTAGACGTATGAATCTGTTTAGAAATTAAATACGTAATGAATATATACGAAAATATAATTGCCCCTTTGACATTTTTGAGTAGTGTACTTACAGTACTAAGTTTACAAATGTAGTATTTTTTGATATTTTGATTTGCTTTGAACCACAAACGATCTTTGCTTATCTTCCGTGAATTTATGCAAAATACAATTGCATATGATATTAAAAAAATTGCTTGTAATACTTACTTTATGAACGTCACAATTAATGAAAGAAGTATCTACAATGAGAGCAACAATGATTGACACGTGTGAAGTTGCAGTTGTTCCAACCTTATATCGAAAATGTGTTCCACTTATCAATATTGTACCAATATTTACTTCCATGCATGTCAAACGCTGTCAAACGTAAGTGTCATCAGGGTTGCCATGTCTAGGGATTTTCCCCGAATCTAGAGCTTTTTGATATTGCGAAGGGACAAAAATATATTTTTAGCATTTCCCGTAAATCTAGGGACATTTTCGAAAAGTTTACAAATAAATTTATTTTTACGATTGCTGCAATTTTTAGTCAAAATAAATGTGCAATATTTTAAACATAAATGATAAATTGGTACTGTAGTTAACTGCCGACTAGTTACGTAAGTATGTACTTATTTTAATTTAATAATTAGAAGAGAAAATATTTTAGAAAAGTAACTGCTATTATTTAATTTTTTTAGGCTAACATTAAAATGGCTTCAGTTTCTATATCAAACGAAGTTGATAAACCTACAGCTATATCACCATCTTCTTCCGAAGAAGCATCACATTTACATTTATGTTAATATCATTACGATTATACAATGCGATCGCAAAAAATTTTACTTTGCCATGAAGCCCGTTTACGTACTTTTTGTGTTTTTAATTTCATATGTTCACAATTTTACAGAAACATGTACATAATGAATCAAAACATTTACAAGTTACATACATGTTTAAATGCTTGGTCATTACAAACATTTTTTTCGATCGTATTGTATTAATTCTTGTTTTTGTTTTTGCCTTATGTTGTTATATACAGGGTGTCCCAACAGAGTGTTCTCGGTCTATAACTCCATAATTACTGAACATACAAAAAAATTTTCAACACAATTTCTTTTTTAATTAAGAGGTCTACAACACAAAATTATTTTCATCTATACAGAGTGAATCAAAACAGTGGTGCCGGACACAACGTTTTTATTTCAAATGGCATGCCCTATATATGAAACAAAATTTGGATTGCCCATAAAATGCTACACATTTTCTATATAGCATTGCCTATACCTAAACCTAACCGTTCTTGAGATATTTAACATTTTGTCTAAAAACTGCCATTTGCAGCCACTATTTTATTTATTCATATTTTATTTATTTTTAAGTGTAAGAAAGAGATTTTTGGTACAGATTTAGTTGATACATAAGTTTATCATAAACCATTATTAAATATACTTTTATCGCTACAGGGTGGTCATGGTAATAAACAAAATCTCAGAAATTTCAAAATGACAGAACTCAATTTTCTTAAATAGCGTGCCCTATATTTTTCTATCCTAAATTCTTCGTTTAATAAAGTACTTTCATTTTTTTTAAGTATGTCTTATATCTATCTGAGATATTTTCTGAGATTTTTAGATTTATTTGAATTATTTCTTTTAAAACGAGTTATTGTCCAAGGTGGCCGTGGAAAACGGCAAACAAATGAAGCTGTTGACTTTAATAATTAATTTTCAAGCGACAATAATGTACAGGCATTAGTTAGTTCAAGTACGTGACTCCTTTAAACAGTTATACATTTTTTTGTACTTACGTCATACATGCCCCAAGCTCTCTATGAGCTTGTCAGGGATGCGTTAGGCTGTCTATTGTAATATTGCCCGCTACGGCTGCGACCGACCTACTAGGTGTTTTCCATCGGCATTCGTCTTACAAACCGGGAAAACGCAGAAAACCTAGTTCGAAGGGGCCGAAATGAATCCTGAACACAATCCGACACATAAGTGTTCTATTTCTCACATAGGACCCATATCTACCAGCAGGGGATTTGAACACACACCTATAATTGCCCGACCAAGCGTCAAGCCCGTTGCCAGCGGATCCAACCAACTTTGGCTATGCAAGCATTTAGTAAAGAAATAATTCAATAAATCTAATAATTCATGTCTTAACAAGTTCCCAACAGTGTAACACTTTGAAAAATAATTATTATTGTCAACCGGTCCATTGTTTGCCGGTTTTCCACAGCCACCTTAGACAAGTGTTCGTTTTAAAAGAAATAATTCCAATAGATCTGAAAATCTCAAAAAATATCTCAGATAGGTACAAGATATACTTAATAAAAATGAAAGTATTTTATTAAACGAAGAATTTAGGTTAGAAAAATATGGGGCATGTTATTTAAGAAAATTGAGTTTTGCCATTTTGAATTTTCTGATGTTTTGTTTATTACCATGGCCACCCTGTAGCGATAAAAGTACATTTAATAATGGCTTATGATAAGCTTATGTATCAACTACATTTGTACCAAAAATGTTTTTCTTAGGCCCAGTTGCAAAAAGTATAGTTAAACGTACGTTCATCTGAACGATCGTTCAACATTGAACTTAGTTCAAGTTAAATTTGGTTGTACAATGTTCGTTCACCTATTGGTCACTTGAACGACGTAGAAATATAATTGGTAGCATTGAATGTCAGCTACGCGCGAACGAAAATTTTGACTTTTCATTAAATATAATCGTTTTTTTCTGTAATTGGTGCGAATTTGCGTTAACTTTACTACAAACATGGAAAATTTAGAGGAATTAACGGACGATGAAGACTTTTTGGAGCTAGTAAATATCATACAAATGCCAAGAAGACCACGCACTTTTAAGGATAGACAAAATCATTTTGAAATCTGGAATGATACAGATTTCAGAATGAGATTTCGATTAACGAAAGACGTAGTTTCTTTATTAATTAATATGATTGCCGACAATATTTCGCTTCCAACTAATAGGTAAACACACAGATTTGAATTGAAACGATCTAAAAGTTAAAAACATTTTTAACCTTCAGGAATCATGCTTTAACTGCCGATGATATGGTATGCCTTACGTTACGGTATTTTGCAACTGGAAGCATTTTGCAAGTTGCTGGTGACTTTACTGGTGTTGATAAATCGACAGCCAGTAGAGTCATTAGAAAAGTATCAACAGCAATAGCGCAGTTAAGACCCAAATTTATTAAAATGCCCGACACACCAGAAGAAATTGCAGCAGTAAGACAGGGCTTTTATAATATAAGTCAATTTCCTCGCATAATCGGAGCTATCGACTGTACGCATATTAAAATAAGATCTCCTGGAGGAGACGATGCATTACTATACCTAAATAGAAAGAAGTTTTATTCTTTGAACGTACAGGCCGTGTGTGATGCTTCTCTAAAAATTCAAAATATAGTGTGTCGTTGGCCAGGATCTTCACATGACTCAAATATATTTAGAAATTCTAGGCTTAGACATCAGTTTGAAAGTGGCATGTTTGAAGATAACATTTTATTAGGTGACAGTGGATATGCTGTTAAATCCTATTTGATTACACCTTTAGCTAATCCACAAACACCTGCCGAACATCTTTTTAATGAGGCGCAAATCAGAACTAGGAATCCTATAGAAAGATGTTTTGGCGTACTTAAAAGGAGATTTCCATTTTAGTACATGGAATATGTTTACAAATACAAAAAGTGGAAGCAATTGTAATAGCCTCAGCTGTACTACACAATATTGCTTGCTCATTAAATGACAATAATCCTCCCATAACTGCAGAAGATGAAGCTGCAATAAATTATGTAAACAATGTATATGTACCCCCAGCCCCAGATGTACAAAATATTGGCATTAATAATCATGTTAGGCATGTTTTAATCACACAATATTTTCAGAATTTGTTAATCAATTGAAATTTTGTCATTTGTGTTAATAAATAGATACTTACTAATTCCTCTGTTCTCTGTTTCCAATAAACGAATCTTTAGTTTTTTAAAATTCAGAAAATATGCAATAGTTAGATATTTACTGTGGTAAATACTTTTACTTAACTTTCCGAAAATAAACTATTTCTAAACAAAACTGAAACGAGGTTTCTGTAATTTCATTCAGAAACAGAAAGGGTTCACTTATTGTGAAGCAGGGAGTGGAATTATTATACCTATCTCTACTTTAATTGAGTATTTGATTAAAGTAGAATTTTATTATTATTATAAGAATTATTTACTACTACTTAAGGATTTTTTCGACAATTGCATTTAAAAATAATAAATTATTTTTAGTTTTAGTAGGTACATATAATTATTATTTCAAATCAAAATTGACATAAAAATGAAAATTATTTCATACAGTTATTTAACAAATTCAATTTAAACTAGTTCTGACAGTATTCACTAAAAAATTACTTAATATTAGGTCGTTCGGAAAAAAATGTCGTTTTCTGTTTAATTCAGAATGTTTATATATACAAGTATATAAATTTTGATTAAACTATATAATCACCATTTGCATCAGTGACCGTTTGCCATCTTTCTGCTAGCAGTTGTATTCCACGATGATATCACCCAACTTTTCTGTAATCAAAAAATTCTAAACATAATACGACATTTTTTTCCGAACAACCTAATAATTAAGTATTACATATGTATTGATTTTAAAATTAACTGTTTCTTTAATTCCAAAATTTGAATTTCTTTCTCATGTTGTTCTTGAGCAATTCTTTGTTGTAACTTGAGTTTCTTCTAAGAGTAATAATTCTTTTTCATGTTTTTCTCGCATTAGTTGACATTTTAAATTATGCTCATCTTTTAAACACTGCTTCTGTAGTTCAGCTAATTCTGTTTTAGCAATTGCCCAAGTTGATATTTTACTTTCGACATTGTTCTTTTTCACTTTACCTTTTAAGTAAAATAAATTATAAATACTAAATAATGAAGTTACATTAATATTTAATTGAAACATGTAAATATCTACCTTTCTGTGAAGGCACTTTTAATGAAGCTGAAACTGGTTTTCTCAACAAATCTGGAGTGAAATTTGCCCAACTGCTTGTTTCTGCAACTGCTTCAGCGTTTGCTGAGACTGCTAAAAATTATATATATTAAGCAGAATTTGTTTGCTAGTGTTTTATAATTCTTACTGTCTACAACTTCAATTTCAATTATTGATGTGGAAGGTTCTGGAATACATTAATAGGTAATAAAATTAATCAAATTACTCGTACATGAGGTACATTGAACCGGCTAAATTATAAATACTTACGAATTTCCTGTACCTCTTTTGAAACAGTTTCTACTTCTAAAATGAAGAAAACACTTTATCGTACGGTTAAAAAAATAATAATCATGAACCTGTATCATCATCAAATTGTGATTCTCGCCCACTAATTTGATCACCTATTATTGCTTGAATTTCATTTTCCAAAGCAGTTGAGCATGACGATTTGGCTGGACCACCTCCAGTTCCGTAGGTGTATTTTTTTTCATCAGCAAATTTTTGTTTAGCCCTCTTTTTCAAATTTTCATACTTATTTCGTAAAACTTTCACATCTCTAAATTCATCACCGCACGCAGCGTTAAATTCTTTGACAATACCAATCCAAGCCAGATTTTTAGTTTTTAACGTATTTACATCGCATTTCTTACATTCTATTTTGTTTCTATATTTTTTAACAAGTTCAATTAACAAACTTTCCTCTTTAGGAGAAAAGTTTCCCGCGCGCTTCCTACTTTCCATAATATTTTTAAGATTGTAAGCAAGATCTAATTGTATTCGTTGAGAATATTTTCAAATGCCAAAAAATTAAAAATGACATTTGTACAAGTTTCGCCTACTCCGTTATTTATCGGCTGTTGAACGCTCCTTGAACCTACTCATCGGACCGATCAACTGAACTAACGATTAAGTTTCTTTGAACGAGCGTTCAGCGTTTATGCAACGAAATTTGACAGTTGAACCTACGTCAGAATTGAACGAACGGTGAACTCGCTTTTTGCAACTGGGCCTTAGAGTTAAAAATAAATAAAATATGAATAAATAAAACAGTGGCTGCAAATGGCAGTTTTTAGACAAAATGATAAATATCTTAAGGAGGGTTAGGTTTAGGTATAGACAATGGTATATAGAAAATGTTTAGAATTTTATAGGCAATCCAAATTTGGTTTCATATATAGGGCATGCCATTTGAAATAAAAAAGTTGTGTCCTGCAACACTGTTTTAATTCACTCTGTATAGATGAAAATAATTTTGTGTTGTAAACCTCTTAAATTAAAGAAGAAATTGTCTTGAAAAATTTTTTGTATCTTCAGTAGTTAAGGAGATATGGCCTAAGAACTCACTGTTGGGACACCTGTATATGTAAATACATATTATATTCTTTATAACGGATGTGTTAAGAATAAATGTTTCATTTTACAGATTTTACTAATCTATTATCATTTATTTGTAATTAAATAATAATCAGGTGACGGTAACCGTGACTTTTAGGGAAATCTAGGGATTTTCTGGGTTCAAGTCTGGGGACAAAGTAAAATTTTATCTGGCAACCCTGAGTGTCATTGACCTTTCAGTAGCGCACATACGTACATACAAGTTCTCCCTGATTTTAGTCATTTTGTGTTTTCTTTTGTAATAACAAAGTCTTTCTTAAGGCTCTGTTTTAGTTGTCTAAGTAATCTGGTACGTAAAACTGTTATAGACAAAGTAGAAAAAAATCTTATATGTGCTTTTATTTTTAGTTTAAAATGTTTACTGAAGAACATAATAAGTTTATCTTAGAAGCGTATTTTCGGTCTGATGAAAGGGATCAGGATGGTAATTGGCAGTATTCATTCATGTCTTGCTTTCATCAGTTTCAAGAAGCTTATCATGATGAAGATATTACACAAGATACGTTCCGTCAACATGCTCACCGTATTGTAGATCGGTTTCGTGAGACAGGCAGTGTATGTAAAAGAAAATCCTCTGGTAGACCTAAAGTACTAACAGAAGAAGTTGTAGAAGACATCAGGCAAAGAAGTTAGCCAGTCCTAAAAAACCCATACGAAAACTGTCCCTTCAAACAGGTATTTCAAATTTTTGAGTTTTGTTGTCATGCATACTCTAATGCATTATTTCAGGTGTATCTTATGGCTCTTGTCGCACTGCTTTGAAGAAAGACTTACATATGAAGCCATATAAAGTAAGCGTTGTACAAGAACTTTTGCCTCCAGATTTTCAGAAGAGAGTGAATTATTGCAACTGGTTCAACAGACATTTAAATGATGACAATATTCTTGATTTAATGTTCTTTAGTGACGAGGCATGGTTCCATTTGGATGGTTACATTAATTCTCAGAATTATCGTGTATGGGCAATAGAAAATCCACATGGACTTCACGAAAGAGGTCTGCATCCTGTTAAAGTTGGTGTGTGGGTTGCAATGTCACGAAGAAGAATTATTGGTCCCATCTTCTTTTATTTTTATTATGTTGTAATTCCTTAAACAGTGTGTTTAATACATAGTTATTTTGAGTGTATTATTTTAAGAAATAGAATTGAAAGCACGAAAGAAAGCATGTACAGAATATTTTATGAAATAAATTTGGAACTTTGATTTAATTTAAATGCAATAAGGAATCCATAGACATTTTCAATTAATAACAATATTAATTTTAATTTAATTCCACTTTATTCATTGAATTTGGTTGTTTTGACAAATCACAAGTCAAAAGATGACGTAAAAATTTTTAAGAACGCCACTGAATGTAGTTATGGTTAATGTAAATACATAGTATGCGGCAAATACCCTATTGGTATGGAACGGCACACGTCAGCCATTTTTGCTCTCCCTGTACATGCTCATATAAGACTTCAAGAATATTTTGTTTGATATTATTATGGGGATGAGTGTCTAAGCATTTGTGAATTATATCATAAGCAACGGTTACACATCGAATCATGCTATTGTTGCAGTAAAACAACTTTAAATTTGTCGGATCGTTTTCTTTGAAACTAATAAAATTGTGTACCGTTTCAATACTGTCACTTTTAAAGCACGATGAACATTTTTCACAACCTGTCCTTAATTTTTTTATAAAGAATCCACAAACATACGCCGTACTTTCGGCATCAAAAGAATTACGATCAATACTAATGTTAACCATATTAAGTAATTCAGATGTTACAACGGGTGGTGTATGAATATTACTTGCAGCTCCCAAAAAATCTTTTAAATTAATCAATATTTGACATTCATCATCTTCGCAATTTTTCGCCAACGGTTTACATGATGATAAATTATTGACTTGCAGTTTTCATATAACTTAAGAATTGATGCGGAGTCGGATTAATGTTGGCTGCACCGTATTGACGCACCGTACTGAAATATGAAATAAATATTACATGGCTATCATTAAATGATATAATTAAATCAGTTACCTAAAGAAATTCTCTTAATGGATCTTGTTGTACGCATCTAGTCTTCAATGTACCTTGCTCACTTTGGAAATAGTGAGCATATAACTCTTTCATGGTGTTCATCGTGAAGATGAGGCCCTTGATACAACGAGGAGCTTTGCATTGGACGCCATTTTTGAAAAACTTCCAATTAAGGAGTTTTGGAACAATGGTATTCCAAAACTTAATATGCCCACTTGAGCGACTTATCGCACGTTTCAGAGGTTTTCCTACAAAATCAAAACCCAGTTTGTTAATACGAACACAACAATTTAAATTTTCGTAGATTACCTGGAAATCTCTAATATTACGACTATTCAATGAATCAAAAATAAGAGTCCATGAGAGTAGTATAGCTGGCGGGATCCTAGCACACTTCGATGGCATGTTCCATCCGAAGTGACCATCGTTGAAGGTCATCCCCAATTTGAGGGGTGGTTTTAGTGGTGAAGAAGTAACCCCTCTTGGTTCTTGTGCATGTCGTCAATGACCAGAGGGTGTAAGAAGTGGTCAATGACCAGAGGCTTTCAAGGTCGCCTTGTCGACAATGACCAGAGGGTGTCTAAGAAGTGGTCAGTGAGCAGAGTCTTTCAAGGTCATCGCCAATGACCAGAGGGTTGAAGAAGTAGAGGCTTGAGGAGCCACCGGTGGTGATGCGAGCAGAGGCTTTCAAGGTCGCCTAGTGTAGAGCGCGCTGACCGTTGTACTCTCCTAGTACAAACGCGTCGCAGGTTTTAACAAAATTTTTGCAGGTGACACCTGTTCGTGTCTGTTTTTTTTTTAAATTGCTTATTGATTTAAAAAAATTGCAAAAATGTAGATTTTTAGGAATTTATGTTCGAACGTCGCGAGGGGTCAGACGAGAGGTCACGTAAAACGATAAGAGACGCTAGGTCAGACGAGAGATCAGGAAACTGATAAGACGCTTCGTTAGAATGTAATATTTTATTTCACGCTTATTCTAATATAAATATAACAAATGTTACAATTTTTACAAATAAGAAATTTAAAAAAGATGATATTCACATGTTACATGATGAAGCACTTGTTACAGGTTCAATTTCATTAACATTACTAATTAAACAATAAACATACTAATTAAGATATACAGATATTTTCAAAAAATATTACTTGTAAAGTATTTAATAAGACATTAATTACCAATGTTTTTTTCCATGAAGATCTTTTAACAATTGATCTATCTGTAAGACATGGTACACATTTACATCCCGGTATGTCGGTCTCCCCTTTACATTTAGGGCAAACGTATTTTGTTGGAATGGGCATTTTTAGAACAATTTTACTACATTCGTGAGCGGGTTGTACTTAACTAGTCTGTCATGTAATATTAAACAATAGGCGCAGGTATTTGCGGGCACGTTTTTACGGGTTTCAAATTCTAATCTGATGTCGACGGTTCCCGACTTGAGCGTTTCGTTTTGTCGACTGCAATCGATCACCACCAATGGTGCTAAATCTTTAAATTTTGAAAAATTAAGACACGGTTCGCCTGCAGTTTTATAATAGTAGGATTGTTGAAATTGAGCGTACATTTCGTATAAAATTGCGAATTGGTGTTTTTCAAAATTTAAATTTAGATTGTCATAAGGATAGACGTCTGAATTTAAATACAATTTTATGTTTGTTAAGTTACAATGATCAAATTGACTGATATTTTTTAGGGTGTCATTTTTTCTACTAGTTTGAAAACCTACGATAACGAAACGTGGCTTCTCTAATTGACTGCTCGCTTTAACGTTCCAGGTATGCCTCGTCGTCTGTTGTAAGAAAGGTAGTTCGTGGAGTTCCCAGTTTCTGAACGCGAGCTCGAGATCTCTTCCTTCATCGATGTACCTAAATAATTGTAATTTTTCGGTGTCGGAAACTTGAACGTCAGGAATTTTCCATAGTATTTTTAAAAGTTCGATTTGAGGTTTTTCCCCGTTCTTCGTGGTTATGGCGGCGTTGAGATCCGAAGAACTTCTAATGAGCACTAATTCCTGTCGCACGTTTATCAATTTTTTTTTATAGTCTTCACAGAAACCGAGCAGAATTTTTAATGGAATGCAAACGCTAAAATTTCCCTGCGAATCGGTAATTACGGGATTTTCAAGGTGATTCCAACATGCGTTGTTGTATCTTGTGCAATCGTTGTTCGTGAAAGAGGCGTACCCCTTCAAGACCGATGTGATGCCAGGATTTCGAGCGCGATCTATGACCGATCCTCCTACTTCGTATCGGATTTCATCGAACAGGAAGGCGATGCCGTTGTTAACAAAATTCAACGTATTGCTCACTTTACCATCGTGATCGAGTATTTTACCTTCGATGTAAGTACAGGTAACTTTGAGCTGGTAATGTATAGATGTCCTGCGTTTGAATCGGTAATCGTATTTCGTCAGATTTATTCAACGTGGTATTTGCGTTCGGCGGATGACTATGTATTTCACAATTTATAATAGAATTATCTATTAAAACGTGTTCACCAATGTTCAACACACCGAAACTCATTTTTCTTATTTTTTTTCTTACAATAATTGGAATCCTAATGATAATAAAAATTGTTTATTTTCAGGTGTTAACTCCTTCGATTGCTTCTTTAAACTAAATCCTTGTTGTCCTAATTTTCTTTTTATACCTTTATAGGGAAGAGTATTATATCGAAACACCATTATTTTAACTGTTTTAAATGAAGTCTTATCGTTCTGATCTCGTTTTGGAAATTGACTAGATTCCTGTCTTGATCTAGTATTTTAATGACGAATTCATCGATGTATTTCGTATTTATTGGCAGGTAAATGACGTTGTTTACTTTTTCCACTATTCGAAAACTTGAGGAAAAAATACAGTATGAGCATAAATGATTGAGGACAAGTTGAATTTCCCGCGTCTCTATCTAGTAATTTTTACTCTTTGTGTGTGGCCGTCCTGAGAAATTAATTTTTGTTCAGTGTCGCCTGTGTAAATTTTGCAGCTGGCTCCAAGAATTCATAAGACAAAATGGGGCGCGTTTGCCTAATGTACCTATCAGTAGTTATTGCCGCTTCTTGTATTTAAAATAAACAAATTACTTGCCTATTTTTTTTGTAACCTATGCATTTGACCAACTTAAGAAAAATATTGAAAGGCGGGAAATTCAACTTGTCCTCAAACATTTATGCTCATACTGTATGTGTAACACGTGATCTTGATTGTTATTACTATAGGAATTAGTAACTAAATTACATTCAAAGCAAATGGCATTTACTTTAGAAATATTAATAGCAAAATCAGATTTGTATATTCTATTTGCTTTTAGTTTTTTTCTATCGAATCCTAATAGCGGTGCAATCGAATTCGGTTTTTCAAAATGTATAATTTTGTTGCTCTTTATCTCATATTTTAATGTATTATGATTGGTGATTGCTTTTAATACTATTTCATCATCATCATCATCATCCGGCAGATTTTTATTTACAGTAGTTAAAATTTGTCCGGTCGTATTATTTGTAGCGCTAACTATTGTCTTATTACTACTAATTCGTTTTCTTTCTGAATTAATATCAATCAATTGTGATTTTATGTAATTTTCAATGTCTTTAATTTCATATGCACCTGAGGGAATTTCTATGGTGTACTTGTCTATATAAAATTTATTGTTCGTTTCATCGATGTTAGGAATTGCATTGAACGAATAAAAATCAATCAGTCTTAGAACGTATGACTTCTCATTATCTAGTATAATTGGCGGATATATTTGCGCACTCAGCACAGACTCTTTGCCTGACAACGTGAACGTGTATGACGACATTTCACTAGGTCGAGGGTTATCAAGCGAATGAAAGACTAAACAACATTTACTTAGAATTTATTTAGAAAGAAAAGCTAAACATAATTGTCCACAATTGGAACTGTTATAAGTTTGATAAGGTTGATGATTATAAATAATTTTACAGGGCTCTTTCGAATTAAAATACGTTACGATTTCCCGAGCCGGTTTCAAATTTCCGACACTATCGAAATAAATTACTTGAGATCCGGTTTTCTTATAGGCTGTCCAATGAGTTCCGGGACCGTTCACACTGTCCAAATTAATTATTCCTCTTTCAGTTTTTCTAATTTTTTTAGGTAACTCGTTTCTCATAAAGACACCTCGGAAATGTGGAACTTTCATAGTTTTCGCGCATTTTTCTAAATCAATGTTAGTCATCGGTTGATTATTTAAAATTTGTAGTTTTTTTTTGTAGAAAAAGTCCAAGTCCAGTTTTGTACGGTTTCAAGTATAATCCTTTGCCCATTGCTATCGCTTCCATCGATTTATTGTGACGTTGTGATTCTTTCAATTGTTCTTTCGCAGTTCTCGCTTCGTTTACGACTTTCGCTATGCTGGTAGCACCTCCGGTCAGAGCACCCAATGCACTTAAGCCGGCAAAAATTGGTATCAAAGGCAATAATCTTGACATCTTTACTCGTCAAATCTCAATTACATACTGAATCATTATACGTGAGAAATTTATTAAATCATATTATCATCATCATCAAACGATTCTCGTTTTCTTTTTTTAGCACAGCTTTCTACATCATCATTGACAATTGTTGAAGCATTTTCATTTATTTCCAATTTTTTTTCCCCCTCTATTAGGTTTCATTTTTTTACGATTAATAAAGTTATTTATTTCTAAGTTTCTCTTTTCATCTCTGTTTAGTTCCACTTTTTTACAATTAAAATCATCTGTTTCTAATTTTCTCTTTTCAGCTCTGTTTAGTTTCATTGGATAATCATCTGCAATGTCTACGTCTATTTTATCATCTATTCGTTCTTTAAGGTTAATTTTATTTTCGTTCTTTGAGTCACTTTTTTGTTTCCTCGTCTTTAGTTTTCTTTCCTTCTTCTGTACTGGTTCGTTTTGCTTTAAAATTTCTAATTTGCAATGTCTGTGTCCATTTCACGATCTATTCGTTCTTTAATGTTAATTTTATTTTTGTTCTTTAAACTACGTTTTTGTCGCGTTGTCGTCGTCTTCTTCTTTTGTACTGGTTTGTTTTGCTTCAAAACTTTTATACAATGTTCGATGTTTTCAACTGAAGATACCGTAACTTTTTTTGTTTTTTCTAATTTTTTTAGACACTCTTTAATAATTTTTCTGTAATTTATTTTCCGATTCCCATGCCCAATTTTACTTTTGCTTTCATAGCGCCTGCAATTCCTAACGCTGCCGCTTTCTCGCCGAACGAAGCATCTTTGGATCGAAATCTTACCATTGCACTCTTATACAGGGTGTTAATAAATAAACTGTATACCGCTTGACAGGTGATAGTAGAAGTCAAAACAAGAAAAAAATTCTAATAAACCCATATCCAATTCTCAATAGAGGGTGTCCACTAGGGTGGGTCATTTTTGTATGGAAAAAAACGAAAATTGCGCTTTTGATTTTTAATAGCAAAATTATATTGCCTTTACATGAAAACAGTGTAATGCTAGAATTTAAAGTAAATAGCACCTCATCTTCAGGTTGCGCTTTGCCTTGGAAATACGAATAACTTGAATATATTCTGGTAGTCATATAGCATAAATGTCTCAAGGAAAATAGAGTTTTTAGAATAAAATAATCATTTATTAATAATTAAAAAAATAATACAACAGAAAAATTAATGAAAATCATTCAATATTGAAATCTTTCTTGCTATCGAATTTAAGCATTGCTGCGAGATTTGAGTTTTAATTTTATCCACCGTCTCTTGCCCTTTTATTATATAGTTTTGATCATAACTCTGTTATTATTATTATTGCAAATACTAACTTTTCATGGCATACTATATGGCCTTTCTTGTATAATTTCAAAAATTCAAACGTAAGGCGCACCCTCTAAATATTAATTAAATTCAAAAATATTTGGTAGGTGTCATAATATCACTAAAAGACAACATAATTTTGCTATTAGGTAAGAATATCTCAAAGTTTGGTTTTTCGACCCACCCTAGTGTCCACGCCATGTGTTCACTCTTCTAGAATTTTTATTTTTTACATAAAATTCGGGAGGGATAAATTAAATAAAAAGCTGAATTTTCCGACATACCACTGGCCACCGTAGAACTTCCGGTTGCGCCGGAAGTGATATCAACTTTCTTATTTTAAATGGAACGCCCTGTATATTTTTACATATTTGGAATCTATAGATCATTGTGAGTCCGAATATGTATAATTTGGTAATTTTGGTTTCCATGACAACGAAAAAATTTTTTTTTGTTTTTCAGTATGCAAAGCTATGTATGGTGTATTTTCATTCTAATGCGACCAAGTAATTCGAGAAAGCTAATTCTTTGGTTGCACTTTGGTTTATTAACATTTTTACAGCATGTGAAATTTTCATTAGGTCGTAAATTATTTTTTTTTTAAACGGAACTTATTTAAAAGACACTGTTTATGCCAGAGAAATTAATAAAGAAGATGAACTTTGGCAGAGAGTTGTAAACGCTTGTCAGCAACTGAAAAATCAAGTTGCTTTCAATCAAGTACGCGAGTTTCTTCGATGGCGACTGCAACTTTGTTTACAACAGCAAGGACGACAGTTCCTCCTTGCTGTTGTAAACAAAGTTCGAACATCTTCTGTGATAATTTTAGGGTGTTAAATTCGCTATTGATTGTTTGATTCTTTTTTAATTAAACCATACTTCAAATATCATTGAATATTGAACCTGGGTTTATTACATTTTTTTTGTTTTATTCTCTGCTATCACGTGCTAAAGTATGTAAAGTTTTTATATTAACACTTGTATACCGGCGATGGCTTATTTTTTCAGTTAAGCTGCAACATACCATCCCAAATTTCATTGCAAAAGTTGATAAAGAATTTAAAAAATAACCCTCTATTTGGTATCAGCGTATTAAAAAATGTTTTATTAAACTATGCTAAAAAACGCAAGAAATTCCGTTAAAAAAAAATTTAGGACCTAATGAAAATTTCACATGCTGTGAAAATGTTAATAAACCAAAGTGCAACCAAAGAAGTTGCTTTCTCGAATTACTTGATCGCATTAGAACGAGAATACATCATACATAGCTTTGCATACTGAAAAACAAAAAAAATTTTGTTCGTTGTCATGGAAACCAAAATTACCAAGTTATACATATTCCGACTCACAATGATCTTAATATTCCAAATATGTAAAAATTTACAGGGTGTTTCATTTAAAATAAGAAAGTTGATATCACTTCCAGCGAAACCGGAAGTTCTACGGTGGCCAGTGGTATGTCGGAAAATTCCACTTTTTATTTAATTTATCACTCCCGAATTTTATGTAAAAAATAAAAATTCTAGAAGAGTGAACACATGGCGTGGACACCCTGTATTGAGAATTGAATATCGGTTTATTAGAATTTTTTTCTTGTTTTGATCTCTACTATCACCTGCCAAACGGTGTACAGTTTTTTTATTAACACCCTGTATAATTTATTATCGGCCATATGTCTACGTGTTACATCAAGCAAGCCTCATCCAAACCGTTTATACCGACGTCACCGCGTGCCAATCGTTTTTGAAGTTTGGTTCCGGGTCCGCAAAATCTGTAGGTAGGTATGTGTAGTTCGAAGGGCAAATTATTGATGGCCGTATTTAATAAACCGTCTCCTATATAGCACTTCATTCTAATAAAAACACCATGTGATTTATTAAACGACATTTCTCTAACTGAATATAAATTCACACGTTGAGACTATTTCACGACATTTCAAATCGTAACGCTTCAGCAGCATGAAATTAGTTAAACAAAAAACAACGTTTAACATCGAGAATAATAATTTTGAAGATGAACGTTTTAAAAGACATGGTGTATTATTTCCTTCGACCTTGAGATGTATCATTGTAGGACCCTCGAACTGTGGAAAAACAAATCTTATCATTAATTTGATTGAGCATCAAAATGGTTTATCGTTTGAAAACATTTACGTGTATTCGAACTCTCTAAATCAACCGAAATATATTTATTTAGAAGAACTATTGAGACCGATCAAAGGCATAGGTTATTTTGCGTACAGTGCCAGTGAAAACATACTTTCACCTTCGGAGACGAAACCTAATTCTATTTTTATTTTCGATGATGTTGCGTGTAACAATCAAGACATAATTCGTGAATATTTTAGTATGGGTAGACATAATTACATAGACTCGTTTTACCTGTCTCAAACGTATGCGAAAATACCTAAACATTTAATAAGAGACAACGCTAATTCTCTCATACTTTTCAAAAAAGATGATTTAAACTTAAAACACGTTTACAACGATCACGTGGGAACGGATATGAACTTTGAGAAATTTAAAGATATCTGTTCTCTGTGTTGGAAAAGCGGTCGATATGAATTCGTAGCCATTTTTAAAGACAATCGAATCGATGATGGAAGATACAGAAAGGATTTGATCAGTATATATATCTTTGATGAACATGTATATGATAGTTATTAATGTTCGGAGTATCATACGCACTGTTACCTCTCATCAAGATGGACGATGAAAATTTAAAACAGAAATTTTTACTAAAACGTAAAAATATACGAAATAAATTAAATTATTTAAAACATGGTGAAATAATGCAGGAAAAAATGTTCGATCCTATCACTAAACACTTGAAAAATATTGAAAGTAAATTGCAACAAAAAAGTGAAATTTTAAAAAAAGAGGAATTACCTTCAACGTCACAGCAATATAACTTGAAAACTCCTAAAAATAAATATCCTTCTGTAAGGAAACGTTTGATAAGTGACTTTGAAGCGACAAACGAAGCTGATGAATCCGACAGGTTTAAAGAGTCGATTTTAGAAAGTATCGAATCAGAAGAAGAAGAAGATAACCGATTTAAAAACCTCGGTGAGGAATCGTTCAACATTTATTTGGATCAATATCATCCGTTACCTAGAAAATATATCGAAGAAATGTACACGGACGATGAAAATAAAAAATTCGATCACAAATATGGAGTGAGACTTGATAAAATTACGGAAAAATTAAAAATCGGTGATTCATGGTTAAATCTCGACGACGCTGATATTATTATTAAAAATAGACGATACAAAGGTACTCCTGGTTTGTACGAGTTACTGTTCAAAAAATTTCCTCACAATTATACTACAGAGGATGGCAAAAATTATAAACAAATTATTCTTAGGACTAACGCTAATCGACGATATTATATTTACAGTTGGTTCTTGTCCGATGAAATTTGTATCACAAAATCTTTTAAACGGACACTAAATCGCGATTTAGTGTCCGCTTAAAAGATTTTGTGAGACGATATTATAATCCAAATGAACAAATAGCTGGCAGTAGAATGCCAAAGTATAAAGATATTATCGCTCCACTGATGCGTACTAATACAGGTAGTGGGATGTTTATGGAAGTAAACAATAATAAAACGGATTACGTTCACTGGGACGATCCAAACGAGCTCGTTGATAGGTTGAGGTTATTGTTAGCATCACAGACGGCAGGTAATACGAGTCACACGAATGAAATAAACTCGAAAATCGAGGAACTGAAAGAAGCCCGAATCATCGAATAAAAAAAAATGACAAATCTAATTACGGATGCTAAAAAATAAGTAGTGAAAGAAATTCACAAACCTGCTAGAATTAATTTTAAAAGGCGTAAAGTAATCATTAAATCTCTAAACGATCTGTATCAAGCTGATTTGGTGGAAATGATTCCTTACGCTAAGGAAAATAACGGTTATAAATACATATTGATCGTGATTAATTGCTTTTCTAAATACGTTTGGACGTTTCCTCTAAAAAATAAGTCCGGCTCGGAAGTCAACAATGCCATGGAAAAAGTATTCAAGGAACAGGCACCTAATAATCTGCAAACGGATTTAGGAAAAGAGCTCTTCAATAAAGAATTTAAAAAATTAATTAAAAAATACAACGTCAATCATTATAGTGTGTTCAGTGAGAAAAAAGCGTCGATAGTGGAGCGTGTGAATAGGACTTTAAAATCGTCGATGTTTAGAGAATTTAGTCTGCAAGGTAACTACAAATGGGTAAAAATATTAAAATATATTGTGGAAAAATACAACAATACAAAGCACAGAACTATCGGCATGAAACCGATTGAAGTTGGAAAAGAAAACGAAAAGAAATTATTAGACACGGTGTATAACAGCATTAAGTCAGTTGACGTTAAGAATAAAAAATTCAATGTCGGCGATCACGTACGCATTTCAAAAATTAGAGGAATTTTTGATAAAAAATATATGCCTAATTGGTCTACCGAAATTTTCACGATTCGAAAAGTACAACTCACAAATCCGATCACTTATTTATTAAAAGACGCAACTGGAAACGATATATTAGGCGGATTTTTTAGAGAACAATTGCAAAAAGTAAAATATCCAGACGTTTATCTTGTGGAGAAAATTTTAAAAAGAAATAAAAATAAAGTGTTTGTGAAATAGTTAGGTTTCGATAATACGCATAACAGTTGGATAGATAAGAATAATGTTGCATAAGATAAAATAATATTGCACAAGATAAAATAACATTGCGTAAGTTAAAAAGCAGTATATAAGGGTGTCAGCATCCGTAATCTGTCAGTACAAAAAACAACAACGAAGCTTTGCACTCGTTAGTTAGAAAAAAAATGTACATAATCGACATCCAAGGTTTCCAGTACAAAGACAGCGAGTTTATAATCAAGGAAGTGGCGATATTCGATATGAAGACGAAACTCATACATCACGCCTTTGGATCGTCACCGCAAACTTCGTCTTGGTTTCATGGAAAATTGAAGAGTCACGTCGATTGGACAACTAGGAATTTACACGGTCTGGACTGGGATACTTCGCTCGACTACTACTTACCGCAGGAAAACATCGGTAACTACATCAAGTCCATCGTCGGAGACAAAGTCATCTTCGTGAAGGGACTCAACAAGGAAAAAGTGTTAAATAAAATTATAACTAATCAAATTATAGTTTTAGATCAGCTTACGTGTCAGAATTTAAGTATACTGAAACGAAATTATGTTCAAAATCATTGTAATTTACATACCAATAATAAGTTAAATTGCGCTAAAGATCGTGTAAATTTGTTGTACCAGTGGTTCGTACGCTAAATTGCACGAATGTAACCTAAAAAAATTATAATAAAGAAATTTAAAAAATTTTATAATTGATTTTCATTCATCTAGTTTTTTTTTACAGACATCAATATCTCAGAATGATGCAAATCACACACATAAATATGCTGAAATTGTATGATTGCAATAACAAGCTGTAATAAAGAAATTTTATTATTATAATAAAACAATATAAATGTTTAATTATGTTTTATTGAATCATATACATACAAAATATTTTTATTCATCATCATTATCTAGTACTATAGAATATTTTTGCGCATTAAATAAATGTGCATCTTCATCAAACACTGCCTTAAATTTAGGAATTTCAGGTTTTTTTATTACTTTGTTTTCTAAAATTTTAATTTTCTTCTTAACACTACCATCCTCATCGCTTTTAACTGTATCATCAGGCGTCCATTTGATTTTTCTCTTCGATGTTCCTTCATCCCCTCCTTCTATCATACGTTCATCATCGTCTTGCTGATTAATTGTGTTGAAAGAAAATTTCATCATCGCCTGCTGGAACAAAGTCATCTCTTCTTCCGTCTCCAATGCCAATCGTACGTATTGAAGCGGTAAGTTTCCGAATTTCTTCGTTAAAGTTTCGCCTTTAGGCGAATAACTTAAACTTATTATAACCTGATTCGTTCCCTTCATCTGTAATGACCTCATTCCATAACTATAGAAAAAAAAAAAATTAAGCAACTTATGTTATAAATACGCACGCACGCACGCACGCACGCACGCACGCACGCACGCACGCACGCACGCACGCACGCACGCACGCACGCACGCACGCACGCACGCACGCACGCACGCACGCACGCACGCACGCACGCACGCACGCACGCACGCACGCACGCACGCACGCACGCACGCACGCACGCACGCACGCACGCACGCACGCACGCACGCACGCACGCACGCACGCACGCACGCACGCACGCACGCACGCACGCACGCACGCACGCACGCACGCACGCACGCACGCACGCACGCACGCACGCACGCACGCACGCACGCACGCACGCACGCACGCACGCACGCACGCACGCACGCACGCACGCACACACACAATTTATTAATGATTCCCTGTGAAGAAGAAGAAAATTCTGATGATGATGATGATGAAATTAATATAAATGTAAACTCAGAGATTACATTTCATTTTGCTTTAATAAAAAATTTGTCAGGTCTACTTCACAGACAAATCGGTAACTTACATAATAAAAAGTGGTTTTGTGAACGTTGTCTAAATCATTTCAGATCAGAAGAGAATTTGAAAAAGCACATAATTTCGTGTAGAGATGTAAATAAAACTAATATTACTATACCACTTGAAAGAGAAAAATATCTAACATTTAAAAATTTTAAAAATAAAGAGAAGGTTCCCTTTGTAATTTATGCAGACATAGAATGTATATTGAAAAAATTTAATGATTTAAAACCTTCAAATAAAAACATAAAGCATCAAAAACATGAACCTTTTTCTATAGCATATTTTTTACTCTGTTCATATAATCCAGCACTTTCAAAATTCAGATTACATACTGGGAAAGATTGTGTAAGCTGGTTTGTCAATGAACTAGAAAAAATTGGCTTAGAAATTAATGATATTTTTTCGAACGTGATACAGTGTGAAAAATTAACGGTAGAAGAAGAGTGTGAATATCAAAATGCCACACATTGTCACGTTTGTTTAAAACCGTTCAACAATTTTACTGATATAAAAGTACGCGATCATTGTCACTTAACTGGCAGGTACTGAGGAAGTTGTCATCAAGCGTGCAATCTAAATTATAAAAACAGTAACGCAGTACCCGTAATCTTTCACAATATGTCAGGTTATGATAGTCATTTTATAATAAAAGCGTTAGCCACGGAAATTCCTGGCAAAATTGATTTATTACCGATTAATAAGGAAAAATATATTTCACTTTCTAAATACATTTCAAATACTAATATTAATTTTAGATTTTTAGATTCTTTTCGATTCATGGCCAGTAGTTTAGATAAACTTTCATCATATTTAGAGAGCGATCAAAAAGTAATTACCAAAGCACATTGTAAAAATAATATAGAATTTAAATTGCTTGAAAGGAAAGGAATTTTCCCCTACGAATATCTTGACAATTGAGAAAAATTACAAGATACAAATTTACCATCAAAAGATAATTTTTTTAGTAAAATTAATCAATCCCACATTTCAGACGGTGAATATGAACACGCATTGAACGTATGGCATGTTCAAAATTTACAAGAGTACGCAGAATTGTACTTGAAAACGGATGTTTTGCTTTTAGCTGATATTTTTGAAAATTTCAGGTCAACATGTTTGGAAACCTATCATTTAGACGCGTTACATTATTATACAGCACCCGGCTTAGCTTTCGACAGCATGTTGAAAACAACTTCTATTAACTATTAAATATTAACAGACGTTGATATGATAATGTTTATCGAAAAAGGCATGAGAGGTGGGGTATCACAGTGTTCTAATCGTTATGGTAAACCGAATAACAAGTACATGAACGATTTCAATGCTGATGAACCTTCATCATTTTTAATGTATTATGATGTTAACAACTTGTACGGCACCGCTATGTGTCTACCTTTACCTTTTGCTCAATTTGAAAGGGTAGATCCTTAGTCGATAGATATTATCAATGTCTCGGATGATGCTGAATTTGGTTATATTCTAGAATGTGATTTACTTTATTCCGAAGATTTATTTGAAGAGCATAAAGATTTACCACTTTGTCCGGAACGTTTAGTACCACCATCTTTATCTTCAAAAGTTCCAAAATTATTAACAACTTTATTTGATAAAAAACAATACGTTATACATTACAGAAACTTAAAACAAGCAATCCAATTAGGATTAAAAATTGAAAGAGTCACAAGAGTATTAAAATTTAAGCAATCGAATTGGATGGAACCGTACATAAATTTAAATAATGATTTACGTAAAAAAAGTAAAAATGATTTTGAAAATTTTTTTTATAAACTAATGAACAATTCGGTGTTCGGAAAGACTATGGAAAACGTAAGGAAATATAAAGATGTAAAATTGGTGACGTTACGGAGCAAAATGTTATATCTCAAAGCCAAATTTTCACAGTTGTACCATTTTCGATAACGACATGATCATTATCGAAATGAAACGATTGAATATTAAATTTAACAAACCTATATACATAGGTTTCGCTATATTAGATCTTTCTAAAACGTTTTTGTACGATTTTCATTATAATTATATTAAAAATAAATTTAAAAACAATGCTAAATTACTCTATACCGATACCGATTCGTTAATTTATCATTTTTTCGTTGAAGACATATACGAACACATCAAGGAAGACATTTCAAAATTTGACATATCAGATTATTCACCTAATAACAGATATCAAATACCTCTTCGTAATAAAAAGATTTTAGGATTGATGAAAGATGAAAATAATGGAAAATTAATGTTGGAATTTATAGGCCTTAGATCAAAAATGTGTGCAATAAAAAATGAAAATAACAACATTATAAAAAAAGCAAAAGGCATAAAAAATTCAGCACTTTGTTCTATATCGTTCGAAGATTATTATCAAACTCTATTTAATAATTCTACGATAGATACCTGTCAGCATTTAATTAAATCAGAAAAACATGAAGTTTACACGATTGAACAAAAGAAAGTAGCTCTAAGTCCATTCGATAATAAAAGAATAGTTAATTTTATTCATACAGATACCATTCCTTGGGGGTATAAAAAAAATTAGAAGGGGAATAACTTTTTTTGTTTTAAAACAAAACTTATCAAACAGTTGAATTTTATTAGGCTATTTCAGAATAACTTTTACACGTAAGTTTTTTTTTCATGTTATACTCAAAAATCAAACAGTTGAAATTTTATTAGGCTATTTCAGAATAACTTCTACACGTAAGTTTTTTTTTGTCTTAAATATTTTTTTTTCATGTTATAGCCGAAAATCAACAACCACATTTAAAATTTATGAAAGCTGTACCTCACGCATTTGCACCAACCAAAAGTTCAACAAAAGCAGCTGGTTATGATTTACACAGCGCTTATGATTATACTATTCCGGCAAGAGGCAGGGAAATCATCGATATTGGTATAAAAATTGAACTTCCTGAAGGTTGTTACGGACGCATAGCATCAAGGTCAGGACTGCATCAAGAAATGGTATAGAAGTCGGTGCAGGCGTCATCGACGAAGATTACCGTGGTGTAATTAAAGTCGTGTTATTTAACCATTCCGACATAACGTTCAAAATGACACGCGGCGATCGCATCGCACAACTGATCTGTCAACAAATTCATTACCCTCAGTTAGAAGAAGTGACAGAACTATTAGGTACGGTTCGAGGTGACAACGGATTTGGATCGAGTGGTATTCAATAACCAAAAACTCTTAAAAAAAATGAGTCAGTATTGTATAAAATGTCAAAAGTTTTTCTGTTTTTGTGTCATCTGTAAAAAAACACACTACTAGTATCAAAGATAACGATGAAAAAACACCATTGAGTAAAAGTCCGTTTTTAGAATTCCTACAATGTAATGAAAAGATTTCGCAATCAAGCTCTGAAGAAAACTTTATCCAAAAAAGAAAAAAATAACTATTTGAGTGGTGGAAATGATTATATGTATAAATTAACGTCAACGATTCATTCGTTCATTATTTAAGAATATGGCTGAGTACAAAGTTTGCGTTGTATCCCGAGCGCATTCCGCTTATCAACTATTTGGTAATCAACAACTGGTTATTCGCATATGTGCACCGTGCGAAAGATTCTGGAACGTGGAAACAAGTGACTGTTTACGTCTGATGGAATTCGATACGGCGAGGTCAACAGAAGATAAGCATCAAATAAACGTAAATCGAATCTCTCACTTCAATAATATCGGAAACTCTTTCGCATGTAAAAAAGATCTGTACGATATTATCGAATCAGAATTTTGTATTTGTAATTTTAATGACTTAGATTCTGATGATGATGATGATAATGTTAATGAAACTGAACCTGTAACAAGTGCTTCATCATGTAACATGTGAATATCATCTTTTTTAAATTTCTTATTTGTAAAAATTGTATCATTTGTTATATTTATATTAGAATAAGCGTGAAATAAAATATTACATTCTAACGAAGCGTCTTATCAGTTTCCTGATCCCTCGTCTGACCTAGCGTCTCTTATCGTTTTACGTGACCTCTCGTCTGACCCCTCGCGACGTTCGAACATAAATTCCTAAAAATCTACATTTTTGCATTTTTTTTAAATCAATAAGCAATTAAAAAAAAAAACAGACACGAACAGGTGTCACCTGCAACAGGTATCGCAAAAATTTTGTTAAAACTTGCGAAACGCGACGCGTTTAGAAAATACCGCTCGTACTAGGAGAGTACAACGGTCAGCGCGCTCTACACTAGGCGACCTTGAAAGCCTCTGCTCGCATCACCCCCGGTGGCTCCTCAAGCCTCTACTTCTTCAACCCTCTGGTCATTGGCGATGACCTTGAAAGACTCTGCTCACTGACCACTTCTTAGACACCCTCTGGTCATTGTCGACAAGGCGACCTTGAAAGCCTCTGGCCATTGACCACTTCTTACACCCTCTGGTTATTGACGACATGCACAAGAACCAACAGGGGTTACTTCTTCACCACTAAAACCACCCCTCAAATTGGGGATGACCTTCAACGGTGGTCACTTCGGATGGAACATGCCCTCGAAGTGTGCTAGGATCCCGCCAGCTATACTACTCATGAGATGTGCAAATTCTGCAGTATATATTGCCTCTGCTGGCAGATTTGCAGATGCCACCATCGATTCTATCGATGCTGCCACTGTTGAACTGAAAATCTGGGCAGCAAATGAAACTTTCATTTTAACAAAACTTAGATTTAATTTGAAATGTAACGGTTTATTTTTCCTCATTGCTAAAAAAACAAAATCAAATAATAAGATAACGATAATTAATGATTTTATGTATCCACCTTGAAAGCGTCTGGTCAGGTCAATTTTGTATGCTTCTTCAATGTGTACCCACTTGGCTACCTTATTGATATCAAAATGAATATCATATTGATGTAATGTATTCCGGATGTTCTTGATAATATGGGTAGTATCATAGAACATGAATATTTTTCTTTCATTAATTACGATATGATGTCCTCCTTCATTTGTACTATTAACTAATTGGCTTACTACCGCTACATTCGTAGTCCCTAAAGATAAATATGTGTAATGTTTTACATTCTGAACACAACAATTTAAAATTGACTTTTACCTTGGTAACAAACAACCAACTACATGAATGTTTCTTTCAATTAAACAGGACAAAATGTCAATTAATAATTTCTTCAAAGAAACGGTTTTAATTTGATCTTCTGTGAAATAAAAAGCTATAGGTTGCTTCCACTTTCCAGATAATGATGACAGCATAAAAACTAATGCATGGTTTGCTTCTTGGTTGGATCTTCCTAAATGTCCAAGATCTACATATCCAACAATTTTATCATGCGCCTTATCATAGGTTAATGACTGTTTTAATGCTATTTCGTCGAATAATAAGACACATTGTTTCAATTTTACTGAGCAGCGAGCCAATCTTTTTTCTAAACTTATGATAATGTGCATATTAATTCCTACTGTTAAGGGAATGTCCTGTAATAATCTTTGTAACATTGATCCTCGACGATAAGTTTAAAAAGTTCCTGAGAAACCGGTAGCATTTTGGTCCACGCTTGTACACAGCTAATGCAGAAATTTTGTCATCCCGGTCCCATGAAGGTTTATCCTTTTTAAAACTTCTGAACTGACTTCTAATTAAATTTGCCGTAACATTATTAAAATTTCGTTCCAACTTACGAAAAACGTCAGTGTAACTGGCACGAGATAACATTTTTAAAGTGTTGCGTGATTTCTGTAATTGTGATTTTAATTTGTATATCCTTCCCTTTTGCACCGTATCTTTGTACAAGACCTTCTTGCGAGGTGATCAAATATTGAACCTTTTCTTACCAATCTTCCTCAAAATAGATTTGCCTACTGTAAATAATAAAAATAATATTACAATTCTGTGTCAATATTGCTACTAGTCAATAAAAAAATTATAGTTAGCAAAAAAATAAAACGTAATAAGGAATGGCACAATAATGCTGTTATAACTGTCGTAGTACATAGTAGGATAGTAGTAGTAGAAAAGCATACATCGTAAATGCTGTTTGTTTTCAAAGAGAGAAGAGATTATTCAAGACAGGACGTGGTTACTACTGGCCCGGTATAACCAGTCTACAATCAAAATTCACTTGCAACAGTTATTAATAAATTTATACAATAAACAAACGTATATGAATTGTCACATAAACCAAATTAAAGTCATTCGATTCGCAAAGATACTTACTTTTTGAACTTTGTTTTGGAGTATTGGTAAACGATATTTGAAAAGTCTTTTTAAGATGTTGAAGGTCTCATACCACTAGTACTAGGTAATGAAAGAAATACAGGTGCACACTCTTCTTATAAATGATTGTATCGAAGCAGGCTATGTGCGTGTATTTAAATTATTTAATGCTAAAACCACGCTAAAACACTTAACAATTACCTAATTCATGGTGCCTTTGCCACTGTTGCTTGGGAACTCTCTTCACTACATTCCCTATTAATTCGATCAAGATAGGCAAATTTCGATAGTTTATGTTTCTCTGTACTTGTGAAGTGCTTATCCGTAAAATGCAGTTGCCAAATTCTGCTCGCCGGCGTAATTCTGATATTAGGAAGTTGATTTAAAATGTTCATCCATTTTTCTCTTCTTACAGTTTCCAACGGCAACTTAAAGAAGTGAATTCCACATTCGTTTGGATAATGAGAGTCACAAGATGGTACGCAACATCTAAATTTCGTTCCTCCCATCTATAAAAACTGTTTGTGTTAAATATCTTTGAAAAGGGTTGCTGAACTATAAAAATGTAATTGCAAATAATGTACTAAACTTGAAATCTGTATGATATTTATGAACGTTTATGAATAATTCGTGAAGATTTAGTAAGGTGTAACCAATTTTAACTATAAAAAATGAGAATAGGAAAATTCACAACACTTCTGAATATGCCAAATTTCCCTATACCAGCTCTGATCTGAAATACTTTTTTTTGCGAACCTGTAGGTATAAACAGCAAATGATTTCCAACAAAAAATTTCAAATATTTTAAAAAATTCTGGACTATTCCGTTAAAAATAAATATTTGATTGTATAATATACGATTTCGAAATTGTTCAAATAGAGATTCCGGTCGATAGGATGTAACACCCTTTATTCAAATTTGTATGTAAAGTCTCTTGCTTACCTTCACCTTCACTTAACAATATATATCAGTTAAATTGTAAAGTATTTAATGTAAAACTAACACACAATTAACACGAAACACGAGTCGCAACTAGTTACTAACAATACTAAACTCCACTTGTTAAATGTTACTGATTAGAATTTACAAACTGGCATATTGTCACGAAAGGGATTTTTCTAAAAAACCACGAGGGGCTTTCTGGTTGTATTCCGCAAACAAATAATTTAAACGCGAACATGTGTAATCGAGGGCACCGCAACCGTGTCGAAATAAACAGGTAATCGGTTCAAATTCCGCAACGATAGAGCTCAGCGAAAATTACGATAAACGAGGCCGCGCACATATGAAATCGATGGGCGAAACACGGGGCAAGAACAAAGAGATGCAACATGCAAACTAGCCAAAAACGGTGTATAAAAATGCGGGCCAAAATTAGGAAGTCAGTCGTTCTACCGAACCGACTCAGTGGGCACTAGTGCCGACGCACCGGGGACGCCACGCACCGAGACGCTGTCCTACAATTGAACGCCACTCCATCGAGACGCTGTCCCACAACCGGACGCCACGCACCGAGACGCTGTCCTACAATTGAACGCCACTCCATCGAGACGCTGTCCCACAACTGGACGCCACGCACCGAGACGCTGTCCTACAATTGAACGCCACTCCATCGAGACGCTGTAAACCTGCTGGCCGACTACAGTACCTACCCCCGGGAACGAGGACCAACTTTCCCCGCCAGCCAAGGGAAACGATACCCGAGTCCACCAACCCGTCAGGGAAGAATCTTGTTCCACTCCGGCCAGAAAAGGAACGACGTGAGCTGACCGTCGCCGTGAACACCCGGACCGCATTCCCAACAATTCGAGACGAACCCCCGCAACTAAATTTATTTAATTTCCTTTAATAAAGAGGTATTAATTCCGTTTTTCTAAAACACCTGTGTTTCAAGCTCTACCATCTATTACCTTTGCTACCTGCGCCCCTAAACAGATAAAACCCCCGGGCCGTGACCTAATGAAGGCTTGGGCGCTTTCCGTGACATGGTGGAGGCAGCCGCCCTTCATCGCGACATGGTGGAGGCCTTGGGCTTTTCCGTGACATGGTGGAGGCGCTAAAAGACCCAAATTAAGGAATGCCAGGTCCATACAAGACAAGAGCAAATTCAGCGAAGGAATCGCCGTTTCAACCCCCTCATCGCAGCATAGAATACGGACACGAAGAAAAAGTATTATCAAGATCACCGCCACACACACTAAGAAAGGAAACAAACGAGGATAGTAACACACCGACGGAACAAAGAAAAAATACAACGGAAAATTTACGAGGTAACATACAAATTTTAGGAATACTTACCACGACAGAAGCGGTTCAGGAAACAACAGGAGATAATAAAGGCCAGAAAAAATTAGGTACAGAGCAGATCACCTCCGCAGACACCGAGAAAGAAGCCACAGGAGCAAGCATGAATGACAACGTGGAATCGAAAGGCAGTCAGAGCCAGGCGTCCATGAAACCCCCGAATAATTACAAACTGATTATCGACCTCTTCCTGGTCAAAGGGGCGGTCAAATTGTACAGGTATGACGGAAACATCCCCAACGGACAATGGTCGATGCCTGTAATACCGATAGATCCAAGGTCACACTTGACCAGGATCTCAACAAAATTGAATCTGCCTGTTCCCAGGTTCAAAATCGATGCAAATTACGTGGAGGACCCATCGCCGAGTAACAGACGCACTCACGTCAGATAGGACTCGGGCCACCCTCAAGTTATATACGTTATTAGATAGTAAGAAATTATTTTAGATATGTTTATAGTCAACAGAGAATATTACTAAGAATACTACACCAACATGTGGAATATAAAACCATCTATCAAGCACCGTGGACACCACCGGAATTTCAGCCAGAATATATGAAGTATTCAGCATGCAGACTTAATCCAACCCCGGAATGTAAAAGAATCATAAGGATAGAAAAACTGGGTTACGCACTAGATACAGAAATCAAGGCTCTACAAGAGGAATGGAGTAAGAAAGAAATTGAATTAAGTTTTTCAGATATAGAGTTAATGAAAATCCAACACCAAGTTATCTGATACATCAAGCCGGCTACCAAACGTTCAGGAACATGAAACGTTTGTATATTAGGTAGCTCGATGAAGCATTGAAAAGTGAAATCTACATGAAATGCCCACGCGAATCAAAGAAAGTCGTCATTATCAACTTCGAAGTATGTAAGCCAGAAGAAGAAGAATACGAGAAGAAAAATCAACGAGAAATTTACAGAAGAATAAAGAGGAGTTTCAAGAAATAGAAAGATGAATATAAGGTTAGAAGATTATATGAAGCAATCACCGAGGACACCTGTCAATTAGTATTATGGTTATCATGATGAAAAACTGTCATCTCAACAAGAGTTTCTGTCTCAGTTTGGAGAAGATATTAGAAGTGCACAGCCATACTCCGAATTGATGGACACCGAAATCTTTGGGTATGAAGAAAAATCATGGATGAAACCAGTATTCCAGTCACTAAGGAATGTGACTCCCAAGTGACAAAGAGAATAAGAAGAAATGAAGTTGCAACAAATTCTCATCAGCGGAAAAAATGGATGAACCCCAACCATCTGTCTCACAAAGAGAAAGGACCCTCTGGATTATGCCATGTCTTCTTTGAGACACCAAGTGGGAAGGGTCCGCATGAAGAGAAGCGAACAAGATCCAACCAATTGCCTCGCCAAGGAAAAGACCCTCTGGATCGTGCCATGTCATCCTTGAGCCAGCCAAGTTGGAAAAATACGTTCGAAAAAACGAAGGTTTAGTGTATGAAGTTATAGAAGAAAGTGTGCCTACGCGAAATAGAAGAAGCAACTAAGACAAAGGTGATCTAAAAGAAAAACTAATTGCAAGAAGCAGGACATCGGTATGATTGCATTAATTATTATTTTTATGATAAAAATGTTATTAGATAGAAAAAAAAGAAGCAAAGACAGGAGAAAATAGGTGCAGATCCTCCGGCAAAACGAAAAACAAACAACGATCACCGGCACCACCAAGGAACGGACCCTCTGGATCATGCCAAGTCCTCCTTGAACCGCCAGGCAGTAAAGTACCGCCCAAAGGTGAATACGCGATAGAAAGAAGTAAATCAACATCGGAAAGAATATACAAAGATATAGAAGAAACCGGGGCCATCAAAAACGCTGCATTAATCCACAAGGATTTTACCCAACCGAAGCATAAGATCCACGAGAAGAATCAAACATCATCGCAAATCCTGGCCGAAATACGAAATGGGAAAGAAGAAGTAACCACGGTATCCTTAAACGATTTATGTTTACGTTTCCACAGAATATTAATAATTCAATATCAAGTGCGCGCGTAATTCATTAGAGTACCCGAAAAAACTTTAGTAAACTCAGCAGTTCACGACCTTTCATAACAAATAAACTTCGCACACGCAACGAGCGTTAACATTGCTCCGGGACGAGCAATTTTTAAGGGAGGGGGTAATGTCACGAAAGAGATTTTTCTAAAAAACCACGAGGGGCTTTCTGGTTGTATTCCGCAAACAAATAATTTAAACGCGAACATGTGTAATCGAGGGCACCGCAACCGTGTCGAAATAAACAGGTAATCGGTTCAAATTCCGCAACGATAGAGCTCAGCGAAAATTACGATAAACGAGGTCGCGCACATATGAAATCGATGGGCGAAACACGGGGCAAGAACAAAGAGATGCAACATGCAAACTAGCCAAAAACGGTGTATAAAAATGCGGGCCAAAATTAGGAAGTCAGTCGTTCTACCGAACCGACTCAGTGGGCACTAGTGCCGACGCACCGGGGACGCCACGCACCGAGACGCTGTCCTACAATTGAACGCCACTCCATCGAGACGCTGTCCCACAACCGGACGCCACGCACCGAGACGCTGTCCTACAATTGAACGCCACTCTATCGAGACGCTGTCCCACAACTGGACGCCACGCACCGAGACGCTGTCCTACAATTGAACGCCACTCCATCGAGACGCTGTCCCACAACTGGACGCCACGCACCGAGACGCTGTCCTACAATTGAACGCCACTCCATCGAGACGCTGTAAACCTGCTGGCCGACTACAGTACCTACCCCCGGGAACGAGGACCAACTTTCCCCGCCAGCCAAGGGAAACGATACCCGAGTCCACCAACCTGTCAGGGAAGAATCTTGTTCCACTCCGGCCAGAAAAGGAACGACGTGAGCTGACCGTCGCCGTGAACACCAGGACCGCATTCTCAACAATTCGAGACGAACCCCCGCAACTAAATTTATTTAATTTCCTTTAATAAAGAGGTATTAATTCCGTTTTTCTAAAACACCTGTGTTTCAAGCTCTACCATCTATTACCTCTGCTACCTACGCCCCTAAACGACATGGTGGAGGCAGCCGCCCTTCATCGCGACAAGAATTAAGATTTGAAACTATACAACTTTTAGGGGGAAGTGAAGCTATTGGTCGAAACCGTAATTAGGGGCTGACCAGGGTTGTGCCTAAATAAAAATATTATTAGAAATTAATATTTCCAGTAACTTACAATGGGTAAAACCGAGATGCTTTTAAATACATTAGGGATGAGATAAGAAGTCTTAAGTAGCAGGGGGTTGGAGCCCGATGCGGTATTACGAATATTAGGAAAATCCAAACTGTATTATAATGAAGACTCCTAAGAAATTGCCATTAAGGAGTAATTGGTAAATTGCATTTTAAATGGGGTTGGAAATTCATATGAAACAATAAAATTAATGCTAATTCAACTATGTGAAAAGCGCATTTCGACAAGATCGTGGCCCTATAATTATTTCTGATTATCTATGTTATTTTACTAAGAACTAATATACCACAAAATGATTAATCAAATGAATTGATTACAAATGTACAAATGCGCGCCAACACCACTTCTACTCAGTACGGGGCTTTTATATGCTTTCCAAAGATGAATGAAGCTTCCTACAACTTTTTGTAGATATTAGTTAATTCCCTTGCCGTTCGTAAAAACGCTCCTATCGCTATGCAAATTGGTTACAGATCACTAAATTTTTACGAATTATTTACGCAAGATAGAGACTCAAAATTTCTTTTTATAATAATCTCACTATATACAGGCTGAGTCCAAAAATAACGCCTACGCGAATAGCGTCGGTGTTTATTGTCGTATTTGAGCGGTAAAAAAAATCAAACAAAATGGCAGAAAAAAACTCTACAAAATACCATATCTTGCGTCTTTATTACATTTAAGACAACTGCATGACGGCTGTCAACTTTTATTTTTTAAATGCAATGGTATGATTACTGTAATAAATTTCGAAAGAACTTTTTTTTTCTGCGTTCAATGATGTGCTGCAACAAACACTTATTTTTCAAAACAATAGAAAAAAAAAACAAAAGTTTGAAAGTTATCGTCATTTTTTTGCCTATGAGGAAGTACTTATAGATACTACACTATTTACCGTAAAACATGTATCATTTATTGTTCACCAACTGTTTATTATGACATTTCATGTAAATAATTAATTTATTTCTTTTTATTGTTTTCTATTGTTTTGAAAAATAAGTGTTTGTTGCAGCACATCACTGATCGCAGAAAAAAAAGTTCTTTCGATATTTATTACAATAATCATTCCATTGCATTTAAAAAACAAAAGTTGACAGCTGTCTTAAATGTATTAAAGACGCAAGGTATGGTATTTTGTAGAGTTTTTTCTGCCATTTCATTTGATTTCTTGACCGCTCCAATACGACAATAAATACCGACGCTATTCGCGTAGGCGTTTTTTTGGACTCAGCCTATATATTTAAATATTTTCAATTCCAAAAGAAGCTTTAGAAATTTTCTCATTCAATAGCAAACCAGTATTTTAGGAAATGTAATTTGTGTGTTTGTAAATTATGAACTTACCTTATAGGAAAGATAGCTACTGCTTTGATAAAATCATAATTATTGGCTGCCAATGTCAGGAAACGTAGTTATGTAACAGAATTTTTGGTATTTCGGAGAGACGTCAAAAAAATGTCCGAAATTTTCTGTCTGCAACTATACATTTTGTTTTTTTATTTGGTGATTTAAATGGAATTTTACCAGTTTACATCCCTGATCATGTCTGTGGGAGAAAGTCAAAAGGGCACAAGTCACATTTTCTGTAAAACGGAGTTATGTACGTAAATGCATTCAAAAATGAAATTTGTGAATACTTCGTCCGTTTTGATCACCCGAATACTATAATGAATAACTATAGTTAAACCCTTATGTTGGACGAAATATTCACAAATTTCATTTTTGAATACATTCAAGTTCATAACTCCGGTTTGCAGAAAATGTGACTTATGACCTTTTAACTGCCTACCACAGACGTGTTAACTACGTAATTTTCTCTTCTGGCATTAATAAAAAAAAAACCGAACGCATTAATTTTTAAAACTACATTAATGTATTAGTAAAAGAGATCGTGTTCTGAAATTCCATTAATAAATAAGCAAATAGTTATACAATGAGAGCAACAATGATTGACACGTGTGAAGTTGCAGTTGTTCCAACCTTATATCGAAAATGTGTTCCACTTATCAATATTGTACCAATATTTACTTCCATGCATGTCAAACGCTGTCAAACGTAAGTGTCATTGACCTTTCAGTAGCGCACATACGTACATACAAGTTCTCCCTGGTTTTAGTCATTTTGTGTTTTCTTTTGTAATAACAAAGTCTTTCTTAAGGCTCTGTTTTAGTTGTCTAACTAATCTGGTACGTAAAACTGTTATAAACAAAGTATAAAAAATTCTATATGTGCTTTATTTTAAGTTTAAAATGTTTACTGAAGAACATAATAAGTTTATCTTAGAAGCGTATTTTCGGTCTGGTGAAAGGGATCAGGATGGTAATTGGCAGTATTCATTCATGTCTTGCTTTCATCAGTTTCAAGAAGCTTATCAGGATGAAGATATTACACAAGATACGTTCCGTCAACATGCTCACCGTATTGTAGATCGGTTCCGTGAGACAGGCAGTGTATGTAAGGAAAATCCTCTGGTAGATCTAAAGTACTGACAGAAGAAGTTGTAGAAGACATCAGGCAAAGAATGTTAGCCAGTCCTAAAAACCCATACGAAAACTGTCCCTTCAAACAGGTATTTCAAATTTTTGAGTTTTGTTGTCATGCATACTCTAATGTATTATTTCAGGTATCTTATGGCTCTTGTCGCACTGCTTTGAAGAAAGACTTACATATGAAGCCATATAAAGTAAAGCGTTATTAAGAACTTTTGCCTCCAGATTTTCAGAAGAGAGTGAATTATTGCACAACTGGTTCAACAGACATTTAAATGACGACAATATTCTTGATTTAACGTTCTTTAGTGACGAGGCATGGTTCCATTTGGATGGTTACATTAATTCTCAGAATTATCGTGCATGGGCAACAGAAAATCCACATGAACTTCACGAAGAGGTCTGCATCCTGTTAAAGTTGTGTGTGGGTTGCAATGTCACGAAGAAGAATTATTGGTCCCATATTCTTTACAATAATATAAAGCCCAAAAATTATCAGCAGCAACTATTACGTCCTTTTATTGAACAATTGCATGATGATGAATTACAGTCGGCTACTTCCAACAAGATAGTGCAACAGCCCATACAGCAGGTGCTACGTTGGAATATTTACGTGAATTTTTTGATAATCGCATAATTAGCAGACATCTTTGGCCACCAAGATCGCCAGACTTAACACCATTAGACTATTTCATGTTTGGTTATTTAAAAAACAGAATATTTAGAAATCGTATACATACTGTAGAAGAACTGGAGCAAGCTTTGAATAATGAAATAAATTCAATAACACCACAAATTCTTCAAAATGTTTTTAACAATAATGAAAACTAGGATTAATTTGTGCTTAGAGTTTAATAGAACACTTTCAACATTTTTGTAATATTATTAATAAATGTGTTTCTGAGTAAGTGCATTTTCAAGTATGTGGTTTATTTTTTAGTGTTGTTTAAATAGTGTTTCTACTAGATATTTTTGCATGGGTAAATTGTGCTGCTCTTTATGTCTACAAATTAATGTGCAATATTTCAACTTTATATTGATTTACGTATGTATTTTTTATTACTTGATTGATTTTATTATGTTGTAATTCCTTAAACAGTGTGTTTAATACATAGTATTTTTGAGTGTATTATTTTAAGAAATAGAATTTAAAGCACGAAAGAAAGTATGTACAGAATATTTTATGAAATAAATTTGGAACTTGATTTAATTTAAATGCAATAAGGAATCCATAGACATTTTCAATTAATAACAATATTAATTTTAATTTAATTCCACTTTATTCATTGAATTTGGTCGTTTTAACAAATCACAAGTCAAAAGATGACGTAAAAATTTTTAAGTACGCCACTGAATGTAGTTGTGGTTAATGTAAATACATAGTATGCGGCAAATACCCTATTGGTATGGAACGGCACACGTCAGCCATTTTTGCTCTCCCTGTATTAGCCTAACAGAAACATTTTTACAAAACACCATAAGTTAGTTTTTTCAGCCGAAAAATAATGAAAAAAAGTAATTCCACCTTAGTAGAGAATTACGAATTATTTAGAAATATTAACATTTATAGACAATATGTAAATGAGACGTATAATTAGATTTAGAAATTCTCGGCATTGCGGTACGAGACAGAATATTACGAGCAATATTCAATTTCGACGAAGTAATTTTTTTAATTTAATACATGCACAATGCTATTGCGTACTAAAGATGAGTATTACCGGAAAATGTTGCTTCTACGTTGCATCTAAGTATGTTACAATTAACTAACATGACACTTACACATTACATACTTTAAATTATTTTCATTAAGATATGGTCAAAACACTAGCACTCACATATTGCGTGTAATTAACCACAAAACAAGAAAGTTTTGTGTAAAATTTAAAATAATAAAATTTACAAAATATGCATCCAGCATTACACATATGCATTACAGATGTCGACATCTCACATTGGTCAGGCAGGATATTCAGACACAGGTATTGCAGTGACACCTATTTTCTATAAGTCGATTATTTTCGTCTGAGAACACCATCATCAGCGCCCCCCTTGTGGGTACGCCCAACTATATTAACGTTGTCAATTCCGTAATCCCTATGGGATGTCTTATATTTATCTATGGCTAGAGGGCTAGAGACAGAGTGACTCGGTGCCGAGAAAAACCGAATATTTCCGAAGTTTAAAAATCGTTCAGATACTAAAATTTAAAATGTAGGAGTATGTCCGTGTTTCTGTTAAACAGAATGGATTCAAAGACGTGTCCTACATGTAATAAAACATTTTCTAAAGGATGTAACTTATACAGACACATGCGAGAAGTACATAATGATTTGTTGAAATAATTAAACTGCAGAATAAATTTATTTCATGTTCGATGTGCCAAGACAATGTATCATACGTACGTTTTGATTAACACCACTACGAAAATATGGTTCATTTATGAATGCCTTTTGAAGTTTTGTAAATATCATTTTGCATAAATTGTTGTATTTGATAAAATTTACGCCATACATTTTGCTTTCATGGCCTCTCTTTATCTAAAATTTTTAAAATCATAAGGTACTTATATATGTATGTAATCTAAATACCATTACCTATGTATTTATAATCGAAATTATAATTTACGATGTTTATACAGTGTTCGCCACTGTTTAAACATGGCATCAAATGGGAAAAACTTTTATTTTTGATTTTTCGAAAAAACTTTACGGTAATAATTTGTATTTGTCTGAAAACCTATTTAACCCCTATTAGATATACCGAGTGATTTTTACTTAGGTAGAAAATAGCGTTTTTCGAAATTGGCAAAATCCTTAAATTGTTATTTCTTGGAAATTAATCACGATTTCGAGACTTTTTTACTGTGTATTAGTTTTAGTTTATTGAACAATCTCAAGGCCAGAAAATAACGTTTTTTTCTTTAACTTCCGCAAAAATTGAATTTTTCAATTTTTGAACTTTTCGCAAAATTGCACATATCAACACTCAATTTTCAATTTCAAATAAGTTAAAGGAAAAAAACGTTATTTTCTGGTCTTGAGATTGTTCAGTAAGCTAAAACTAATACACAGTAGAAAAATCTTGTTGGAATCTTAATTAATTTCCAAGAAATAACAATTTTAGGATTTTGGCAATATCGAAAAACGCTATTTTCTAAGTAAGTAAAAATCACTTGGAGATCTAATAGGGGCTGAATAGGTTTTCAGACAAGCACAAATTATTGCCGTAAAAAGCTTTACGAAAAATCAGAAATAAAAATTTTTCCCATTTGATGCCGACTTTTTAACGAACACTGTACAAAATGCAAATTTATAGTGAAAATATGTTTGATGTATGGGATAAAATATATATTGCTATATATACTACACTTTCGATATTTTACTTTGCACAATTTTCTTACCAAAATTTATAACAAATGAAAGAATAACATAATTTTTCCTTAATTTTGTTTTAAAAAAGTAAGCAATGTATCATTAAAAATACAGAATCCTAAACTATTGTTTTAAAGATATTTTGGACATTAATTGATGAAATTTGTATTTAGAATATAACTCGACTTATTTGCTCTGAGGAAGGTAACAAAAAATTACGGAAAGCTTAGCAGATAACAATATAAAGTTTATTAGAAGACCGCTTACCCGTTTAATTATAGAATAGTATAATCAACTAACGGTCGATACTCCTTAATTCGTAATTTAAAGATACCGCTAAATTTTAACAATTTTTTAATTCTTTTGTAAATTTTTTTCATTTTTTACGGTTTATGTACATTTTCGCAAGTCTTTAAAATTTGAAGTGTGTGAAATTTTCAGAATCAGGATTTTCTTTAGAATAGTGTTGCAGGTATATAAATACATATACAGGGTGTCCACCGAGTGCCGCGGTCTTCTCTACCGTCTATAATATATAAGATAGAAAAAAAATTCAAACGAGCTAAGATGTGACTCAGTCAGCTCTACTTTATAAAATTATTTTTGGCTAGAAAAATTATCTTTTGCAAAACTCAACACTCTGCGCACACAATAACTGATAGACCGAAGCTGCTTCGAGATTTCTGTAGAAAGGATATTGTATTGAGTACCTACAAAAATTCAAGACGAAATGTAAATAAATAACGAAGATATAAGCACTCATATTATGGCAATTGTTTACACTTAAACGTCAATATCTTACAAACTTTTAAGTAAAACTTCCTAAATTTTTGGTTGTTACCTATTCGTTATGGGTACTTTCAAAATATGTTAAAATATACTGGGTGTTCCATTAAAAAAAATATAACTTTGGTATGACTCTCAGTTACTGAACACTCTGTATAGCCAAAAATAATTTTATGAAGTAGAGCTGACTGAATTACATCTTAGCTCGTTTGAATTTTTTTTCTATCTTATATACTATAGACGGTAGAGAAGACCGCGGCACTCGGTGGACACGCTGTATAACTACAACTTAAAACTTATTTGAGTTTTCTAATTTTTAATTTGACAATGAATGACAGTTCTGGATAATGCAAAAACCAATATCATACATAGAAATTTATTTTTATATATAAATGTTCATGTATTGATTTTGGCTTTTGCATTATCCAGAACTGTCATTAATTGTGTCAAATTAAAAAAAAGAAAACTCATATAAGTTTTAAATAAATTTTATTGTATAAATTTAAGTACTTTATTTATAATAAATTTAGCGACCGGTTTCGAGGTCCCTGAATTTATTATAAATAAATTAGAAAGTACATATGTACTTAAATGTATACCTAATTATGGACAACGCACATATTTAAATAAATTTGTTAATACTTGCAACACACAATGTATACTTTGCAAGAAAATATTTCTATTGTTCAGGCATGTTTTCGATTAGGACAGAAAATAAATGGGGAATAACAATATTCCTTGGCGAACTGTAAGTAATAATAGCAATATAGCATTGTGTATAAAAGATTTTTTCCTATATTCAACAGGAAGGGTGTTATTGAAGAAACTTAGTTAAATGCCACACCCTGTATATAATTTGTATCTAGTACTATTTTAGGGATAATTTGTAGCTTTTTTTACTACATTTTTTTTTCTGTAATGAATAAAGTACGGAAATATTTTAACATCAAGGATAAATAAAATATTTTAAATAAATACGTAAGCTGAGGAATTAAAATGTGCTTAATAATTAACTTGTAATTGGTTCTTCTTATTTTGTATTTTAAAATCTGCTATAGAAAATTTATTTAAAATTCCCGCCCCAACTTCAGCGACCGAGTCACCCTGTCTCTAGCCGCTCCTAAGAATGCGCAGTAGTCTCGCTGCTTCTATTCGTAGTTTTGTTTACCGGCTTGGTTCGGGCACGTTCGGGCAACTGCAAACACTGCAAGATTTTAAATTTAAATTGTTTGCACCACGTAAGAATCAACGCACGGAAGAATGTGCAGTGGTTGCATTGAAGACACAAAGATCAAAGGTACCGACGCCAAGTGAACAGACTGTGTATAGACTGTGGCCCACAGAACATACACAAGAAGAAGTGTCTATTCCTGCAGAAAATTTTACGCACTAATTTTTGCGTCATCTATCAACGGTTAACGTTACTACTTCATTCTTTGCCACCAAATTCAATTCACTCCTGGAATTCTATTTTACTTTCGATCAGTATCAACTTTTTAAAGGGAGACTTAAAATTTAAGATTCTTGCAAGGCGGACTTTAAATTTTAAATCTCCTTTTAAAAATTTACAAAATACTCGCCAGTTTGTAGGATAGGTGTGTTATTGTAATTAATTATTATTTTTATTTTCTTTTAACTGAAATCTATGTATATTTATACATATTATAAATATGAAATGTATATATTTTCGTTATAATTAAACGGAACTTAATATGCATTACAAAAGGAAAAGGCAAGATTTAGAAATTTATTGAAAATCTTAAAACTTATTACCTATTTACATACCTACACAAGTAATTCAGATATTTAAAAATATGTAATTTTACTTACAAGTTTATAAATTAAAAAAAAAGCAAATACATAACTACATCTAAATATTTCACTAACAATAAGTGATTAAATATAATAATTACTTTTACCAAGTGATTTTTTAAATTGTTTATCAACTCTTGCCATAAGATTTCGACGGCATATCTTAGCTTAAGTGAAAAGTACCTCATTGCTGTACTTTTATGCTGTTTTACAGTATAGTTAAGACATGCCGTCCAAATTCCATGGCAAGAGTTGACAAAAAATTTTAAAAATCACGCGGTATATAGTCATATTTAAATAAAAAATATTCTTTTCATAGAAATTTAAAGATTGCATATGAAAAGCCTGGAAAATATTGGCAGTGCAAAATTAATGAATAAATCAGATTCAGCTAATCGAGCTTACAAAAAATTTTGAAAATTATCAGTTTCAAACACCAGAAGAAAAAATAAACTGAACAGAAAGTCTACTCCGACTCTAAGATTACTTTTCAATTGTGAAGGAATAATACAAGCAAAAGTATTAATCTATGAAATTATTGTGCAGTGCAGTAACATTACACATTTCATAGGTAATAGATTTGAAAATATGATTCAAATAGACATGTCTACGTCTTGAGAATCAAGTAGTATTACACCAACATCAAGACAAACTTTATTTTTAGTTAATCAATTACAAACTTTTTTGCAAGACTTTTGAAAATATTACATAATTTAAAAAATTCTCCTGAATTAAGTGTATGTATGTATAAGCTCTCAAACAAATGCTTACATACATACTTTTACTTCGGACCAAACAATTTAATGTATCATCTATCACTGTATTTGTACGGGCATTTCTATCGTTTAATTTTCTATTAATTAATGTCACGAGATGTTTCACCATACACTGAGAAAAATGTATATTAAAAACCGTGTTGTAAAAAAAGTATCATTAATAATAAAATAAATTGTTTTAAAAGTAGCAAAATTGTTTAAGTAAAGCAAGTAAATTTTTCTCTTAAAAGAAATGAGAATGCGATTATATTACATTAAGCATATGATTTTGTAACATTTATGAGTTCGGCCTGCAGATATAAAATTTACAACATAAAATTTGTAGGTCAAAAAGCGATCGAAAGATGTCACTACTTAAATTGTTCATTACTTTCACATCGCAATGGCATATAACCTAGGAGAAATCGATTTGGTTTGCAGTGGAGTTCATAGACAACACAACATAACATAATTTATTTATGTTTCCTATGGTGGAGTTCTGGAGCTACGGTTCTGTTGATGAAGGCCCAATGAGGCCTTAAACAGCTGTACAGAGCAATGCTCGAGGAATCCGTTGTAATCAAAACCGATTTGCACAATTTTTTTTTATAAAATTTGTAATTTAATATACGTTTTTTCTTAAATCCAGTACTTATTTTTTTTGGTGCAGCTGCAAAGGTTGGTGATCGTGTGAATCCCGTAGCTTCTTATCCGTGCGTAGATATAAATGTTAAAATATAAATATATTAAACGATATTATATTTTATATTTTAGCCATTTTAGAATATCCTTTTTTTAAATTTAAATATATAACAGTTAATATAAATATGTTTTTAAGTTAATAAAATGATTTTGCTGTCACATATAGTAATATAAATTTTTGTAAAAATTACTATATTTATATTTACTTTTACAACGTAATTCTCTCCGTGTACTATACAAAAATTATAAATGGAAGGCTAAAATGTTCGAATAGTAGTAAAAACAAGGTTTTTAATGAAAGAAATACTAGAAATATAGGTATATAACCTGGTATCAGTAGAAAGCTAAGTTTAAGAACTACCCATTTCTGAAATAAAAAATAGGTCGTTTAATTTAAAAAAATGAGATACTGAGTGCTTCGCAAGTACTGTTTGCCCTGTATAATGCTAAAAGATATTTTAACTTTTTTCATATTTTCAGAAAGCCCAAACTCCTAAGAATATTTTGTTATATTTTCGTAAGTCTGTGTCACCTCCATAGTCAGCAACATAAGTTCAAAATTTGTAAATTTTTAAGGAATTTTCGAAGAATAATTTTTTTCTTCCGAAAATAGCTGAGCGAAATTAATATATCTTTATATTCTTGTAATCATCTTTCCGCGGGACATCCAAATTTATAAGAATATACAGGGTGTTCCATTAAAAAAAATCGCTTTGTATGCACCAGCACTTTCTGGAACACTTTGTATAGTGAAAATAATTTTAAAATGTGCCGCGTGATGTCTATTATAACTTTCTTAATCTTTTTCTTTCTCCTTGTTATTCCTATAGGCACCACAGAAGAAATACACACCGTTGGGACACCCGGTACAATCTTCAGGCTTTCAAATCATATCGTAGTTATCCCAAAAAAAATCACAGGGTGGTTACAATATGGTGTCCAGTCATAATGTTTAACTGCCCAAAACTCAATTTTCTTAAATAGAACACGCTGTATATTTTTACATCATGAGATACAGAATCAAATTCTACATCGATTGGTATTAGCATTCCCTATACCTATTTCTTTTAGTGTTCTTGTTTGTTTTATTCTGTTAATTAATGGAATGAATGCAGTTATTCGTAGCAAGCTTTGAAAAAAGAAGCAGATATTGAACTGTTACTTTTTAAGAAATAAATAATTAACATTAATAATAACATTATTTTGACGTACATTTTCATAAACGAGCTTCTTTAAAAATTAAAAAAATTAAGCATGCTTTGAAAAACAATTTTCTTTGTCAATTTAACGTTTTTATTAAACAACTGTAACGGTACGTCATTTTCGGGTTAGTCTGTAGTTGCTGCCGATCGTTGCTCTGCTTGACGTCGGTTCGGGTGTGCTCGTCGGTATCCGGGTTCAGCGGAAATAAAAGTGTCGATCACTTAGCAACAACTTTATTTACAAACGTAGTCTATATTTACGGGTCTTTTTACAAGCTGTGTCTTACGGGCACTAATCGCAGGACGGTAGTTTCGGAAACGGTGTGTCTTACGGACACTAATCGCAGGACGGTAGTTCCGGAAACGGTGTGTCTTACGGACACTAATCGCAGGACGGTAGTTCCGGAAACGGTGTCTTACGGACACTAAACGCAGGACGGTAGTTCCGGAAACGGCGTGTCTTTCGGACACTAATCGCAGGACGGTAACGCACTGTGTATACGTTCTGGTACAGGCTCTAGGGATCGGATCGGTGGTATGGTTGTGAGTGAGACGCCCACTCAGGGTCAGGATATGCGAGACGCCCGCATCGAGTAAGAGAGAGTGAGACACCCACTCTAGGATATGCGAGACACCCGCACTGGATAAGGGAGAGTGAGACACCCACTCTAGGATGTGCGAGACGCCCGCACTAGGTAAGAGAGAGTGAGACTCTCACTCTAGGATCAGGATGTGTGAAACGCCCACACTAGGATATGCGAGACACCCGCACTGGATAAGAGAGAGTGAGACTCCCACTCTAGGATCAGGATGTGTGAGACGCCCACACTCGGTAAGAGGAAGGTCAGGATAAAACAGGAGGAGCGGTTGCAGGTAACGCGAACGTAGCACAGGATAACATAAAATTTGCACAAGAATTACAATACTGGTTTTTCAAATACTTATTAGCGATAAATCCTGCTATATACGCGCTGGTTTGAAAGCGGAAATCGATGGACAATTGTGATATTTCAGAGTATATAGTATGAGAAATTTCTCTTAGTTGAGGTGGAGCTTGCGGCATTTGAACGTTTTTGGAAGTAGATGGAACAGGTGTATCTAATGATTCCGGTATATCTTTTATGAGGTCCTCCAATGAACATAAAAATTGTGTGATAGAATTTTCACAGTTTCCGGAGACTGAATGTAGAAGTATGTTATTTATTATAGCTGTTTTAAAGGCAGAAGAAAAGTGGTGTGTAGTAGGATCCACATTTTGTCCACATAATCCTCTAATATACCCAAAAAAATTCTCTAAGGGGTCTTGATTAAGAGTACGAGTAGCTAAATAACGAAATCCTAATTTTTTCACTTTTGTCCACAGTGATTCTACAGCGTGATTCAAAAGGGTCGCACCATTGCTTTGGTGTAAATACAGACCATTAACAGGAGCACAAATATGTTTTCAGAATTTTTTTGCCATGAATAGTTTTTAAGATATGAATGTTTAAAAATAACGCAAATAGGCAACGCTGCACCTTGTAGATGCACTTACAAATTTGAAATCATAGATCATGGGTACCCTCTTTTTTGTTGACAACTGCATATGCGCTGGTTTGTCAAAACCTTTGGAAATAAAATTTGACATAATAATAAATGTCATTGTCGGAAAAACGTTGTTGAAATGCTCGTCGATGTATTACATGAAGGTTTTCTATTGCCCAATAATGATGATTGTGTATGTTAAACACACCGTCAAGAGTAAAGGTACATTCATCCGTCCACAAAATCAGATTTTGAAAATTTGGATTTAAATTGATTTGATCCAGCATTCAATGGCTAAAGTTAATACGAAGAGGAAAAATCAGCTTCACACAGAGCTTGCACTTTTGTATAGTGGAAAGAATTTTTAATACACGCTGAACAACATTGTAATCTACGTTTAAATTTCGTCCAATATCTCGAATGCTGACGTTAGGATTGTCTTCAACGACTTGTAGAACAGCTTCCTCGACTTGGGGAGTTCTGGCGGAGCGTGGCCTACCTATCACTTCATGGATTACATCCAATCGACCTGTTTCCCTCACACGCTGATCAAGCCGTTGAAAAACATTTTTGTCTGGATGTCTACGTTCACCGTATCGTTCAGCATAAGCTGCTGCAGCCCGTCGAAAGTTTCCTCCACTCTCTCCCAGAAGAAGATACATATCACAGTATTCATTTAAAGTAAACATTTTGAATTTGAATAAATTCTTCAAATCAATCAAAAAATTTGACTTTCAAAATGTGAACATCATTGATAAATTTTATTTGTCAGGTCACACTATGGTAACCATAGTAAAACCGAATTTTCGGTGCATCGTTGCCGGCTTTACTTCTAAAATAATGTTAACATTTCCAAAGACTTTTCCTGCTTTATTACTTAATAAATATTATGTTTTATTAGCAAGGATAATTTTACAGGCGTTTATCTACACCTTTCATTAATAAAAACATAAAGTTACATTATCTAATTACTATAAAATCAACATCAGTTTCGTAACTTTGAAAGCCTATATCTTCGTAAAAAAATCATCTAGAAAATTTTTATTTACACTTTTGAGAACAAATAAAAACCACCAAGTGGTGGTGCGGTCCTTTTGAACCACGGTGTATATTAGACATTGTAACAATTAAGCTTTTTATCGATGGAGGAACAGTTACCTTTTTTCCATTTAATCTGTCAAAACATTCTACATTTTGAAGGGTTTTTCTAGCATCAATCCAAAACTGCAAATGAGGAGACTTATATGTAGCGGACCGTTCAAAGGTTTGTTTGATTTTAATACAGAATTTAAAGAATTAAAAAGGCGAACCATAAATAACACAAAGGTGGCTGTATGATGATTATTCAAAACTCCACATTTTGCAGCAAATGATAAGCCAGCGTATACAGGCTGAGTCCAAAAAAACGCCTACGCGAATAGCGTCGGTGTTTATTGTCGTATTTGGATGATCATAAAATCAAATGAAATGGCAGAAAAAACTCTACAATATACCATACCTTGCGTCTTTAATGCATTTAAAACAGCTGCATGACAGCTGTCAACTTTTGTTTTTTAAATGCAATGGTATAATTACTGTAATAAATTTCGAAAGAACTTTTTTTTCTGCGTTCAATGATGTGCTGCAATAAATACTTATTTTCAAAACAACAGAAAAAAAATAAAAAGAAATTAATAAATTATTAACATGAAATGACGTAATAAACAGTTGCTGAACAATAAATGATATCTGTTTTACGGTAAATAGTGTAGTGTCTATAAGTACTTCCTCATAGGCAAACAAATGACGATAATTGTCAACATTTTTGTTTATTGTCAGCAAAGACAAAAACAAAATGTTGAAAGTTATCGTCATTTGTTTGCCTATGAGGAAGTACTTATAGACACTACTCTATTTACCGTAAAACAGATATCATTTATTGTTCAGCAACTGTTTATTACGTCATTTCATGTTAATAATTTATTAATTTCTTTTTATTTTTTTTCTGTTGTTTTGAAAATAAGTATTTATTGCAGCACATCATTGAACGCAGAACACGAAATTTATTACAGTAATTATACCATTGCATTTAAAAAACAAAAGTTGACAGCTGTCATGCAGCTGTTTTAAATGCATTAAAGACGCAAGGTATGGTATATTGTAGAGTTTTTTCTGCCATTTCATTTGATTTTATGATCATCCAAATACGACAATAAACACCGACGCTATTCGCGTAGGCGTTTTTTTGGACTCAGCCTGTATATTATTACTGAACACCTGTGCAGCTAATTTAACTTTCATTTTTCTCCTGCCTTTTGTGTTAATATGTTCTTCTGTCAATTTTGGGCATATTTTACCATCTGGAGTGATTGCATCAATTTTATATAAAGCCTCAATATCAGAAAATTTTGCAAGATTACTCTTAAATGAGATGTTTTTTGTTAAAAAGATATTTCTTAATCTTTAAGTAAATGGGGAGGATCAAATATATGTACTAAATCATAATTGAAAATTTTATATTGATAAGAATTGGAATTTGAAAGTTCTTTAATTGCTTTAACATTTGTGGAATCCTGATCACTAACTGTTGCAAGAATTTGAAAACTTGTGTGTTGATGGAGAGTTTTTATTACTGTAATAATGAGATTCTTCAAAATAAAACTTGGTGTAGTACTTTGTACAAAGTAGTATGCTATTGGTTGCTGCCATTTTTTATTAATAATGCGTAATATGAATACCAAAACATGATCTGCTATTTTATTTTCGGGACCACTTTCGAATTGAACTAAACCAGAGAATGTACTTTTATTTAATTGTAAATGTGGTTTCAATTTCATTTCGTCAAAAATTAGAACTGCATATCTATGTAAAGGTTGCATGGTTTTTGAAATTGAATCTAAGTAATTTAGAATCCTATAATTAATACCTACTTTAATATTTATTACTGCTAATGAACGCATCAAAGTGCTACGTGATGGCAAATGAAAAATATGTTGAAGAAATCTGTAAGTTTTTGGACTCTTTTTATAAAGTGCCAGAAACAAAGCTTTTTCTTTTGAAGACCATGTTGCTTTCTTCTTAAATACTTTGAACTGCGACTGAATAAATATTAAAGCAGATTCACTTAATCTATTCTGGTGCTTTTTTACATTTACAATAATGTAATTTAATAAACTATCATCTGCTACTTTCCTTTTGGCCTTCAACTGCTTTTGAAAGTAGTTCAACGATCTCTTACATCTGATGACTTCTTTATAAAGATATTTCTTCTTAGGTATTAATTGTGTTGAGGGGATTCCTACATGCTTTAATATTTTGTGAGACTTTTTACAACCTACAAGAAAACAGAAAACATGTCAGAGTGGTAATACAGGTGACTTAATTTTTTCATCAACTCTTGCCATGAAATCTGGACGGCATGTCTTAGCTTAGGTGAAAAGTAAGTCATTTCACTCCTTAATGCTGTTTTACCGCAAAACTAATAGCGCTTTCGATTGACTGCTTTAGAGCACCCTCAGAATATATCCATCCCTTATTATTACATGAAGTTAAAATAAAATGAAAATACTCTGAGAAGTGCTCTTGAGCAGTCAATCGAAAGTGCTATTAGACATGCCGTCCAAATTCCATGGCAAGAGTTGTTAAAATTTTTTTAAAAATCACCCACTATAATCTACATCCAATTTTTTTATAAATTGCACTTCCGCTGCCAGTTAATATGTATAATTTTATGTACACACACAATTGAACTCCCTTAAGTTGAAACTTTAATGTCTGAATATTTTGTCTATTGGAGTTTTGTAACTGTTCTACATTTTGGTTTCATTCACATCATTATTATATTTACAATATAAACAATATTGCCAGGTTTCAATGACAGAATTTCTATTTACTTAAAGTAAATTAATTGTAATATTTAATACCCTTTAGTTCAAGCACTATTCGATAAAAAAATATTAAAAGCATATGAAATTTTGAGTTACAATCTTTCAGCTTAGAGCAGGTGAATATGCAATTTGAAAAATTCTGGAAATAGGAAATTCAAATTACAATACCCAGTAAACATTAAACATCACGGGGACATCACAAAATGTTGTATTTAAGTCATATTTGGGATGTTTTTCTTTGATGTCTATGTGATTTTAATTTTATATCATAAAAATTATATAACTTCAATTACACAAAAACGCAATGTTAATATTATCAAAAAGTACACATGTTTGTAACATTGTGGCAACATTGCATACACTTTCAAAGTATGACACCTGGAGGTCTATTCTCAAATGTCGGGTGATGACATTAGACATCGACAATTGTCGAAGGGTAGAGTCGCACGAGTTTTGTTTTCCCTATTCTCAAACACTGCTCGACAGTGAAAATCGTATGCGACTCCAATTGTCGATGTGGCAACGTTGTATATTAGTTCAATCTGGTTCAATTGAATAACAGCCAGCTGATAATTTCACAAATTTAAGTTGGCAAATCTGAAATTTAATCACTTGCAGACATTTTTAGTTGATTACATTTCAACAAAAGTTTTGGTACACATACTTTTTCCTCAAGTTTTAAAGCTGAACCATGTCTGCTTTCTACAATGAAAGGTCTGAGTACTTTAATAAGATCCACAACAACGTCTTTTATTAAAAAGGTTTTTAATAAAATTAAAAATTTTGCATCAGCCATACCAAAGGCATTTTTGTATACGTGTTTTTCTCGTTCGTACATCATAACTATTTCATTCTGCTCTAAATTTTGTATAATAAATAACTCTTCTGCCATTTTTAAATGCACGAAATCGATAAACACACAAAATGAATACAGTAACGATGACAATAATACTGTAATGATTCGTCGACACCAGCCGGCGCCAAATTGTCTCTTGCGTCACAGCCGTCTAGTCGACGAATCTTAGGTGACAGCCTAGAGAATTCTGACGGCGGAATAAACTAGACCAGACAGTCCGTCGCCTCCAGAATGTTCGCGAGAAACAACCCCGGCATATGAAAATGCACGCGGCCGGGAGTGAGACAGTTCGAATTGGATTTAGCGTTGACAATTTGGCATGAAAGTTCGGTAGATGTTCGCTCGGTTGTTAAAATAAATCAGACATAAGCTTGTAAATAAATTATTGTAAGTTATAAATAAATTAGTGTTATTGTAAATAAATTAGTTTATTAACTATTTCGTGTTTTGTTTTAAAATAAAAATAATAGAACCCGTAAAATCGTTACATTGGTGCCAGGTGCGAGGTTTGTGAAAATAAATAAACAATTAAAATTGAATTAAATTTAAACAAATTATTAAACAAAGTGCAGTGTCGGGAAAAGGAAAAAAACAATGGCTTCAAAGAAAGTGCTGTTAAAAGACTTAAGTGAACGACTTAAAAGCCGAATTAGAAGAGCGCAAATTGGAAATCTCCGGAAAGAAATCGATTTTGCAAGAGAGACTACAGCAAGCGCTACTAGAAGCAGGGGAGGATCCGGAAGTCTTTCTTTTTGAAATCTCGGGCGGTCCTGCAGATTTAAGTAAAATATTAGAGGATAAATTAAAGGAACAATCTGGAAATGTAGAAATTAAATTGTTGGAACAATCTGGAAATTTGGAAGATAAATTAAAGGAGCAATCCAGAAGTTTCAAAGATGAATTGCAAACTAAATTGCTCGAACAATCCGGAAATTTGAAAGACGATCTAGATAAATTAATGGAATATTCTAGAAACACGGAAGAAAGTGTGAAAATTTCAGAGGAGAAACTTGAAAATAAATTAATACAACAATCGACAAATCTGGAAACTAAACTGCTGGAACAATCTAGAAATTTAGAAGACAAACTTCGAGAACAGTCTGGAAATTTGAAGGATGAATTTCTAGAACAGTCAAAAGGGCTCGAAGATAAACTAGTGGTAAAAATATCAGAAGAGACAAGGAATCTGCTGTTGAAGAAATACTAGTCCAGCAGGATAATAAAATTAAGAATCTCGAGCAAATCATGGCAGGGTTGCGAATGATCGGGGATCCATCACCAGCAGGAATACCAGAAAATAATGAGGCCCAAACTGTGGTAGGACCAGCGGAAACTTCGAAATTAAAAATAAAACCACCGACATTCGATGGGAAGTCATCTTGGCCTAACTATTTCAAACAGTTCGAAGCGGCAGCAAAGGCGAACGGATGGACGGCCAGTGAAAAAGCCACTTCGTTAATTGTGGCCTTGAGAGGGGACGCTAGCGATGTGCTACAAATGATGCCGGCAGAGGAACAAGAAGACTTCCACAAGCTGGTGAACAGGCTGGAGATGCGTTATGGCCAGGCGCATCTAACCGAGGTGTACCATGCGCAGCTGAGAAACCGTTGCCAGAAATCCAGAGAGAGTCTTCAGGAATTCGAGGCTGATGTAGCGCGCCTAGCCCGGTTGGCATATCCTGCAGCGCCTGATGAATTCCTGCAATGTTTGACGATGCAGACCTTCGTAGATGGAATCCGTGACCCGGAGAATCAGCAGGCATTGAGAATGGCCCACCCCAAGACATCCAAGAACGCACTGACCTACGCCTTGGAATACGAAGCGGCGAAGCGAGTCTCAAGAGGACATGTCAAGGTACGAGCTGCCATGGACTCCCAAGAGGAGGAACCCGCCAGCGTCAAGGTGCGATCTGCTGCAGAGGAGCGGCCCAAGGAGTATACCACCGCGGATGATGTTCGCCGCATTATGGAACAATTCTTGAGGCAGAAGAATCCGCTGGTGTGTTGGAATTGCCAGGGAGAGGGACATGTTCGCAGGCGGTGTCCTAAGGCCAGGCAGAAGCCTCCACGAAGGAAGCCACAGGGAAACTAAGCCGGGTCGGTGCAGAGGGGCAAACGTCGACCCGTATTCAAAGGCCCCCAAAGACAAAAGCCACGAAAGTGATAGCCCTGCGGCGATTAACCAGCAGTGTCTTCGTGGATGCCACCATTGATGACATCCCTCACACCATGCTACTGGATACGGGTGCGACGAAGACTATCTTGAGGCCCGACGTTATCAAGTCATCAAGACGCACCGAGCCGACTAAATGGAGACTAAGGACAGCAACCGGAACATCAGCGACTGTCCATGGTGAAGTAGAGGTGACCATTACCATTGGAGCGACTCCCATCAAACACCGTGCGCTGGTAGCAGAAATAGAGGATGAGGCGATTCTGGGCATGGACATCATGTGTGCTCATGGGTTCCAATTGGATCTGAAGCGTGGCGTAATGGCGGTTAATAACGAGGAGTTGGTTCTACATCAACGAGAGGACGTGGCCGCTCGAGTTGTTCTCGCAGAAGATGTCGTATTGTCTAGCAGAACCGAGGTTATAGTCGACGGAAACCTGAATGGCACTTTCCAAGATGGGCAAGTCATTATGATCGAACCTAATACCGACGATCAGAAGATTGGAAAAGGAGTTCTAGTTGGAAAAATGTTGTTGACAGCAAGGAAGGAGATACCAGTCCGCCTAATGAATGTGAACTGTTTCCCCGTCAACATCAAGAAAGGTACGACCTTGGGAAGCTGCGCCATGGTGTCCTCCATTTCCCGCCAAATAGAAGCAAACGTACAAGAGACGAAGGTCCCAAAGAAGTTGTTGGAAATGGTCATGTCGACGGCCCAGGAATTGACTCCAGAGCAAAAGTCAAAAGCAAAGAATCTGATCTGTCGCTATCAAGATGTGTTCGAGGTGGAAAATGGACCTAAGGGAAGAACCGACGTCGTGAAACACAAGATAGAGACCGGGGAAGAAAGACCCATCCGTCAAGCTCCAAGGAGGTTACCATTAGCGAAGCGGGAGGAAGCAGAACGCATTATTCGTGAGATGGAAAAAGACAATGTAATTGAGCCATCGAGCAGCCCATAGGCGTCACCGGTGGTGCTTGTGAAGAAGAAGGATGGATCCACACGGTTCTGCGTAGACTATCGATTGCTTAACAACATCACCAAAAAGGAGAGCTATTCCTCTGCCACGGATTGATGACACCCTAGACACCCTGGCTGGTTCTCGACCTTGGATTTAAAAAGTGGTTATTGGCAAGTGGAACTAGCGCCCGAAGATCGAGAAAAGACGGCGTTTTCCCTTGGTATGGGTCTATGACAATTCACGGTGATGCCGTTCGGGTTATGTAATGCCCCAGTGACATTCGAGAGGCTGATGGAGACGGTTCTGAAGGGTCTGTCTTGGACAACGTGCATGGTATACCTGGACGACATAATTGTGGTGGGGAAAACTTTCGATGACCATCTGAAGAACCTGGAAGGAGTGTTCCAGCGACTTCGCGGAGCTGGACTAAAGCTTAGTCTCAAGAAGTGCCACCTGTTCCAGAAGGAAGTTAATTATCTAGGCCATATTGTTAATGGGAATGGAATCGCCGTGGACCCAGTAAAGATTCAAGTCGTGAAAGACTGGCCAACTCCAAAGAATAAACACCAGATAAGGAGTTTCCTAGGCCTATGCACTTACTATCGTCGCTATGTTCCCGGATTTGCGGACATTGCTAAATCGTTGACAAAACTCACCGAATGGGACCAACATTGCCAAATTAGTTTTGAACAACTAAAACAGTACTTGATAAGTGCTCCTATTCTGAGTTACCCTCTCCCAGAAGGCAAGTTCATCGTGGACACCGACGCTAGCAACGTTGGTATCGGTGGTGTACTCTCCCAGATACAAGAAGGGCAAGAGAAGGTGATCGGCTACTTCAGTAAAGTCCTGTCAAAGCCGGAACGAAATTATTGAGTCACCAGAAGGGAATTGCTAGCCGTGATAAAGTCCATAGAACATGTCTACAAGTACTTATATGGCAGACACTTTCTCCTGAGGACGAACCATGCCGCTTTAAAATGGCTCCTCCGATTCAAGAATCCTGAAGGACAAGTCGCACGATGGATCGAACGACTTCAGGAATACGATTTTGAAATCCAGCATCGGGCCGGAACTAGCCATAGAAATGCTGATGCTTTGTCGAGAAGACCTTGTGCCGAAGACTGTAAGCACTGTAGTCGTCTGGAGGAGAAAGTAGCCACGACTGCGAGGACGGCCGTCGTAGACGACAAATGGCAAGGTGAAGAATTGCGACGAGATCAGGATTTGAAACTGGTGCTGGAATGGAAAAGTAGGGAGGCAAGGCCTACTTGGGAAGAGATAGCACCGTGTGCACCATCCGTAAAATCGTACTGGGCGCAGTGGGCCTCCATAGTGCTGGATCATGGTCTTCTGAAACGAACCATCGAAAACCAGGAAGGCACGAAACAGAAGACACAGTTACTGATCCCAAGAATAGGATGCCGGAAGTTCTGAGGGAGCTTCACGATGGAACTTCGGGAGGGCATCTGGGAATCAAGAAGACTATGGAAAAGGTGCGCGAGCGATTCTACTGGGTGAACTGCAAGGAAGACATAAAGGACTCGTGTAGGAAGAGCGTAGTCTGCGCAGCTAGTAACGGCCCCCACAGACGAGGCAAGGCTCCCATGAAACAGTATAACGTGGGAAGTTCTTTTGAGAGAGTTGCCATAGATGTAGCCGGCCCATTTCCACAAACAAATAGTGGAAATAAGTACATTGTCGTGGTGATGGACTACTTTAGCAAGTGGGTTGAAGCATACGACCTACCAAACCAAGAGGAGATAACTATTGCTGAAGTCCTTGTCCGAGAATGGATCAGTCGGTATGGCGCGCCCATGGAGCTGCATTCAGATCAAGGAAGGAACTTTGAATCGGCTTTATTCAAGAACGTATGTGCTCTGCTCGGCATCCGGAAAACTAGAACCACTGCATTTCACCCGCAGTCGGACGGAATGGTGGAAAGATTCAACAGAACCATCAACCGACATTTGTCCAAGGTAGTCTCCGATCATCAGAGAGACTGGGACACGTACATTCCCCTTTTCCTACTGGCATACCGTTCGTCCGTTCATGAGACAACAGGAGAGACACCGGCAAAAGTGGTATTTGGGTGAGAGCCAAGACTGCCCTGCGACCTGAAGTTCGGCGTGAAGCCTGGTGAGGTCCCTACCGACGAAGACTACGTGAGCGGTCTACGCAGGAAAATGGACGACATTCACAATCAAGTGCATCACAATATACAGACGACCAGCGACCGAATGAAGGAGCATTATGACATCAATGCTCAGAATGGGGGATACCAACCTGGAGCACTGGTGTGGCTTTACAATCCTCAAAGACGTCGAGGTCTATCCCCAAAATTGCAGACATCTTGGGAAGGTCCTTATAGTGTGATGAAACGGATCAACGATGTCATCTACCGCATCAGAAAAATTCCGCATGGCAAACCCAAAGTTATCCACTTCAACCGAATGGTTCCTTACAACGGAGAAGGAAATGAAGGGACCGTACAAAGGACGCAAGGTTCTGAAGTGAATTTCGAAACCTTTATGTCTCATCACGCTACCGGAAGTAAGGCACGATTCGGAGTAACCACAGAGAGGCAGCAAGACCTTTTTCAAGTACCACCAGAGTACAGTCTGGCCCACTGTGTGGCGGAAGACTTAAAAATGTCCAAGGGGATAGCCCAGGTCTTCCGGAAGAAATTCGGTCAGGTCGAGGAACTCCGAAGACAGCATCCCATGGTGGGCAAGAGCTTGCAGATCATCGACACGGAAGCAGGTCAAAGACAACACGTGTACTACTTAGTCACCAAGAGAACATCAAGCGGTAAGCCCGACCATCGCAACATTTGGAAAGCTTTATGGAGCCTAAGGGGACAGCTGGTAGAAGACAAGGAGACGAAATTAGCCATTCCTAAATTGGGCTGCGGACTAGACGGATTGGACTGGAGGGTCATTCGAAGCATGATAGAAATCATCTTCAACGGAACGGGAATTGAAGTCCTAGTCTGCAGTCACCACCCACAGGCAGCTGTCGGCAGTAAGAAAACCGTGGACTGCTATCTCTTCCAGACCGGAAGTTGTAAAAAGGGTCCAGCATGCCGCTTTCGACATCCTCCTTCAAGGGTGTCACGAAGAACGTTCCGAGACGAAACGTTTTTAAGAAGGGGGCAGTGTAATGATTCGTCGACACCAGCCGGCGCCAAATTGTCTCTTACGTCACAGCCGTCTAGTCGACGAATCTTAGGCGACAGCCTAGAGAATTCTGACGGCGGAATAAACTAGACCAGACAGTCCGTCGCCTCCAGAATGTTCGCGAGAAACAACCCCGGCATATAAAAATGCACGCGGCCGGGAGTGGGACAGTTCGAATTGGATTCAGCGTTGACAGTTTGGCATGAAAGTTCGGTTGATGTTCGCTCGGTTGTTAAAATAAATCAGACATAAGCTTGTAAATAAATTATTGTAAGTTATAAATAAATTAGTGTTACTTGTAAATAAATTAGTTTATTAACTATTTCGTGTTTTGTTTTAAAATAAAAATAATAGAACCCGTAAAATCGTTACAATACATTCGGTTTCGTACACGACATACAAATGTAGAGTAGTTTTAACCACTCTAGAACTAGAATATCTCTACTAAAAATGTCGAAAAATTCTCGTATACGACATTTGAGAATTAACATCCGTAGACATTCGAGTAATGTGTTCGACTTATGTATTCGCCAATTTGAGAATAGCCCCCCTGTTCATGTATTTTCGCTGTTGATGCGAAGTCACCACCTTCCCAGCCACTGCGTTCTCCGAATGCGTTTATTCTATGAGTGTGAGGGTATTCGTGGGGTATTCTATGATTTATTTGTTTAAATTCTTTCCTAGGTGTTTCGCACTTTCGCTTGCGTATATTGCGTTTGAATCTTTGAATTACAGGTTTCAATGTAGACGGGTGATAGAATATTGTGCTGTGATATTGTGCAATCCTAGAAAGTGCGTAAGTATGTACTTATTTTTATTGCTCCTTATTTTGTTTTAAATTGTAGAACATTAACGAAAATGTGTATTTTTATTTATTAAAAAAGTAATGTTATTCTTTTTCTTTTCAGATCAGATACAGAATTAAAAAAATATTTTATATACTTACGTACTGAATTGTGTTTTTATTTGTGTATATTTTTATGTCTTTATGTCTTCTCTTTTATGGATAACATCTTATTTATAGTTAAGTTTTAGCGTATGAACATTTACATTTCTGGGGCGCCTGTATAAAAACGTCAACCAAACGTTGAATTTTACTTGAATGCGTCATTATTTTAACTTTACTTCCACGTGGATGTGAATGTGATGAAGTTTTGATGTGCATATGATGTTACATTTGCTACATCTATAACACATCCTTCAATTTTGTCACATTAGGCGGTCATTAACCGTGTTATGTATGTTACTGTGATGTTAATTCGACAAAAATAAGGATGTCCCAAGTATGATATGCACATTAGGGTGGGTCGAAAAACCAAACTTTGAGATATTCTTACCTAATAGCAAAATTATGTTGTCTTTTAGTGATATTATGACACCTACCAAATATTTTTGAATTTAATTAATATTTAGAGGGTGCGCCTTACGTTTGAATTTTTGAAATTATACAAGAAAGGCCATATAGTATGCCATGAAAAGTTAGTATTTGCAATAATAATAATAACAGAGTTATGATCAAAACTATATAATAAAAGGGCAAGAGACGGTGGATAAAATTAAAACTCAAATCTCGCAGCAATGCTTAAATTCGATAGCAAGAAAGATTTCAATATTGAATGATTTTCATTAATTTTTCTGTTGTATTATTTTTTTAATTATTAATAAATGATTATTTTATTCTAAAAACTCTATTTTCCTTGAGACATTTATGCTATATGACTACCAGAATATATTCAAGTTATTCGTATTTCCAAGGCAAAGCGCAACCTGAAGATGAGGTGCTATTTACTTTAAATTCTAGCATTACACTGTTTTCATGTAAAGGCAATATAATTTTGCTATTAAAAATCAAAAGCGCAATTTTCGTTTTTTTCCATACAAAAATGACCCACCCTAATGCACATCATATTCACATTGCTGTGATATTATTTTGTTTACTGGTTAAGAAAAGAAAAATGTGAAAATTTCTTTAAAATTCTATGGAAACACTGAAATAAAAGAAATTCAATTGCAACTTTTTTTACACCATTTTCAAATTCATTATAATAGTTTGAATAACAAAGAGTTTGTAATTGATTACCTGAAATTACATGTAGCCTTGATTTTGATGGTGGTGGCGTAACGCAAACTGTTCTACTTCCCAGCGAAAACATGTACGTTTATTCAACGTTAATTTCACGTTGTAATGGTGGAAATAACGTTATTCGTTGAAAAATGCAACGTTGTTTTTTGGTTGAATTAGCAACCATAATTATATCACGTTTGTATGACGTGTTTTTTAACGATCAGTTTAATATGGACGTAATTATAACGTGAAATAAATGCGTAACAATTTTGTCTTTTTACGACGTGATTTATACTATGAGTAAATGCGATGTATCTACCGTACGTTGATTACCACATCATTTCAACGTTAATTCAACATCTACTATTCTACGTAATAAACGAGAAAAAAATTAACGAAACTAATACGTTAGATAAATCATAATTTACAACTAAATTTTTAACCCACGTTTTATAACGTTATTTTAACGTATACCGAATAAATATGCCTTACAAAACGTGATGTTGACGTTAGAAAACACTTAATTTTACAGTGATTGTCTATCGTGTTTCACACCTTTGAATTCTAATTTTACTAAAAATCTATGAAATATGAGGTTCTTCCATGCTTGGCAGCTTTGAAATGAACGAAACAGGTATGAAAAGTACTGCTAATTTGGACATATGAGTCAACCACAACCCTTTTTAAGTTGACGTAATCTGTCAAATTTTTAAGTTAGTTTGAATTTGATGCCCAAAATCTGTGATTAAAAAAATACTAAAGAACGCAATAGTCAATCAATTATACATACATATTGTCACGAATACTCATTGGGGACAGCTGTATACAGAGTGGAAAGTTTAACTGGAATAAATTCTGTAACTTAGAAGGTTACGATTTGTAAAAAATTTTGAACAGGTCAATTTTTATTTTTAATGGCGCATATTACAAAGGGACTTTTTAACTTTTCAATTATTTGAGGTGAAACGACCCTAACTGTTTTTTTTAATGGAAGGATATGTTGAAAATTAGGAATACAGCTACGTTTATTTTTTTATTTTTCTTTAGCAGTAAAAGGTAAAAAAACAAAAAAGAATTTTTTACTAAAACCGTTTTTAATGCCAAAAATTCAGGAACTCCATTTTATTATTTGATGAGGAAGAAATAAGCATTCCATATGGTATCGTATTGTTGCGTGCAGCCAATAGATGGCGCTGCCAATGCGCTAAATTTCTAATTGTACGTAATTACCTCACTGAAGTTTTTTCCCAATAGGTGGATAGGAAGAAGATGACCGATGACCGATTGAGTGGCCAACAAGATCTCCAGATCTCACCCCTTTAGACTTTTTATGGGGTATTTAAAAAGTAAAGTTTATGTGACTAAACCAAACGACGTAGCAGAACTTCAGAACTCAAAATTCTGCATGAAATTAGAGAGTAACGCCGGAAATGTTACAAACTGTTAGGGGATGGAATTTATAATCGATTAGGGTATTGTCAAGTGGCGAGGTGGCGAGCATTTTGAACATCTGATGCGTTAAAATCGTTCTAGTCTAAAAATTTATTTTTATTTTTCGCCTTTTACTGTTTAAGAAAATTAAAAATAAAAACGTAGCTGTATTCCCAATTGAACAAGCTTTAAGAAAAATTACTCAACATACCTTCCATTAAAAAAAAAATAGTTAGGTTGTTTCATCCTTCCAAATAATTGAAAAGTTAAAGAAATCCATTTATAATATGCGCCATAAAAATAAAAATTGACCTGTTCCAAGAATTTTGCTACAAATGGCAATTTTCTAAGTTACAGAATTTATTCCAGTTAAACTTTCCACTCCACTGCGGTGTTCATGAGCAGCATGTAATTTTTTTTTAATTTTCATAAAGAAATAATTTTGTAAATAATAAAGTAAATTGAGAGTACTGTATTAAATGTGTTTTGTCGAATATTTTATGTTAGTGTAAATATTTTTAGAAATAGGCGATTTAGAATTTGCTGTGTATTATTAATAAATAATTTAGAATTTTGAAATGTATATACAAAGAAAATAACCTTAGGATTGTAATAATTAGAAAAATTGATTTAATGATGTTATGATAATATGGATGTTAGAAGGAAACTGTAGGTAGTAAAGAGTTCGGAAATTGAACGAGTGAGGCGGCGCGTAGCTATTGTAAGTTAAAGTCCCCGGTTCGGCTTTATTACTACTGAGTAGTCAATGGAAGCGATACGGCACTGGGATCTCCAAATGGCTTAGCGGGTTCAGTTCAGCCGACTTGGAAAGTCGTGTCACTCGGCGGCGTGGGTTCGAATTCCACCATTAGCCATGTATGTTTGTTCAGTCTAATGATTTAGACCCAGCTTTAATACACGTCGTAATTGTTCTGATTCAACGCTACACGTGGACATTGCTGCGACATTTTTCGTTGTTTTAACGTAACCATAACACACGAATTCAACGTTTGTTACATGTTATTCCACAACGTTTTTTATACGTATGTATGCACTGGGATTTAACGTTGAAATACCGTGGACAAAGACGTTTAAAAGAAGTTGATTCGAGCGTTGTTAAAACGTATTAATAACACACGAATTCAACGTTGATTAATTGTTATTCTACAACGTTTCTTACACGTGGACAGAGACGTTTAAAAGAAATTGATTGCCGCGACATTTTTTCGTTGTTTCAACGTAACAATACCACACGAATTCAACGTTTGGTTACATGTTATTTTACAACGTTTTTTACACGTACGTGTTTTCGCTGGGTTGATTCTGAAGTCCCAGGTAAGCTGCTTTCTTTTTGAATATTTTCTGTTACAAATCTACTACCTAAGAAATGTGCCGATGTTACTGATGTCTGTGCTGTAATAATTAGACAGATTAACATTAACATTATTTTACTTACCAAATTCTTGACTTTCTAGTGAAACTGTATGCAATTCTCTTGCTTCTACATATTCTTTCTTCACGGTTTAAAGGTAATCTTAAAGTCGGAACAGCCCCTCTACTCAGTTTAATTTTTTCTACTGTTTGAAAATGAATATCTTCAAAATGATTGTTACAAATCTTATAAGCTCGAATAGCTGAATCTGATTTATTCATTAATTCTGCACGGCCAATATTTTCCAGCCATTTCATACGCAATTGCTTATTTCTAGGAAAAGTATGTAAAATTACGTTTTCTTGGGGCCGCGGCCGTTTCAATCGCCTAAAATTCGGTTCTGAGAAAGCATGCCATGATATATAAGGTACTAAATCAACACTCCGTAGAGGTAACGCAATCCCATTCCTCTCGTGAGAGGATTGAGAAATAAAGATAACAAATACAATAGTCGCAAGTGTAATAAGGAAGACAACAGTTTTAGGGAATTCTGTTTACCGCAATGTCACTGGTTTCAATTTAAAAGTGTATTAGGTTATGTCTAATACCTAAACCAATAAAAAAAGTTGTTATTTTAAGAAGTGCAGAATGTTTCTTTTACGAAAAAGGCGGAATCATTAAATGTCATGCGATAAAAGTTTGGGATGCGATATTTAAACTCAATTTTCTTAACCACTGACAGTAACTTTGACAAACGTCACTTCAAATAATATTTCCAACTGTTTTTTATCCCTAGACTTTATTTCTGAATATAATTAATTCATTTTTTTTTCTATATACCTGACAACTAGCACTACAAAGTGACCATAGGAAATTTCTCTATCATCATCTGATAATTAAGAAAAAAATAATTAACATTGAAAAATTGTAGTTGAACTTTACAGCGATAGTAAAAATACTTCCAGATCGAATTTTGAAAAACGCGTTAGTCACTTTGTAGATTGAAGTTTTGTTAACAAATCAGTGAAAACAGCTTTTAAAAATATGTAACCATAATTAAGTTATGAAGTCGCCCGATTTGTATGTTTTTAGTGAATTATTTCTGTAAGGCGTGAATATATTCTCCCCACCTTAAGAGCTCGGGGCGGTAACAAAATAGACAATCACGTGATCTTTTTTCACGGTCTGAGAATATATTTTGCGTTCCGATTTTTTAGGAGTTATTTCACATGATCTCAGATAGGATTAAGGCGGGTAATTTAAATGTATTTAAGTTTGTGCACTGCCTTTTCCAGTACGTTTTTGGTATTTTAATATTTATTTATACATACACTGAGGTCTAGCAACAAGTACATTTCTTGTTGGTCAAGAAAAGATCAAGTTCACTATCTCTAAATAGTATTCAAAGGTACGGCTTTTCCCACGGTTGGAGAAAAAGGTATTTTTAGCCGGCTAAATTTCATCACGAGGAAAATTACATTTTTATAAAATTATCGTTTTGCCTATTCTGACGTACAACTTTTTTGTGTGAACTTTCGCGTCCTGGCATTCTTCGTTGATTAAACCTAAAAAAAAAATTTGAGACGCATTTAACTTCGAAAACATTATTTTGTGTAATTAACTTTTGCATTAACTCCTTTTTTTCGTTATTAATTTAATTGCACTCCTTAAAATTTGAAGTGGGACACTTATGGTCCGTTTTCACGCTCAAGCAATTTGCGCAAATGTGCTTGTGAACACAAATTTGCACAAGGAGGTCGTTGCATGAAAACGGTATTTTTTTGCTTGTACAAGCTAAAAAATTTGGTAAACTGCATGCATTTGCGCAAGCGAATTTGTATGCGCAAATACTTGCACAAATCCATTTGCGCAAATTGCTTGAACGTGAAAACGGACCATTACGTTTTTTTTTTTGTAAATTTGTGTTTGGCTCAACTTATGTGTATTAGAAGCGAAATAGCAAAAATATAAAAATGTACATTTAAATAGAGTTCAAAAGAACCGGTAGGAAGTTAGCAATAACTTTCAGCAATAAAAAAAAATCTAAAACTATACCAAAACAGTTTCAGTATTTATATATTAGTATAAAAATCTACTAATTAAGTAATATTCAATAACTTAAAATTAATATTTTTAGAAATTGATTCGAAATTGACCTATCAAGTAATTTTGCGTTAGGCGTACTTAACTTCTTCAAAAATGACAGCGTTGTCTTATTTTTAAATCAAATGTTTTTAGACGAAAATAATCTATTAATAACGGGCTTTCGATAGTTTAAAAACAAAAAGGGACATATTTTTTGTCCGGCCACAATAAAATTTTAAACTTTCGTTCCGCATACTCCAGGACCTCAAAAATCTGAGGCGATTTGGAAACTTGTTCAAAATAAGTATGTAATTGAAAATAAAAAGATACTGAAAGTTATTGCTAACTTCATACCGGTTTCAAAAGAAATAAACTTTTATGATATTTTCTTAAACTGTGGCATTTTCTTCAATCAAAAATTGCAAGATGCGAAATACTTTTACTTTCTGGATTTAATAGTTATTTATGTACCAAGGTGGCAAAGTGGCACTTTATCAAACGAGTTTGCAAATTGCGAGCCAAGGCGAAGCCGCGGTGAGCAAGCAAACGAGGTCGATAAAGACACTTTGCTGCCGTGGTGCATATACATACTACATACTCGACCATTTATTTTGAAATATTCAAACCTTGCAGATTTATATCTATGTTTATATCTTCGTAAATTTTTGAAAAATTTATTTCATTTACCTTATAGTACGTTATAAATGACACTGGCGTTTCGATGACATCAAAAGATGTGACGCTAGCGCAAAAAGACTTTTACGTTATGCAAACAAAAAACAGTCACTTCGCGTCATGATGTTCGTAATGTATCATGTACTTAATTATCAACATTTCTTAACAATTTTCGAAAAAATATAGATACATATTTACAAAGAAACATATTTACCGCCGATTTTTCTTTTCCTATATGTGACCTTCTCGTTAATGGAGTTTAATTTACCCATGTTTACAATTTAAAAAAATAAAATAATGAATTTCATTACAGTGTTGAGCTGTAGGTAATATTAAAATTGCGCATGCGCATGAAATAGGATTATACGTAAAATTTTTGGTGTTGCAGCTCCAATCCTCTTCAATACTTTTACAAATACATATAGGTAACTACTTGTTCCTTTTCTATTATACGACGCATATGTGCAATTAAAAATAAAGTCTACTTTGAACGATAATTGCGTCTTATTACAATTTACCGTAAAAAATGTGTAAGTATTTGAATATAATTATGTACATGTATGTGTATTTCTGAACCCGTCGAATGTACCAACATTATGACCGAACGCAGCCTAGTAAGTTGCTCATGATGACGGAACCACCGACGTGCCGGCGCACACGCGAGAGTTATTATCGTTTTTTCTCAATATGTGTTGAACAGAGATAGCTCTAAGCAACTAATGTTGGTGGTTTGCAATAGCCGCATGGTCGGAAGGCGACTGCCAACCAACCAATCATAATATCACAAATATTTCCCCTTAACGTAGCAAAGTAGGGATAGTAAAATGCGAACTTCTGAGGAGTAACTTTGTAGGATTCCTCTTAAGGAAGAGCCAATATCTGTTATTTCCGCCGAGGTAGTCTACCAATCACGAATCCGCTGTACTAATAACTTCTTAAACGTGGCAATTTAAAAAATTTAATTTCTTTATTGTCAGAATACTAAAATAAAATCTTCGTTTTTCCTACGTCAGTGCTAAAATTAGTTTTGAATTGGCTAATTTGCGACCAGAATTTAAATTTAATAATACATAATGGTTAGAAAATGTACTGCTTGTGGCAATGAAAATAAACCACTGTTCGAATTTCCTAATACAATTCCACTTCAAACTAAGTGGCTTGAAGCGATGGAAAAATTTTATGGTAATTGGAAATAACAATTCTAGTGTACTTTATTAATTTCTTTAATATTTATAGATATTTCTAAGATTACAGATTATTCAGTAATTTGTAAAAATCATTTCCATGAATCTAGTTTTAAAATTTAGTTGGTTCTTGTCCGATGAAATTTGTATCACAAAATCTTTTAAGCGGACACTAAATCGCGCACTATACACTTAACGTTTCGCGTTTTGAAAAATATATATTTTTCACTTCTGACGAAGCTGTCGAACGACTGCGAAACGTTAAGTGTATAGTGCGCGATTTAGTGTCCGCTTAAAAGATTTTGTGATACTAGTTTTAAAAATTATAAAAACAAGGTTGGACTTACTAAAGAAGCTGTACCATCTATATTTGTAAGAATTTTTTTCTAAATTTTACCTCACTATATCAACTTATGGTTTGTACACTTTTACCCAAAATTCTGAAGTTAATTATGAAGGATATTTAGCGGAAAACAATTCTAAGGAGATCCAGGTAGATTCCATATCCATTAAGCAAATTTCAGATTTGGAATATCAAAATAAAGTCTTAACTTTAAAATAAAAAAAAGTATTCAGAAAGTTTAAATAAAGTTAAAGAATTAGAGGAAAAATTGAATAAACAATCCACTAAATTAAATTTTACAAATAAGATTTTTGAAGATGCAGAAACTTCAAATTCCACAGCTGTGTTCCTTTTGGATCTCCTGATAAACTACAACAAAAAAGGCTGGCGGTGGTCAGAAACATCTATCCGGATGTGTGTAGTGTGGAGATATTCATCACTAAAGGGTTATGAGCATTGTCGAGAGCATATACTGAAATTACCATCGAAGGCCACTCTCTTGAGATATCTTGGTGAACACTGCGGTACCAGTGAATTATGCAAACAACGATTGCTTACAGAAGTTTCCCTATTAAAAGTACCGATTGAAAGAGTCTGCTCTTTAATCATTGATGATATGTCAATTAAAGAAAAAATACATTATAGTAGATCCGAAGATCTATGGTTTAGATACTGCCAAATCTACAATTATTGGTGAAACACCACAACCAGCCAATAAAATGCTTTGCTACGTTATACACGGCTTATCATCAAAGTATACTCTTCCAGCAGGATACTTCTTTCATGCAAAATTAACTACAGCAAAGTTTACTTTTTTCACCCTTAAGATACTGAAACTTTTAACAGACTGCGGTTTTATTGTTTTGCGACTTGTTACAGACAACCATCCTTCAAATTTAGCTTTATTCAAAAATCTTTGTGGTGGTACAGCAAAAAACTATATCGATCATCCTTTTTTAACACACATTCCTTCATTTTTATGTTTCGATTACTGTCACATTTTAAAGAATGCACGAAATTTATTTTTACATGATATGTGTTCTTCTGCTGGTGTTATTTCTTCAAATTTCTTAAAAAATTTGTACAATTTTCAAAAAGATTTACCAGTAAAACCTGTAAAATATTTAACACACAAACATCTATATCCATCAAATTTTGATAAGATGAATGTCTTACGAACAGTTCAAATATTTTCGCCTGCTGTAATCTCTTCGCTACAATTATTAATGGAAGCAGGAAATGAAGAATTTCAAAATGTTTCTGGTACCATTCATTATATGGAGAACATGTACCATTTCTTTCAAGTACACAATATTTCAAACCGAACACACTATATTCATTCTTTGGACAGCAACATTGCACCATATATTGATGTCACAGATGAAAGATTACATTGGTTAGAAGTCACACTGCAAAACTACATCGATGATATTCAAAAAAGTTCAGCAAACGCAGGTCTTCAAGTACTATCCAAAGAAACAGCCCATGCTTTACAATTTACAGCAAGAAGCACCAGCCTCTGTTAAATTTCTTCTGCAACAAATTGGATTTTATTATGTATTAACGCGTTCATTTAGTTCAGATGCAGTGGAAGCCATGTTTTCTCATGTTCGTCTTAGAGGTGGTTCAAATGACATGACTGATGCCAGAGCGGCAGAATATGCACTTCGGCAAATTTTACGTTGTGGGATCGTCAAAGCTTAGACATCTGCTAATATTGCTGATAATATAGATTACACCAGTAAGGCAAATTTTAAACCAGTTGCTGTAGAAGAACAAAAAGTTAAGGAAAAGTTGACATTACCTCATATTTTAAAACTTCAAGTTCAAAATTTATCTTTAGAAATATTACCTGATGACAGTATTTAGTAATGAACAAGTTGAAGTAAGAAAAGATGGCAAACTTATATTTCACGGAAAGAAAGATGATTCAGGTCTCTACACCATTAAAATTAATGCCAATAATGAGAAGAACGATGAAATTCATTTAACTTCTCAAGAAGCGTCAACTTATGAAGATTGGCATAGAAAACTTGGTCATTTGAGTGCAGAGAACATAAAAAAACTTGCTAAAATGTCATATGGAATAAATATACATCTGAATGACAGACAAACAACGTGTGAAACTTGTCAAAACTCCAAGCAAACTAGAAGTCCCTTCAAGAACGAACGATTAAGAGCGAAGAGACCTCTGGAACTTATCCATTCAGACGTAAGCGAAGTTGAATGTAGAACATGGGATAACAAAAAGTATTATATTACTTTTCTTGATGATTACACTCATTTTACTATGGTGTACCTTCTCGAGAAAAAGAGTGATGTCCCGAAAATTGTGGAATATTATGTGAGCGAAGTGGAGGCTAAGTGGAACAGCAGAGTCTCGAAATTAAGATGTGATAATGGAGGTGAATACCTGTCGCTTAACTTCAGGAATTGGTGTAAAGAAAAAGGAATATTCTTGGATTACACCATCCCTTACACGCCTCAGTTGAATGGCAGAGCTGAGAGACTTAACATGCAGGACATTAATGGACAAAACGAGAGCCTTATTATTCGATTCTGGTCTCGAGAAGAAATTTTGGGGTGAAGCTCTTTATACTGCTACATATCTATTGAACAGAAGTCCTTCATCAACAAATTCATGTACTCCAGCTGAATTGTGGTTCAATAAAAAACCAGATCTCTCTGTTCTAAGAATATTTGGATGCGTCGCTTATGCTAAAAACACCAGAAGACTAAAAAAGCTTGAAAAACGTTCAAGAAAATGCATATTTGTTGGATATGGCCTAAATGGTTATAGTCTATGGAATCCAGAAAAAAATCAGGTAATGATGTCTAGAGACGTTGTATTTAATGATACTGATGATAATAAAAATACAAAACTCACGGCCAATACACATAATGTGATAAGTGAGTTTGGTATCCCTGAAGGAGAAGAAACTGATAAAATCACTGACCCTGTACACAGTAATGCAGAAGACTCTGAAGAAATTTATGAAGAAGGATCTGTAGCAGAAGATTTAGGCAGAGGAAAAAGAATCAAAAGACTTCCATCTAAACTGAACGACTATGTGTTACTTACCTACAAAGAAGCGATCAACGGAGAAGAAGGTGAAAAATGGAAATTAGCCATAGAAGAGGAAATAGCAGTTCTTGAAGAAAATAATACTTGGAAATTGGTTAACCGAGAAAAAGCAAAAGGTAAAAACATACTTACAAGCCGTTGGATTTTCAAAGTGAAAGACGATGGTCGCTACAAAGCCCGCCTTGTCGTTCGAGGTTTTCAACAGCAAGAAGGAGTAGATTTTGATGAGATATTTAGTCCAGTAGTCGGTAGTGATGCATTAAGAGCAATGTTAGCTTACGGTGCAAAAATGAATTACCATGTAATGAAATTTGACGTTAAAACCGCTTTTCTGTATGGAAGAATTAATGAAGAAATATATATGACTTTACCTGAAGGTTTCGAAAATAATTCAAAAATTTGCAAATTAGAGAAAGCATTGTATGGTCTTCGACAAGCACCAGCTTGTTGGAACAGAACTCTTTCGGAACTCCTGAACAAAGAAGGTTTTACACAATTAAAAACTGAACAGTGTGTTTATGCAAATCAAAATCATGATATTTTTCTCGCAATACACGTAGATGATGGGATCATTATTGGAAGCAACAAAGTAAAAATGCATGAATTAGTTGAAAACCTTGAAAAGAATTTAAAATGACTGTAGAAGAAAATCCAAAGACGTACTTAGGAATGAATCTGTCTATAACCGAACGAGAATTTAAGCTGACTCAAGATCATTATGCAGAACAAATTGTAAATAAGTACAGAATGGTGGACGCCAAATCAGCAACAACCCCAATAACGACCGAAAAAAGTGTACACCAATTCCAATGCAGTAACGAAAAAGATGTAAAATTTCCTTATCGAGAGGCTGCAGGAAGCCTTTTATATCTTTCAACTAAAACTCGGCCAGATTTAGCTCTAGCTGTAAATCTCATTGGAAGGTATATAGAAAATCCAGCACAAGTAGACCTACTAAATCTAAAAAGGACGCTAAGATATGTTAAAGGGTCTACACATTTAGGTATTGCTTACCTACGAAAAAATGACAAAACTGAAAATATTATTGCTTAGGCTGGGTTTCTCAGTCCCAGTTTAACTTTAAACTCCTGTTTATTTCCATAGGAACAATTGTTTTTATAATTGCTACCATGGGAATAAACAGAAGTTTAAAGTTAAACTAGGACTGAGAAACCCAGCCTTACTGTGATACAGATTATGCTGGGGATACTGAAACTCGGAAGAGCACGACAGGATTTGTTATATATTATAATGGAGGTCCAATTAGTTGGACTTCTAGGAAACAACACATTGTTGCAACCTCCTCAACAGAAGCTGAATATATAGCAGCAGCAGAATGTGCAAGAACTCTAATGTACCTCAAAAACTTTTTAGAGGAATTGACAGGAAAAAGTTTTAAAACACAGCTTAGCGTAGACAACTAAAGTGCCATCAATCCTATAAAGAATGGAATACTTAACAGAAGAAGCAAACATATAGATGTTCGTTTTCATTATATAAAGGAAAAAGTTCAAGATAAATTGATTACTATAAAATATTGCCCTTCTGAAGATCAAATTGCAGATCTATTTACCAAACCCTTGAACTATAATAAATTTAAGAAGTTTCAGACTAAACTTGTAGCATAATAACATTTTTTAAATTAACATATTTTGCAATTGCACTAAGGCAGAATTCTAATAAACATAATTAAGGGTGTGTGTAAAATATAATAATTATGTTGGCTTTGGTAGATAGAAATGCAATGCATTGATCAATACATAAAAATATAGTATGTCATGAATATAAAAACAATTATGTATCAAGCAGAAACTGTTATCATACGTGTTAATAAATTTGTGTTATGCTCTGATGGACTCTTAATGGCTATAAAGAATACCTCTCAACAGTATTTACTCTGCTTCTGTAGCATTTTTATCTGGTTACATAATTAAAAAAATAGATGACAAATTTCACTGCAATACTTGCTTAGAACCTCTTCTTTCCATGACACTACCTGGTCTCTTGATGAAAATTATTTTGCTTCAGGACAGAGGAAATTTGAACTATCCTAGTAATAAATTTGTCGGAATTATTAAGCAAGCAACAGATATCATTCCTGAAATTTTACCTTTCTTGAAACATACAAGAGCCTGTGCACAAGTATCTGAAATTCTATGTCCTGTACTCCAACAAATACAATTTTTGTTTGTGACAATCACAAAAAACAAAGGAAGTGTCTATGCGTCCGGGCGCCCGGTCGTATAGGCAACAGAGTTGCACGACCGAGCGCTCGGACGTCAAGTAAATAAAGATATACATCCGGGCGGATTATACGTATAAATATAGTGTATATAACCTTTTTTTGCAAGGAGGTCGGTGGCCGATGCAGTTAGGCGTTGGTATACCAAACCGACTGCACTGGGTTCGATTCTTGGGCGAGATTGTCGTAGATTTTTTTGCATGTTTTTTTTTTCTTTAATTATAAAAATTAATCCAGCTGTATTCTTTAATTATATTGTTTCTCAAAACTAAAATTTTTGATTTATGGTTAATGTTCGGAAAATAAATCCGCTTTCACAAGAACATAAGATGATAGTTTATTGATTGCATCTTGGTACCTAAGTAAAAAATTTAATTTCAGTAAAAGACTTGCTACTCTCATAGCCATTTTAGTCCTTTGCGGTCGAATTTATTTTAACTTATCAAAACATTTTTTTTCAACATTTCTTAATAAATTAAAGTTTTGTTAAATGTACGCCCGGAGGTACGGTCAACAGAGATACATATCCGAGCGCTCGGACGAATAGACCTCAGACTTGCACGTCCGAGCACTCGGACGTTGAATCGTTAAGGATATGCATCCGGGCCAGTGTTGCCAGGTGGCCGCCACAAGAATTCCCTAATAAAATGTCGAATTTTCCCTTTTTGTAACATAATTTCCCTTTTTTATACTTTATATCTTTTCACTGCAAAATTTTTGTTGTAGGGGTTTAAAAATAGGAAAAATATAATCACTACTTTGCACGTTTCTTTTGTGTTATTGTTTAATTTTTTATAACTTGTCACTTGTCAGCCTTAGCTTGTTACATGTTTTACACTCCAAAGCTATGCACGCAAGATCGCACGTTGCAGACATGTCGTTTGGGAAATGAGTAACCAATAAGCCATAACGCCCATAATCCATAACCAACTGAGAACGAAGAGTGAAAGCGTGATTGAACTGGTTCATCTCCAAATTCACAGCTGCAGTATTTCAGCTGCTACTTTAAAATCTTTGCTACGATGTATCGATTGAGTGAATGTCCCTCTTTTCTAAAGATATTCCCTGCATCCCTTTTTGTTCGATTTTTCCCTGCAAAACGGGATTTTCCCTGCAACCTGGCAACACTGATCCGGGCGGATGTTAACGCGAATGCCGCCAGTTTTGCCAATCCTTAGGACTAACTCGGCAATGTTACCAATCCTTCGTAAACCATGTGGTTTGACCAGATCGGCTAATTTTAAAGAAAGCAAAACGAATTCGGATGTTCTTTTTACGAATAGTATATTTTTTTACATGTATTTCTTAAAACCATGTCGTAATTTGGCAGTCCAAATTATTTGTCATTGAAACGTATATCAGTGGTAAAATAATGGCGCGAAATGTACCGAGTGACTTTTAATGATTGAAGCAAATTTAGTATGTTGGGAAAACTGAGGAATTGGCATTACCTGAAAGTTCGTTAATTTTGCGGGAATGCGTAGCTATAGGTTAGAGTTGATGTTTACATTGATGATGAAAACTGTTTCAACAGATTATTATTATTATTCAAGACCTGGAAATGTTAGCCCCCTTTGCGTAAGCAGCACCGAATCCTTTAAGATAAGTTATTGAAGACATTATTAACGTTTTAGGTTGTCCGATATTTGCAATTGCCTCTTCAATTGCCTGCTGCACAATTCATCCAAATTGTTTAATACGTATTCTGAACACCACTTTATTGAAATGAGAAAATAAGAAGTCCAAATTTAATTGAATATTAGAGCAAATCTTCAAGCCCCCTTTGCGTAAGCAGTACCGAATCCTTTGAGATGTGTTATTGAAGACATTATTAACGTTTTAGGTCGTCCAATATTTACAATTGCCTGCTGCAATTCTTCTAAATTGTTTAATACGTATTCTGAACACCAAATTATTGAAATAAGGAAGTAAGAAGTCCGGATTTAATTGAATATTAGAGCAATTAGGCCACCAACCAGCACTGATTAAACATCCTGGGAAAAACTCCTCTAAATAATTTATTGTGGTTCGTGCTGTGTGGGCAGTGGCGGAATCTTGTTGAAAGTAGCCATTTGCTAATTCAGTGTCGTCTAACTGGTTTATAAATGGATCCAATATAAGTCTCTGATATCTATAGGCGTTAATTGTTTCCCGGAAGAAGAATATTGGTCCAATAATTCTTCTCCAAGACATTGCCACCCAAACATCAATTTTAAGTGGATGTAGTGCCTTTACATCAATCACATTAAAGAGATTATGTTCTGACCAAGTCCTGAAATTTTGTGAATTGATAAACCCAGATAAACCAGGCTTTATCAGAAAAGAAAGTTGTATCACAGAATAACCAGAAGCGACAGCTTTTAAAACTCCCATAAGGAAAGCATTGGAGGGGGGTGAGTATGAAATTTACCCCCACTTTATCAGCAAAGTGACGGTTGAAGGAGTATATTCAAAAAAAAGGTTGGTAATCATGGTGTCGTTACTCCTTCATTTCATCCATTCATCGGTGACAGTAGAGGGTTTAAGACGCAAAAATGTCAAACACGTGCATTAATGATAGGTTAAATTGGTTCGAGAAATTTATTAATGTATTTCTAAAGGTAAGATATAAGAAGCATACATATTTATTATAGGCGTTTACGGAAATTATGATTTGAATAACGGAATTTGTAAATTTAGCAGCCTTCACGTTCGAAATTGAAATTTTTCGTCTACATTACATTATTACGGTTAATTCGATTGATTGAAACTGATCCGTATTTCCGAAAATACCTTACATGTACGTAAATTTGTTAACATAAAAACATTAAAACCATTAATTAGAGCTTATTCTTTTATGTAATGGCGAGGCATGGATGAGCCCTATGCCAAGCTTGTTGAAAATATGGTAATTGTAAATCAATCTGATCTTGTACTCTCTTGTTTTGAAATTAGGCCGACGAAATATAAAATGCTCCTTACATTTGCATATTTGAATTTTCGCGCCTCAAAATGACCGTTGAAGGAGTTCGGTGTGAAGTTCGTGATTATCACATTTTTGCCGAGCTGTCGCTTCTGTCTATTCTGTGATACAACCACAGAATAGACAGAAGCGACAGCTCGGTTTTAATGTTTTTATGTTAACAGATTTACGTACATGTAAGGTATTTTCGGAAATACGGATCAGTTTCAATCAATCGAATTAACCGTAATAATGTAATGTAGACGAAAAATTTCAATTTCGAACGTGAAGGCTGCTAAATTTACAAATTCCGTTATTCAAATCATAATTTCATCAGGGCGTACATTTCGAAACCGGCTGAGAACGGTTTCGAAATGTACGCCCTCAGCCTCGATACAGACTCTATATTACAGAGCTGCAAACGTCTCTTGAAATTTTTGACCACGCGCCGTACCTCATCCACGGATATTCGGTCCCATTCCCGGAACGGGAATTGCTTCCACGACTCCAAACTTTTGTGGCGCTTAGCACAAGCCCTGGCCTCCAAAATCGATCACACGCTGTAATCCATTGAGTTTAGATCAGACGAGTAAAGGTGGTCATTCTTGTAACGTGATGAAGTCTGGAAAATGGATCCTGCACCACTTCTGAGTCGTTTTCGCCTTGTGAACCGGGGCAGAATCCTGCTGGAACGTCAATTCCGCATCGCCGAAGCGCTGTTGGGCCCACGGAAGTACTACGGCCTCGAGTATGTCGCGTTGGTACACTTCTTGTTTGATTTTGACCTCCTGATTCACGAAAACCAGAGGTGTGTTGACGCTGACGCAAATTCCACTCCGTACCATGATGGACTGCAGATTTTGGCGATGTTCGACGATGATGGATGTACCGGGAGCCTCTGCAGACCAATTCCTGTCGTTTTGGCAGTTGTGCGCTAGTTCCACTGCGAACAACTTCTCGTTCATGAAGACAATCCGTTCCCAACGTATACCTGCGGGCAGTCGCTGGAGTTGACGGCATCTTTGGAGTCGTACGCGCTTGTTCTCGATCGTGAGGAGTTAAACTTTTTGGAACTTGTACAGTTTGAAGTTGAGCTCATCTTTCGCTATTCGCCGCACTGATCGGTCACTGATACCTGTCTCACGGGCAATTTTCTTCATGGACACCATCGGATTTCGCTGGACTCTGATGATCTGATAGTTAGCGGGTGTGTTGACAGTGCGCTTTCCTCCTCTTCCGGGACGGTCGCCTTCCTGACCAAGTAAGGTGGAAACGCTTAATCGCATCAGACACGGTTTGACGAGGAACCTTGAGCAATCGAACAATTTCACATTGACGATAACCTTCACAAAACAGCTCCAAAATAGCAATGATTCTGCTTTGTATTGGTATTAATTTGTCCAAATATAAACCCTTCTCATTATTTTCACGGAACCATTCCATCATCATAATGCTTGGCTCCAACTACTTAAACCAACGAGCTTTACGTTGTTTTGCTGATTTTCGCTTTAAAACGCTTTAACAATAAGTTTAGTGATGCTTTATAATATAATTTGAACAATATGAGACCGTATAAGACTTTAAAATTCAAATATCTGTCAATTCTGGTAGTGATTTTGAATTCGGTTAATTATTAATCTTCTACGACTTCGTTCTGTAGCAAAAACTATTAAATAGACTTACACCATTCTTTACGGGGCAATTTTATTTACTTTTTCTTTACAAACACTGATAAAAATGATAAAATAACGCATTTTGAGAAACGTCAAAACCCCTTTATCATGACGTCACAATTTCTGCCTATAGGCCTGGACTAAATGTCAAGATGGCAATGGCAGTAGGATTGACAAATTGAAGCCAGTTTTCTACGGTGTATTTTTTTAAAAATGCCATAAAGGTTGGCCATGAAAATTTAAACTCATGTCGTAGCTTGGCATGTAACACATGCCAAAACTGAGAATTTAAAGTAAATGAATGGAGCTAAGACATGAATTTTCTTTTCCACAGCCACCCCTTATGGCATTTTTAAAAAAACACATAGTACATAATAAGTCATCCCATGCTTGCTATCAAAGCATATGAAAGTTTTAAAAAAATTGTACAAATCGGTTTTGATTGCAGCGGATTCCTCGAGCATGGTCTGTACAGCTGTTTCGGCCGTATTTGGGGCCTCGTCAGCAGAACCGTAACTCGAGAATTCCACTGCAAACCAAACCGGTCTGTCCTAGGTTATTCGCCATTGCGATGTAAAAGTAATGAACAATTTAAGCAGCGACATCCTGCGATCGCTTTTTGACCTGACGTTGCAGTAGGATTGACAAATTGACCCAGTTCGTTACATAATAAGTCGTCCCATGCAAGGCGGCAATGCTTGCTATCAATTTGTCAATCCTACTGCAATGTCAGGTCACCCACCTGAAGATGACATTTCAGATATTGACAGAGGAAATATAATTAGGAAACTAAAACAACCACATACGAATCACGGAACACTTCCGAGCACAAGCAACTTTGAGATTTGATATTGTTACGGTAATAATTTAAGTAACATGAAATGAGGGACGTAGCTTAATATAACAATACATTTATTAACAATAAATTACAACTAATTACAAGTACAATTACTTACATTGTATCTGGGGCACTTACGGACAATTAGACTAGTTGACACTGACTAGAACTGTTCTAATTATGCGCTAACGTTCGATTTGTCGCCTTTTTATAGGGGTTTCGTGATGTCAATTAATGCCTTGACATTTGTGCATACGGCCCTGTGTTAGATCTGTGCCCGTAGATGAGTCATAAGATTTTGCACACAGCCCGCGAATGAATCATCGCAGGTGGATCTTCCAACGCGGGTGAGTCATACGTTACATAATTGCGAAGGAGTCATTCTTATGTTTATGTTATCTTCTTGTGTTTATGTTACGCTCGACTGATTTTCAGCTGTACATCTTTACTGGTTTTCTTATCCTAGTTACATTTTCCCCCCTCGCAAAAAAAAAATTATTTACATTTGGAATGAGCGAGGCAATTTATCTTAAAGAAATCAATGAAGTTATGATACCGTATAGCGGTAATATAAATAAGTATCTTGTCCAAGATAAGGTTTGTTATGAAAGACGCAGCAAATGTAAACTTAAGGGAAAAAGTATTGCGGATTAATTAAATGTTGGGTTAGTCTTGCGGTTGACCTGGGGCTTGATGGATTGCTTCTGTAGGTTATTCGTTGTTTCATCGGCTGGTACGGTGTTCTTTGGACTTCGTATGGTGTGTGACGAATGTCGAACAGGGTACTGGCAAGATGTGCATTGGACCTTGTATTACAGATGGTATGGAGAGTATCGTTGGAGTCTTTGGGCAGCCGTAGCAGAGGCAGTCCAATTCGCGAAGTTTTGAAGCGCGAAAAAATGACGTTGAATAATTTCGTTGTTACCACGTCAGTGATAAAAAATGATATGCTTGTTATTGGCATGTCAGACGGAATGTTTGAAATTTATCAGTTTATAAAAGAAGAGCACAAGTTGAAATTAATAAATTGCGGAGGGAATATTTTGGATTCTTGGATTTGATTCTTCAATTCGTGGCCCAACAGCAAGGTGATGCATCCGGTTGGTTCAAGTGACCAAACACCACCGCAGAAGGTCGACAAGAGGTGGCCGTTCACGGGCGGAAGTGCTGATCCCGATGTTAATAGTGGAAGGTGATCGTTCGGGGTCACCTCAGCTAAGATTTTCCAGGACCCAGGGGTTGAACGACTGTCGGCACCCGCGACGGGGCGCTCACTAGGGCCGGATTTTGAGCGGCTCAAATTAGAGGATTTGCCCCTTGCTTCTGAAATTAAGGCGATTTTTCGCGATTTCTTTGAATTATGTGCTGTGAGACTGTAAAATACATTATTAGGGTTAGCTTAGAACAATAAAGTGCAAACATGTTCATTAGTATACCAATTAAAGTCTTAATAACCTTAAAAATAATACAAAATCTTAATAGAAATGAAATACATTCTCAAAATTAAATAAATGTGCCATAATGATAAGTAATGTTGCATGACCAGCAAGATGATGGATTTAAAAAAAATTTAAACACTTTATGTTTAGTAAATTTAGTAAAAATAAAGGAAGTTACTTATAATATTTGTGTGGAAAGAAAAACAAATCTGCGTTTGATTTTGTTGCCATTCTGTGGCCATTAAACAACTGAATGTGTTTTGAAAAGAGTCGAAGCTGGCTGGTCAAGCGAGCTAACGTTGCTTTATGTTATCTTATCTTATAATAATAATAAGCTAAGGGTGGGTTTACAGAAAGCAAATCAAATATTTAATTGCGAATTAAACTAATTACGATTAAGTTGCCATAAGAATAGCATTGCGAAATGTCAAATTAACAACGTCATTAAAATTTGATTGCAATTAAAGTTTCTGTAAACTGGGCCTAAACTTTTTATGTTAATTGAGAAGGTACATTGGAATGCGAACCGATTCATGGGTGATTTGTGTGGTTTAGCAAATTTTCTTCTATTTACTTACAACAACATAAGATTATTCCAGCAAAATAATAACAATAATCTTATCTTAATTCTATGTTTACTAAAACAATTTTTGTTGAATGAAATTCAATTATGGTGTTCGGATGGTGTCTGCGCAGAGTGTGAAATGCGATATTTAATAACAGCAACACGAAATTATCTCAGTACGCGGTGTATAAGGCCTATTTACACCCGTAGTGACATAAAGAGGTGTATATGTTCATTAAAATACCAAATAATGCTTTCAATAATATTAAAGATTAACTTAAGAGTCTAATAAGACATAAGTAAGAAAGTTAATAATTAAATAAACAATCAAAGTACTTTGTAATTTTTTCTTTGTCTTATAAGCGTAGATGTATATGTACAGGGGGTATTTGAAAGTTAAAATTCTTTGAAAAAGTTTACTTTTTGTGAAATGCATTTCATAATATACGTAACTTTGCTAGCAATAAAGACAATCGTTTTTATTTACACTCATTTGTCTTTGAAAATAAGCAGGATTTGGTAAATAGAAATTTCAATGCGACTAAGCTCGCTGGGCAGTTTAAGATTGCAATTGTGACCTACTCATGTATTTCACACGAGTTTACTTGAAAATAGTATTGGGGAGAAAATTTCTTTCGTCATATGTGTACGTAGTACTTCGTGAAGTAAGTATTAATTATGATGGAGTATGTGCACAGGGTGATCTGAAATCATCGACATAAAAAAAAAATTCAAATAAACGTAGGCCTGGTGTGCATAACTGCAACAATAAACCAACGAGTACACGGAAATTTCTGAAACAGAAATAATATTTAATATTTATACATGTATTTATCTATTTGTACATAAACCTAAAAGTAAATAGTTTTAATTTTGTGGAGGCTGCCACGCTTCATAATAAGGTCTTATTCTGCTTACATGAACTACATCGGTTTTTGAATTTTTGTTTGGACCTTTTTGAACAATATAATCTACATCTGTATGTCTTATAACAATGTAATATGGTCCAAACCAACGTAAAAGTAATTTTTCACTTTTACCGATTTTACGGATGGGAGTGAAAACTTTTACCTTATCGCCTGCATTAAATTCGACATGACGGTGAGAAATTCGACATGACGGTGAGAGTCGTCGTATCGTATTTTAGCTTTATTTTGTGATTGTTTAATATTTTCGGTAGTAGTGTTCCGAATAGCTAAGATACGATCACGTAAATTTTTTATGTTTGTTGCTTCGACGTCTTGTGCTAAAGCGGCTTCAGACGGCAGCCTTGGCTCACGACCATAGATAAGACTAAAGGGCGACATGCGCGTGGTTTCTTGAATTGCAGTGTTGTGAGCAAAAGTTACATGTGGCAGATAAAAATCCCAATCAGTTTGTTGTGTATTTGTATACAAACTGAGCATATCGGCCAGGGTTTTATTAAACCTTTCTGTCAATCCATTACACTGTGGTCAATAACTTGTTGTAAATTGGCTATTAGCGCCCATAATTTTCAACAACTCTGCTATAAATTGTGTAAGGCCGGCCGAAATTACCAACATATTTTTTTTTTCAGTACTATTAAAATGTGGTAAAGCGTATACATAAATTTAAGTAATCAAAACGCTCACCACTTCCTTTGGCTACTGGGTACCGTTCGCTACCATCACCTCCCATTGACATGATGCGTTCATGCAACAATAACATGTGTTTACAATCATTTGCAAGAGACAACAGTTATTTACTCACCGGGGACACCAGTCCCCTGGCCCTAACGGTCTGCACCTGCTCAACCCTTTGGTCAATTCACAACTCAACCTAGTGCCTCCATCATTGCTCCTGATGATGTCCAACCTTGGGCCTTCAGTATCATATCTGTTGCTCTTTCATAAACTATTGCTCTGAAATGTTATTTCCAGAAACACAAACCACATGCAGCACAGATAGCCTCCATGACATGCAAACATACTCGACCCTACATCTTTGTCATATCCGACCCGTGGATTCTCTACCACTAATCCACTCTTCCGCCAAGGTGACTTATTCCGGCGTCACCCGCATCTCACAGGTGACGCCCGTCAACCCGCATCTCACAGGTGACTGACGCGACGTCCTTACCATGGACGCCCCTTCACACCCGGCACGTAGGGGTGGTGACAATTGCATAATAACCTTAGGGGGGCTTACTATTCTCTACATAGGGGCCCTAAGGGGTCACTCATGGGACCGTGAACAGTACGTCGTTCACCCTCGGCTGCGCTTTTGCCCTGTTAGTACGATTTCCCTTCAGGGATGGCCACCACCACACTGCTTAACGAACAAACAATATGTCCAGCAAACTGACGTCACAAACCCTACGTCAGCATGGCCACCCCAGCCAACTTCCTAGTCAGCGGTCAAGCGATGTAGCACTTGCCACGCTTTACCGAGCCTAACCCAGGGAAATCGCTCATTCGTACCATGCAAGAAATACTTCAAGCTAATTCTCTACATATCATGCATTAACTACAATTTATAACTTATCTCTAGAATACTGCATTCCTGGTTCTCTGGGCGTAGTGCACAATACTTTCTGAACACACCCTGTATACGCACGCCAGGAATATATTACACGCGTACTATACAATTAACGCGAGTTCCGAGTACAAGTGCGAGTTATAAGTTGTCCAACCTATCGCGAATCTTTTAATAATTATTTTCCGCACCTTTCATAAAATATGGATTGAAACTGCAAGTGCTCATTAAGCAAACCTAACGATTACATCTATTCAACAACACGACTGTCCCGATCTCCCCAAGCAAACCTTTTGCTGCCCGAAAAACTGTTTATTGTTTATATAATCTCAAGAGGACCGAGCATTCCACAGCGACCGTAAACAAAACTCAATGCATTGCAGGCAATTGTTTATAATTCTTTAATTCTAAACGCATTATATTTTTGCTTAAAAATGAATATCTAACAATTGTGACTGAAAAACTTTACCGCGGTCACTTAAAATTTCCTTCGGGCAACCATGCCTACTTATAATATTTTCAAATAAAAATTTAGCAACTGAATTAGCTTTACCGTCTCGTAAAGCTCGCGTTTCTACCCACCGTGTGGCGTACACTGATAAAAATTGCAGTAAAATTACACATATTTTTACATAGAATATTGATGTGATTTTATATAAATTGACTAACGATTTGAATTTTACATAAAATTACATTTGTTTTTCCTTAATTCTTGTAAAATGTTGTACACTTTATGTATTAATAGTAAACTGCAACTCAAAATTACAATAATATGCAATTTTAATTTGAAAATATTGAATTATTTACACTAAACTATTGAAGTATGTGTATTTACAGAGAACGCGTGTAAATTTTCTTAATGATTATAAGTGTTGTGGTAAAATTACTAGAAATTACTGGAAAATATAGGTAAAATAAAATGCATTCTGTAAATTTACGTAGTTCCCCTGGTGAACACCACGGAAGATTACCAAGAATGTGTAAAAGTACTGAATAAAACTTATGAAATGGAATTTTACACTTCACTCCTAACAATTGTAAATTTACTAGGAAAATCATAGGTAACAAAAAACCAATGTTTTTCTTAGTAATTTTACAGAATAATTTTTATCAGTGTAGTCGGTCGCTACAATTATCATAGTGTTTCCTTTTGAACTTCTGTGAAAAGGGCCTAACAAGTCAATTCCAATTTTTTGGAAAGGTAACCCTACTTGAATGGGTTGTAATAATCCGGGGGGTGGCTTATTAGTATAATCTTTTCGGGCTTGACAATCTGGACAACCACGAACATAAGTTTTAATGTCCTTTAACATCCCGATCCAAAAATAACGATCTTTAATACGATGGTAAGTTTTCGCAAACCCTGAATGACCTGCTAAGGGTTCGTTATGATTGGCAAATAATATTTCCTCTTTTAAGGTGTCGGGAATTATATTAATAGCTCTACAGGCCTTTGTGGCCCATGGCTTGAGTGACAATTCCTCTCCATTCCTGTCTGTCCATCGCTTTTCTTTTCCACTCTTTTACTCCTAGTTTTCTTAAGTCTGCTTCTACTTGGTCTTCCCATTTCGATCTCGGTCTTCCTCTTCTTTTACTAGTCAGCTCTCTTCTTCCTAGTATTTGCTTTGCTATCCTTTCTTCTCCCATACGCTCCACATGTCCCATCCAACGTATCCTGCTGGCCTTAATGAGATTTACAATGGGTGCGTCCGCGTATACGGTATACAGCTCTGCGTTCGTCCTTCTTAACCATCGGTCTTCCGTCTTCTTACCGCCAAAAATTCTCCTCAGTAAACGCCTTTCCCATGCTCCTAATTTTTCTTGTTCTGCCTTGTTTAACACCCACGTTTCACTCCCATAAAGTACTACCGGTCTGATTATTGTTTTATAAATCCTCAATTTTACGGACCGCGAGACTTTACGTGATTTAACTATGTGCATTACAGATGCCACGCTTCGGTTTGCTTTGCTTACCCTCGCTTTTATTTCTTCCGTATCTCCTCCATCACTCTTTACCACTACTCCTAGGTAATTAAAACTGTCCACTTTTTCGAAATTGTACATTCCCCTTTCTTCTGTTCGTACTGTAAAGTACCTTCCTTCTTCTTCTCCTGTTTTTCCTACCAATGTCATGGCTTTCGTCTTCTCTGTGTTAATCCTCAGTCCTACTTTTTGTGCAACTTTCTCTAACCTCCTTACTGTATGCTCTAGTTCGCGCCATGTCCTTGCTATTAGTACTACGTCGTCCGCATAGGCTAGACATTGGTTGCTCTTGTAATATATGGTTCCCCTAGTGTTTATTCCACTTTCTCTTACCACGTATTCCAACACCAGATTAAAGAGTACTGATGACAACGGGTCACCTTGCCTAAGCCCTTTCTCAATTTTGAATTTCCTTGTTGTTGCCCCCATTATCTTCACGGCTGCTACTGTGTCGCGCAACGTCATCTTCACTAGGTCTATTAATTTACCAGGGATATTAAGCAGTCTTAAGATCTGATATAATTGGGTTCTTTCTACAGTGTCATACGCCTGCTTAAAATCTATAAATATGGCACGCAACGCTATATCATACTCGTGGCAGTGGGCTTGGACTTGCTTCAAAGTATGCAACTGGTCTACTACCGACCTGTTTTTTCGGAATCCTGCCTGATAGTCTCCTACTGTATTTTCCATATATTTTTGAAATCTTTCCTTTATACATGCAGCCAATACTTTATACGCTACGTCTAGCAAGGCTATTCCTCTGTAATTTGAACATTGTGCTTTGTTTCCTTTTTTGTGTAGTGGGAACAGTATTGCTTCCTTCCATCTTTGTGGCATTTCTTCTCTCTTCCAGATGTTTTTTATCATATCGTACATAATTCTAATTAACCCATCTCCTCCACACTTTATTAGTTCTGCTGCTATTCCGTTTTCCCCGGGACTTTTATTATCCTTCATTTTCCTTATTATTTCTTTCACTTCTGTTAAATTTGGTTCGTTTACTTCACTTTCACTCGTCTTCTCTATAATATTCACTTCTTCAGTTACCACTGGCAGCTCTGTCACATTACTTAACACCTTCTGAAAATATTCTACCCATCTTTCTTTTATCTTGTCTTGTTCTCCCAGTAAATTGCCTTCTTCATCTTCAAAAAATAACGTTCTGCTCTTATAACCCGTTCGTTCACTCTTTATATCCTGATAGAAACGTCTAGCTTCTTTACTTCGATATTTCTCTTCTAATTGGTCTAATTTATTTTGCATGAAAGCTCTCTTCTTCTCCCTACAAATCCGTTTAATTTTTCTCCGTTTTTCTCTATATTCCTGTACTGTATTTTCTGTTCTTTTACATAACATTACTTCTCTTGCCTTTCTACTTTCTTTAATCGCTTGCTCGCATTTTTCATCAAACCAACCTTTTTTCTTACTTCTCTGTTCTGTAAATTTTGATGCGGTTTGCAATATTACCTTTTCCACGCTTTCCCATCTTGCATCGATCTCCTCTTTTTCTTCTATACTTTGTAATGCTCTCTCAATTTCTTTTCTATATCTCCGTTTAACTTCTTTGTTCCAGTTAATTTTTATATTTACCACTTTTTGCTTCTGGGTTTCATTTCTTCTGTTGGGCAGTTGTTGTTTTATACAAACTCTCACTAAGAAATGGTCCGAGTCTACATCTGCTCCCCTGCACGTCTTTACATCTAACACCGAAGATATCTGACTCCTATTTATTAAAACATGGTCTATTTGATTCACTGTCTTACTATCCGGCGAGGTACATGTTCCTTTATGGATGTTTTTGTGTGGGAAATATGTACTCATAATTCATAACGAGCTCTCCGTGACAAATTCAATTAACTTTTCTCCATTGTTATTACTTACAGTATGTTTACTATGTTTACCTATTATCGGTTGATAAAAATCTTCTTTACCCACTTTTGGGTTGAAATCGCCCATTATAATTTTCATATCATACCCTGCAACTGTTTTCATTAAATCTACTAATGATTCATAAAATTCTTGCTTTTCTTCTTCTTCTTTGTCCTCCGTAGGTGCATGCACATTTATCACTGTTATTTTTCGGAACCTTCCGTTAATTCTTAATAAACATATTCTTTCTGATACAGCCTCGAACTTGATAATTGTATGCTTCCAAATCTTTTTTATTAGAAAACCTACGCCATATATTTTTTTCTCAGTGCCACTATTAAAGAATTCTGTTACTCCATTATTTGCTTGTTTGGTCTCCTGTACAGCTACTATATCCAACGCGTATTTCTTTATTTCCCTTTCAAGCACCTTTAAGGCACCGTCTCTTTTTGTTCCTCTCACGTTCCAGGTTCCTATTCTAATAACTTTTCCATTTTTCGGCCGCTTTTGATCTTTTACTTCGTATGTTCTTTTTAAAAGTTTTATTCCCGTGCTAAGTTGTTTTTTCCCATTATTTCCTTTATTTATTTCATTTTTCATTGCTTTCCCTTTTTCTTTTGCTGTATTCGTCATCCTGTACCTCTCTTATAACCTTTTCTATGTGTCTCTCTTCTAGGGTCAAGTCATTGTTAATATATATCTTTTCACCTCTTACGTCTTTTAATTTCTATTTGTTTTGCATAACCTTCATTTTATCCTCTTTGTTCTTTAATTCTAACAACCACATTTTAGATCTAAGTTTATGGACTGCTTTAACTTCAACTTCTACCTTTATGTTAGCCTCCAGGAAATTGTCCATTGCCTTTCTTAACGTACTTGCCTCATTTTCTTCTATTTCTAGGCCTATTACTACTACGTTGTTCTCTCTTTTATCCTTTTCCAATCTTTCTACTTTTGTACTGATTTTGATCATCTCGTTTTTTATTATTGTATTTTCTTCTTTAATTTTTCCATTTTCGGTTTTTATTTTACTATTTTCATTTTTTATATTATCATTTTCATTTTTATTTCTTTATTTTCTGCTTTCAGCATTTTTATTTCCTCTACCGTTTCTTTCTGTTCCTTTCTTAGATTTTGCACTTCTGTTGTTAAATTTTCATCTGTTCCAATAAATTTGTTGTCATAAATATCAATTTAACCAATTTGTCTTCTTTCTCCTGTTCCGCTTTAGTAGGTGTTCTTGCACTCCTTTTACTTCTTCCAAACGGACTTTCTTTTCCGCTCTGTGCCTCTTTTTGCTCCCTTCATCAGTTGTCTCTCCCCCGCTAGACATACCGTAACACTGTATTGATTAATGTGTTGCCTAGTCTTTGCTGCGAAAAGAGTTCGCCCACTTCGACAGTTCGGAGGTGATATCTCTTATCAGTTGACAAGTATTGTGTTTTATTTGTACACTTATTTACCTTCTGCCTTTACCTCACTCTCGATCAAACTCGTTCTTATTACACTACTCTACGACCTTTTCTTTTTCTATAACCTTACGGGCGGTGTTAACGCTTGTAACAGCTCGAAAATCCGGGTTTTATTACGGAGCGTCACACACGCACCACGCAACAACCGGGAATTACTAATAAATTTTCAGAACCTGTTGCATTAGGATTTTTCTTATATAAAATGTTATCTATTAAAACAAAATTTTTTATTTTTCTCCTCATAATAGCGGTTAAATTTTCTAAGGCATTTCTAATTTCACTAATAAAGGCGTCAGACTCTTGGGAAGTAATGAAATTATCAGGGATGGAAACAAAAATAGGTAAATCTTGGTCTACTTGCTCATCTTCTAATGAGGCTTCATTTATAGGGCAACGGCTTAGGCAATCACTGTCTTGATTTAATTTTCCTTTTATATGAATTATTTTATAATCATATTCGGATAATATGAGTATCCACCGTGCGGTTCTTCCTTTGGGATTTTTTAGTGTTTTTAAGAAACATAACGCGTGATGATCAGTTATAATTTCTACTGGTTTACCGTAGATTAGATGTCTGAGTATTTTGAGACTCCAAATAATGGCTAATCCTTCGAGATGTAATACTGAATAATTTTTCTCTGCTTTTGTTAATGTTCTAGAGATATAGGCAATGGGGTGTGATTCTCCGTTAAAATTTTGTAATAAAACGGCTCCAATTCCTTTAGATGAAGCATCTACTCTTAGTTCAGTTTTTAATTTAGGATCATAATGAGCTAAAACAGGAGCTTCAATAAGTTTTTGTTGAGTTGTTTTACTGTTTTAGGTTCTTTAAAATTTTTTAATGCTTTAATTTTTGACTCGTTTGGGCGAATGCCTTTTTCATCTATTTCATAACCGAGAATTTTAATGTTTGTTTGTAAAAATTTACATTTATCAGGATTTAAGGTTAAACCGGCTTGGAGGAGTCTTTGAAATACTTTTTGTAAACGTTTCATGTGTTCTTCAAGGGTGTCCGAAAAAATAATAATGTCATCTAAATAAATTAAAACTTCTTTCCATTTCATTCCTTCAAAAACTTTATCAGCTAAATTTTGAAAGGTTGCAGGTGCGTTACAAAGACCAAAAGGGAGGACGTTAAATTCGTATAAACCGTCGGTTGTGATGAAAGCGGTTTTTTCTTTACTTTGCTCTGTTAATCCTACTTGATAATATCCGCTAAATAAATCTAATGATGAAAAATATTTAGCTCCCTGTAAACAATTTAGACAATCTTCAATTAGTGGTAGCGGATAAAGATTCTTTTGCCGAGTTACGTTATTTAATTTTCGGTAATCAACACAAAATCGATAAGTATTATTAGGCTTTCGTACTAAAACAACAGGGGATGACCAAGGAGACTGACTAGGTCTAATAATTTTATTATTCAACATTTCTTTCACTTGTTCGCTAATAATTTCTCTTTCCTTATGAGACACTCGGTATGGTCTACTAGAAACCGGACTCGCTTCTCCCACGTCAATGTGATGTGTGAGTATCGTGGTTAAGCCAATTTGTGACATATCAGAGGCAAAAATATCTGTGAATTTAGATAATAATGTATCGAGTTGACGTTCAAATAAAGGTTTTATATTTTTGCTTGTGGTTACTTGGTGGAAAAGGTCAGAATTATTTTTTGTAGGATTTGGTAATTTTTCAAGGTATCCAATGGTTGTATTAGCAAATAATTTTGCGGCAATTTTTCCCAAATTTGTTAATTCTATCATAAAACAATTTTTTGTTTGGAATGGGTTTTTTGTAATTGTTAAATTCTTTGAAAGCAGGAAATCGTCTCGAGGAACAAAATTATTCTTGATAGTAGGTGTGGTAGTTAATTTGTTGTTTGAAACAACTTCAACAAATTGAGATTTATTAGGATGAAGGAGAACGTCTGTTTTAAGGGTGATTTTAGCGTCATTGGTTTCGTTTTGAACATTTTCGTTATTCCTATTTTTCTTAGAATGTAAAAAGAAATTATCGAATTTAGTAACATCTTTACATAATGGAACTTGTATATTACCACAGAGTTCTAAATAATTTTGAGGGAAATTAATAATTGCCTTTGATTTCCGAAGAAAGGAGGTTCTTAGTATTAAGGGCCGTGGTAGATCGTGTACTACAAGGACTTCTATAGGAAAAAGTGCTTTAGAAATTTGTAATTTAATGAAAGCTTTACCGATTACTTTTATTGGTTCGTTTCCAGCTGTAAGTATATTTAAGGGTCTTTGTAAAGGAATATATTTGGAAACGTATTGAGAATTAATTACATTATGTAGAGCGCCAGTATCAATTATAACTTTTAGGAATTGGTTTTTTAAGGTTGCTGGGATAGTGACTATTCCAGACGAAGAGAAAGAGTACAGATTCTGCGAGAGGTACCGGGATCGATGCCCGGCGCCTCTACCAAAAATGTTACGGTAATAATTTAAGTAACATGAAATGAGGGACGTAGCTTAATATAACAATACATTTATTAACAATAAATTACAACTAATTACAAGTACAATTACTTACATTGTATCTGGGGCACTTACGGACAATTAGACTAGTTGACACTGACTAGAACTGTTCTAATTATGCGCTAACGTTCGATTTGTCGCCTTTTTATAGGGGGTTTCGTGACGTCAATTAATGCCTTGACATTTGTGCACACGGCCCTGTGTTAGATCTGTGCCCGTAGATGAGTCATAAGATTTTGCGCACAGCCCGCGAATGAATCATCGCAGGTGGATCTTCCAACGCGGGTGAGTCATACGTTACATAATTGCGAAGGAGTCATTCTTATGTTTATGTTATCTTCTTGTGTTTATGTTACGCTCCACTGATTTTCAGCTGTACATCTTCACTGGTTTTCTTATCCTAGTTACAATATAGACTTTTCAACATATGAAACCAATTTTGGTAGAATTTTATAATTGTATAATGTTTTAATGCCAAAAATTATTAAAGCTGGTTCTTGTCCGATGAAAATTGTATCACAAACTCTTTTAAACGGACACTAAATGGCGCACAAACACTTAACGTTTCGCAGTCGTTCGACAGCTTCGTCGTTTTGTGATTTATTTCCAACTGTCCCGTTCAAAACATACCAAGGGTTGAATGGGGCAAAATCACATTTTCTTTATGTTACTATTTTCTTACATCTTAAGTAAAATTAGATATTTTTGAATTAATAAATGCATTCATATGCCTCCAATGAATATGTCTCTGTTATGTGGCTAGCAAATTCATAATAATAAATATTTTATGAGTGGCTGAAAAAAATTGTCCCATTCAAGGCACCTCTCCCCTACAGCTGTTTCGGTCCTATTTGGGGCCTCGTCAGCAGAAGCGTAGCTCGAGAACTGGCTTCAATTTTGTCAATCGTAATGCAATGTCAAATCAAAAAGCGATCGCAGGATGTCGCTAGTTAAACTTTTATTTTTTTAATTTAAGAAATCAGATATAAAGAATCGCTTACTTCCCTCTGTGGTTCCTCATCTTCGTCCACCAACAGGATGAGAAGCAAATCTGCTCCTTCTACGTCCATCGTTGAAAAATTTAGAAATAATTTAATTTAGCGGTAACTGAACGCGTTGGTGTGCGGATTTGTTTGTTCGCCATGTGACCGCACTACCACCGTGTTCGCCACCGCGATCGCTCCCGCTCTAGTTTGCGCGTGGCTTTTTTCCATGGGAGATTGTTCTACCGCAAGCCGCTAAGAGGTACGCTGTCGTTCGCTGCAAAGAAGGCGAACACTTTTTGTCAGATCGCGCCGATTTGCGTCCTTTCATTTTATTACATGCGCAGCGTTTGATCGCACTGCCACCGCGTTCGCTACCACGCTCGTTACCGCTCTAGTTTGCGCGTGGCTTTAAACTTTGACGGTTCATCTATCAACCATAGGTTGGGTCGTTGATGTTTTGTTGCGTTGATCAGTTGGGTGTTGATGAAATGCGAGTTGATGATTTGTCCGTTGATGAGCTGGGTCAACCCGCCTCCATTCAAATTTTTATTTATTTTGAAGTAATTTTTTATTATACCTGCATCAAAATCTCTGTTTTTAAAAACTAAAAAGCGTGCGAAAAAAGGCGATTAAAGCACGCCGTGTTTTAAAGTTGCCTAGGGAACATATACATACATATAAAAAGTGAGCAAATAAAAATCAGATTAGAGTAGGCGGTGTAAAGAAAATGTATGTCTGTAATTGACTGAATTAATTAATCTAATACCATAGTATAAGAAACACACAGTAGCGTCACTCGAGTATAACTGTCACATTTGTTCTTTTGTTTGATACCTACCCAGCTGTAAATTACATTGCATTTCCATAAGGGTATCAAATAGAATGGCCGCTTTTTTTGACACTGACGTTTAAGTGACGCTACTGAGTAATTACTTATACTGTGCTAATACATTCATGAACTGTCAGATCAGCCTAACGCCGCGTTAGTAACAGACATACTTTTTCTTTGCACCGCCGACTTTAATCTGATTTTTAGTTGCTCACAGGTTACAATCGCCATGTTATCGATTAAAAATGCGATCCACAGGCAACTTTGCAAAATGAATTTAAATTTTATTATTGTAACGATTTTACGGGTTCCATTAATTTTTATTTTAAAACAAAATACGAAATAGTTAAACTAATTTATTAAAAAGTAACACTAATTTATTTATAACTTACAATAATTTATTTACAAGCTTATGTCTCATTTATTTTAACAATCTAACGCAAACTTTTAATGCGAAACTGTCTAACGCTGAATTCTTGCCGAACTGTCTCCCACTCCCGGCCGCGTGCATTTTTATATACCGAAGCTGTTGTTCTCGTATTTTTCTGGAAGGCGATGGACTGTCTGGTCTAGTTTATTCCGCCGTCAGAATTCTCTAGGCTGTCGCCTAAGGCGTGTCGACTAGACGGGTGTAACGCAAGAGACAGTCTGACGCCGGCTGGTGTCGACGAATCATTACACTGCCCCCTTCTTAAAAACGTTTCGTCTCGAAACGTTCCTCGTGCCAGCCTTGAAGGAGGATGTCGAAAGCGGCATGCTGGACCCTTTTTACAACTTCCGGTCTGGAAGAAATAGCAGTCCACGGTTTTCTTACTGCCGACAGCTGCCTGTGGGTGGTGACTGCAGACTAGGACTCCAATTCCCGTTCCGTTGAAGATGACTTCTATCATGCTTCGAATGACCCTCCAGTCCAGTCCGTCTAGTCCGCAACCCAATTTAGGAATGGCTAATTTCGTCTCCTTGCCTTCTACCAGCTGTCTCCTCAGGTTCCATAAGGCTTTCCAAATGTTGCGGTAGTCGGGCTTACCGCTTAATGTTCTCTTGGTGACCAAGTAGTACACGTGTCGTCTTTGACCTGCTTCCGTGTCGATAATCTGCAAGCTCTTGCCCACCATGGGATGCTGTCTTCGGAGTTCCTCGACCTGACCAAATTTCTTCCGGAAGACCTGGGCTATCCCCTTGGACATTCTTAGGTCTTCTGCCACACTGTACTCCGGTGGTACTTGAAAAAGATCTTGCTGCTTCTCTGTGGTTACTCCAAATCGTGCCTTACTTCCGGTAGCGTGATGAGACATAAAGGTTTCGAAATTCACTTCGGAACCTTACGTCCTTTGTACGGTCCCTTCATTTTCTTCTCCGTTGTAAGGGGCCATTCGGTTGAAGTGGATAACTTTGGGTTTGCCGTGCGGAATCTTTCTGATGCGGTAAATGACATCATTGATTCGTTTCATCACACTATAAGGACCTTCCCAAGATGTCTGCAATTTTGGGGACAGACCTCGACGTCTTTGAGGATTGTAAAGCCAGACCAGTGCTCCAGGTTGGTATCCCCCATTCTGAGCATTGATGTCATAATGCTCCTTCATTCTGTCGCTGGCCGTCTGTATATTGTGACGCACTTGATTGTGAATATCGAACATTTTCCTGCGTAGACCGCTCACGTAGTCTTCGTCGGCAGGGACCTCATCAGGCTTCAGGTCGCAGGGCAGTCTTGGGTCTCGCCCAAATACCACTTTTGCTGGAGTCTCTCCTGTGGTTTCATGAACGGACGAACGGTATGCCAGTAGAAAAAGGGGAATGTACATTGTACGTGTCCCAGTCTCTCTGGTGATCGGAGACGACCTTGGACAAATGTCGGTTGATGGTTCTGTTGAATCTTTCCACCATTCCGTCCGACTGCGGGTGAAGTGCAGTCGTTCTAGTTTTCTGGATGCCGAGCAGAGTACAAACTTTCCCATGGAACAGGTGGCACTTCTTGAGACTAAGCTTTAGTCCAGCTCCGCGAAGCCGCTGGAACACTCCTTCCAGGTTCGTCAGGTGGTCATCGAACGTTTTTCCCACCACGATTATGTCGTCCAGGTACACCATTAGGGGTGCGCGATATCATATTTTCAATATCGGTTATCGATAACTTAAAAATATCGATATTTATCGATATATCGATAATATCGATATTATCGATAATATCGACATATCGATAACTGAAAATGGAAATATCGTTATTCGATAATTATCGATAAATTAGTGTCGATAAATTTCCAATTTTCCGCAGCCCCAATAAGGACAATTATTTGCCGTAAAAATAAAATCATTTCGCTAGTATTTCAATGAAATTCATTTTCGGACAGTTTTAGTGCGAATTGGAAGAATTCATTTCAATGCCACGGTCACTATCCAATGTAAGACATTTATATTGATATTATCAAGTCTTTTAAACGGACACTAAATAGCGCTATTTAGTGTCCGTTTAAAAGATTTTGTGCTACAATTTTCATCGGACATTACCAGCTTTAATTATCGATATTATCGATGTTACCGATATTATCGGCGTTATCGATATTATCGATAATATCGATATATCGATAACTGAAGATGGAAATATCGTTATTCGATAATTATCGATATTATCGATAATATCGATATATCGATAAATTTTCGCAGCCCTATACAGCATGCAGGTTGTCCAGGACAGACCCTTCAAAACCGTCTCCATTAACCTCTCGAATGTCGCTGGGGCATTACATATCCCGAACGGCATCATTGTGAATTGCCATAGACCCATACCAAGGGAAAACGCCGTCTTTTCTCGATCTTCGGGCGCTAATTCCACTTGCCAATAACCACTCTTTAGATCCAAGGTCGAGAAGATCTTTGAACCGACCGTCATCAATCCGTGGCAAAGGATAGCTATCTTTTTTGGTGACGTTGTTGAGCAATCGATAGTCTACGCAGAACCGTGTGGATCCATCCTTCTTCTTCACAAGCAGCACCGGTGACGCCCATGGGCTGCTCGAAGGCTCAATTACATTGTCTTTCTCCATCTCGCGAATAATGCGTTCTGCTTCTTCACGCTTCGCCAATGGTAACCTCCTTGGAGCTTGACGGATGGGTTATTCTTCTCCGGTCTCTATCTTGTGTTTGACGATGTCGGTTCTTCCCTTAGGTCCATTTTCCACCTCAAACACGTCTTGATAGCGCCATTCAGGTTTGCGTCAACTATAACCTCGGTTCTGCTGGGCAATACGACATCTTCTGCGAGAACAACTCGAGCGGCCACGTCCTCTCGTTGATGTAGAACCAACTCCTCGTTGTTAACCGCCATCACGCCACGCTTCGGATCCAATTGGAACCCATGCGCACACATGATGTCCATGCCAAGAATCGCCTCATCCTCTATTTCTACTACCAGCGCACGGTGTTTGATGGGCGTCGCTCCAATGGTAATGGTCACCTCTACTTCACCATGGATAGTCGCTGATGTTCCGGTTGCTGTCCTCAGTCTCCATTTAGTCGACTCGGTGCGTCTTGATGACTTGATAACGTCGGGCCTCAAGATAGTCTTCGTCGCACCCGTATCCAATAACATGGTGTGAGGGATGTTATCAATGGTGACATCCACGAAGACACTGCTGATTAATCGCCGCAGGGCTATTACTTTCGTGACTCTTGTCCTTGGGGGCCTTTGAATACGGGTCGACGTTTGCCCCTCTGCACCGACCCGGCTTAGTTTCCCTGTGACTTCCTTCGTGGAGGTTCCTGCCTGGCCTTGGGACACCGCCTACGAACATGTCCCTCTTCCTGGAAATTCCAACACACCAGCGGATTCTTCTGCCTCAGGAGTTGTTCCATAATGCGGCGAACATCATCCGCGGTGGTATACTCCTTGGGCCGCTCCTCTGCAGCAGATCGCACCTTGACGCTGGCGGGTTCCTCCTCTTGGGAGTTCATGACAGCTCGTACCTTGACCTGTCCTCTTGGGACTCGCTTCGCCGCCTCGTATTCCAAAGCGTAGGCCAAAGCGTTCTTGGATGTCTTAGGGTGGGCCATTCTCAATGCCTGCTGGTTGTCCAGGTCACGGATTCCATCTACGAAGGTCTGCATCGTCAAACATTGCAGGAATTCATCAGGCGCTCAGGATATGCCAACCGGGCTAGGCGCGCTACATCAGCCTCGAATTCCTGAAGACTCTCTCCTGATTTCTGGCAACGGTTTCTCAGCTGCGCATGGTACACCTCGGTCAGCTGCGCCTGGCCATAACGCATCTCCAGCCTGTTCACCAGCTTTTGGAAGTCTTCTTGTTCCTCTGCCGGCATCATTTGTAGCACATCGCTAGCGTCCCCCCTCAAGGCCACAATTAACGAAGTGGCTTTTTCACTGGCCGTCCATCCGTTCACCTTTGCTGCAGCTTCAAATTGTTTGAAGTAGTTAGGCCAAGAAGACTTCCCATCGAACGTCGGTGGTTTTATTTTCAATTTAGAAGTTTCCATTGGTCCTACCACAATTTGGGCCTCATTATTTTCTGGCATTTGCGCTGGTGACGGATCCCCGAACATTCGCAACCCTCCCATGATTTGCTCGAGATTCTTAATTTTGTTATCCTGCTGGAACAGTATCTCTTCCACATTTTCCTGCATTTTTCTTGTCTCCTCTGATATTTTTACTACTAGTTTATCTTCGAGCCCTTTTGATTGCTCTAGAAATTCATCCTTCAAATTTTCAGACCGTTCTTGTAATTTAGTTTCTAAATTTCCACATTGTTCTAGGAATTTACTTTCTAGATTTGTCGACTGTTGTATTGTATTAATTTATTTTCAAGCCTTTCCTCTAAAATTTTCACATTTTCTTCCGTGTTTCTAGAATATTCCATTAATTTATCTAGATCGTCTTTCAATTTCCAATATCATCTTTCAAATTTCCAGATTGTTCCAACAATTTATTTTGCAATTCATCTTTGATACTTCTGGATTGTTCCATCAATTTATTTTGCAATTCATCTTTGAAGTTTCCAGATTGTTCCTTTAATTTAGCTTCTAAATTTCCAGATTGTTCCTTTAATTTAGCTTCTAAATTTTCAGATTGTTCCATCAGTTTATTTTGCAATTCTAATATCTTACTTAAATCTGCAGGACCGCCCGAGATTTCAAAAAGAAAGGCTTCTGGATCCTCCCCTGCTTCTAGTAGCGCTTGGTGTAGTCTTTCTTGCAAAATCGATTTCTTTCCGGCGATTTCCAATTCGCGCTCTTCTAATTCGGCTTTTAATTCGGACACTTTTAACTCTTTTAACAACACTTTCTTTGAAGCCATTGTTTTTTTTTAGACGCTGCACTTTGTTTAAATTTAATTCAATTTTAATTGTTTATTTATTTTCACGAACCTCACAAACCTGACACCACTGTAACGATTTTACGGGTTCTATTAATTTTTATTTTAAAACAAAACACGAAATAGTTAATAAACTAATTTATTAAAAAGTAACACTAGTTTATTTATAACTTACAATAATTTATTTACAAGCTTATGTCTGATTTATTTTAACAATCTAACGCAAACTTTTAATGCGAAACTGTCTAACGCTGAATTCTTGCCGAACTGTCTCCCACTCCCGGCCGCGTGCATTTTTATATACAGAAGCTGTTGTTCTCGTATTTTTCTGGAAGGCGACGGACTGTCTGGTCTAGTTTATTCCGCCGTCAGAATTCTCTAGGCTGTCGCCTAAGGCGCGTCGACTAAACGGCTGTGACGCAAGAGACAGTCTGACGCCGGCTGGTGTCGACGAATCATTACAATATCTTTCTAATTTTCACATTTTAGCGCAGGTATAATAAAAAAATATCGTATAATGTACGTGCATAAGAGCCTTTAAAGCACTTGCGTCGTTAAAAGCGCTCCGCTGCGCGTCACGCTTTTAAACCCGTCGCGCATGCTTTAGAGGCTTTCTTATGCACTAGTATTATACGTAAGATACTATTTGATCAAAAAATGTCTCGAAGTTGTTGCGTATATTTTTTATAGAAGTTTTTATGTTTATATTCGTTCATTTATTCCTTTACATACCTATTGTAAATTTTTAATTTAGTACCCACTTAGTACCTATGCTAGATAGTGGATCATGGCTGTGCCGTACCTGTGAACGTATCTATGTAAACCGTGGAGGGAATAATGGCCGCGTTCAGATAACTGCAGCAGCTGAGTTGCTTACTAAGCAATCGTTTGTAATTGGCTATTACTTTAATTTGAACCAATCACAAACGATTGCTTAGTCAGCAACTCAGCTGCTGCAGTTACCTGAACGCGGCCAATGACTGGAGGGAGCGTCAGTTTAAATACGTGGCGGACCCTACGACGAGTAATCTAGGTAGACTGGGCAAGCGAGCTTTAAAATGTAGCTAACAAGTTCACAAGAGTGAAAGGGGATCTGTTTACTAAGACTAACTTAGTGATTGGTTACTTTCAAATTGCAGTCGATAATTTTCGGCGGATGTGGTGTAACGCAACAGAACTCATAGGCGTACATACTACATAGTTTTATTGCGTGTATTTGTATTTAATGAACTAATTCAATAAAATTAACTAATTAATTAAATTAATAATTCTATTTCGTAATGAATCATCTATTATTATTTCAATTAACAAGTATATTTTTTGTAATATTCGATTTTTACCTCCACTTAATGAACGCCGCCTATGTGCATTAGGGATGAGTAAACAGTAGTGATGCGACGAGTCGCTGTTTTTAAGAATCGAGTCGACTCGAATACTTTTATAAAAGAATCGAGTCTTGACTCGAGTCGAGAGACTCGAGTCCAGATCAAAAGACTCGAGTACTTGACTCGAATCGAGAGACTCGAGTCCAGATCAAAAGACTCGAGTACCTGATTAAACTCGAATTGAACTCGGGAGTCGCCGTTTTAAAGAATCGAGCAAACTTGAGTATTTTTATAAAAAAAAGCGAGTTGATACTCATTTTGCTAGATTTTCAATCCTCACTTGTTTTCTTTATTAATACATATAATCTGACGGTTCAGATAAATTTAAAACATTTGTATGTAATATTATTTGATATGTCTAATATCTAATAAAGTGTGAAGGCAGCGTGCAAAATATAAACAAAAACTTATTTACTATGTAACTGACAGCGTGTCTACCCGACTCGTTGCAGCGCTATTTAATTCTAAAGTCGGTACTCGAGTACTCGAATCGAACTCGAGTTTCATTGACTCGGGTTCACTGCAATAGTTACTCGAGTAGAACGAATACCTTTGAGACTCGAGTCTGATAGCGAGTCTGCTCCACTCGTCGCACCACTACTTAATTAATTAAGTCGATACTCGAGTACTTGAATCGAACTCGAGTCGACTCGAGTATCGCTGACTCGGGTTCACAGAATTAGATACTCGAGTACAATGAGTATTTCTGGGAATCGAGTCTGATAGCGAGTCTACTCGACTCGTCGCATCACTAGTAAACAGTACCCCACCTTTCCTTCCCGCCGCAAGATCTGTTGATGTTGCTTTCTTGCTTTCAAACAAACCGTCCTAGTTTGCAGTGGCATTACCAGTCTATCTTGATTAGCCGTCGACTGGCGGACCCGCCAAAGCTTGTGCTTATAGTGTCATAAAAGGTTTCTCAATATGGCCGGAGTTTCCAGTGCCGTATCAGCGAAAGAAAACTCATTAACAAATACTTGTTTTTATTGACCTTTAAAACGTATTAATTTTTTACAGCTATTTGGGATAGTTTCAGTATTATTAGAAACTACTATATTTTACAACTATATTTTATTCTTATATCTAAATAAATATTTATCACTATTGAATTAAAAGCAAAATGTGCTCTTGTTGTCTGGCTTTAAAAACACTTTCATTTAAAAAGAATTCCAACAAACTGGAAATTATTTTAAATTTATTAATTTTAATTCCATCAATGCGGTAATTTATCCTGTAACTCTTTTCAGCTTCCACACAAATATAAATAACATCATCACTAGGATAGCTTAATCCTCCTCGAGATTTGAAGTCGATCAAACTACCCATTAAATTTTCTTTTACGCCAAATAGTGATGATATATGTATGTACAAATTGCACATTTAATAGATTTTCCTAATTTAAACGATACAAATCCAGCAATATATATAACTATGTAGGTACTTCTACAAAATTAGATAGTGAATTTTCCTTTAAAGAAATTATGTTCTCTTAGAAATAAATCAGCTCCATTTAATTCATTACTTTCACTCAAAGTACTAATATAAATTAAATGATCAGCATTTATCAGTTCTTCAGGTTTCTTTCTAGAAGAAGAACAATTTAAAATCGGCAATTGTTGCAGAGGATTACAATTTCCAACGCCTCTATCTGCTAATTTAGCGAGTAATTTTTTATAAGCACTTTTGAATTGGCGGCAAGTTGGGTTATCATTACAACCTCCTAAAGACCTCACTGAACTGAAAAACATTTCTAAGTGATCTTGGCTGCATTTATAAACTGGTAAAAATTTCAATAAAGGAACATTATTTATTTAAATAAAATTATTATAGATATTCACATATCATCACACCATAATCCAATTATAAAGCCAAGAAAACCTGTTTTACGATTTGACGATATTACTAGCTGATTAACATTAAAAAATCTTCATTCTTTCACGTAAGCAGTAAATTTTTATGTAAATTTTACAGCTCACCATTCTTGTTTACTGTTGAGGATAAAATATGTCAATGTACTAGAAGAAATTGCAAAAATTATTAAGGCCCATGTGACACCATGCAAGATTTGATAACATTTTTGTTACAAAGTGAGGGCGATGAGCTATCACAGTGAATTCTGATTGGTTGAATTAGTACTTCTCGCTCACTTCGTACACTGAGAAAATAAAATGCATTGAATTAACCAAAAAAGGCAAATTCAACAAAATAATTTTAGTTAAATACAGTCAATTACAATTTTTACTTAAATGAAACAATTCAAAATTGTTAAAAAAATAGAGTTTCGTTCAAAAGATTTCAGGTATTAAATCAAGAAAACCAATTATTTTAATACAACGCAAATATTCGTCAGTATTAATCACAATTAAATTTTAAAATCACAATAAAACCATCTTAACCAACTGAGATATTCAAATTACCTCTTATTTTATTACAGTCAACAATGTCTAATGATTAATTTGACTGTTTACGAATTTCCTTTTAAATAACAGGAGATTCTTATTTTAACAAACCCGTATTGATTAATTTCAATATAAAAATTAGTTGAATTTCATTGCAATGAATGTCTCATTGTTCATTTAACTATAAAGAAATAACAAATATTTTTATTTAAATTGAAAGGATGTTTTGATTCGATTAAAACGAATATTTATTCCAGCAACAATTCTGTAGTTAACCATATCATTGTTGTTAAATTTTCTTTTCTCAGTGTACCAAATCTTGCACAAGAAATATCATAGTGTCACATAGGCCTTAGGTATGAAATAAATATAAACTGAAAGGTAAATTGTCCAAATATAATAAAATCGCACTACTGAAATATAAGTCAAAAACGCACTAATATGTAATTAAATTGATTAATCAATATGAAATGAAGAAAAACACAAAACAGATCACTAGGTAAACGCAGTGGTAAACACTATTGAAACAATCCAAACGCCCGACGTCAATGATGCCATAAACTGGTATAAAATTTCGTTAGTTCTGCATGGGCGGGAAATATAAATAGGGTCATAAAAGGTGTTTGTGCGGTGTCTGTTCCGTCCACAAAATTTACATTGCAAGGATAGCAGATGCGGTCTCCAGTCATTACTCCCTCCACGATGTAAACAAATATAAATTGACAGTTGTTTGGTAACATGTAATTGTCAAAATTGGAAAAAGTTCTTTTATGGCTCTATCTACTATAGAATCAATTTTGCTAACGTGCGCAATATGTGCAAGCGTACATTTATTAGTCGTGCTGCTTGAGTCGATAGACCGTCCCAACCACTGTGACCACAGAGAACACATGAAAGCCATATCACGTTACCAGTTCTTCAACGCGAACGCATTGCCGAGGAATACTTATCAGAATCCTTATTATCACTAAGGAAAATAATTCTGCAATTTGTAAGCAATAAATTATTCTACTTCATTTTTTTTAATGGCGATAAAGAATATGCACTGGCTTTTTCCTAAATAAACTTTTTTTAATAAGGCGGCATTTTATATGAAAATTGAAATTGAAAATTGCGATTTTTAGACAGCAGATGTCTATCCGTCTATGTTGGCATCACTGCCTCTAGCCATTTTCATATTTAATAACTGACAAATACCACGCAGAATGCCATGATGCTATGAACATTATTAGGCGAATTCAGCAGAACATCAGTTCAGCTCGCGCACCAACAGTTGAGACTGAGCTGAGCACTCATTTCTGCTGAACGAGCTTTCAAGTTTTAATGAAATATTTCTCAAAAACTAAAGTAGAAAGAATTATTTTTACATTTTTCTCATACTCTCGGAAATCGCTTCTTATCGTGGCTTCATTTTAATTTCAATTAACAGTCATACTGTATGTTATTCAATCGCTGCTATTCAGGCCTATGCTGTATGTATGTAACGAGCGTCTAAATAAAAACCTGGTCAAGTGGGTTGTGATCGAGAATTTATCCATTGCATTTACATAGCAGAATTACTAAATGTAGCCTACTCGACCAGGTTTTTATTTAGACACGATTTATTATGGGTGTTAAAATAACGTTCGAAAGTTATGATATCTTAACTGCATTTGGATAACACCTCATTTAAATGCATCGACAATTTTAGTATGACACATAAGTGGTTTAATAGCCGTCCTCCATTTACATTCACTTCACCCAAAATCAAATCAATTTGATTTTGAACTGAACTGATTTCAAAGTGAACAGAGAGACTCTTAAAGGAATGATATTTTGGAACTAAAATTAACATAACCTCAAAATATGTATGAAATCACATGAAACTGATAACTGATTTAAGGCGTTTTCCCGTTAGCTCTGAACTTTGCGTTTCAAGCACAATTGGGTTTTAAACGCACGATGTTCTTGTATTAACATATGGAAACCTGCCTTACTGGAACGTGCGCTTCGTGATTTTTTGCACTTTTGTGCTCATTTGCGCGAACAAAGTAGGTAACGGGAAAGCGGCTTTAGAAAACCAGCTTGATCAGTACGGGGTGCGGGAGGGGAAACTCAATCACTTCCTCATCACTGATCGCCAAATGAGTAACTGCAAATGGAATGCAATCAGTGATTTTTAAGTGAATTTGAATCGATTCGCGTTGAAATAAGTTGTAAATGGAGGACGGCTGTTTAACCTTACGTTAGTCACGTGGTCTGGCCATGACTACGTATGCGATTTTTGTGAGTAAATGAAGGAGAGGCTCATTGAAACTTGTGTGGAAGTGAAATAGAGATATTACAATGTTGCGTGCGAAGGTAGGAATGCGGCGGCCGGAGCGTGGCCCGTGTTATCAATCGGCAACATCGATTGATGTAGCTATTTCGTTTACTCATGCGGTTTCTACTATTCTATCCTTCAGTTATTCACGATAAATGCATAGATAGTCCTGGCCAGACCAACCGTGTATAGTGTTTTACGAGCTTTGTTTTGGTTCTAACTCGGAACTCTTCTGTACCGTTCGCACATGCGCATTATGCTTTTAGTGTTTTGGTTCGTTCAGAATCAGTTTCGAACTAACAATTTACTGTTTTGGTTAATTTCTGGAACTGTTCTAGAACAGTTATAGCAGTACTGATCCGGAATTCCGAGTTCGTACGTGCGCAAATCTTATACAGTCAGTATTGCTGTATTATATTAATGAAAATAAGCTTCATATAATTAACAAAAAATAATACAAATGTTTTTATAAAATTCTTTCGCCTAAAATATAATTTTGGATTAGGTGGTGATTATACATGGATTATTCAACAACTAATCCAGTATATGTGAATAGAGTTAAAATTTAAGAAAGCTTAACTTCTGTTTTAGTTTATGCAATAAGTAGTATATAAAATGTTACTTCTGGACCAGGGCATTTGGCATACGAAAACCCCATTGATAATAATCATCCTTAATCAAGCATAATTACCTTAAATGCACCTAAAAAACATTAAAAATTCGTTTGTTTTTCGACACTCCAAAATGGATTTTCATTTCTGAACCAAGTCAATTGTGCACATGCAAATACCATTGAAAAATTACCGAAAAAGAGCCAAAAGTCTTATTTAAATCTCTCGGTGTTCAACGCCTCAATATTTAATAAAAAAATGTGCAAAACATTCCCCGTTTTTCGTTCCGACTACAATCCGATCTATTCTTACAGCATCTCCTCTTTCACGACAGCTTATACCGTTTATAGGTACTTACGTGTCTATCGAGGAGAATCATCAATCCTGAATTAACAGGACAGGTCATTATTATTCGATATTACTGTAAGTTCTGAATAGATGGAGGAGTCCCAGAACCGAGAAATGTTTTGAGAATATTTGGCAGCACTCAGTTACCCGTCAATCTTCGTGGGTCATCAATCTCTATGGCCACTCGAGATCTCACCAGTTAAGATTTAAGAACAACTACATTCTCAATAAAAAAGGCGGCGATAGGAATCGAACCCAAAACCTTTTAATTATCAGTCTAACTGTTGACCAACTGAGCTAGTTATTTAGGTCTTGTACATTATAATATCTAATCAGCTATAATAATACATCAAATTGCACAATATTACGAAGTCATTAAAAAAAAGTTTGGATTTGCTAGGATTCGAACCCAAGACCCCTTGGATTGAACGCCAGTACACAGTATACACATCAATCAGTAGGGACAGCTAGGGGTTTTACGGCCGTGTCACAGAATACTAATCTAAACAGAAGCATCACTTGAAAAGGAAGTTAAAAATTAGAAAGAGTAAGGGCCGGTATTATAAAGGCAAGTTAGCATTAACTACCGGTTTATTCCCATGGTAACAATTGTGGACATAATTGTTGTTATGGCAATAAACTGGGAGTTAAAGTTAACTTGCTTTTATAATACTAGGCCTAAGAAGTTTAAATGTCTTTCGTGTCCACTCGGCAACACTCGCGCGTTTCCTTCGACGCGTTGCTTGAAGGCGTAACGCGAGAGAGAAAAAAGAATACGTTACCCTCGAGTTAACACAGGATGGATAAATTTACCTATGAAGAAGCATGGCGGAGTAAAATTTCGTAACGAAAACTACCCAAGTGCGACCTAGTAAGAGTCGAGAGAAAATTTTAATAATAATTATAATTGAATAACATTTACAGCAAAAATGACTGAAATGAGCGATAAACGTGTAGCAGAGAAAAGGAAATGGGGTACCGCTTGTGCTTATAAGGCTCGTGAGTACAAATTTTATTCGAAAAATATGGAATTATGAAATATGGAAAAATATGTTTTATTAGGTGCATGAAAATAGGTCTTTTTCTGCAGCGTTCCGGACTAGTTTGAAACTGTTAAATATATTCGCACATCGAATTAATTACCGCTTTTAAGAGCTGCGTTAAATGTGAGACTTTGTTCGGCGCACGGTTCTGACAGTTTCGGATCTGTCAGGGACTGTTGCAGAAACAGACCTAATGATATTCTGAGTGCGCATCAATGCCACAAGTGGAACTCGCTTTAAAATTAATAGCGTAGACTATAATTCCATTTCCACCTCATCTCTAAATATTTTCAAAGCAAGCACGCATCTCTAATGCACTACTGATTTAAATGGCCAAGGTCATCGGCAGATTGTACGGAAGATCAAAGGTACCGCCTCGAGTGACGCTTCTGTATAGATTAGTATTCTGTGGCCGTGTGTGGCGCGTCGGTGAATTCATCAATTGCTTTTAAATGGGCGTTTTTTAATTCAGCAATTTGTGTGATGGATGCAGAGTAAAGAAAAAGATTAAACAAAAAACCATCTTGGTTAGATTATAATTGATTTATGTTGTGTAAAAAGCTTGAAGTGGTGTAAAACAACATCGCATTCTATGATTGACTTGCAATGATTTTTATCCGTGCCACTTTTTCAACTAGTGACATCTAGTAGCAATAAAATGAAGGCCCGCCAATAACAGCCATATTGGATGTGAAAACGGTAGTATGAACATCAAAGGTGCCGACACCAAGGTTACTAAAGAGACAAGGTTGGCTGGTAACTTTCAACGTCACCACGTCACTCAGTAGGCCCATTTAATGCATTTACACAAATAGATGGCCTACTGGATGACGCGTCACTCCACGAGTTACCAGGCAACCTTCTCTCTTTAGTAATCTTGTGCCGACACGAGCTGTCCCTGCTGATTGATTAATATACTGTGGCCAGTATTTCACCCAGAGAGGTGATTTCACCAACACGCCTACGGCGGATTTCATAAAAACGGTTTTGGATTGAATATATTATATTGTCTATGCTAATTTTGTTATTGATTAAAAAATGAAGTTATATAGTGAACATAATAGGTACAGTTCTTTCGCTCGATCTTTGCAGTTACGTCAGAAAATTATCGACTGAAAATGACAAATTTATAAATTCTATCATTGTTTTAACATACGTATTAGATATGGATAAAAGAATATGTTGATTTCGTTTCTCGAATCGGTAAAGTATGACGTGACTGCAAAGATCGAGCGGAAGAACTATATCTAAATTGATTTTTTAAAGATATACACACGTGTAATACGCTTGATCGTACAGCGCTTAAATTTAAACGAATAAGAAAAGACATTGCTTTGGAGACCTCGATTGGTCTACAAACATCCCACAAAAATACGCTAGAGATAGAATATCAGTTTTTTTAATTTAAAAACCGTATTTACTATATAAAGCAATTTTTTCTGTTATAGAAATCGTTCCTATTCAAATCAACAGTATCTACCTAATATTTTACATTAGGCATTTACGAAAATTAACCCGGTGGATACACTGCACTCTATTTTTTTCACTCTCACATGCACTAAGTCTCTTAATGTTCTCTCTCACACTTCCAACCCGGTTATCAACCGGGTGAATTTTCGTAAACGCCTATTTGTCTAAAGAAATATTACACCTAAGTAATGATGCGAACGTAAAATTTGTTGTTTTATAATTTGTTTTTGTAACACAACTTACTAAAATTGATTTTTTTTTATTTTGCGATCTTAAACCGTTACACATTTTTTTATATTTTGTAAATAATAAATTGCTTAAAAGTTCAGTTATAAAACGAACAGTATAAAACTAAGGTTACTATATTTAGAAGGTACCGCCATTCATTTCCGCGGTTGTCGTCCCCCAAATTAAAAGGGACGCGATGAAGAAGCCATGAAACATTAAGAAGAAAAAGGATAGATACATACATAGTTACTGTTGCTAGGGAGTTTATGAATGAATTTGATTAACCCCAAATTAAAAGAGATAGAAAGTTGGCGCTACCTTCTCAATACAGTAACCTTATATAAAACGATATGGCTAGCGCCATCTAGACCAGGAAAGACGTATCGCAGTACGCTACACCACGGCCGCCTAGAACCCTAGATTAATGAAGCACGAGTGCTTTTGCTTTATACGGCCAGTCGCGTTTGAGAACAGTTGTCGTTAGTATCCCTCTGCACAGTTTTCACTTAAACCAGTGAGTATATAATAGTTATTTCTATACTCACTGCTTAAACACATACCGTTGCCATAGTTTCCACGTTACTTTTGACATCTAATTTAAATTCGAATTATTTGTTCTATTTCAATTTCAAATCACATATAACTGTAATATCTAACCTGTGAGCAAATAAAAATCAGATTAGAGCAGGCGGTGCAAAGAAAATGTATGTCTGTGATTAAATAAAAAGTCAATAAATTTGACAGTCCATGAATGTATTACATTAATTAATTCAGTTAATCACAGACATACATTTTCTTTGCACCGCCTACTCTAATCTGATTTTTATTTGCTCACTTTTTATATTACTTTTTTATCATAAAAAATGCGAAGGTGTTGTGCAATTAGGTAATAGCAATCCAGAAGTTACTGTTTCCTATCACAGTTTGCCTGCAGACTTTGATTTAAATTTGAAATGGAGAGATATTTTAACAAATTACACAGGTACTGGGTGTCTCCATAACGTACGGAGGAGATTGAAAGGATGAATAGAACATCAAAAAATAAGGTTAATCTCATCATATAATTTTTTTTCCAAAAGTCAATAATAAAGGAATTATAAGCTCTTGTGGATCCTTTAAGTTATGAAACTAACATTTTAAATTCAGGTGTAAGGCATATAACTGCGCATTTACAACGTATTTATTAGATCCCCCCTTCTTTTTAAAGGATATAGTTTTAGGGGGTAACTTTTCAGTATTTTATTCCTAACTTTTCATTTGTACATATTTCATCAAAAATTTACGAAGAGAATTTTCTTTAGATTATTTGGCATAAGAAGGCTCTCTTGCTGCATTTCGATAAACCAAACTGCTTTCGAGTAATTGAGGTTTATTAGTTACCCAGCTAGCAAGCACTCGTTAACTTGACGTGAATTTCTGGTCATCAACAGACCAGTACTGACGTTCAATAAGATGTATATTTATCGTTAAATAAACGAACTAATGTCACAGACAGTACACGTCATTTGAGACGTTATTAAAACGTACCAGAATATTGTTATTAACACGTGATTTTAACTAGGTTACTAGAAATTTTTGTATATTAATTTTGCATAATCACTTACATTTTTGAAGGGATTATATTTAGTGAAATACTGTCATTTTCTTCTTGTACACTTTAATTAATCCATAATAGGTACTTTCGAATCCGACCAGGCTCGTCTTCAATGATAAAATGGTGAGTTCTACCTTCGCTTTTTACCACTGAAAACGAGCCCAGCCGGATTCGAAAGTACCTATCTACTGTGGATTATGAGATGACTGAGTATTTCATTAAATAAAATCCCTTCAAGAAGTTATAAAACCAGCCAAAAAAAGAAAGAAGATTATTACAAACACAAAATAAAATTCAGAGATCGTATTACATACAAAATTTTATTCAAATATTACATATAATAAAAAATGGAAATAAATTTTGAGAAATAACACGCAGAATCCTAAAGTTTTAATTATTTCAATAAAGATTTGGCAAATTCAATTTCCTAATAATAAATAATTACTATTAAAAAAACAGAATTAATTGAAAACACATATTTTCGGAGAAGTTAATTAATAAATTATATTAATTCATTATAATTATTAATCATTCAATAGAAAATAAATAAATAAAATAAATACGAAACCATTACAGGCAGAGTTACATTTATTAGAAATTCCTTCTGAAACGCAAAATAAACAAATTCTACAGGCACAAAACTTTGGCACAAAAATATCTTTTGGTCACATAATCATTTATGATTTTAATGATAATATTCTTCACAAATATAATAACTTTTTATGTCACCTGTTAGCTTGAAATTTTTTAAGTTTGTGTACACGTAATTTTTTGTCAAAGCTCTGATGCATGTTTACATATATTTAGTATTGTGTATTGCCACAAATTAATATTATAGCAGATACGAAACCTATCGGCACCTTTGATGTGAGTCTGATTTTTTAATCTTCAGCAATTTTGAATAAAGTATGACAACTTCCCTTTGGAGGCAAGAGGTTAGTATTAAAATTTATTGGACATTTTTGACTAAAAATATTTTGCAGAAGCTCATACGGTAAAGTTTCTCGATGATATGTTTTCAATAAATCTCTTTCATGAATATGCGTATTTGTTTTGAAATTGTCCTACTGTTTATTATTGCACAGCATGTAAATAATATGTATTACACTAAAATTTAACATTAACATCAGACTGATAACACCCATTCTACGATGATGTTTTAGGTACCTATTAACGCGCATGCGACGGCAGGTGCACTTCAGGCTGAATATTCGAAGCATTGTTGTAAGATTTAAATTGCAGTGCGAGGTAATTCAATTTAATTTGGTGAAGATTAGTTATTTGCGTTATTTAAAATAAGTAACAAAAATTGTTAATGTTTAGTAAATGCTTAATTTAATATGCAACTTGCGCTTATTTGCGCATGCGCATTAATAGGATTCAGTATGGGTACAACCTAAAACATGGCCGGCTCCATTAACATTCACTGACGTGTATGTATGGCCGTTTCAATTTGACTTTTAAAAATTTGACGGGTACTCCACTCAGCGCCTCTTGTGAGTTTTTAAGTAATTGCAGTTGCCATTACGTTACTATCAGTAGTTCTGTAGTATCTTTAATAGAGAGCGCTGAGGGGAGTACTCCACGGCATGCTTTCCGGAACCGAATTTTAGGCCATACATACACGTCAGTGAATGTTAATGTTGCTGGCCATGCCTAAAACACAGGATTACCCAATCTACATACAATCTTGTCATTGGCGCTAGTTTCGCGTACAAAATTCTTGGAAACTCGGGGAAGAATGCGCAGTAGTCTCGCTGCTTCTATTCGTAGTTTGGTTTACCGGTTTGGTTCGGGTGTGGTTCGGGCACGTTTGGGCAACTGCAAACACTGCAAGATTTTAAATTTAAATTGTTTGCGCCACGTAAGAATCAACGCACGGAAGAATGCGCAGTGGTTGCATTGAATACACAAATATCAAAGGTACCGACGCCAAGTGAACAGACTGTGTGTATACTGTGATTATAGTGTCGACAATCAGTAAAATAAAATACGTACTTAACTTTGAAATTTAGTACATAAGTTATGTATTCAAGATGTATTCCAAGTAGATGCTTGAACCATTACGAACATAACCTATTTAATGTCACTTTGACTATGAAAAGCTGAAAAAAAAAGTAATTTCACTGTATTAATATACATTTAGGTAATCATGTACAAACAAAAATTAATTTTTCAGGACGGCCACACACAAAGAGTAAAAATTACTAGATAGAGACGCGGGAAATTCAACTTGTTCTCAAACATTTATGCTCATACTATATAAGAAGGCCGTATTAAGTGCGCATGCGCCCGAAAATCATCTGCTTGACCACATTTAACCACATTGTTGCCAGACTGTCTAGTAAATACATGACACAAGCCGCGGTCAAATTAAAATTTAAAAACCGAAGCGTCGTTCATAATTGCAGAGTCTCGGCTCGGACATGTAATTCAGTTTTCATTGGCATGACTGGGGGGTATCGCGATAAGCTATGCATGAACAACGACCCGTCGCGCGTTGAGCGGTCATTCTTATTCCTTCGGTGTGAATTATTACTGTCGTTTATCTCTTGGATTCTTGATACATATTTTGCTTGGTTTCTGGTTACATTTTATAGGATTTTATGTTTTGGGATTCATTAGAAATTATCACTTTTATTTTCATACCTATTAAATTTATCTCGCGTTTTTGCAGCATTCCGCTTTTAGTTTTATTATTGTATTATTGTAGTGCAAGAACATTAATTTCTTAAAAATACAGGGTGTTTAAAAAAAACGTTCGGATACTGTAACCATGAATAGTACTCGCCAAGAGAAACAAAAAAGTTTTATAAGTATAGGTTCGCAAATAATTTTTTTCAAGGATAGAATTGATTTTGCATTGAAGTTAAAAAATTACATTATTATGAAAAAGCAAATAGTAAACGTGTGATTATGTAGACAAAAAATATTTAAAGAAAATGTTCTACATGTCCACCTCCTGCTTGCACACAGGCTTCACATCTTCGACGAAAAGAAGCTCTTATTCTTTCGAATAGTCCTTGATTTTCTTGAATGGTTTGGCAGTTATGTTCTATTCGCTGCTGCAGCTCATTTACGTTATTAACGGGTCTTGAATACACCAGAGATTTTAAATATCCCCAAATGCAAAAATCAAGTGGGTTTAAATCAGGAGATCTAGATGGCGACGGCACTGGGCCTCCTCTTCCTATCCAGTTATTGTTGTACGTTGCATTTAAAAAATTTCTTATAACGATAGCGAAATGTGGAGGAGCCCCATCATCTTTTTATTTTTCTTGGAAAACGTGATTGAAGCCACCTAGATCTCCAAATTTAATCCCATTAGACTTCTGCATTTGGGGATATTTAAAATCTCTGGTGTAATCAAGACCCGTTAATAACGTAAATGAGCTGCAGCAGCGAATAGAATATAACTGCTAAATCTTTCGACAAAATCAAGGATTATTCGAAAGAATGATAGCTTCTTTTCTACGAAGCGAGAGAGGTGGACATTTACTTTAATTATTTTTTGTGTCTAGATAATCACATGTTTACTGTTTGCTTCTTCATAATAATGTAATTTTTTAACTTCAATGCAAAATCAACTCTATCCTTGAAAAAAATTATTTGCGGACCTATACTTATAAGACTTTTTTGTTTCTCTTGGCGAGTACTATTCATGGTTACAGTATCCGAACGTTTTTTTTAAACACCCTGTATATTTTAATATGGAGATATGTTAAAAAAAAGTAGCAGAGAAGACTTCTTTGTACTATCTGCACCAAAAAAATTAAATATTTTCGAAAATGCAACTTAACTCAGCATGAAAAATCTGCGCAACATAAAATACAAGCAGCATTATGTAAAAAGTAACGCATTTATCGTTTCCATTCGATCTAGATTAAATTAAAAATTTGTCACGATCGCTTCAAATCCCGTCAAGAATTTCACGGCACTGAATGATGTAGAGTGGGGGTCGATTACGCGCTATTGAATTTTTCATTATTTACAATTAGTTACAATGAGTTAGAAGCCTAGTGATCTGCGAGCCTGACAAAATCGCTACATAAACGTTAAGCAAGTACTGTGGCAACAGTGTCTTAACTTTTCAAATGCCGCATTCATAATCTAGCACATGCGCATTAATACGGCCTTGCTTGCTTTGCAGCGATTTATGACGCAAAGACTCGCAGCGCGTAATCGACTTCCACTCTGGGCCGTTCATGCCCGTATTCTAATGGCCGTATGCATAGACAAATCTTTAGACTTAAGCCAAAGTAAACCTTTACTTTGAACAATATAACTATACGGCGCACAATTTGATATGAAGTTAGCTTTAAGTATCAAGTCCACCTTGAGATTTGTCTGTGCATACGGCCATTAGTGCTTCCTAGAGGAGTTCCTCGTTCAAGGCGATGCACACGATGTTGCCAACCTGAGCGGCTAGAAATTCACGTGCTAAGAGGAAACAAAACGAGTTTCAGTAAAGTAATTAAGATTTATTTAGTTAACAAAAACATTATAATAAATGTTCGAAATGTCCTCCTTCACGTTTTAAACAATGCGTTAACCCTACGTTAGGCGCGCCAGTTTCTGTAACGAGTTTAGTCGCGCGGTCTACAGGTGTAGACCATTTTAAACATTGTTTATAATTGTTAATGTAAGTGTACTTTTTTTTATATATTCGGAAATAATTTTTTGGGTTCCATATAAAAGAACTAAATTGATCTTAAATGAATATATTTGTACTTATTGTGGTAGGAGAACAATGAACTGAATTATGCATTTCATCCTCGCTTGATAATTCATTATACCACTGCATCCAACATTTGGGTCGGAGGACCTATCAATACGTCGTTTCTTCAAAGCTGACATATTTATACCTGAATTATTGAAAGAAGAAAACAAGGTATGCACAAAAGAATAAATAAAAGATTCTAAAAACAGTTTATTTACTCACAAAACTTTAAGGCCCGGTTTTTTCATCTCTGAGTAAGTGCCAAGTTACTACTTGACGATTAGCGCAATGCGTTTTCCTATCTTTAATCATCAAGTATTTTACTGGCCACTTACTCAGAGATGAAAAAACCGGGCCTAAAACTAATTAAATACAAAATATGTAACACAGTTAGGCGCACGGTCTACACCTGTAGACCAAGCGTAGTTTTACTGGAACAACTTGCACTGAGAATCTCACAGAACGCAATGGGGTTATCAATTCGATAAAACACTATATAACAAATAGGTACTGAAAGGCACGCATGGGCAAATAATACCTAGTCAAAAATATTACAATTTAAAAAAAACATGGTCTACGATCGTAGACCGCGCGACTAACGTAGGGTTAAGCAATTATCAAATGAAATATATAACCTCAAATATTTACAAAGTACTATTGCTATCAAAAAACTAGGACAAGACTTTTTAAGCTGTATAAAACTGCTAAATTTAAAATTATTTGAAATGGTCAATTGTCAATCATACCTACAGTAAATATTGTTTAAAAAGCTAGGATAGCTGCTTGCATAGAAAAGGGCGTTACAGTTAGACAAACTGCTCAGAATTTCAGCATTAACAAAAATACAGTTACTGGCTTGACAACAAAGTTAGATTCAATATACTAAAATAATGGAAACACATGGCTTCTGGATTTAAAAGTTGCCCTAGCCCTAGTTATTTATGATATCGATAATACATACATATATATTTCTTGTTTAGGGATTTAAATCATGACAATATCGACGCAATTTAATAATAGCGTCGATATTGACTCTTAAATACATTACTACTTATCAAATACACTCCAAATTTTCAATATGAAAATGTAAACGTCACCGGGAGTTTTGTGAATGGATAAAACGGACATACAGCGTGTAATCGAATAAGTTTCACATAATACTGTAAGTTTTTCATCATATAAGGAATGGATTCTGCAAATATCAACGTTCTTGCTCGAAAATAAAAAACTGACCTACCACAAGAAACGACAAATTTCAACACAACACTTGCAACTATCGTAATCCTCTGACACTGTGAACAGGCGTACACACAGTAATAATAATAAAGAATCATAAATTAAGGGATGATAAGTTCGGCGCTTTTTGTTCCAATAATACTTTTAATGTGACCTTTATTGAATTAATTGTTGCCTATTTTTTTACTTATTGTTAGATAGAATTTATGATTACTGTTTTATTTTTAATTAAGGAAATAAAATTATTATGTAACATTATTTTGTGAAAAATCTGCATATCTATTACTTAAATATTAATTTAAAAAACAGCTGGGAATCTCCGTATTCTTTCGTACGAAAGTAATAAATGACCTGCCTCAACGTTTAAGGTTCAAACAGAAAGCAACGCCGTCACGCGCCGTTATCTGTCAAATTAATATTAAATACAAAGGTTCAAATGTCCTTGCACGGAATGAACGACGTCAAGCGGCGTTGCACGCGAGAAGTTGGTCAACTTCCAACTTTGACGGCGGCAAACGTCATAATACATAGCCAAATTTGTACCACCATCGCATTTTCCTCTAGTAATTTCTTGTATATGTGGATAATACAACATACAATACATCAGGTATAAAAGATACATGCATAATACTGTCGCGATGAAGGGCGGCGCCTCCATCATGTCGCGGAAGGCCGGCTGCCTCCACCATGTCACGGAATGCCCACAGGCCTCCACTAGGTCACGGCCCGGGGTTTTTATCCGTTGAGGGCGTAGGTAAGGTAATAGATGGTAGAGCTTGAAAACACAATGTTTTTAAAAAAAAGAAAGTAATACCTCTTTATTAAGTAATTTAAATAAGTTTAAATGCGGGGGTTCGTCTCGTAGTTTTAGGGAATGCGGTCCTGGTGTCTAAGACAACGGTTGCTCACGTCTTTCCCGGGGGTCGGGTGTTGTAGTCGGCTAACAGGTCTGTAGCAGCTCGCTGTAGTAGCGTCTACTTATCGGCCAGCGTCGTGAGGTGGAAGCGTCCTGACGGCGAACGGCGTCGGCTGCAGAGCGTCCTGGTGTGGAACGTGTTGCAGAGCGTCCTGACGGCGAACGGCGTCGGCTGCAGAGCGTCCTGATGCGGGACGGTCGTGTTGTAGAGCTTCCTTGACGGGGAACGGCGTCGGCTGCAGAGGGTCCAGATGTGGAACGGGTCGGGCTCTAGAGCGTCTAAATGGCAGGGCGGCGTCTCGATGGCGTTGGTACTAGTACCCACTGAGTCGGATGGTAGAGCGACTAGTTGCAGGACAGCGTCCCGGCGCGCGGCGCCCCGGTGCGTCGGCACCAGTGGCCACGGAGTCGGTTCGGTAGAACGACTGCCTTCCTAATTTTGGCCCGCATTTTTATACACCGTTTTTGGCTAGTTTGCATGTTGCATCTCTTTGTTCTCGCCCCGTGTTTCGCCCATCGATTTCATATGTGCGCGGCCTCGTTTATCGTAATTTTCGCTGAGCTCTATCGTTGCGGAATTGGAACCGATTACCTAGTTCTTTCGACACAGTTGCGGTGCCCTCGATTTCACAAGTTCGCGTTGCAATTCTTTGTTCGCGGAATACAACAAAAATTCCCTCGCGGTTTTTCTTAGAAAAATCCCTTTCGTGACAATACTATAAATAGTTGAAGTTATTTTTATTTTTCGGTTAGATTGACGTCGTTCCACGCCGCTTTATCTGTGCATGTCTTTTGAAGTGACAATTGGCGGCGTTGCAACGGTGCGTAACGGCGTTGCATTCTGTTTGACCCTTTATTGTATCGCATCTGCGGGTTTACTGCTCTCATTTCTTGCATATAATAGTAACTCGTGTCTAAATAAAAACCTGGTCAAGTAGGCTACATTTAGTAATTCTGTTATGTAAATGCAAAGGAAAAATTCTCTATCACAACCCACTTGACCAGGTTTTTATTTAGACGCTCGTTTTATTTCGCTCAGCCGTTCGGGCCGTCCGGGGCTTTAAATCAAAGCCAGCGGTTCTCAAACGTTTTATATATTGTTTGATTTTAATGACAATGTGATGACAACCTAGTGTGATATGTATATGTATGTTATTAGAGATATTGACGCGGCAAAACATGTATCATGTACTAAAGCCAAATAAAGATTATTATTATTATAAAAACTAAACATATATTTTTTCAGAGTTATTCTCTGTTCACAAATTAAAAGACCACTGGCGATGTTGCCTTGTGAAATGTACAACCGGCAGCTTTGTCTTAGTTAGAAATTTGGTAACAAAGTTGAGAAGTAGTGTTTGAAATAAACGTCAAGGTTATGCGTGCTGAACAGATCCGTGGTGCTAAATTTAATAATTGTGATCATAATTGTGATAGATTCATGATTTTTAAGTGTTAAAGAATGGTTGGAATAAGCATAAAGATTTTACCGAAAAAATTTCAAGTTTTTCATGTATTTGCCGGTTGCTTAAATCTGGTGCCAATTTTTTTATTTCAACATAACATTTGACGAGTGCTTCTTTCATTTTGGCATTTAAAATATTTTTCTGCTTTCGAGGCATTGAAACGGCTTGTTAAAATGAATATAAATATAAACAATATAATAATAAAATTGATTTGACAAATTACTTTGACATGAAACTTCAAATACCTTGCAACCTTGCTATTTTGATGTTTTATAGAGGACTTATGTTTTATACCAACATAATGCAACAGGTGGTGGTTTTTTGATTAGTGAACATCGGACAAGAACCAACTGTAAATAGTGAACAACGTATATTATTGTCATTTTTTTCAAACGTATGTCGTAACTTCGCTTCTTTTCTTTTGTATTAGTTGTGGTTACAATATGTGAAACTTATTCGATTACACGCTGTATGTATTAATTAATACAATAATAAAACTAAAAGCGGAATGCTGCAAAAACGCGAGATAAATTTAATAGGTATGAAAATAAACCTGATCATTTCTAATGAATTCCAAAACATAAAATCGTATAAAGTGTAACCAGAAATCATAAACCAGAAACCAAGCAAAATATAACCTGTGAGCAACTAAAAATCAGATTAGAGCAGGCGGTGCAAAGAAAATGTATGTCTGTGATTAAATGAAAAGTCAATAAATTTGACAGCGCATGAATGTATTACATTAATTAATTCAGTTAATCACAGACATACATTTTCTTTGCACCGCCTACTCTAATCTGATTTTTATTTGCTCACTTTTTATATCAAGAACCCAAGAGATAACCGACAGCGATAATTCACACCGAAGGAATAAGGCTATGTCCTAATTGAACAGGCATCGCACGATCGGGTGATGAGCGATGATCGATCGCATCGCGTGTTGATCGCGCAATCTAGATGTGTGTCCTCATACTGATAGCTTATTCGTGTGACCAGACGTCGTCGTGCTCACAAACACACCATCGCGCGATCACCTCAGTGGTAAAATGAAGTAGTTCGAGTGGTTCGAGTTTCCTAGCTGAAATGACTTCCAAGAACGAGGATGCTGCGTTCTTACTCGGAAATGTTTATTTATCGTCTCTTATTGTAGAACCTCCTTCAAAAAAAAAAGGAAACGTACATATGAAATGTACCAAAGCGAGTCTAAACTCGGAGAGTTTCACCATTTGTATCACGAGCTGCGAAGTCAAGAGGATGTATTTTACCAATACACCAGAATATCAGTAGCAACATTCGATTATATCTGTAAAAATATTGAAGGAGAGTGCAGCCATCAAGTCAAGGGTTTAAATCAACCTCGTTAATCAACGTTTCTTCAAACTCCATTTTCAAAAAGCTCGATAGCGCGTCGAAAAACAAACTAGTTTGATTTTGAGCGATCAAACGTCTACTGGTCGCGTTGATCGATCAAAGTCGGTATCTGATTAGGACACTCCCGTTCAAGATATTAAGTTTGATTTTTAACCGATGAGGCGATGTACGCGACGCGATATCAAAAGAAACACGTGGAGCGTTCTCCCTCATCGCGCGATCGCGTTTAGGTTCTAAAGAGGACACCTAAATTAGATTATAGAGCTGTGTCAATCGTGATTGATTCGATCATTTGATTGCAATCATACAAAAGTATTGATGATTGCATTCGCTATTGTATAAATGTGTCGTTCATTAATTCAATCAGATGATTGTAACGGTGATTGCAATCATAGCATTCCATTCACTCTTACGCAATCATTTGAATTCAATCAAATGATTGTAATGGTGATTGCAATCATAACATTCCATTCACGCTTACACAATCATTTGATTGAATTGGTCAATAATACATTCGTAATAACTGGTACTTGATGAGATGAATGAATGATTACCGACGATGAACGAATGCTTTTAGATCGTGTAACACTTGAAGCGAAATATGTATAAGAAACGAAATTAATATTTCTCTCAAAAAATAAATAAAATGTCGATAGAAGCAAACGATATTACCACATTAAGTTTGTCTCACGTCTTACATTGCACGCGTTTCGATTAAGAATGGTAAAGGTTATTGCCGTTATTGGTTAATCAGTCGCACGTCGCATGATGGTCGCATGCAGCGCCCCCAAGACCGAGATCGGCACGTTGCGAGATTGATTGACTACACAATCAATCGTTCTTTTCAATCACAATCATTCTTTTCAATCAATCATTTTTTTCAATCATCGTTCTTTCCAATCAATCATTCTTTACAATCAACCGTTCTTTACAATCAATGAACGATATGATTGATCGGATCAAATGACCGAATCTTTTTTCATATCAATACTTGAATGATCGAATCTTTGAAAATGAACGATTGACACAGCTCTATATAGATTATTGAAGTTTGATATTTCGATCGTCCGATACAACGACCATCGTCATAGCCCAATCGCGCGATGCCTTTTCAGTTAGGACATAGCCTTAAGAATGACCGCTCAACGCGCGACGGGTCGTTGTTCATGCATAGCTTATCGCGATACCCCCTACTCATGTCATGCCAATGAAAACTGAATTACATGTGCGAGACTATGCAATTATGAGCGACGCTTGGGTTTTTAAATTTTAATTTGAACGCGGCTTATGTCCTCATGTGTCATGTTCATGTATTTACTAGACAGTCTGGCAACAATGTGGTCGACCAGATGATTTTGCGGCGCATGTGCGCTGAATAACAGCCTTCTTATACATGATTACCGAAAACCGATTAGTCCCAATGCTGGGGATGAATGGATTTATGGTGAATTTTGGAACGCATAGGTAGATAACTGCTTCAACCGGTAGACTAACCGGTGAATTTTGAAATTTTCAAATCATATGCAAATGTGAGGTAATTTTTGCTGTACGCCAAGTGTCCGGCCGTTTTCGAAGGTATACTACCGGGACACTAGAAACACTTCTAGAACACGTGTACTCAGTTACTGGAATGTGGGACACATGTCCTCTAAGTGCAGGGTTCATTTTTCGAAAGCGGCCATTGTCTGATATTTAATACAAATAAGAACATCTGTTTTACTAAAGTACCACATTTCAGACAAACTAACTACATCAGCAATGGACCACAATAACACATTTTCTTCATTCGGAATCATCTACAACCATAATAACAATTTCTTCCTCATCCGCTTCTGATTCATCCTCAATTAAACCAAAATCATCTTCTGAGTCAGACGTATCTAAAGAAGGAGTAATTATAAATGGTGGAATATCAGCAACGTCTCGGACACTCATGTATTTTTGAAAGTCATTGGTGATTTCCTTTTCAGTATGCTGAATAAAATTAATCCATTTTTCCCGTGTGCATTTTTCAAGTGTTTTGCACCAAATTTCTACAACTCTGTCTTTCATTCCCAGTCTTGCTTGAATTCTCTGATCATAATATGTTTTGCAAAAACCCCATGCTAATTCTATCGGATTATACTGACAGTTATAAGGAGGTAGACGCAACACTTCATGATCCTCCTCTTGTAATAATTGATCAATTTCATATCTCCGGAATGTTGAATTGTTTAAGAATGGCTTGACTACATTTAAAAGTTGTTTTTTTTGTAAAACTGTTGTCAAATGGTATATCATGTTCAGTCAACCATTGTTTTATTACTTCTTTACGTGAAGCACTAGTTGGAGGACTCTCAAGACGGACGAACTGAATGGTATGGGGCATTATCTATGACAATGATGCATTTTGAATTTAATAATCTTAAAGCTGGAATCAAATTTTCAATTACCCATTTTTTTGAAAAGCTCTCCATTCATTGTTTTGTGATAATCTCGGTCATTAACTTTACTCTCCAGTTTAAGATCACAACCAGGTAAGAACCCATCATTACTTCCAGCATTAAGAACAGTATACCTTCTACCTTCACTCTTGAAAACTGAAGGCATACCTTTGGAAGCGCTTTCTAATACCTACTGATGGACTTGACTGCCATTTTGGAAGACCCAAGTTTCATCCAAGAACACAAATTTAACGTCTTTCAAAAATTTCATATATTTAGCACAAAAACCTACTCTACTAAGAAGGTTTTGTTGCCTTTAAGTAATTATAGTTCTTCGGTCAACTTTCTTAAATTTGTAACCAATTTGCTTGATGAGTCTGTAGAGAGATGTCTTACTTTGACAGAAATCCAGTTGTTCTCTAGCATATTCAAAAATGATTTGAATATTTACATATTCAGTGGTTTTAATTTTTGCAAAGATGTAATCATTCAATGTTTCTTGAAAACCATAGCTGCTTTCCTTTTGAGAGTGAGATGTTCTGGTGCTCTAAGTTTGGAGCAGTTCAGTGTCAAATCACGCAATTAAGTAAAAGGAACGCAAACAGGGGCGCACAGAATGAGATGGATAATATCTAACCTAAAATATGTACATTTGATTGTAAATCCTGTATAATTTATTTAAATGGACAGTAAGATTTTCAGTTTGTTCATTAGCCATAACTTATAATACGTCTTAAGTATGTAGAATCTTAATCTATTTTCTGCCGATTGACATGTAGTCGTAATTTTAAATTTTACCGCGCAAATTTGACATTAGGGGTTCTTGCACCAGCCAAAAAGTAGGTGCTTGAGAGGGAAGGAAGGTGCAAACGTAGAGCACCGGTGTTAAAAGCTCCAGTCAAAAGGAAACCAACATAGTGCATATCAAAGTTGCACAGTGTAGCTCCTATCGTTAAAAGGAAAGCAGCACATGACTATAACCGACAGCTTTTCTTCCACGGCTACTATACTGGGTTCTAGTGACTGTCCTTCTTGAGTTTTTGAAAGTATTCTCCTCATGGTTCTGGGAGATATCTAAAATTATGGTGATATTTGTTAGATGCACATATACAGTTTAAAACTTTACCTGGAAAACTAGAGCTACACGATCAATACTTGCAGCAGCATTATTTGAATCTTTAAAAAATTCATGGTAGCAACAACGCACTGCTTCACGGGTAAAACTGCACTTTAGGTTCCTAAATTTGCGCGTACTCAGAACTGTCAGATGCTCGTGCCGTGTTGCAGTTTAATATGTAGTTAAATATAAGATTAGATTTATTAAATTGTGCTTAATTTATTCCTTTCTGATATAAAGTTTGTTAGTGTTATTTTATAATTTTTTTCATAATAAGAAAATGACAGTTCTGAGTACGCGCAAATTTAGGAACCTAAAGTGCAGTTTTACCGCTTCACGTTCTATTAAAGTTAAACGGGATGAAACGTGTTCCATTTCAAATAATAAAACTCAAGCTCCTACAAAATGTACAAGAGTCTAGCCATCAAACCAGGAGGAGCAATTCAGTAGTTACTAAAGTTAACATAGATGGCGTGCAGAAATGCGATTGAATCTCGAAATCAGAAACAAATGTTTTGAATTTGACACATAACGAATATTTAGTATTACTCTCTGTGTTAAAGCTTCCTGTTTCATGCCCAACTACATAGATACGTTCGTTCGAAATTGCATTTATTTAGTAAATGAAAATTATATTAAATTTCAAAATGCAAGGATTTGTATGAATATTGTTTGAAACTATTTATTAGAAAAGACATATTGTAATCAAAGCGCAAAACTTTATTTGTGATCACATTTGGATGGGACCACATCTTCTAAACCCGGAAAGTCGTTTTAATTTTCTCTGCTGAGGAGGACATCAAAGCTGATCAAATAAATATGTACTTACGTATTTAGATTTAAAAAAAATAATTGTGGCTAAATTATTTGATTTTTATTTAATGTGAGAAAAGTTTTAAAGAAATTTTCTTTTAAATTTCCTTTTGAATCTTTAGGCGAAGTGGTTGTGACGAGTTTAGCGAAGGAATGGAATGAATAAAAAATAATAATTAAGATTCTTTAGCTTCTGGAGAAATCTAATAAAAATATAAATGGCAAGTATCTACATATTTTAATTTATATGTTCTGATATTTGACTTTTCCTATAATTTTTGCTACTTCAATATCAATTGAATAATTTCAAAATTAATTACATTTAAATTTCCAAATTGTTACAAATCAATTTAAATGTGTTTTAAATACATATTTTTTAATTACTTTTTTAAAATAAAAACAGATACAATACCAAATTATAAAATGTGCAGTAAAGAAAATTAAAAAAAGAAAAAAATAGGTTATTTAATATGTATTGTTACCTGGTACCAATAAAATAACAATTATTTAAGAAATTAGAATTAACGCAACAATTTTAAAAATAATTTAAAACACGCTCTTATTCTTTAAAAATTATTTAAAAAAATGTAAATGTAATTCGTTAGACAGTTGTAAATTAAATTTAAGAGTCGACGTTTTCGCTGATAAATAATAAACAAAAATAAAGTTTTAATCTAAATTGCCTAAAAATGCTTCCATTTGTTCTGACGATACATGATAATCATATTTTAAGTTAAGTATGTTATGAAAATGTCAGTTTTCTAATACTACACATGCAAATATAATCTTATTATTATTATTATATATTTATAATTAATGTAACGAATTATGTAATGTCATTTTCTTGAGTATTTATTAGTATTTAATTTTTTTTTCGTTATAACGATCAACAACTTCAATCAACTGCAAAGCATTATTAACAGGCTTTCTGAGAATAATATTGTATTTGTTATGTTAACCTATGTTATTTACTTCTTATTTTATTGTTTATTGTGAATAAAATTTTTATTCTTATCAGATTTACAATTAATTCTAATAATACAACAGACGTATAAAATTAAAATTTTGAAATTTGTAAATTACGTACTTATATCTGAAATGTGTGGCTTAATTTAAATATTCGTTTACTTTCGTATTCGTTAAAAGTCGGATGAAGTCGTTTTTGCTCCTCCGTGTTTGATGGCTAGACACTTGTACAAAATGTACATACATACAAACCTGAACTTAAGAAAGCAAATTTACATTACTTACTCCAAATAAATATATCTTCAGAAAAATGTGTCTTGAAAAAGGCACAGATTTTTCGTAAATGAAATCAAATGAAACAAAGAAATGCCAAGCACAAATACGCAAATTACAAAACGATTTCAATGAACGTCAAAAACAAATTGTCAGCAGTAGTTAGGGATGTTTATTTATTATCAAGGATGCATTGCTGCAAACATAAATTTGAATTTCCAACGCCTACCGAGATGCAACTCTTTTTGAATTGGAATATATGCACGAAGAAGACATACATAAATATGAAAACCATGAAAATCATGAGGTGACTGTAGAAGACACAAGGAAGAATCATATCTATTGTCCATTATGTAAAATAATTGTTTTAGACGAAGTGGTAACTCAGGTGTTAGAAAATAACTCAGAAATCAGAATTCATCATAAAGAAGAGACATTGCAGTCTATGGAAACTCGTAGAAGAATGCTAGGTGAAGACTTTAAATTTTATTAATAATTTAGATGCAGACTCACTGGAAAAACTAGATAGCAAATATCAAAATCTGAAACAGGAATTTGAAATTGTATCAAGAAAGAGAAGAATGGATATATAAGAATACTTTCCATCAGCAAAAAACCCAAAATAGTAAATTTGTTTTTTTAGGTATGGTTATGAAATATAAAGCAAATTTTTGCGAGATACCGGTATGATGCGTTATGGTTATTTGCGGTTATATTAATTTAACCTCCCACTACTAAGTTCTTGCGTTACCGCTTGATTCGAGAAAATGAAAAAAGTATGTATTGGTATGGTATATTTCAGGTGCGTGTAACAATTTGAACTAGTTTATTTTAAAAATTGTGTCTGTAATACATAAAATCACTAAAAAATGAACCATACCATAAGCAGCGGTTAAGTAAGTACTATCGCTGACACTATAAACAGAACGACAAGCAATAAAACTGTGCGAAACTCGACCTTATTGCACCGGCATGATGTGAGCCTTACGCTCAGGTCATAAAATGTGTTAATCTAGGATGCCAGATATAAATCTTGGACAGGAAAAATACGCTTTAGGAAACGGGTTAGATATTCTGTGTCAAAACTAACTTCTTAACAGACAGATGACAGCAGTTTTACGACGCCGGCGCCGCTTGCGATCAGTTATAAAATAGTCCAAAAAAAATCTTTACGATTCTTACGGTTACGATTACGACTAAAATTGCGATTGCGATTAAAATCGAGTTATAAATCGGCCTTGATACCTGACTCGTATTTTATGAAAAATAAGGAGATTGATTTCTTAATTATGAATATTGGGAATGATTTCGTAAAAATTTAATTTATTTTCTACACTTTGGTGGCAAAAGATAGGATATTTATCCGAATTTTTTTTAAATTTTTGTAATTAAAATCGACGTTTTGATTGACAATGACGACCAAAATTTAATGTTCGCAAGTGCACCTACATAAATTAATTTTACATTCAAGGTATCAACACAGTCTACATACAGTCTGTTCACTTGGCGTCGGTACCTTTGATCTTTGTGTCTTCAATGCAACCACTGCGCATTCCTCCGTGCGTTGATTCTTACGTGGCGCAAACAATTTAAATTTAAAATCTTGCAGTATTTGCAGTTGCCCGAACGTGCCCGAACCAAGCCGGTAAACTAAACTACGAATAGAAACAGCGAGACTACTGCGCATTCATCCCCGAGTTTCCAAGAATTGTGTACGCGAAACTAGCGCCAGTGACAAGACTGTATGTAGACTGTGGTATCAACGTTACAGGAAAACTTTATAAGCATTAGCTCGACATGAAATTTATTCCGTGGTCAACCGAAATCCGAAAGTCTGGCAACATTGCACGCTTTTGAAGTGCAGAAATGACGAAATTGCGCGCATGCACATTCAAAGCAAGGTTACTAAAGAGACAAGGTTGCCTGGTAACTTTCAACGTCACCGCAACGTCACTCAGTAGGCCCATTTAATGCATGTACTATCGCTGACACTATAAACAGAACGAGAAGCAATAAAACTGTGCGAAACTCGACCTTATTGCACCGGCATGATGTGAGCCTTACGCTCAGGTCATAAAATGTGTTAATCTAGGATGCCAGGTATAAATCTTGGACAGGAAAAATACGCTTTAGGAAACGGGTATTAAAATTGAATATTGAATTAGCAAATATAAATTTGGGGTCTCATGTTCGTATCTTTTATTTCTGCATATTCAGTCAAACACAAATAATTTCGGTTTCAACAATTCCTTTTTTGTAAATAAATATTTCTAGGATTTATTTTTTATAATAAATTTGATGTCATTACTTTGTACTATTATTTTTTCTCGGATAAGTAAACTACGATCAAATTCTTTTGTTACACTAAAATTAGCATACATATACAGGATGTCCCAACAGTGTGTTCTCGAGCCATATCTCCATAACTATTAAGGATACAAAAAAATTTTCAATACAATTTCGTTTTTAATTTAAGAGATCTACAACACGAAATTATTTTCATCTATACAGAGTGAATCAAAACAGTGGTGCCGGACACAACTATTTTATTTCAAATGGAATGCCCTATATATGAAACCAAATTTGGATTGCCCATAGAATTCTACACATTTTCTGTATACTATTGCCTATACCTAAACCTAACCGTTCTTCAGATATTTAAAATTTTGTCTAAAAACTGCCATTTGCAGCCGTTATTTTATTTATTGATATTTTATTTATTTTTAACTCTAAGAAAAAGATTTTTGGTACAGATGTAGTTGATACATAAGCTTATCATAAGCCATTATTAAATGTACTTTTATCGCTACAGGGTGCTCGTGGTAATAAACAAAATCTCAGAAATTTCAAAATGACAGAACTCAATTTTCTTAAATAGCATGCCCTATATTTTTCTATCCTAAATTCTTCGATTAATAAAGTACTTTCATTTTTGTTAAGTATGTCTTATACCTATCTGCGATATTTTCTGAGATTTTTAGATTTATTTGAATTATTTCTTTTAAAACGAGTTATTGTCTAAGGTGGCCGTGGAAAACGGCAAACAAATGAACTTGTTGACTTTAATAATTAATTTTTAAGCAGCAATAATGTACAGGCATTAGTTAGTTCTGGTACGTGACTCCTTTAAACAGTTATACATTTTTTTGTACTTACGTCATACATGCCCCAAGCTCTCTATGAGCTTGTCAGGAATGCGTTAAGCTGGTTATTGTAATATTCCCCGCTGCGGCTGCGACCAACCTACTAAATGTTTTCCATCGGCATTCGTCTTAAAAACCGGGAAAATGCAGAAAACCTAGTTCGAAGGGGGCGAAATGAATCCTGAACACAATCCGATACATAAGTGTTCCGTTTGTCACATAGAACCCATATGTACCAGGAGGGGATTCGAACACACACCTATAATTGCTCGACCAACCGTCAAGCCCGTTGCCAGCGGATCCAACCAACTTTGGCTATGCAACCATTTAGTAAAGAAATAATTCAATAAATCTAATAATTCATATCTTAACAAGTTCCCAACAGTCTAACACTTTGAAAAATAATTATTAATGTCAACCGGTTTATTGTTTGCCGGTTTTCCACAGCCACCTTAGACAAGTGTTCGTTTTAAAAGAAATAATTCAAATAGATCTGAAAATCTCAAAAAATATCGCAGATAGGTATAAGACATACTTAACAAAAATGAAAGTACTTTATTAATCGAAGAATTTAGGATAGAAAAATATAGGGCATGCTATTTAAGAAAATTGTGTTTTGCCATTTTGAAATTTCTGAGATTTCGTTTATTACCATGACCACCCTGTAGCGATAAAAGTACATTTAATAACGGCTTATGATAAGCTTATGTATCAACTACATCTGTATCAAAAATCTTTTTACAGTTAAAATTAAATAAAATATCAATAAATAAAATAGTGGCTGCAAATGGTAGCTTTTAGACAAAATGTTAAATATCTCAAGAACGGTTAGGTTTGGGTATAGGCAATGGTATATAGAAAATGTGTAGAATTTTATGGGCAATCCAAATTTGGTTTCATATATAGGGTATGCTATTTGAAATAAAAAAAGTTTTGTCCGGCACCACTGTTTTGATTCACTCTGTATAAATGAAAATAATTTCTTGTTGCAGATCTCTTAAATTAAAAAAGAAATTGTATTGAAAATTTTTTTCTATCTTCAGTACTTATGGAGATATGGTCCGAGAGCACACTGTTGGGACACCCTGTATGTGAGAATTCCTTATATAGTGCTTACTTTATTTTTTTTCTGAGAAAGATTGGGTCTGCTTATACTGTAAATAATACTAAATCTGTTTATATTTTTGGAAATCGTTTAAAGAAATAAGTGAAACCGAATTAAAAATATTCCCAGAAATTATGTTCTGGGTTTTGCCACTATAATGAATTATGAGGGTAAGTGAATAGGATTTATCCCTACTTTTAAATGAAACAATATAAATTGGTAGAAGAATTTTTTGTTTCTTCATTTCTATACTAATTGCGTTCGATTGTGTTTTGAAAATGGAGCGGCATCAGTTAGGTCCACAGTGCACCATCGCAGAAAAAGGAAAAATTATAGGAATGTGGCAAAGTGGCAAATCGTATAGTGAAATAAGCGAGTTGATTCATAAATCGGTAAGTCAATTTATTTATTTCACCGTATTCTATTATTATTATCATTATTGTGTAATAAATTCTTTTAACGGACACTTAAAATTCACTATCAGTTGATAGCTTGTCGGGAGTCAAAATAAAGAAATAAAGTTATCAAGGGAACCTAAAAAGGTAAAATGAACTCTTTATATCTAAAAATTATGTTAAATAATTAATTTATTTTAATACTTTTTTAAATAAGTTTTATTAAATATTGATTAGCAAAATCAGTATATTTATTAACAAAATTCAGTCATATCTGAATTTTGCGCATTTCTATAAAACGTCTTTTGAAAATATTATTCACAATATAATATATATATACCGGGTGCTGCACCCTGTATACATATATAATATAATTAGTATGTATTTTCAAAATCAAAATTATAATTATTTTCTAACGAATGTTAATGATTTTCATTACTTTTTGAACACAATATTTATATTGGTTTAAATTTTTCTATGTGACCTGTATTAAAATTTAAACATTTGATTTCATAAACCACGTTAGGTTGCTTTAATTTCGGTGATTTAGTTTTTAAGAATTCTCAAATAAAATACTAATATTTTATGTTGTGTGCAAAATTAAGATGTCACTGAATTCTGTTAATAAATATATGAATTTTACTACTTGCTATTTTTTACTACTGGAAAAAATGCAGAAATTGAAAAGAAACTTTGAATTTTCAAAATTATTAGCTTTTGGAAATTTAGAAACACTTTCTAAGGGCCAGTTTTATAATGGAATTTAAACGAGAATTTTAAAATGAAAGTCACATTCAGATGTGTGAACAAATGAATTTTTGCAGCTGTTTTTACGCTTGAAAGAGATTTTAAATTTAAAGTCTCCTTTAAATTCGATTATAAAACTGGCTCTAATTCTTTAATAATTCTTTTTTTTTTCAAGTGTAAGGAAATCATAATTTACACAATAGAGTTTCATTATTTATTCATATATTTCAAATATTGTAATTAATTATTTCAGAAATCTACCATTCACCGATGGATACTACGTTACAGAAACGAAGGTCTCGTAGAGAGGAAACGAAGACCACTTGGTCTAAATAAGATAACTACAGCCCATGAGGATGAACAAATCTTAAATACAATAAGAAATAGTCCTTTTCTTTCCAGTCGGCAAGTTCTAGACACAACGGGAATTGCTTGTTCGACGAGGACCGTTATAAGAAGACTTGCCAATGGAGGGTTACGAAACCGCAAATCAGCTAAAGTTATAGATTTCACACCGCGCCATGCCGAAGCAAGAGTCAATTTTGCAATTCAAAATCTGTACAGAAACTGGGAAAATGTAGTGTTTTCTGACGAGAAAGTGTTTAGGTCGGATGAAAATATTCAAAAACTAGTTTATCGTCCAGTAAATACACGATATGGCTACACCATATGTCAATAAGACAAAGAGAAGTGGTAGAGTGTCAGTCGCTTATTGGGGCTGGATGTCAACGCATGGTCCTGGCGAATTAGTCCCAATTAATGGAAGATTAACATCCCGGCAATATACAAACATTCTTGAACAGCATTTATTACCTTTGGCGTATGCTAATGATAGAGGTATTGCATTTGTCCAGGATAATTCGGCCATTCATACTGGCAGAGTTGTTCAAGAATGGTTTGAAGAATATCCAGAAATTGATGTGATTCCCTGGCCTGCTAAATCTCCGGATTTCAACCCCATTGAAAATTTGTGGGCAAATGTTATTCGACAATGGGATGACGGAAATGCAAATTTAAAGAATAGGGAATTTTTACAAGAACATATAAATGGCATTTGGAATCAATTGGGGTTAGGAAATTTATGCCTACATTTAGTCGGTTCTATGTCGAGGCGATTAGAGGAAGTCATTACAAATGGAGGATATTATACTAAATATTAATATTTTCAAGTATTTATGTAAAAACGAATTGTATTATATGTTATATAAAGAAAGTTATTTTGAAATGTTTTTCTTTCTAAACAAAAGAACAATATTGAAATTAGAAATTAAAAATTATATTCCACAGCTTAACGTATGAAACTACTGAACATGTCTCTGGAATTACTTGTTTTTATTCAGCAGATCAAATAAACATTATTATTATTACTATAACGATAAGAAGTTTTATTTTCCACTGGAAGTGCGTCGCCAAGAACCAGCAACTCCATTTTAATGGAGTAAAAATTTATCAGTATGAACAAAATTTCAAAATCTCAACTAAATGTTGGATAAGTGGATAGTTATTTCTTTTCCATGTTTTACTGATTATTGTTATTGATGTTTAATAAATTTTACAATAATAATCATTTGTATTTAACAATTGTTTACTAGTTTTTTGTCTGTTCTGATTGTTGCTGTTTTTAAATATTTGTGTAACTGAGATTAATTAATATTACCTACAGTATCTTCGCAAAGACTTTCAAAATTTAGTAGCTTAATATTTTAATTTAGCTTTATTCATTTTGACAAAACGTCTGTAAATTCTTTAAACAAATATAGTTTTACTGGATAAAAATTTGTTTTCTTCTCCACATAATACTTACAGGCTATCCTAATTTTTGCAAAATGCTTAATATGCATTAAATAAATCAAAATGGAGTGCCGTTTCAGAAACTAACTATAAATATTATTTCTAAGTATATATTTAACTGGAAAATAGTATAGTCACTGGCTTACTAATCATTATAACATTTTTTTTTATTATTTAAATTCTTAAAATTAGCTCCGAAATGTTTAAGCTTATAGTATTATGCTGGCTAACATAATTTGTCCATTTCATTACTGACTGAATATAAACGAATTCTTATATATTTATGAAATATTAATAAATTAATTGAAAATGACTTTATTATTTAAAACGAATAATTATAATATTAACATCAGAAAATTAATTCTAACAGGATTCTAATATAGGAAAACAACTGATTTGCTTATTTTAATTTCAAATGAGCAAACCAGAAGAGAATACTCCAGATGTTTACCCCTGCACCGGCAGGTAATGCAATAAAATGTGCTATAAGGCTCAATTTCGCTAGGTCGTAAGAGGCATTAGTGCCAAGCAAATTTTCAATCGTTCTGTTTATAGTGTCAGCGATAGTACATCAAAATGGAATTTTATTTTATTATAAGTTCTTTCGCGTAAAGAAAAACACATTTAATTATTCCCCACATTTTATTTTCACAAATAAAATGTATTGCCTTATTAAGAAAAAATATAGAGGTGAACGGTATCCCACTGTTCCTAACAACTAACCTCACTTTATACTCATACCGCAAGTAACACACCTCGCGACCTGTTTTACATTCGGTATGTTATTTGACGCTCAATAATGACGTCATCTGAGATTCCCCTATGATACCTTTTCTCGCAAAAATGTAGTGGTATGCTTATGAATACATACACAAAGATACCGGTATCTCGCAAATTTGTATTAGTATTATTTTCCTAATAAACAACAGTATATGTATACTTCAGATCTATTTTGTTACATAATAAAGCAAATATTAAACCATTCTTAATTATTTAATTTTAAATATTCAAGCGAATACTTTTGGTGATGGGAATATTTTAACCACCGATCATATCAACAAGAGATAGTTCTCCGTGTAAAATTTTTGGTACACTTCCCCCTCCACTAAAATGCTGCTTTTGTGCTGAATTTGAAGATGTCGCTGATGATACTGCAGCGCCCTCTCGCGTCATTATTAACAAAAAAAAATTGAAAATCCGCGGGACATTCAAATTCAAATTGAATACTTTCTGGGGCATAAAAAGATGTTATAATTATATTCGTTACTTAGAAATCAAATATGTTGTACATCTCACCGTAAAAGTTATGACTTCGTCAGAATTTAACGACATATTCACGACAAGTATAAAACACATTTGATTTAAAAGTACCCAAATATAATTATTACATCTTTTTACATAATTTAGGATTAAACAGAAATTTATAAATAAAAATAATGAAACGTCACTCAATTTATTATATGTATAACGAAATAATAATTAATAATAATAAAACAATTGTGTACAAATTCCAATTTTCATTGCAAAAGAGTTTCTGCATGTTTACGTATTCATAGTGCATGCAAAGAGAATAATATTGCTACTAAGGTAATTTACACAACTTCTTAACCTATGATAGAAAAATGTGTTAGGCTTTAATCAGCAATTATAGTGCATAAAAAACTGACGAAATTATATGCTTACATCTTCAAAATTTTATAGTATTTTACATAAAGAATATGTATATACAGCTAAGAAATCATAAAGTACAGCAAGCTTTTTAATTTTAAGATAGTCATACAAATCAGATAAGTAAAAACAAATAAAAACAGATAGTAAAAGTAAGGTAAGTTGAAACTTGCCGGATATTTGTCATCCCAGTTTGTAATTCCGAAACAACTTAATATGCTAAGAACAACTTTAAAATACAAAGCACAACAAATAAAAAGCAGGCAGACTTTGAAGAAGTTTTTAACCGAGGAGATATTTCAGTATTCACAACTTGTGCTTTACAGTTAATAATGATAATAAATGTTTTTATTTCTCACTAAGAAAATAAAAAGAAAGAAAATACAAGGAAGATAAAAATACAAACCGATAATTAGTGAGAAAATCACGAGGCGTGAGCAGATAAATGCTGCCCTTGTTCTTCCTTTAAATCCTTGATTGACAGAACAAAAACAATAAATTATGAATAAGGAAACAAGTTATGAGTGCTGCAGAATTTGCGGGATGCTCGTTGGCTTGATGATTTAAATGTACTGGTGATGCGCGTACAGTACCAGGGAATACATATACGGTACACTGATCTCACAATTCCTTCCTGAAGGAAAGAAATATGTTCGGTGCATGGAATCCAACTGAAGTCAGCATTGCGAAAAATTATCTCTGTGAGTTGCTTCCCAACCTGAGCAGTATGACAAATACGAGGCAATGTACTTTCAATAATATTTGCTGACAAAGTCATTGTGTTGACATCCTGTGATGGATATGTTAAACGACTAACACTGTCAGAATATTCCTTGAAAGTAATTAAATCATTTATCCACTGATCAGGAGGAGAAGTTAATGCAGTTTTGCATAATTCACAGTTAAAATTCGTCAAAATGCGTTTTACAATGAAACCACTCACATATACATACGCTGCACCACCATGGAAACTGTTGATATCAAATGATGATCCCACAGATTCTATTATGGTATTAAGCATGTATTTGTCAGTTGTTTCATTACTTTCAGGTTGCACCCCACGATCAGTACTACTTCTTACTTTCAGAAAAGTTTGTAAGTTACTTAATAACTAATAACTCATTACTGTCATCCTCACAATTGGTACCCCTTATACCAGTATGTGTGAGCCCATTCAGTATATGAGTTTTTAAACAACTTATAAACTGTAGACTTGTAGGATTACAGTTGTCACCACGGTACGATCTAAGACCACCAAACATATTCTCTAGAGCATCCCGATTTACGCTGCGTGTCCGTAGATGTTCCAAACCCATGGCTTTGCATTTCCTCCAGATTGCGAGCATGGCTTCTAAATTAGCTAACCAGCCTTTCTGGGAGGGAGGCATTGCATCTTTATAGCCTACAAAGCGCCATTGGCCTGTGAAAAGAAAAAGAACAAATATATTACTATCTCCATAATACATATACAGGCTGTTTCAAATTCGACCCTCACCATTGGGATCTCGCTTATTTGAAGAGATAGACGGTAGGTTTAAATTTGGCAAAGTTGCTAAATTTTATGATCATTAATAATCCGCAGAGAAATAATTTCTATGTTAACTCTTATCGAAATAATTGAAAAAAATGAAAAATTGTCATTTTCTTATTTTTCGTATTCATCAGTGTGTAGAGAATTCAAAAGTGTCTTAAGAAAGTACCTCTTCAAATAAAGAAGATAGAGGAAAAATAAGAAAATGACAATTTTTGATTTTTTACAATTATTTCGAATAAGAGTTAACATAGAAGTTATTTCTCTGCTGATTATTAATGCTCATAAAATTTTGCAACTTTGCCAAATTTAAACCTACCGTCTATCTCTTCAAATAAGCGAGATCCCAATGGTGAGGGTCGAATTTGAAACAGCCTGTATAGTACCGAGTAATTTTTAAATTTTTTTATCAACTCTTGCCATGAGATCTGGATGGCATGTCTTAACTTAAGTGAAAAGTACGTCATTGCACTCCTTTATGCTGTTTTACAGTAAAGCTACGACATGTCGTTCAAATTCCATGGCAAGAGTTGATAAAAAAATTTTAAAATCACCCGGCAGAACATATTTTGAAATTCAATTATGCAACAAAAAAAGTAGGAAAGTTTAATTAATTTAGATTTTTAATAGAAAATTATTTATACTAATTAGAATCAGTGACCATCTGCGACCCTTGGGTTTACGATTAACTTGCCGAATCTGACTCAATAAAAATACTGATGCAGTTGGTTTCATATAGCCTTTAAAAACATGCACTAGGGAACTTGTGTCCATGTTACATAATTCTCTAATGTAATGTTTATTAGCCTTGCATGCAGATTTTAATTTTTTCAGATGTCGGTGTTTTATCTGCAGAGCATTGTAGAGTATGGTTTTCTTTGGTGATAGTGGCACCGTAGAAAACTTCTTACGCTGCTCTGAAGATAATAATCGCAAACTTTTTGGTTTCGCAACAGTCATAACAGAAGGACTCTGTGAAAAGGTTGACGGGGCATTTGTAATCTCAGTGCAAGGATCTATCGATATTTGTGTCGAACTTAGTGAAGAGGTTGATGGGGCATTCATAATGTCAACGGAGGGATATATGGAAGGTATTTGTGTTGAAGGATTATAGGACGTGGATGGATATACAGTTTATTGGAGGACAGGCTGTTCAAGAGATGGTAAACTTACTGTAACATTATCCTGAACCGAAAGTGTAGGGATAGCATTCCAGTTTAAGCTCTGAAAAGTATTGTTTCGAAATGACGCAGGATTGAAATGTCTTGCACATAATTTCCTCCTACTGGCAAATTCTTCTGCAGACTCATTCAGATCCAAAGCAGTAAGCTATGCTTGACATCTTGAAAAAATATATTAACATTAACACACCTAATGTCTTTGTATCAATACAACATGTACAGATGCGGAATTTAAAAAAGCGTACACTCAAAATGTCTCGTTGTGAACTTGGCTTAGTTTGAAATTCAGATAAAGTGTCAGTTTCGTCAGTGTTTGCTACTTTCAATTTTAGCGAATTCTTCTCTGTTGCAAATGGGAACAATACAAAAGTTAACTAAATCAATAAAATGATTTTTAATTTCAAAATTTTATTAATTATTACTTAACAAAGCGAAATGGCTGGAAAAGGATTACCTAAATTCGATTTTGGGTAATCCTGCAGTTTAGGCCTCTTTGAATGCAAGGTTACTAAAGAGAGAAGGTTGCCTGGTAAGTCGTGGAGTGACGCGTCATCCAGTAGGCTATCTATTTGTGTACTACCTACTGTAGTATCTACTTCAAAGCCTCAGATTCGTTTTAATAGTAAATACTACTGCAGCGTAGTATTTAGTACGTGCTATAGTATAAACTTTGCTTTCATAGTATATGCTTCAGAGCTGCAGTAGGTACTTTATGTAATAGAAGATACTTCGAAGAATATACTAATTTGAGAAGTATTAGCATCTACTTCGTTTTATGCATACCACCCAATATCTGCAGGAAAACGAGAGCCTGCGTTTAATTACTTTAGATTTGGAACACTTGAGACTTGTTTTATTTATTATCACACTAAAATTTACAAAAATATCGTACGTACAGTCGCGGACAAAAAAGTTGACTCTTTTCAAGCCAATTTTAAAATATAAAGTTTTTGCTAGGTTGTTGTAATTATGAGCTGATACGGATGACAAACAATATTACTGATTGTAATCCGTAAGTTTCATTTCATAATTACAACCACCAATCAAAAATTTTATATTATAAAATTGACGTAAAAAAAATCCACTTTTTTGCGCGATCGTATACTTAAAAAAATTGTCAAAATCGCCTGCATTTTGTTTTATTTTTATTTACCGTTTTACATTTACTTAATAAAAATTCATTATAAGATTTTGTTTTTTTTTTGTTTCGTTTTCTGTGGAAAAATTTTAGTTAAATTTTCTTATTTCTACGTCACAATCTATTTTTAAGAGTGTCTATAAATATATCGAGAGTCCCTCGTTATGTGAATTCCAGAATTTTTATTTTTAAATCCATTTACATGAAATGTAAGCAAAAAATTAAGCAAAAAAATGAATTTTCCGACAAAATATTGAGCATAGAGCGTTTCAATTAAAATAGAATCCAAACGGTCCCAGTGCCCACCAACAATTTTTTTAAATTTTCGTTTGTTTTTGTTGTGTTGTACAGTCGCCGCCAAGAAAAGTGGACACTTTTTTGGCGTCAATTTTAGATACTAAAACTTTGCTGTGTGGCAGCAAAAGATTTAATATTTATTTTAATTTTATTTAGTGTCCGTTTTAAAGATTTTGTGATACAATTTTCATCGGAGAAGAACCTGCTTTAATTATTGTATGATCATGGTTGAAAATGACGCAATTAAAAAATATGTTATCAAAAAACGTAAAATATGCGAAAATGTTTCTTAAACATCCAGTATATCTTGTATTAATCGTGTAATTGTAAGATCTTAATTAAAGTATGACCATATTACCACATATTACCATAACTAAGGAAAAAGATTAAGAAGGAGTGGATCCACCTAAGATTCGTACCACAACTCAGGCAAAGTATTAAGACTGTTTTACACGATGCAATTTGTATTGCAGCAAGATGCAATTTCTATTGCACGGATGTGCACAAAGAAAGCGTGCTTTACACGGACGCAATGCAATGAACATTGCACACAATAATTACATTTGCTCGCGGCTTTATGTTTAAGCAATTTCTGAGTAGTTACAATGAAAGGTACCAATTTCGGAATGTAAATTTTTATATCACAAAATCTTTTAACCGGACAATAAGTAGCGCACAAACACTTAACGTTTCGCCGTCGAAGCTGTCGAACGACGGCGAAACGTTAAGTGTTTGTGCACTATTTAGTGTCCGGTTAAAAGATTTTGTGATACAATTTTCATCGGACAAGAACCAACCTTAAACGTAAATATTTATGGTGCCTTATATTTGAGTTAATTAACAATTATTATTCACACACGTTTGCCAGTGCGTATGCGCACGATAAATCTTTATCGTTTAATCTTTAGCGTCTTGCTGCAATATAAATTGCATCGTGTAAAGCCTGTTTTAATCAGTTTCTTGCATTGCATCTCTTGCATTCTGATGTAGTTTTTATTACAATGCAGAATGGAGCCACCATTCCATTCCAACACATCAGCAAGCCTTAGGATCATTGATTCTACCAATGTTCGTGTGGAAAATCTGCCGTACCAAATATTTATCTCGCAATAGTACTTCCAAAATATTTTTCTATTATCAGAAATGCAATCAGTTATTAAATTTATTGTTAACTGGAGGCATTTGTATTAAGTATCCCTTTTATTGCTCATTATAATAATATTGACTGTTCATTTTCGATTCGTTACAATTGATGACACTATTTAGATAACCGCTCTGTTACCACACGTAATACGGTTACTATTTGATCATGTTTTGGCAAAACCTCGTAACTGAATTTTTGTACTTTCCAACTAACGGAGATTTAAAGTTTTCGTGTACTTCATTTAATATCACTAGTTTTTTTTTTTTTTTTTTTTTTTTTTTTGTCTCGGGGGTTGGAACATCTACCGAGCGCGTCCCCCGGGTGGCGGATGGGGGTACGGCCAAGGTCTTGTGACTATGGCTAGTGGTAATGAAGCCCCGGGCCTAAACTCCCGCGTGGTGGACATCCACCGTGGACCATTCCCCCCTCTCCACTGGATTGTAACCGTCCAGTGGATTTCACAGGGGTTTGGTTACCCTCGTGTTTGTGCCGTGCGAGGCGACCCGTGATGGTGGATGAGAGGATCCTGGAGATTGAGTTCCCTGAAGTGGGGGCAACACATCTCTTTGGCCTGGATTTCACCTAGACGGGAGGTCGAAACTAACCCACTTCGATCAAACGGCTAAGTTGTCGGGTCAGACCGCCGACCGGGTGAGTTCCTTGGGAGCGGGGGGTGTGTGGGCTGGCACTGTAGGTGCGCAGCGCATCTTACACGTGTGCTGTGCCGAAGCGGAGGTCCGGCCTGTGCGCAACCCGTTTCTGGGAGCTATATCCGACTAGTAGCCCTGGCGTCGAAGTTCGGCGTCCCCATGTTGGACTCCGTGGTGGGTGGGGAGCTAGGAGGACGAAACTCTTTAAACAATAACATGGATACCGAAAAAAGTGTAATAAAACAAACAGAGGGTGCGTCTTCGGATACCCCTCAACCCTCTCATTCACAGGCCTCACCACAACGGCTGGGCCAAGAGCAACAGCCAGAGGAGTGGCAACAACAGAAGGCTCGCCGGAAACGGATCAGTGGAGCCGAACAAAAAAGAAGGAAGCTGGCGCGCCTCAAAGCTGCGGATGCGTCTGGAAAACAGGCTGGCCAAACGGTCAGACAGTCTACCAGTGATGCACCAAAAAGCTCGAGTGCACCCACTTCCAAGCCCGGCGCTCCAACCCAGAGGCTGGCCCACACGGCTAACCCGGGTAAGAAAGAAGGGCAGCCCAAAAAAAGGGCAAGATCAGATGGTACCCCACCATCGGAGAGGCCCGTGAAGAAAGGCAGTGCTGTTAACCAGCCTCCCTTACCTTCAAAAACAAAGGGGATCCCAACTGCGGGTAAAAGCACAGCAGGACCCTCCAAAAGACCGGATGGTGGCTACAAGGAGGCTGTTAACAAACACCTCCACGTAGCCATCATCGATAAGAATAACCCGTGGGGTAAATTAACAAAACCCCAAAACGAGGCCATCCAAAAAGTACTGGAGAGGGCTTTGGACAACTACTTGTTCTCCTGCCCCTCTGGGACTATAAGACCACCGACCTTCAAGGGATGGTCGTATTCGGGTGAGATCTTAAGGATCACATGCGAGGACGACTATTCCTTGGCTTGGTTGAATAAGACGGTTGGCAACCTCTCACCCCCGTGGGAGGCTGCACGTCTAGAAGTGGTACAGGTGGGTCGGCTCCCCAGGCTCTGGAAGGCGACACTATGGATTCCGGATGAACCGGAAGAAATGGATGTCGTCCAAAGACGTCTGGAGGTGCAGAACCCCTGGACAAAGATCTCCAGATGGTGCGTTTTCCATACGGCCACTCGCGATCAACCTCTTGGGAGGCTGATTGTTTTTGGCGTTGGAGATGACGCCGTAAAGGAGATAAACAGTAAAGGAGGGAAGCTGAATTATAAGTTCACCTCCTTAAAAATTAAAATCCAGAAGCCTGTCGAGCAACAGACGGCTTCTGTAGACACTGAGCAGCTGCAAACACACCAATTGCAACTGCAAGAACCACAACAACAACAGCCGCAAGAGCAACAAATAAAAGTCCCCATCAGCCGCACGGAGACTGAGGCAGTCGAACCCCCGGTTGCGACACCTCAGATTAGTGAGAAGTGGTGGGACCTACTTCAAGTTTCGCCACCGGATTCCCCCTCCAGTGACGCGACCTAAAAACTTAATCCTCCCCCATAAGTCCCAATGGCGGGAATACACATCAAACAATTAAACCTGCATCACTGCCGGGCGGCTGCAGCAACCTTATGCAGACACCTTGGTAGTAAGCCGGACATTGTTTTAATTCAAGAACCCTGGATAGTTAAATCAAGGGTTTCCGGCCTAAGTAATCTGCGAGGTACTATCTTCGTAGACAAAAAACATAATAATCCTAGGACATGCATCTATGTTCCGGGAAACCTTCAAGCCCTTCTAGTACCACACTTGAGCGGCCGAGATATCACGGTTGTTCAAATCAGCTGTGACATGAAGGGAAAAAACGAGCTCCTTTTGGCGTCAATTTACCTCCCAGGAGATTCGACGGATCCCCCTCCCACTATAGAGATGATGGAGGTCATAAAATACTGCGAGAGGAACAAAAAGCATCTTGTAATTGGATGCGACTCAAATGCACACCACACTGTATGGGGTAGTGCCAATATCAACCCACGTGGAAGATCACTACTGGAATATCTTTCCGGTACAACCATGGAGATACTTAATAGGGGTAGCGAACCTACTTTTGTAAGTTCCCGATGCCAGACAGTAATTGATATTACTTTGGCTTCCCCCGGTATTTTCAACTACATAGAAAATTGGAAGGTCTCACAAGAAATTACCATGTCAGACCATAGAATGATTAGCTTCAAAATTAATACCTGCGAAACTATTCCTAAGGAGTACAGAAATCCGAGATCTACCGACAGAGCGCTTTATCTGAAGTGCCTGGAGGACAGACTTCGAACTCCTCCTGTCTCCGGAAGAATTCAAACAATAGTAGAGCTGCAAAGAGAAGTTGACCTTCTCGAAGACTCTATTAAAAAATCCTATGAACAGGCATGTCCGGTAAGAACAGTCCAGGCACGCCAGCCCACCATATGGTGGTGCAGACAGCTTGATAAACTGAAACTTACCTTGGGCAAACTGTTCAATAAAGCAAAAAACACTAGAAATACAGACGACTGGGCCGCGTATAAACGCCACCAAAGAGTGTATAAAAGAAAATTAGGGAAAGACAGAGGAGACATGGAGATCCTTCTGCAACAAAATTGAGACTACCAGAGATTCTGCCCGTCTCAACAAAATACTAGCCAAAGACCCACATCAGCAACCAGCTAGTCTAAAACGTGAGGATGGTTCTTTTACCACCAACGTTGAGGAAACAGCAAAGGTACTGATGGACACACATTTCCCAGGTTGCAATATCAATCCCATACCTGCATGGATGGAGGCTCCCGATACACTCCTAACGGAGGAGAATTGGGAGTTTGCCGACCGAGTAGTGGAGAAAGAAAGAACAATCTGGGCAATTAAAACCTTTCACCCCTTCAAATCGCCAGGTTTGGACGGCGTTTATCCCGTTCTCCTTCAATGGGGACTGGAAACAATTCTACCCTACCTGATACGTATTCTTAGAGGGTGTATCGCTTGGAGATATATCCCCAAGAACTGGAGGGAAATAAAAGTGGTATTTATACCAAAACCAGGACGAAAAGACTACTCTCTCGCAAAATCCTATCGCCCAATTAGTCTCACATCCTTCTTTTTGAAGACTTTGGAGAGACTATGCGACAGGCTCATGAGAGAGGAAGTTCTAGTCAACAAACCACTACATCACAACCAACATGCTTACTTAGTAGGCAAATCTACAGAATCCGCCCTACATTCTGTAACCGGGCGGATAGAAAAAGCCATAAACAACAAAATGTTCACCTTAGGAGTTTTCATAGACATAGAAGGTGCGTTTGACAAAACCACCTTCAACAGTGTCGAACAAGCACTACGTGAACATGGAGTAAACCACATTCTTAGAGAATGGATTCTACAGCTCTTGAAACATAGAGCTGTACACATTACTGTTGGAAACGTGTCTCTTAGGGGAACGGTAAGCAGAGGCTGTCCTCAGGGTGGCGTCTTATCACCCCTACTATGGAACATAGTAGTAGACAGCCTCCTCCGTCAACTTAATGAAGCGGGCTTCTACACAGTAGGATATGCAGATGATATAACTATCCTGCTTAATGGGAAATATGAACAAGTGCTGTGCAACCTAATGCAAACAGCACTCAAATTGACTGAAAACTGGTGCGCAGAACACTCTTTGACAATTAATCCCTCAAAGACGGAAATGATTCTGTTCACAAAAAAGAGGAAAGTCGGGATCCGTAGAGTTCCCAAACTTTTCCAAACGGAACTAACCTTTTCAGATGAAGTCAAATATCTGGGAGTCATTTTTGACCAGAAACTGAATTGGGGTAAACATGTTAATGTAAAAGTGGAAAAAGCGTGTGTCGCCTTTTGGCAGTGTCGCCGTGCAATGGGCAGGCTTTGGGGACCATCACCAAAAGCCGCTCTATGGCTGTACACTGCCGTTATAAGGCCCATGCTCTGCTACGGAGCGTTGGTCTGGTGGCCCAGAACCAGACTATCGACAACAGCATCGGAGCTTTCGCACGTGCAAAGACTTGCATGTCTGAACGCTACCGGCGCGTTGAAATCCACCTACCGCCGCCTTAGAGGCCGTCCTTGGTCTCCCACCACTGGATATATATGTGGAGGAGATGGCACTGGGATCGGCCCTGAGGCTGCGGGCAAAAAAGGTGTGGAATAATAATAACAAAAGTCTTGGAGGTAGGCACCACCTCATTCTGGAAGAGGCTCTACAAGAGACTCCTCTTTTTGGGGCGACAGTTGACTCCCTCCCACCTACATATATATTTAGGAAGCACTTCAGCGTTCTCTTGAATACTGACGATGCACCCAAACCCGACATATCCATCTTCACCGATGGATCTAAGACCTTAAAAGGAACAGGCGCAGGAATTTTCTCCGATGACCTAGACCTTCATATAAGCATAGCACTCGGCCAACTGACAACTGTTTTTCAAGCAGAACTAGTTGCCATCATAGAAGGTGCAAGAGCAATTCTGGATCGAGACATTCAGAACAAAATCATTAGAATAGCCAGCGACAGTAGAGCGGCACTATTGGCTCTAAATAGCAACAAAATATCCTTAGGGATAGCATTCCAATGCCACAACACATTAGAACAAGTGGCAAAACATAACACCCTGCAACTCACTTGGGTTAAAGGACACTCTGGAACATTTGGCAATGAGCAAGCAGATGAACTAGCTAGACAGGGAGCCGGGCAACCCTTTTGGGGCCCCGAACCTGCCATAATGCCGTCATCAAATCTGTTCAATGCGTTACTGAAACAAAGATCCCAGAATCGACATATCGATAGATGGGCAAAGCTAAACAAGTGTCGCCAAGCGAAAGAGGCTATAACGGCCCCATCGCTTAAACTGACACGATTCTGTATGCAACTACCCAGGAAAAGACTACGTTTATTCGTAGGAATACTCTCGGGCCACTGCAAATTGAACAAGCATATGCATCGTATGGGACTAATAGACAACCCAATTTGTAGAGGTTGTAATCTAGAGGAAGAAACGGTTGAACATATCCTTTGTGATTGCCCAGCACTTGCCTCAATCAGAGGTTCCATGTTAGGGGATTTCTGGCCTGACATGGCTGGAATTCGCAGTGCCCCTCCGTCAGACGTTCTCGGCTTCATCGAAAGAGTGGGATGGCTCGAGGAGCGCTGACGGTTAAACACTGCTGAACATGGGGGTAGTACAATGGGCCCAAAGTGTGGCCTAAGTGCACGTGAAATTTTCATTCACCCCCCACACCAAATCCAGAATCCAGAAATCACTAGTTTTTTTTTATTTACTTAATGTTGGCGTACAAAATAATGTTAATCTTCATTTGCAAGTCATGTTCATGCAATTTTTATAATTCTACTGCTGCCGTGTGCGCTATTTAGAATTCACCATTCCAGCATTCTGGAACACTCTATGTTATTCTATGGTCTATGGCAATACACTAACATTAAAACTATGCCATTTTTGACACATATTCATATGTGCTTTTTTGTTGGAAATTACATAAATTAAAATTAAATTACATAACAATAATACCGTTCTATTAAAAAAAAAAGTTGTTACTCTTCAGTTGCTGTCGAAATGGAAATAGTTTTACTGGATCCCTGTTTAAGGAATAGTAAATTTTATAACTGCTGAGATACCTTCAACTTAGCTTGTAACAGTACCATAATATCTGCTTTCTAACTTTCTTACTATGAAAACTGAGCAAATGAAAAATTCTCAAACTGAACAGACAGATTCATCTTGAAGAGTACTTTAATAAATCTATATGGAATTTTGCTGTAAATAATTAGAGAAGCCAAAATTTGAACACATATAAATTAACATGGGACTTCCTATGGTGCGTTCATCAATGCAGCAGCCGGTATATGGGAAAATTGTTATTATTGATTAAAAAAAAAACTTTTTGCGCCAATAATTTATGCATGTTCAATAACCAAATATAAGCAGGACAGATCTGGTGAGCAATTCTTAGTGTGGCTAAAATGGTATCCATTTAAAACACGAAAATTTAAAAAAATGTTATAATTTAGAGTTGCTGGACACAAAATTTTAATAGGATCCGATAAGTTATTACAAAATACGTGTCTTGGTACTCACACAATATTTTCTGAGGCATAATATTTCAAGAAAATTACAAATTTTTTTAATTTTCGTATTTTAAATAGGTACCATTTTTAGCCATACTGAACTGCTCACCGTATTTGTCTTGCTTATATTTGGTTATCGAATATGCACAAACTATTAGCGCAAGTTTTTAGGAAAATCAATACCTAATAAAAAATTTTCTCATATGGTGCGAACCTTTTGCGGTCACTGAATAAAAAATTTAAAGTAAAATATTAAAGCTTTTTTAGGCAGGTAAAAAAAATTGTTCTGTGTTCACCGTAGGGTGAATTAATAACCCACAGTTTCAATTTTTTTTTAATTTTCGGATTGGGAACTTTCCCTTCTTAGCAGCAATGTTCGTTAACCTGAATTTATAATCCATTTTTTACATCGTACATTGTCATGAATGGGAAAGATAAATTTTCTAAGCCAGGGTTTTTTCTCAGGCTCTTTTCGCACATAAAATAACTATATTTGTTCCCCGACATCTTAAAAAATTCGTCGAGAAATTTGAAGAAATTGTAACTAGGTACCGTATGATTTTTAAAATTTTAGATAAAGGGAAGCCGTGAAAGCAAAACGTATGGCGTAAAATTAGCAAATACAACAATTTATTCAAAACAATATTTACAAAACTTTAAAAGGCATTCATCATTGAACCATATTTTCGCAGTGATGTTAACCAAAACGTACGTCTGATTAATTTAAGCTGTATGTTTTCCTCTTCACGACCTCCCTTTATGTAAAATTTTAAAAATCATACGGTATTATGTACACAATTACAGCGAACCTCGATGAAAATCACAGATGAAATACACAATAACTCAGCGCAAATAAATCAAAGCGGCATTTACTGGAAACCACTGGAAACAGTTGAGTGGAGATTCAAACCTTCTAATGTCCGAGGGAGTGCTACACTTCTAGGTCCATCGCCCCCTATCAATCTTGGTCCAGAACTAAAATCAATTTCCGTCGGTTGACTAACTAGACATATATAAGCAATGATACTACTAATACTATCTAAAAATTAACAAAATTAACACTGTGGTTTAAGAAATAATTGAAAATTATCTCCGCCCACAATAATAACAGTCAAAATCTACCAAAAAAGCAAATCAAATAAAACGGAAATGAGTATTGGTCTAATATCCGAAAAAGTTTCTTATTCTCCCAAATATGCGTATATACAGGGTGTTTCATTGAAGATGTACCAAACTTAAGGGACACGTTTCTGACATTATTTTAAACAAAATATCTTAATAAAATTTTTTAATCGGTGCAACTTGAAATTTGCATAATTTGGAGCCGATGTTTTTAGAAATACCGTAGCGATTTAAATTTCTGCAGCCGTGAAACAAGACGAGTGATTTAAATTGTTTTATGAATGGCACGCGCCTGCAAGAAGACAGTAAATAACTATCGTAAACGAAAAAATTTATGAGAGGCTTTTTTAAGTTTGGCTTTGACCGCAAGACGTGTTAAAGACGAACACTTTGAAAAAAGCGTGCGTTTTCATCGCACTAACATTTATGCAAACCGTAATTACATCAAATTTGCCGAGTCTTAATAATGTACGATAAATAATTAACGCTTGTAACGTTTTTATTTGTTTCTGTATCCAACAATTACTACAATTATGTACAATTAATAAATTGGAATTGTTGAATAGAATTATTGCTTCCGCCACGCCGGTCTGTTAAATTATTTGCCTATCAGACTGAACTTGATCACATGAGGAAGAAACAATTTCGGAAGCGGGCGAATTACGCAAATGGCAATTACCTTACAACATGTGTTCGAATAATCTGCGTATTCTCGAAATGTGTAATTGCCCATCGCACCACCAACACACCCACACACACACTTACATAATAAACTTAAAAATGAAAAGCATAAACTACACCAACTAATTACTCGCCACTACAACGTTAGTGAACGAACGGAGTGAACGAACTAAATGTGTTTCATCATATCTGAGGCGCGACAGTTTATGAGGTAATAAAGTAAAAAACCGAACGTTAAGGTAGGTTAAGAATTCGGGCCGCTCTCATCTATTGTACGTTTTAAAAATATACGATTCTCCTTTCCCTTCGATTATCTCAAAACTTATTCATTTAAAAAAAAAAATTATAGGAAACTTTTATTTCTTTTCACGATATCTACCAACATACCGAGTTTGGTGCATCTTCACTGAAACACCCGGTATATACAGGGATGGGCAAAAGTCTGGAACCATGCTAATATTGTCTGTACCGTTAGTTTAATTTTTGTGAAAATTTGCGTTAATATACAAGACTTCCTGGCGGATCTGATTAGCAAATACTCGTTCGACTGAGACTTCCGGTTTAACCGGAAATGATATCAGCTTTTGTTTTTTAAATGGAACACCCTGTATATTTTTTTAGGTTTCGAAAGAGCTCTCTCTCAGGAATTTAATGATATAAAAAATTAATTACTGCGATGTTGAACTACCACAATAGGCAATTTTAAAATTCTTTCTGTAGGTATTTTTTATCGTGTGAGCCATGAAACAAAACTGGAAAATAGAAACTAAAATTGAATAATATTGACAGAGTCAATGTTAATTAACTCAATATGGCTCAATTAACAGAAAAAGAGCGAATACAAATACTGATGATGATTGGTTTTGGTGACCGCATAAGAACACAGCACGAAGTTTGCAATCTGTTTAATAACTTGCATCCGGATCGCAACCCTATATTTCGAAGTGTTGTGAGCAAGACTGTGAGAAGATATATTCTAACAGGAAGTGTTAGAAATTTAAGTAAAAGCGGACGATCGAATACTGCAACTAATGACACTGTTGCTGAGGATATTGCTCTCGAATTGGAAGAATTACCTCAAACATCAACCACAGTTCTGGTATTAAATTTTTGTTTATTGTCAGCAAAGACTAAAACAAAATGTTGAAAGTTATCGTCATTTGTTTGCCTATGAGGAAGTACTTATAGACACTACACTATTTACCGTAAAACAGATATCATTTATTGTTCAGCAACTGTTTATTACGTCATTTCATATTAATAATTTATTAATTTCTTTTTATTTTTTTTCTGTTATTACAGTAATTATACCATTGCATTTAAAAAACAAAAGTTGACAGCTGTCATGCAACTGTTTTAAATGCAGTAAAGACGCAAGGTATGGTATATTGTAGAGTTTTTTCTGCCATTTCATTTGATTTTTTGATCATCCAAATACGACAATAAACACCGACGCTATTCGCGTAGGCGTTCTTTTGGACTCAGCCTGTATATACGAATATACAGATATATACAATGTGTTTCATTTCTCATCTACACACCCCTGTAGTTTTTATATTTATTAACGGATCGATTTCAAATTTTCGCCAGATGAACATCCTCTTAAAACACACATTTTACAAATTTGAAACCTTTTGTATTGCAAGCCATGACCTACTGCGATTTAATAGAAAGTCGAAAAAATTAAGAAAACATAGTAGGCCTTGTTTGATCAAAAAAAGTTATTAGAAAAAGTTGTTTAGAATTACGAAAAACCCCAATTACCAAATTTGGTTGAAAAATTTTAATTTTTATTAAAAAAATAGAATTTCAATTTAATCTACAGTTTTACAAAACGCTAAAACTAACTGACTAAAACACACAGAATGAAAAAAACAGCTTAATCTAATATTTTACCAGACCCCCATCGTGCAGTATGCATTTTTCGATACGTTTCCTATTATTCTTTACAACATTGTTTAGTTCCTGCGATGTTCAAGACAAGCTTGACGAACCCTGTTGCGTAAGTCTTCTGCATTATTATTTTGATTTTTGTACTCTTTCTGTTTAAAAATTTTCATTTAACCATTTGCGAACTATTCTAGCATTATGAATTTATGCTCCCTTCAACTGTAGGTATAAATCACGCCGTAATTCTAAGAGTAATTCACCAAGTGCATCTCATGAGTTAAAAAATGTAAAAATGTTTGTGTTCGAGGTTATCAATTGAAGCGTTTTTTACAAAAACAGCCAATGTCAGAAAAAAAAATTCTGGGATATTGAAAAAAAAAAACGATGTAATGAGATCGGCACTACCTCCGTGCTGTTTTTCTCAACTTTTGACAAAGGCTGCTTTTGTAAGAAACGCTTCACTTACTAAATTTGGTTGCTTTTAATTTTAATTCTTTTAAAATAAATTAATTAATGGATTTGTAGTAGGTAGCATATTTTTTCTTGTAAGTGTGCAATGGAAAGCAAAATTTGTCTATTAACGGGTTATTAAAGGGTGCCTTGAGAAACAATTTTTGTTTACTAAGTAGTAAACTGACAACTGCATTTAATTAGTAATAGTGTAAAATGTAATCATTTGTTGAACTCTTTATTATTTAAAAATGGATGAAACACATGTAACTATTGCGGAAAAAGTAGAAATAGTTAGACTAGTTGGTGAAAATGTTTGTTCGTATAGAGTATAGAGAAGCTGCTCGTGTGTTTAATGCAAGACATCCTGATCGAAATATTACATTTAAGACTGTTGCGAATATCAACAACGTCTTTAATGCTACTGGAAACGTCATTAACCCTAGACCAAGGCATCCTCAGAACAATCGAATTGATCCAAGGTTCGATGATTTAGTATTAAACGTAGTACATGCCAATCCCAGACTTAGCGTCAGAAAAATATCTTTACATCTGAACGTCTCATACAGCAAAGTGTGGCGCTGTCTTAAGCGACATAAATTAAAAGCTTATAAACCAAAATTTTTGCATACTCTTGAAGAAGGTGATGAAAATCGAAGATTAGAATATTGCTTATGGGCCCAAGGAAATTTTTTAAACGATAGAAATTTTTTAAAAAAGATCATTTTTACAGACGAAGCAACCTTTACTACCAACGGCGTTGTTTTATCGCAAAATTGCAGATGGTGGTCTTCGGATAATCCGAACTTTGTTATAAATTGTAGAAGACAGTACTCTCAGAAAGTAAATGTTTGGTGTGGTCTCATAAACAACCGTATTGTAGGACCATATTTCTTTAATCATAATTTGACGGCACAAACATTTTTACATTTTTTAACTCATGAGTTCCAAGACGCACTTGATGAATTACCCTTAGAATTACGGCGTGATTTATACCTACAGTTGGACGGAGCATAAATTCATAATGCTAGAATAGTTAGAGAATGGTTAAATGAAAATTTTCCTTTACGATGGATAGGCAGAAACAGTCCTTTCATGTTTTGGTGTCCCAGATCTCCTGATTTAACACCTCTGGATTTTTATTTATGGGGAATACTTAAACAGAAAGTCTACAAAAATCAAAATAATAATGCAGAAAACCTACGCAACAGGATTCGTCAAGCTTGTCCTGAAATAATACCCCAGGAACTAAACAAAGTTGTAAAGAATAATAGAAAACATATTGAAAAGTGCATACTGCGTGATGGGGGCCTGGTAGAACATTAGATTAAGTTTTTTTTTTTCATTCTGCGTGTTTCAGTAAGTTAGTTTTAGCATTTTGTAAAACTTTAGTCAGTTATATCACAAAATCTTTTAAGCGGACACTTCTGACGAAGCTGTCGAACGACCGCGAAACGTTAAGTGTATAGTGCGCGATTTAGTGTCCGCTTAAAAGATTTTGTGATGCAAATTTCATCGGACAAGAACCAACTGTAAATTTAGTCAGTTAGTTTTAGCGTTTTGTAAAACTGTAGATTAAATTGAAATTCTATTTTTTTAATAATTAAAAATTAAAATTTTTGTACCAAATTTGGTAATTGGGGTTATTTCGTAATTCTAAACAACTTTTTCTAATAACTTTTTTTGATCAAACAAGGCCTACTATGTTTTCTTAATTTTTTCGACTTTCTATTAAATCGCAGTAGGTCATGGCTTACAATACAAAAGGTTTCAAATTTGAAAAATGTGTGTTTTAAGAGGATGTTCATCTGGCGAAAATTTAAAATCGATCCGTTAATAAATATAAAAACTACAGGGGTGTGTAGATAAGAAATGAAACACATTGTATATATATATATATAGGTGTATTGTATACATATACATATATATAAAGGAAAAGTAACTGGCAGTTACTTTTCCTTGCCAGTTAAGCCATTAATTACCCTTTATATGATTGTATTTTCCTGGCGTAACCTTTCCGTTATATTTTATACATATATAGGTATATAATTTCTTTTCAGGGATAAATTCAAGCGGTATCAAATAACAGGGAATTAAATGCTTACAAAAGTTCTTTATTCGGGAGAATAAGAACCTTTTTCGGATATTAGATCAATACTCGTTTCCGTTTTATTTGATTTGCTTTTTTGGTAGGTTTCGACTGTTATTATTGTGGGCGGAAATTATTTCTTAAACCACAGTCGCTTTTTTAGTGTTAATTTTGGGTTTTTTAGATAGTATTAGTAGTATAGATAGTATGATCAGGTAGGTAGGTAGCTGTTAGATTTCATGTAGTGTTTTTTTAAATCGTACTGAAGATGGCAGCTTAGCTGCCGAAATACGTATCTACGGATATAAAATTATTGTGGGCGGAGGTTAATTTCAATTATTCCTTAAACCAAAGTCTCCTTTACTAATTTTTAGAAATAACATTTGCAACACTGCCTGTTCTTTCAAATCTTTCCTTTAATTTACAAAAAGTCTTTGCATTTGGCTGTCTTCTATCAGGAAATCGTAAAAGCTAAAAGGCAATTTTGTTGACATTCATAGCACCCTAAAAATGACATTGACATAAATCATGAAACAAAAAGAAAGCCAGAATATCTCACAAACCGTAGGTTTTTAGGTATAGGACTTTGTTTGGGAAAAAGATAGCAAATTTAATTCCACATCGGTTGATGATTTTACTTATGGGATGTTCCATAAGAAAAACTTGAAATATTTCACTTCTAAATTCAGCAGAAAGAACTGCCAGCCAACAACAAACTGCATAGTTTTCAGGTTTGTTTAGTATAGTGTTACTTAGCTTAAAGCATGTGTAATTACACGTTAATAACTGATAATGAAGACTCTTCAATTAAGCGTGTTAGAAGCAATTTAATAAGGGCCTGCATTTAAGATGTTTCTTCGTTGATGGCATTTATCTCGGTAAATAGTAGGTTTAGGTATAGAAATATGTTAATAAAATATTTTCCAAATTGATAGATCTATCAAAATTCGTAATAATATATAGGGCATTCCATTTGAAATATTAAAGATACTTGCTGACACTTGTAAAATGAACACCCTGTGTAAGTACAAATAAATTTAACGTATAGAGTATTTTTATTAGAGGATGATAGCGTTTGAAATTTTTTTCTATATTAAATGGTTTAAACGCCACAAAAGAAAACCACACTCGGTGGACACGTGGTATACAGGGTTACAACTAATTAAAGGCTCACCATGGGGATCTCGTAAATTATAAAAGATACAAAGACGGTTAAATTACAAAAAAGTTGCGTTATTTTGGGGTCTATAAAAATGTGCAAAGAAATCTCTCCTATCTTTATTCATTTCCGAAATATCTTCAAAAAACTGAAAACTCTCAATTTCGAAAATCTTGAATATCTTGTTTATTTATCAAGATAGAGTCACAAAATTCTGTAATTTTACACTAAATTCAATGGACAATCTAATACAGTCAAAATAAATAGGTTAGGATTGACAGTTACGCATCTGCGACTGTCAACTGTTTTTTTTCTTATGGCTGCTATCTTAGATTTTCGTACCATGTGATGCAAAAATAAAATCTGAATCCGACGATATGACATACTTATGCTTTTGTTTTAAAACAAAATATGAAATTACTAAGAAATATTTTAGAAAATTTTTAATCTGGTAGGCGAGTGTTTATTGCCAATAATTGATATACGACATTTGCATGTCAACACAGAACATTCTCATTTTTCAATTACCTACATTAAACATTTTCTAAAATATTTTTTAGTAATTTCATATTTTGTTTTAAAACAAAAGCATAAGTGTGTCATATCGTCGTATTCAGATTTTATTTTTGCATCACATGGTACGAAAATCTAAGATAGCGGCCATAAGAAAAAAAACAGTTGACAGTCGTATCTGCGTAACTGTCAATCCTAACCTATTTATTTTGACTGTATTAGATTGTCCATTGAATTTAGTGTAAAATTACAGAATTTTGTGACTCTATCTTGATAAATAAACAAGATATTCAAGATTTTCGAAATTGAGAGTTTTCAGTTTTTTGAAGATATTTCGGAAATGAATAAAGATAGGAGAGATTTCTTTGCACATTTTTATAGACCCCAAAATAACGCAACTTTTTTGTAATTTAACCGTCTTTGTATCTCTTATAATTTACGAGATCCCCATGGTGAGTCTTTAATTAGTTGTAACCCTGTATACAGGCTGTCTTACGAAAAACGCCCCAAGCCATAACTCCGTTATTTATGGACTAATTTTAACAAACAAAAAGGCAAATAAAATGAGACTAAAAATACTATAAAGTGAGTCCAATTTCAATTTTTTTTTAAATTACCTTCAAGGTCAAACGACTGTCAACTTTTATTTTTCAAATGACTCTGTATATTTTTTATTATTATATCTGGCAGAGATTTTTTTTCGAAATCCAACAATGTGCAACACTTTGATATTTAGAAAAGGTTTTTCGTAAAAAAAGAAATGAACTAGTCTATTACGCAAAATGTGTTTTTTATAAAAGTGTTAAACTGTGTCGTGAAAACAATGAAACTGAGCGTTATTTTTCACAGTTGTTTCAAACTATCAAGTTCTTCCACTTGTACGACTTATTGTTTCCTAAAAAAATATGGATTATGGATAATAATCACTTGACTGACTTATTGCAAATATATTTTGAATGCAATAAAAACAGCAATCAAGCAGTACAGAAAACATTAAAGAAATAATTAAAATTAAGTCTACAACTGTGTAAGTTGCTTTGGGAAAAAATCGCTGTCTATAGAGATGCACTGCTTGTGTTTTTATTGCATTCAAAATATACTTGGAGTAAGTCAATCAACTGAGTATTGTGGCGATTGCGGCGCCAGCCTATCGCGTGCGTCATCACCGACGCGTCTTACACGAGAAACTTCGGCAGACAAGCGAGACTCTCCGTCTAGAATGATCTCGAAAGACAGCCCCGGTTTAAAAGCATGCGGCCGGATTCAACGGGAATTCAATGTTAGTCAGTTCGATTAGAATGCAGCGTTAGAGTTCGACACAAAAGTCCGCGTAATAAACTTTCGCTCGGCTGTTATAAATAAATTAGATTTAAGGTTGTAAATAAATTATTGTTAAATGTTAGTGTTAAATTAGTTTGCTTGTAAATAAATTAGTTATTAACTATTTCGTGTTTTGTTTTAAAATAAAAATTAATGAACCTTTAAAAACGTTACAGTATTATCCATAATAGGCTTTATTTAGGAAACAATAAATCATACATAGAGAATAACTTGATAGTTTGAAACAACTTTGAAAAATAACGCTCGGTGACATTGTTTTCACGACAAACTTTAACATTTTTATAAAAAGCACGTTTTGCGTAATAGACTAGATCATTTCTTTTTTTTACGAAAAATATTTTCTAAATGTCAAAGTGCTGAACATTATTGGATTTAGAAAAAAAATCTCTAACAGATATAATAATAAAAAATATACAGAACCATTTGAAAAATAAAAGTTGACAGTCGTTTGACCTTGAAAGTAATTTAAAAAAAAATTGAAACTGGACTCACCTTATGGTACTTTTAGTGTAATTTTATTTGCCTTTTTGTTTGTTAAAATTAATCTATAAATAACGGAGTTATGGCTTGGGGCGTTTTTCGTAAGACAGCCTGTATGTAGGTGTATACATATACATATACCGGCTGTTTCAAATTGGGTGTGCACTGAAGGGATCTCCTAAACCGTGAGAGTTACAGATTCTGTTAAATGGAAGAAAAGTTGCACCAGTCATTGCTTAATTCATATCCATTAAGAGAATCAATTTTCTCTTAATTATTCTTGAGGTATTGGTGAAAATGTAAAAATATCGATTTTCTTTTTTCCTCTGTAACTCCATTATCAAAAATAATTTAGAAATTCTGTCTTAACTTTCTACAGGCACTTTTGGATTCTGCTTCAAATAGGGGCAGTAGAATCGTGGTCACACGTTTCGTTTCTCCGCGACCATCCTCAGTTTAAATTTTTTAAATATAACGTATACCTTTTATTATCGTATTTGTTGGCATCTTTTCTCCTGATTGTAATGGTATATCACACTTAATTGTTGATATTAATTTGAAGCTTAAATAATACAGATTTTTATATGAAAATTTTATTTAATACATAATTTCAAATATTTAGTTCATTTTCTTAGCTATAGTGTAAATTTCAATGAATTATTTAATATATGTCTCTATAGCTATTGTATAACAAATTCTTTTAACGGACACTGATAGTGCACATTTGTAGTATCCGTTAAAAGAATTTGTTATACGAGTTAGTTGTTGACGAGGCTAATTTTACAAACAAGGGAAAATTTAATAGAAATATACATAGATATTGGTCCAGGGAGAATCAAAAAAGATATCGAAAAGTGCGACCACATATACAATTCAGCTTAAATGTTTGGTGTGGTATTTGGCATAATAGAATTATTGGTCCGATCATTTACGAAAATCATGTAACAGCTGAGCGCTACAACGATTTTTTAAGGACAGTATTGGAAAACATTTTAGATTACATTCCTTTAAATCATATTAGGGAATTGTGATTTCAAAATGGTGGAGCACCAACACATAATGCTGAAATAACAACAAATTATTTGAACCAAACTTTTCCCGATGTATGGATAGGTACAAATGGACCTGTCGCGTGGCCTCTAAGATCAGCAAATCTTAGCCCTTTGATTTTTTATTGATTGATTGATTTATTTATTTTATTGATTTTTCCTCTTCCGACATTTGAATGTTAATTATTAATATTTAGTAAAAAAAAGTACTAAGGAATAAATTTAATTATTAAATAAATCATGACGAAACTGTAACAAGTCTCTTTTATCATATTTTAACTTTACTTGAAAAAAAAGTATTAATTGTTATACATCACTGCAATTAGCAGAAAAAATGCTATCGTATAGAATAAAGAAAAGATATACGTTGTATTTAAAAAATCGAAATTGATGATGGTCGTGGAGAGACGAAACGTTTGACTTCAATTCTGTCACCTCTATTCGAAGCAGAATAAAAAAGTGCCTGTAGAAAGTTAAATCAGAATTTCAAAATTATTTATAATACGAGAGATACAGAGGAAAAAAGAAAATCGACATTTTTACATTTTGATCAATATCTCAAGAAGAAATAAGAAAAAATTCATTCTGTGAATGAATACTAATTAGGCATTGATTCGTGCAACTTTTCTTCCATTTAACCAAATTTGTATCTCTTACGGTTTAGAAGATCCCTTCAGTGCACACTCAATTTGAAACAGCTGGTATAGGTATATAATTTCTTTTCAGGGATAAATTCAAGCGGTATCAAATAACAGGGAATTAAATGCTTACAAAAGTTCTTTATTCGGGAGAATAAGAACCTTTTTCGGATATTAGACCAATACTCATTTCCGTTTTATTTGATTTGCTTTTTTGGTAGGTTTTGACTGTTGTTATTGTGGGCGGAGATAATTTTCAATTATTTCTTAAACCACAGTGTTAATTTTGTTAATTTTTAGATAGTATTAGTAGTATAGATAGTATGATCAGGTAGGTAGGTAGCTGTTATATTTCATGTAGTGTTTTTTAAATTGTATTGAACATTGCAGCTTAGCTGCCGAAATACGTATCTACTGATATAAAATTATTGTGGGCGGAGATAAATTTCAATTAACAATTTTAGGATTTGGCAATTTCAAAAAACGGTATTTTCTAACTAAGTAAAAATGACTCGGTATAAATAGGTTTTCAGACAAGTACAAATTATTGCCGTAAAAAGTTTTTCAAAAAATCAGAGAAAAATTTTTCCCATTTTATGCCGACTTTTTGGCGAGCATTGTATAATGTCATTTATATCTGGATAGTGTCTAGGAAAAAATAGTTTCCAGTTTGTCATGGTTACCATGTACAGAGTGGTGATAAAGTCCCGCACCAAGCTCATAATTTGTTTATTTATTGTTATTTTGCAAAATTCTGAAACAGGTAAATTTTTAACTTTAAAAAGATACATTTTAGTACAAAAATCTTTTCTCGACCGACATTTATTTTTCCGCTGTCAGCTTTAATTTTTTATATGGCAATCCTACCTTTTCTATGCAGATATTGATCGACCTTCTTGTCAGTTAAATGGGGATATAAACAAATATGTAGTACTTTACACAATATTTTTCGAAAAAAAAAAAAATAGACATGATCCATCGTCTGGAATTTTGTGAATAATTTATGGTAAATTGCATTTAAAATCAGAACAGTTGAATCATGGGGAACAGCTTTAATATTTTCCTTAATTTTTACTTGTTTTTGTTTACAATTTCAAGATTATCATTATAATAAATTAAAATAAAATTATATTTTTGGAACAATAATGTCTATTTTTTTTTAAATTAATAATAACATCATATTTGAAAAACAAATGTCAATCATGAAAAGATTTTTGCACTAAAATGTGTCTTTTTAAAATTAAAAATTTACCAGTTTCAGGAGTTTGCACAAAAGAAAAACATTTAATAAACAAATTATGAGCTTGATGCGGGATTTTATTACCACCGTGTATACAGTAAAGGAATAAATTCGATAAAAAAATGAACTAATGAGTTTTAACAAAAATCCAAAAACAGGTCAACTTTTGTTTTAAATTATACACTTTTTGACATTAAACTTAAATTTACAGGGCGATTCATGTAAAAGTTATGAAACCGTGATCATTTTTTAATGAGAACTTATTTTTTGTTGATTTTTTAGTAGGTAAGATAAGATAGGTCAGCTATCAGTCAAAATTGCCGTTTTTCATCTTGCATAATAAAATTTTTGAGAAAATCTATATTTAAATCCAAAAAAGAAAAATTTTTGAGCGTTTATTATTTTATTTTTGCATTTTGTGCAATTATAATTTTGATTTAACAACGTTGTTTTGAATTAAATATTACATATTTTTTTACATTTAACCGATATCTTTCAATATTTGGAATCAGCAGATCAATGCGAGTCCGAATATGTATCTGTAAGAAGCACAAATATTGGAAAGGTGTCTGAATATGTGCAAAGTGATGATTTTGGATTATATATTGAACGATTGGAGCAGTATTTTGTGGCTAATTCGATAGAAGATGATAGAAAAGTGGTGGTTTTGTTAACGGTTATTGGACCTGAAGTATACAAAATACTCAGAGACATATGTGACCCTGTGTTATCTAAAGAAAAATCGTATCAAAATCTTTGTGACATCTTGAAGAGACAGTTTTCACCACAAGTATCTGTATTTCGCAAACGTATAGCATTTTACGAAGCCAGGCAAGGGCCAAGCGAAAATATCATCATCATCATCATCATTTATTTAGGTCATAGATACAAGATACAAGTTGTATGTAGACGTCATAAGAAGTATTAAGCTATTCCTACCAATGCAATTGGTAGTGTCAGTGTATTAAATAACAAAAGCTTAAAAATTAGACATGATAAAACAGGTCATAGGTAGAGTCAAAAAACAATTGTAGTAATGCCAATGAGGGATTATGACTAACTTAGACTAGAGTAAAATTCATCCATTGAATAAGGTGAGCGTTCCACCAAGAAACTTTTTAAGTATTTTTTAAATTGACAAAGACTGTTACATTCTTTAATATTTTTAGGAAACAAATTATATAACTTTACACCTAAGATATTAGTACTATTCTTACTAATATTTAATCTGAAGGAGGGAGTAAGAATGCTGGAGTTGTTCCGCGTATTATGTTGATGTCACAACATTAATTAAAGTATATTTGGCTTTATTTTGATGAATGTAGGAACATAAATTAAAAATATGAAGGTTAGTTAGCGTTAAAATATTGTTGTGCTTGAATGTATATCTACAAGATTCCATATGACTTAATCTGAAAATACATCTTAATATCTTTTTCTGGCATATAAAGACATCTTTGATTCCACTACTTCCTCACCACAGACAAATACCATAACTTAGTCTACTTTGTACTAGGGCATAATATAAATTAATCAGTTGATCCGTTGTTAAAATAGGTCTCAGACAATTGAAAAGGTAAAAAAGTGAATTTAATTTGGAACAAAGATTCTTGCAATGAATTTTCCATGTGATATTTTTGTCAATTACGACGCCTAGAAATTTAATGAATTCATTGGGAAGATTCAGTCCATTTATGTTTAAGTTGAAATGTATATTAGATTTCTGTCTGTTATGAAAATTAATACCATGAGTTTTGTTTAAATTTAATAGAAGGTCAGCGACTGACATGTTACTATTAAAAATCTGGCAATGCCATGCAAATTTGGGAACCTACTAGAGGAGAAGTTAAAGGTCAAATTCTTGACAGGACTGCGAAGAGGTCCCGTGTTGGATCGCCTCTGCGAGGAAGACGAGACAAAGACGTTGCAAGAGCTCGTAGAAATTGCATTGAAGAAGGAAGCTACAGCATGTGGTTCCAGAAGTGAATAAATTTACCGTAAGGAAGAAAATAAACAAGATAAAAGAAGCGGAGAAGAAAGAAGACATAAAAACATGCTATGCTTGTGGAAAGCCGAATCATAAGTTTAGTAATTGCAAGTATAAAACTTTTACATGTAAAATTTGTAAAAAGGTTGGGCATTTGGCCAAAGTTTGTAAAAGTAAAAAGGACAGTTGCTATTTAGTAGAGGTAGATAAGAAAGAAAATGAAAAGGTAGTAGAAACAGAGGTAGTGCAGATGTTTTCGTTGAGCACTAGTTCGAAAAAAAAGTTATTAGAAGTAGATGTTCTAATAGGTAGTATACCATTAAAAATGGAATTAGATACGGGTGCGGGTGCATCTGTTCTGTCTGATTTTACTTATAAAAAGATGTTTTCACACATTTGTTTAGAAAAGACTGATGTTTGTTTAAGAACGTGTGAAGGTAATTTAATACAGCCATTGGGACAAATAAATGTTCCAATGAAATGTAATAATAAGAGAGAAAATGTAAGATTGTTAGTAATAGAAGGTGGTACTGAAAGGCCGTTATTTGGTAGAGATTTATTAAAGATTTTTAATGTAAGTGTAAGTTTAGATAAGTTAGAGTTAGGAAAAGATGGGTGTATTCAAAAATTAGTTAGGGACTACAGTGATGTTTTTAAAAATGAGTTAGGAAAGTATAAATATGAAAAGGCTGAATTAAAGTTAAAAGAGGCGGTTTCAGGAATTTTTAGAAAATCAATGCCTATGCCTTATGCGATTAAAGGTAAAGTAGATAAAGAGTTAGACCGTTTAGAAAAGGAAGTTATTATTACGAAAGTGGATAATAGTAGTTGGGGAACACCTTTGGTTCCTGTTATAAAAAGCGATGGTTCGATACGTTTATGTGCAAATTATAAGTTGACTGTTAACAAATACTTACAAGACTGCAATCACCCATTACCTAGAGTAGAGGATTTATTTCACGCATTACAAGGAGGAGTGAAATTTACAAAATTAGATTTAACATGTGCTTACAATCAGTTAGAGCTAAGTCAAAGTAGTAAAGAGTTGTTAGCTTGGAGCACTCATAAAGGAATTTATAAAGTAAATAGATTGCCTTATGGTACTAAGCCAGCATGCCAAATTTTTCAAAATATTATTGAAAAAATATTGTTAGGGGCAAAAGGAGTTTCATGGATGATATTCTAGTAACAGGCAAAGATTTTAAGAGTCATATAGAGAATCTTACAGATGTATTAGAAAGGTTAAGAACAGCAGGATTTACACTAAATTTAAGAAAATGTGAATTTTTTAAAGAAAATGTTAAATACTTAGGACACATTATAGATAAGCAAGGTTTAAAGAAAGACGCAGAGAAAGTAAAAGCAATAGTAGAAATGAGGAGACCTGAGAATATAACAGAAGTTAGGGTATTTTTGGGAATGGTAAATTATTATGCAAAATTTATAGAAAATATTAGCAAAATTTTGAGTCCTTTGTATAAGTTATTACAGAAGGGTGTGAAATTTAAATGGGATAGTAGCTGTGAGTTGGCATTTGAAGGTATAAAAAAGGAATTGACCTCGGAGGTAGTATTAATGCATTTCAATCCTGATTTACCTATTAAATTAGTGTGTGATGCTAGTAAGATAGGAATAGCATGTGTACTGTTACATAGATTAGAGGATGAATCAGAGCGTCCGATAGGTTATGCTAGCCGAAGGTTAACTAAAGCTGAATTCAATTATTCAATGATACAAAAAGAAGCTGTAGCTGTCTATTGGGGTGTTAAGAAATTTTCACAATTTTTAGTAGGTCGAAAATTTGAATTAGTGACCGATCATAAAAATTTATTAACACTCTTTGGGGAAGAGAAAAGTTTACCGGAAGTAGCAGCAGGCAGAATACAAAGATGGGCTCTGTATTTATCAGGATTTAATTATAAATTGAAATACACAAGAGGTACGAGGTACGAGGTTTTCGAATAATTATTCCTTTTAACTTAAGGAAGCAGCTATTAGAGCAGCTTCATTCAACACATGTAGGAATGAGTAAAATGAAGTCGACTGCAAGGTCATACTTTTGGTGGCCTGATTTAGATATAGAAATTGAAAGAGTATGTAGAAGCTGTAAGATTTGTATGATAGGGGGACCAGAACCACAAAAGAGTGTTTTAAAATTGTGGCCAGAAGCAACGAAACCCTTTGAAAGAATACATATCGATTTTCTAGGATCATTAAAAGGACAAATGTACTTGTTAGTTACAGATGCATATACCAAATGGACTGAAATATTTGAAATGTCGAGTACAAATACTGGTGAGACACTGGATAAATTAAGAGAATACTTTTCAAGATTTGGGTTACCGGAAATTATAATTTCGGATAACGGTCCACAATTTGTTTCAGAAGAATTTAAAATATTCTGCAATCGAAATGGAATAACACACAAGACAAGTCCACCGTACCATCCACAAAGTAACGGGGCAGCAGAAAATGCAGTAAAGTCATTTAAAAATGGTTTTATTAAATGTCTAACGGATAAGAGTAACTCAGGAATGACTAGAGATACTCTAGTGCAAAGGTATTTATTTACATACCGAAATTCAGTACATACGGCAACAGGAGAAACGCCCAGTTCTAGAACGTTTAATAGACACATTAGAACTAATTTAGATTTGTTAAAAGCTAGTCCAAATGGAGAAAGATATAGAGACAGATTGATCAAGAACTTTAAGGGACATAGAAACCTAATGTTTGAAAAAAATGATTTAGTTTATACAGAGTGTACATTAATGATTGAAAGGCGTTTGAATTTGGCGCGTTGTCGAATTAATAATTTTCGTCTTACAAGATTGGTATTCATGCTGGATATGTTGAATTTCGTCAGTAGCGTGCGTGTATTGTATTGTTTACGTTTTGATTTCCTTATTTTATTAGTATTGAGTTAGTATTAACGAAAAGGTTATTTTTATTTCCACTTTTGCTGTCAGACATTTTTCATTGGTAAGTACAGCCATATAATGGAAGGTTCTCACTTCAAAGTTATCACAGATCACCATTCACTGCTTTGGTTGAACAAGTTGCAGAACCCTTCTGGTCGATTATGTCGTTGGGCTGTACGCCTGCAACAATACGATTTCAGTGTCATACACCGCAAAGGAAAAGAACATGTCGTACCTGATATGCTTTCTCGAACTGTCCCTATTATCGACTCCATCGACTTCGATAATGTTAAGGATAGTTGGTATTTGAATTTCTTAAAGAAAATTCGTTTGGCCCCGGAAAAGTTTCCGAGTTTTCGTGTTGAAGGAAACATCATTTATAAACTCGTTCGAAACACCTATTATCGACTAGCTGAGGATGAGCCTCACTGGAAGCCTGTTGTCCCTAAGGAATCTCGACTACAGATTCTTCACGAACATCATGATTCCCCGACTAGTGGTCACTTAGGTGTCTACAAGACTTACAATAGGATCGCCCAAAATTATTATTGGCCCAAAATGCACGCCGATGTTGCGAAATATGTTCATAGGTGTCAAACGTGTCTTCGCACCAAACCAGAACAGAAAGCTCCGGCAGGGCTAATGGGAGGTCACTCTCGAATTTCGCGACCTTGGGAGGTCATTAGCATCGATCTTGTTGGACCACTACCTAGATCTTCTCGTGGGTATCAATACATCCTTGTGGCAACTGATTGCTTCAGTAAGTTCACCTTGTGTTTCCCTCTTCGAAAGGCTACCGCCCCTAAGATCGTTCAGCACATTGAGGAAAATATCTTTTTAGTTTTCGGAGTACCTCGTACGGTCATTTCGGACAATGGAGTCCAGTTTAAGTCCAAAGAATATCAAAAACTTCTGACGTCATACCACGTGCGCCCTGCGTACACTTCGTATTATCATCCAAAAGCAAACCCTGTCGAACGCGTTAATCGCGTAATTAAGTCCATGTTGACTGCTTATGTGGCGGAAGACCACCGCAAATGGGATTTATTCCTGCCCAAAGTCGCTTGTGCTTTACGAACTGCACGTCACGAAGTTACTGGTGTGACTCCATACTTCCTCAATTTTGGTCATGAAATGTGCTTGAAAGGTAGTTTAACCCCTGACAATGACCCTGTTAAAGATGAATCCTTGGAGGTTGCTCCTCAAGATCCTAAGGATCTACAATCTCGTACCGGAAAGTTCGCAGTCCTCTACAAAAACGTACAGGAAAGGTTGCAAAAGGCTTACGAAAAGGCTAAGGGCCGATATGATCTTCGTAGGCGAAAGGTTGTTTACCAGCCCGAGCAGCGGGTGTGGCGTAAAAATTTCGTGTTGTCCGATGCTTCAAAACATTTCGCGGCCAAGTTGGCCAATAAATTTGTTGGGCCTTTCCTCATTAGTCGACGTACGTCTGCGGACACTTACGAACTTAAGGATCTTGATGGTAACATACTTCCTGGTACTTGGAACAGTGAACATCTTAAACCTGATCCCCCTGATGAGTAGAGATTGTCTTATTCATATTTCGGCCTGCGGATTGTGGCCTCTTAGAATTCTTCCGACGTATCTTCTGCGTGGAGTAAAAGGCTCCTAAAAGATTCTGTACATTCCTCACACCATCTGTGGAATCGAACGTCTTCGGATGTTCGCGTGCGATGGGTGCCCTAACGATCAGTCTCGTTGACTGTGAGATGTCGCCTTGCGATTTACTGAGTTTGTGGGAGTTACAAGAGAGTTGGATCTCGTGAAGACTCTTCTTGCCCTCTCTCTCTGTGAATCTGCGTATGAGCGAAGTCTGACAGGCCTCTTGATTGTGACTTGGATCACGCCTATTCGCCCGGGAATTTTTCTTTTCTTCTTGTTTCAACCTTTCTTCTACTCTAGCTCTGTCTCCTTTTCGGATTGATCAGCTCAGCCTTGACGGCTTTGAGATATCCTTCTGCATTCGTCAAAGCGTGTGGGAATGCCAAGCGTACTGGATCTCGTGAAGGTATGGCTTGCCCTCTCTCTCTGATGTACCGCTGTGGGATACGCTCATGGAAGTCACGTCTGTAGTATGGTGTGTTCCGTGAGGAAACCTTTATCTTTTCTGTTTTCTGTCTCTCTCGACTTCTCTCCCTCTTTAGTCTCTACTCTCGGAAATTGGGAGAAGAATTCTGTTCCGTCTGAACTGATTGATACTCGGATTCGACTTATTTTTTTTTTTTGTTATTTATTCAACTTTACTGGACGTGTCTTGTGTTGTCAAATGTGACATTCGTCACTATCGAAGTTGTGATCTGGAGAATGTAGATTCTCTCCCCTTCTAAGACGTCTCTACGTCAGGACGCAACATTCCCGGGGGGGTGAATCATTTTGGTTCTCCTGATCTGAACTTCTTTCGTGGTCTCCGACCAAATCGTTCCGGTAGTATCATTTCGTCCGTGTTTCGTTTATGTTGGTTAAGCCGAACACCCAACTTCGAGATCTGTCGTTCGCCGACATGCCATTTCATTTCGGCTGATTATAGTGTGGACATCAGAAATTTTACCTGTGGGCAAAGTTTCCATCTTAGTAAGGGTGGGATTGTTACAGCTCATTTCTTTCATTCCTGTTCTGAATACCCCCTGTATATGCATCGCCACCGCCCAGCCTTCATTTCTGTTCCGAACACGCCCTGTATATGCGAAATTCGACGTGTCGGATCATTCCTTGGACCGCGTCGTTGTACACATTGCAGTCAGTGTAGGAATACCCGTATTTCGCCGGCGTAATTTTCTTAAACTTTCGTTTTAGCATATTTCTATTAACAGGACCTTCATTTATTTAAACAAATTCATTTTATATAGGTAATCCCTCCTTAATTGAGTTCAAAATCGCGTGTATGTGAGGAATTGAACGAATTATAGCGAAGTTCTACTTCTGGACGCGTATTATGCGTGACCTTTGTCCTTTCAGCCGATTGGTTCCCGCTATTACTAAGAAAGTTCCCCGGAGGAAGGAATAGACGGTGTCTCGCTTGTTTAGAATCCTTCCTTGTTTGTCAAACGAGAAATGTTGCGCCATTGTCAGAACGAAACTTGCTGTCTCTTGGGTCACACTCTCTTTTCGTAAATATTTTTATGTGTGCGTGCCATTACATCGAAGGGATGTTAGTGCATATCTACGGCTAATTGCCGACTTTGATTAGACCCAGGTGTAAGACAGGAAAACCGCGTATCCCGTGGGTGTCACAGCTTCGCAATAGACCGAGGCTTTTCTCGTGAGCTTTTAGCGTGAGCTTTTAGCGTAAGCATTTATCGTGAGCTTTTATCAAAAGCGATCATCAATCGTAGGCTTTAATCTGGAACCTACATCAAGAGGTATTTCTCGTTGGGTGCATCGCGAATTAGCGGTGAAGGCTCCCTCCCTCGCCCCTCTACGCGGAAGCCGGCACATTACAAAGTGCCGCGGCGGCATCGCCGCAAAGACACCGACAAACACGCCGAACATCAAAGGAATAAAGGTCGGAGCGTTTTGATTTCTTCTCGTAGTTTTGAGCGATATTTCGCGGATTTTATTTCGGATCCATTGCTTTAATTTTGTCGCAATAAAACTTGCAACTTATTGCATTCTCTTGCATTTTGTGGCATTAGTGACGATGTGAATTATTTTAAGATAGATATGTAGCGATTTCGGATCCGAAAAGTTAGGTAATAACGTATTATGTCTATGGTCTTGTTGTGTACTTAGATCGATCGACTTGCGTTGAATTTGTTTTATTTTATTTTTATTTGTGTTTCTAGCAATAAAAGTGTTCATGTTTTGGACGTAACGTGTTTTCTTAATTTTTCACGCGATCCCTTTCACAAAAAAATTAAGTGGCGCCTGTTTTGGTTTGGCCTTCGCGTTTTGGTTAGAGAACCCCCCCCCCCCGTCCCACTGTGCTGGCTGGCAACATTGGAGTAAAGTTTCGCTCCAATGTAAAACTTCTGCCTATCTACGCAGGTAGGTAGCATGCTGCATCGATGTTTTTCGATACATCGCAAAAAAACATCGATGTTTATCGATACATCGATTTTTCAAAGGATGTTTTTTAAAATAAATAAAAACAACAGTAATTATGATAAATTTTGTCATAAAATTTTCAGACAATACTTTTTTTTGTTGATACCATTGTGAATCAAATGGAGCTAAAAATGAACTTGATTAAAACAATAATTCAATAAAAGTTAATAAAATGGTTCATTATTCTGTTGTATAAAAATTCAACTGTTAACAAAATAAAACCTAACAGACATAACACATAACGTTGATGCAAAAATGTATCTATGGCTGGTTATAAGTGTAGTTATAATCTTATTAGAGCCGGTTTATCAATCACAAGACAACTCTAACTTTCAGTTTGTTCCCATAGTAACCACTACGAAGACAATTGTTGTTATGGTAATTAACTGAAGGTTAACTTTAACTTAAAATTAACTTGTGTTTGATAAACCAGGCCGTAATTGCTTGTTTAAATACTGAATTCGTCTTCTTTTAACTAAATAAATACATAATAATTTACGTTTCCTATTTTCGATGCATCGCTTGAAAAACATCGATGTATCGAATAAATATAAACCCCTACGATGCATCGGATTGATTCGATGTATCGAACCTCAAATATCGATGTTTTCGATGCATCGATATATACTGAATATCCCTGATGCGCCCTTTAATTGCACTAATACGATCAGTGGTGTCTCGTGTAATTAGCAGCATAATATGTGCTTTCGATTATGCATGCTGGGGTGCACTGAGTAAACTTAAAACTCTAGGCTTTCAAGGAGTGATCGGATAATTCAAATTAAAAATAATCTGCCATCCGATTATCAAAAATATTTTTATTGCGGCACTGGTTTATATATCCGCAAAATGGCGCCAAGGTCAAAAAATTTTGCCCCGCCAGATCAAAGGTGCCGACAAACAGTTTCCATGCTGATTATGCTGTGGTAGAACGCTGCATGCACCATTTGCCCGCCTACTTCGCGCGATCTCCCTCAAAAGGAAACGTATGACACAGAAGAAATGAAAGTGCGTGGGTAGGGTGGTCAGATTCTTAAGATGAAAAAAGAGGACACGATGAAAAAAAATTCTCATCACTGCCCTACCTGTGTTTGCCGCATGCAGTTATAATGTGGCAGTAGTTAATCAATGATACTGGGACTTATTTTGCATTTTTATTTTATTTACATATAAGCATAATTATTGCACAAATACTTAAATAACAAAACAAACATTTTGTAAAACAAAAAAAAACAAATTTCTAAATTTCAAGAGAAAGTTAATCTTCTTCGCTACTGCTGTTTAACTCATTGTCAGTATATTTAAATTTATCAGAACTTCGAATACTGCTTAAAAATGACATCATTTTTTAATTTTATTGTAAAAGTCTGCAGAAAGCGTCCATGTTCATTAATTAATACTTTCAATTCGAAATAACGAATTACAACATTTACAACACGGCATCTTCACGTTTGAAATACATGACATTAAGTGAAGTAAAGAGATTAAAGAGAGCATGCAAATTGTGGGAATCCGGAGAGCCGACAAACGTATCAAAAATTAACAATTCGTTTAACATTCGTACTTATGAAAAAAGAGAACAAAAGAGAACATTGACCACAGAAAAAAGAAAAAGAAAGATCCGTGTTAAAAAAGAGGACATGTTCTCTTTAAAAGAGACATCTGGCCACCCTATGCGTGGGCAACCAATTTTATATGACTTGTCTCACAGTGAATATAAAAATATAAAAAAGAAAGACATCGAGCATCCTCTGTAAGGGAGAGGTGCCTTGAATGGAACGAGTGTTGAATGGGACAAAACAGTTTTTTTTTAATCCAGGTGGAAATTAAGATTTCGTGATACGATATTTGGGGGGCTGTGTGTTGTCGTATTCTTTAGCCAAACAATTGATTGTCACAAACACAAAGAAAATGTCTTTATTAATAATAATAATACAAGGATGTTAATATGTCAGACCGCCTGGTGGGTATGTGCACGGTATGTCCACGGGGATGAGTTCGTAGTTGTCCTGGTGCAATGGTTGCAGGTGGAGGACGTGCTGAATCGGATTCCTCGGCGGAGTGGTCGTTGATAACCCGTGTGCTGGGTGACGTCTTCTGACCGGACGGGCTTCTTTACTGGCGTCGGGGGAAGAGGTGAAACGACGCGGCGTATTCTACTGATGCGTTTCAGTGCCCGACGAAGCTGGATGGTCGTAGGTGTTTGACGGACGTGGAAACCAGGATATCCCGACCTTTCGGCTGGCTTTGGTTAGGAGTCCAACCTTGCGGCTGGCTTTTGGAGAGGAGGTCCAATTTTGCAGCTGGGTTTGGTTAGGAGGTTCCAACTTTGCAGCTGGCTGGGGAAGGATGATCTTCGAGCTGCTCTGCATGCGTTTATATAGCCTCGGCATCCATCTTGTAGAGGGGCTGAGTGTGGTCACATATCACCGACTCCGACGTCGAGAGACCGAGACGAATGAAGCAAGAAAGGACAATCGATGTCGCGATCGACCGACTCCGTTGAAACGAGATTCTATCATTCAATACTTTCAAGTGATCCAATCCCGAAGATCGAATCATTCACGAATGACACATCTCTAGTACCACAATACCTTCAAAAGAATAATTTTTGTCTGCATATGGGTACTAAAACTGAAATTCCAAAGTTGAAAATGAAACATGGTAAGGAATAATTTATAAATCAATTTAATTTTAGGAGTTTCCTTTTTCTCATATAGATACTGTTACATTTTGTGTCTGCAAATTACAGAAATTTATCAGTAGTGGAGGTATTAATTTGGTTAAAACAATATTGCAAACAGTGTTGCTGTGGAGTTTGCATTTGAATATGGGATTACCACGAAGATATGAGCCAATTACTCTTTTTAAAATTGAATCCACATCTTGTTTAGGCACACTTGGTAAGACTTCTAAGATAACTTGTAATATATGTATATTGAACTAAGCCAACAAATTTTTCAGTGGGATAATTTAACCTACCACGATCCTGATTATAAATTAAGTCAAGCAAGGGGTTAGTTTTATCGCAGGAATTCTCTCATAAAGGTAACTGGCATGTCTCACAGTTCAAAGATACGCGAATTTTCATTATTAGATAACCACAAAGAAAGTCAACTGCTGCAGATTCAATTTGATGGAAACCTGTGTAACTGCCTTCAAATATACTCATTCGTTCGAGATTTTTAATAGTGGCCTCATTTAAGGTAATAGCGATTTTAAATTTGTCAACATTATGTTCAGTGTTTACAAATCTTGCAGTGCTGGCATATTTTATTTCAGACACGCTCTTGCGATTGGTGACATTTTTCATGAAACCACTTCTCAAAATTTGTAATTTATACTCAGCTGTTCTACAATCTGTCAAGTCATTTGAACCACCACGAAGCCGAATATTTGCAAAAACTGATTCAACCGCATTTGAACTAAAACTTCTTGTTGATATATAATAAACGTTTAAGTCTCGTATTAAATATTGGGTGCAAAGATTTGTGCTTTTAGCAGTGAAAACCAGAGCTTCCGCTGCCTCTTTTGTTAACCCAGCAAAGCCTGCTTTTGATGAGCTAAAGTGAATATCAGCAAAAAAATGAGGAAATTGCAGAATTAAGTATGATAGGCGTGCATCTTAAGTGTCTGTATATGGAGCAGAATTGGGATCTCGCTGATGAGGGATTCTGTTGCTTACGTCATAATTTTGGAAATATTTGTATATATTTTCCATATAATGTAACTGCTGTAATGCATTCTTTAAAGAATAAGCTAGATCTTTAATTGCAGTTGTAATGTTTGTAGTTTGAGTAGAAGCGTCAGAAATTTGAGGAAATAAATTTTCAGAAAAACTCGGGTTTTCATTACCAAGCTAAAATGTTTTGTAATATAGTTAATAATAAATATTTTAATTGTATTTGTATTAATTAAACCTTAAATAACGAAAGTGTTGCACTTGCATCAGAAATTTGAGGAATTACATTTTCAGAAAGATTTGGATTTCCGTTAGGAAGCTAAAATAATTTGTAATACAGTTAATAATGTGTTAATAATACAGTTGTGTATACGATTATTAGACCTTAAATATAGAAGGTACAGCCCCTGCAATTAACATTTTCCGATTTCACGTGAAGAAAAAACTATCTTCAGAAAAGTGATTGCAGCAAACCAGCGAATAATTTGAGAAGAGTGCAGCATCTACAGGATGAAAAGCTTTATTTTTACCTATTTACTAATACAAAGAATTAATTATAGTGGGTGTCTCATAACGTACAGAGAAGATTGAAAGCTTTTCCAAAAGTAAATAAGGGAGTTATAATTCCCTGAAAGAGGGAAGGAATGTATTTTTCTTTTGGGAACATTTCTGAATCCTTTAAGTTATCAAACTCAGATATAAGGCACCTAACTGAACACTTCCAATGCATTCGTTAGAAATTTCTTCCCTTTTAATGGCTAGTTTAAGGGGATTACTTTCAATATTTTATGGTAACAAAATACAATGGACATATGTTAACTAATGAACCTCGATTATTCAAAAACGGTCCGATTTATCGAAATGCAACAAGAGAGCCTTCTTATGCCAAATAATCTAAAAAATATTGTCTTCGTAAATTTTTGATGAAATATGTAAAAATGAAAAGCTAGGAATAAAATACTGAAAAGTTATCCCCTAAAACTACCCTTTAAAAAGGAGGGAGGATCTAATAAATACGTTGTAAAGGCGCGGTTATATGCCTTATATCTGCATTTAAAATGTTAATTCCCTAACTTAAAGGATCCAGAAGGGCTTATAATTCTTTAATTATTGACTTTTGGAAAAAAATTTATGTGATGAGATTACCTTATTTTCTGATGTTCTATTCACCCTTTCAATCTCCTTCGTACGTTATGAGACACCCAGTATGTGTGTAATTTGTCAAAATATCTCTCCATTTCAAATAATTATACAAACCTTCGCATTTTTTATGATAAAAAAATAATATAGATATTACAGTTATTTGTTATTTGAATTTGAAATAGAATAATTAAGTGTTAAAAGGTGTTAACAAATAATGCGAATAAAATTAGATGTCAAAAGTAACGTGGTAACTATAGCAACGGTATGTGTTCAAGGGAAAACTGTGCAGAGGGAGCCACACTAACGACAACTGTCACGGAACAGGTTTTTTTCAAACGCGACCGGCCGTATAAACACGGGGTGGACACTTATATTGGAGAACTTGGTACCTAGCAAAATGAGGTAGTAGTATTTCCCCTAATTGTAGAGGTCGCAGCAGTGCATAAATTTAAATTTGGCGCCTTACTTCCGTAACGCCACCGACCTGTCCAACCAATCGAATTAAAGTTACAAGCGTTTTATGATAGCGTTATGCGATTATGCTCTTTGTGGCATGGCGTTGTGGTTTGTGTTATTTTAAAGTTATCATTTATTTTTAAAGTTTTATCGTTTAAACATTTTATGGAAAACTGTTTCGGCAGAAATAATATTTTACTTCGTACAGCTGTTCTCACTGAACATTTACCAGGTAGTAATCTATCTTAAATTTTGGTAGATAACCATTATTATTAATTTCAATTATGTTATTTAGAGCCCCTATAAATAGAGACGATAAATGAAGAGAACCAGCAATTAAATGAACCTGTTCCGGAAGGTGAGAGTATACCTGTTCCAGAAGGTGAGAATATTTTTGGATTCGTTGCCCTGCATTTAGTTTATGGTCAATGCTGTCGACATTGTTTAGTCCGTAGTAATTTTTTGTTTTGTTTGAGCACTAGCTGTTTGATTGTGGAGGTTATAATTTGATATGAAAATTTGAAAACAAAGGTCAGAATCTTTTATTAGCATAAATCGATTTGAATGTTGAAAAGTGATGTACCAACAGCTGATTCTCTCACAATTGTTAACCTGAACGTTTTCACATTTAGATGATGAACTGATGAGCATCTTTTATTTTTATTAAAACTAAGCAGACTATTAAGTCGACCTTGTTATTTCAAAACGACGAACAGACCAATGAACCATATTTGGAGAAATCACAGTTTGTAGTTTTAGTGTAGAACATATACTAGGATGATCGTGAATTTTACTGGTCTGTTTGTCCTTTTGAAATTATACGGTCCAATTGTAGACTACATAAAAATTATAATTTCGTATATTACTCTGACGTTAATTCTATAGAGGTTGTAATGTATTATAATGCACTGTACTTATTTTAAATGTACAGGGTGGATCAATTTCGATGTCTCTTATGGGCATCTCTGTAACTATAAGAGATAGAAAAAAACTAGTGGCCAAGTCTCGATCTCTTTTTTAGAGATAAAGTCAATAGACTAAACAAAAATTGGCTATCTTCTTTTGTTTTCGAGTTATAGGCAAAAATTGACATTTTCGACTTTTCGTCAATCGCACATATCTCGTTTATTTTTACAGATATTAAAAAACTGTTTTGACATTATTAGGACACTTTTTTGAATACAATTCAGTGGTGTAGTTGGTTTCTTGATATTTAATTAAATTATCGAGTTATAACATAAAGTTTTAATTTTTTAAATGGAAATCATAGTAGGCAATGCCACCATTAAATAGAGATATTTTTCTGCTTTCAAAAATATATACTTTGTTGGGTTTATTTGTTACAATTAATAGAATAAAACGCCTTTTTTATTATTCTTGGGTGCATTCTATTCTTAGTAGGCTGGTTTCAACAAAGACCGACAATTCTTTTGTTTGTTTTTATTAAATATCAACTCTTGTCCAAATATTTTGACAGTTGCAGCCGCATAAAGAGAAAGAAAGATAGAACGAGCATCCTCTAAGAGTTACAAAGATTACAACAATACCGATACCATGTGGTTTGGGTCAAATTCGAAATTATGGAACTTCATTTAATATTTAAGTTTAAAACGCATTTTTTTCGATCAAATATGCATTTCATGGGATAATGAACTAAATTATATGTATAAATTAAAAACATCTTAAAAATAAGAAATTATTGCAGAAAAAGTTAAAGAATATTGAAATGTAAGTAGATAGTAAACACAACTCTTCATATATCACAATAAATAACTTAAAACTCAGAAAATAATATCAAAATAAAATCACAATTTACACACTGGCGCGCTAAAATACGCAGCCAACTCATGTTGTAACCCAACCCAGCTCTATCGGCGCTAGCTTTCTATCTCTTATGTTCATCGCAATACCTCTCACTCTTTTGCTACCCAATCATCAAATCTTTGTTAATATTTAATAAAAACAAAAGAAAATTGTCAGCTTTTGTTGAAACTAGCCTACTAAGAAAAGAATGCACCAAAAATAATAAAAAAGGCATTTTATCCTATTAACTGTAAGAAATAAACCCAACAAGTATATATTTTTGAAAACAGAAAAAAAATCTCTATTTAATGATGACGTTGCCTACTATGATTTCCATTTAAAAAAATATAACTTTATGCTATAACTCGAAAATGTAATTAAATATCAAAAAACCAAATACACCACTGAATTGTATTCCAAAAAGTGTCCTAATAATGTCAAAACAACTTTTTAATATCTGTAAAAATAAACGAGATATAAGCGATTGACGAAAGGTCGAAAATGTCAATTTTTGCCTATAACTCGAAAACAAAAGAAGATAGCCAATTTTTGTTTACTCTATTCACTTTATCTCTAAAAAAGAGATCGAGACTTGGCCATTAGTTTTTTTCTACCTCTTATACTTACAGAGATGCCCATAAGAGACATCGAAATTGATCCACCCTGTACATACTTAAATATAATTTGTTTTATGAAACTGTGTTTTATTTTCGGTTTTACAAGTTATTGCTGAGTTTCACCAACACTAAATACATGTAATCATCGACTAAAAGTAAATATTGCTATGGTTACACATGGTAAAATCATAACAATATTTATTTTTGACGTATGATTATATTTATTTAGTGTTGATAAATGATAAATGAAAATTAAATATTGAAATATCAAAGGTTATATTTGGGTTTGGAACTACGGTTACTTTTTTCCCTAATTGTAGAGGCCGCTTTACAAGGTACTCAAACTTTCTATTGAGTGTCCCATCTATTTATGTATTATCTATGCGTATAAAGCACTGGTGCTTCGTTAATTTAGGCGGCCGTGTCCGAAATGCTATTGGTTGATTTTACGGGACGCACTAGTGTGAGGACTCTCACATCGCTTTTTTTTGGACATGCGGAGTGGCACCAGATTTTAACTGTTGCACGTGGTTTTAACCTATAAAAATCTAACGTGTGTTCGTGTTGTGTTTGTGAGTTTCTTAAGTGTATATAAAGTTTGTGACATTTTTTAATCGTTTTATAGACTCGTACAGTGTACCTATTTTGTAAAAGTAAGTTATTCGTCTATTTTACGATTACATTATTTTTTAACATTTACAGATGCCATCTGTCTATTGCATTGTATGTGGTTGTCCACAAGATGAGACAACCTATTTGCACCGTTTTCCAAGAAATTATTTAAGGTATGTTAATTTTTCTACTTATAAATAGGTTCACTGATATTGTTTTGATTTATTAGATCAGCTGATTGGCAAAGAGCTATGTTTGGATCAAATTGTGTTCCTAAAAAAATGTCATCCCAAAGGATATGCAGTAACCACTTCTGCTCAGAAGAATATAGTGATACAAGAATTTTTAAGTTGAAACAGTATGCTTTACCATCCCTACGGCCTGCATATCTTCCCGCATCTATTGAGACGTCAGAAATTTCTTCACACTCGGGGCTACAATATGCAAAAGAATCAAGCACAAGTACTGATTTGTCACTAACAACTACCTCTATTGTTTCACCAAACCTATCAGAAGTTACATTAACCAAGGCCGAAGATAATCAAGGTGATTTCCAATTAGCAGTTCCATCACAGGTTTCATCAACAGTAGTTGAAGTTATTCAACAATTAGCAATTATCCCTGTTGTCTCACCAGTTCCATCGCAGGTTACAATAACAAAAACCGAAGTATCTACAGATGATCTGCCTACCACATCTTCCAATTTAGTCCATAAGGTAAATACACTTATATTGAAAACAATTTGGGCACTTTTTTTTCTTTGCTTGAGTGATGATACTGATAGTTATACAAGAAAATCAAAATTTAATTACAGTGAAATTACCTACTTACTCGACATTATCACATATTTTTTGTTTATTACAATAATGAGAAATAACGAGTTTCTAAATAAAAAACTGGTCAAATAGGTCACATGTAATAATTCTGCAGCATAAATGTAATGACGAAATTCACAACCTATTTGACTAGGTTTTTATTTATTCACAAGTTACTGCTCTCTGGAAGATTTATTTATTTGGATTTTCTTTTGGTGGAAGACAAAAAATTGAAAATGTTTTCCAGTTCTTAAATTTTGCAATATTTTCCAGATAAATTAAATTCTTTTTAATTCTGATAATTTAAATATTTGGAATAAAATTTGCCTTAAATTAATAATTATTATGTGAGTGGTAGTAGAAAACTAATTTGGAATAAAGTTTTAGGTTTAAAGTGAGGTAATTAAAGATTTGTTGTTTAAAATAAGATATTTTCTGTTTCAGAAAAAAGCTCCTCACAAACTATTCATTAATGCAGTGCCAGATTTTGATATTAAAGCTGCAACTTCAAGAGAAATCCAACTGGCTACAATAATTAAAAAGAAAGAAAAACATATCAGATCACTTCAAGCAACATGTAAGAAGCATTGCCGAACTATTAAGGATGTTGCAAAATTAAATGTTAACAATTCTGAAATTTTTGAGAAAATATTTGAAGGTAATTATGAATGTCACGGCCAGACTGAAGAAAAAGTAAAAAATGTTGACAGTAATAGTACATACTAATTATCATTAAATGATTTAACGTTCAATGAGACCACAACCAGTTAGAGTTTTTACTTTTTCTCATTTATATTGTTCTACAAGTTTCAAAATTTTATTCAGGTATGTCAGAGTCGGCCAAAATATTGATGATTGGGCAACTTAAGGCATCAAAGCATCCTCCCAAGGGTAGAAGATGGACAATTGACGAAAAAGCACTTTCACTGATTCTATACAAAGCAAGTCCGCACACATATTTGCTTCTAAGAAAAATGATGCCAATGCCTGCAAAATCAACTTTAGATTCGCTTCTTCGACAGGTCAAATTTGAGCCGGGAATTAATCCTGATTTATTTACGCATTTAGCTAATTGCGTGAAAAATGATTTAGATAAAAAATGTGTTCTTGTATTTGATGAAATGTCCCTAAGAGAACACCTACAATTAAATAAATCAACAAGCTTCATTAGTGGTGTTGTGGACCTGGGCAATGGAAGACGAACAACCGAAGTTGCAAATCATGCATTGGTATTCTTACTTCAAGGTGTGAGACGTGCCTGGAAGCAGCCCGTAGCATATTATTTCACAAGAGGAGGAATGAAGGCAGAAGTATTGAAAAACTTAATAGAAGAAGTATTGAACGCCTTAAATAATGCAGGATTTGATATAGTAGCTACAGTGTCTGATATGGCTGCCACAAACAGAAAGGCCATACAATTATTGGGCGCTACTGAAAATAACCCTGTATATATTAACTCAGGACAAGATATTGTTCATTTGTACGATTTCCCTCATTTGCTGAAATGTACTAGAAATATGTTTCTCAAATACAATGTGCAATTACCTGTGACAGTTGGTGAACATGAGACAATAATGGAAGCTAAGTGGGATCACATAAAAACAGCCTACGATATTGATAAATATAAGCCGGGCATTTTCCGCATACTGCCTAAATTAACTGATGACCATATAAATCCTAAACTACAGACGGCCATGAGAGTGAATATTGCTGCTCAAGTTATGAGCAGAACTGTAGCTGCTTTTTTGCACACGTTAATTTCTTTTGGTTTGTATATTACATTATAGATACATTTCATAGAAATAGTAACGTAACCTCATTACAGGAACATTGACTGAAAGTTTGGGAACAGCACATTTCATCAGCCAGGTGAATATACTTTTTGACAGTGTTAATGGAAGGATTCACGCTGCTGATACCGGTGAGCTTGGCTTTCAGCATATTATACATAGAAAGTCAGGACATCTTCAGTTTTGGAGGAAGGCGCGTTTACAAATATCACGTTGGAAGTTTATGACATCATTTATGAAATCATTTTCCACAAGTTAAAAAGTTCTTTAAAATATTTAAGGCCCAGATCATTCAATCAAGATGGTCTCGAAAATACTTTCGGTGCTATACGATATCAGCTGGGAAAAAATGAGCACCCAACAGTGGAGCAATTTGAAGGGGCACTAAAAAGTCAGATTATCCACAATTTCACCAAACATAATACCACGCAACGACATGGCAATCGTGAAATTGATAATCAAGAGCTCCTGTCAGACCTCAGAGATTTCTTAACAGTTCCCAACAATAGTGGAAGTGAAGAAGAAACTGAAAGAGACCCTCTTCAACATGATGAAGATGACATAACTGATTCTGTCATTCATGGATGTGTCGAATCTTTATCAGTAGCCTATGTCAGCGGTTTTATTGCTAAACGATGCCTCACAAAATTAGAATGTGAAACATGCAAATTTGCTTTAACTGCACAGGAAGAAGTTCCTAGTAACATTTTTATTGCTTATAAAGAATTTACTTCAGAAAAAAGATTAATTTATCCCAGTGAAAACTTAACAATTTATGTGGGAAACCCGATAACTTATATAGAAAATAACATTGAACACAATATGCATTTACGCGCTCCACTCATCGTGCGACATCTACCTAGCGTGTCCCATTAAAAGAGAAGGAAAGATATATTTCATTCTCCGTTTCTTTAACATTAAGACAAGCATCTGTTCTGGGTTATAATCTCTGCTATAGGGACCGTGCACATGCGATGACAGCGCCACCAATGGCTATATTTTGCAAAAGTGGTATGAAAACACGAGTGACAGTATGATGACAGTTCAAATGTACATCTGTCATTTCAAATGCCCAGTGTGCATTTGAACTTGAATTTTGTAATTAATTTCATACCAGAAGATCAAATAGTTATTATGTACTACAACTGTAAATTGTCATAAGAGTTATAGTAACAGGAAGAATGTTAAACTTTACAATTATCCAGACAGTAGCAAGAAAATATATATGGATTGAAACATTTAAGTTTGTATGCTGTTTTGAAAGTGATTCATAGATTTCAATATCGATTAGTCATTAAGTACAACGTACTCTATTCGAAAAATGTGCAGGAGACTCAGATGAAAGGAAAGTTTCAAGAATTTCATGAGAAGTCAGAAAGCAAGTCAACAAATGTAGGCCAGTTTCAAATGCGGTTGATGATTAATGGATGGTTAGTCTTGGTATTGTGAATACATTTACGGTCAGGATACTGATGGTATGCGTTTCATGTGAAGAAGTCAATATAAACAATAGCCCCAACCGATCATCAGACCGACTTCATGTCAAATGCATGTGGAACATGTTTTATACTATTTAACTGGAATACTTTGTGTTAATTGTATTAAAAGACTGATTATATTAGTGATGTTTCTTAAATTGAGGTTTGTACTCAGATTTTTGTTTAATTTATAGCACTTTTACTTTAATTCTATGAGTCACTCTCGTTACCCATTTTATTTATACAAATGGGTGTAAAAGAGCAAAAAAGAGTGAAGAATACGTTCCAGTTAGACAAATTTCCATAAATTTAAAATCCACTGTGTTTGAAAGGAAAAATTTAGATCACAAAATCTTCTAAGCGGACACTAAATCGCGCAACTATACACTTTACGTTTCGCAGTCGTTCGACTGCTTCGTCAGAAGTGAAAATTATGTTGTCAAAATAAACACTAACATTTTATATTACGAGTCTAATATTTTCAAAAGACGTTTTATTGAAATGTGTAAAATAAAAATGTCGTCGAATTCTATTAATAAACGTACTGATTTTGCAAATTTAAACGATACATTTTGTAGTTTTCTCGATTCCTTAAATAGAACATAGATCTGTCAATTTTTTAACATTTGTAATGTTCAAATTATTTTTAGATTAAAAAATAAATATAATATACATAAAAAAAAAAAAAAAATCAAGTTACTTTTTCAGTTTCCGTTGACAACCTTGTTTATTTTGACAACATAATTTTCACTTCTGACGAAGCAGTCGAACGACTGCGAAACGTAAAGTGTATAGTTGCGCGATTTAGTGTCCGCTTAGAAGATTTTGTGATACAAATTTCATCGGACAAGAACCAACTGTAAATATGGATATCAGAAACATAGGATTTTACAATTTTGTGGAGGGTCGCTACGGGCACCAAAGTAAGGTACTGTGCAAAATTTATTCTAAAACTTTAACTAAAATTACCAAAATAAAAAATCGTAAGCTCTTTTTGCTTAAATGTAGAAAAGAAGGAGTACATCCTAATGATGTAATAGGCCCTTTGAAAAGAGCGTATGATATGTCATGTCAGAAAATTGACAGATATGTATCGGATTTCGCTAATAAAATTCTTTCATATGAAATTGAAGTAACTCTAAAAATTCTTACCAAATTAATGTGGAAATTAGATTATACTTTAGGACAGTTAAGTAATTTTCTAGATAATATTACAATAAACAATTTCCTGCATTTTGAAAACCAAAAAAATGAAAGGTTGTTTAATAGAATTCGATCGACACAGATTAAAAAGTTGGATAATCTTATTTCTATTAGAGATAAAAACTTTTATATCAAATTTGACCAAAATACAATCGATAAATGGTTAATTAATTATACCAAAACTGAAATTCCGTCAAATTTAAAATACATTTTTGCTTTGGGAAAAAATTTTCAGTACCATATTTTAATAAAAAAAAAGTAGATTTTCTAAACGTTTTAAGTAGATTATATTTTGGTATAAAATCTTTATATTCAACTTCAAAAATACAAGTAAGAAATAAATTTAGTTCTAATTTTCTAAATTTCATTATGTATATTTATAGGACTTTTGAAAAATCAAAATATAAAATTCTTATTCGAGATCTTTTGGCTTGTAAAAATTTCTTAAAGAAAATCCAAACATCATTGTCACAGTAGCAGACAAAAGCAATGTTACTGTTTTGATTGACAAAAATGACTATTTTTCAAAAGTTCAAACCATGCTCTCTGACAATAATACATACTTAGAATTAAATAACGATCCCACAGAAAATTTCCAACGTAAAACTTTCAATATTATTAATAAGTTAGAAAAATCTGTTGAAATTAGTAATAATATTGCTAAATCTCTTAAAGTACAGCATCCCATATTTCCTAACTTATACTGCATTCCATAATTTCACAAACCTACCACACCTCTTCGGCCAATAGTTTCTACTATTGGTTCTTCTCTATATTTCTTATCAAAATTTGTTTCTAAAATTCTTACTCAAGTTACTAGTAAATCAGAATACTTTATAAAAATTCTTATGAACTTATAGATTAATTGAAAAACATAGATATACCAAATAACAGTATTATAATTTCCTTAGATGTTTTTTCTTTGTTTACTAACATTCCAAAAGAGTTAGCTTTAAAAGCATTAATGATAGGTGGATAGAAATTAAAGATTTTACAGACATTTCCAAAGAAAATTTTTTAGAAATTGTTACTTTATGTTTTGAAACATCTTATTTCGCTTTTAATGATAAATTTTATAAACAGATTTTCGGTACAGCAATGGGGTCTCCTTTATCGCCTGCTTTAGCTGAAATTGTCATGCAGGAACTAGAAAAAAGTGTCATTAACTCATTACCTTTCAATTTAACTTTATATTTTCGTTACGTCGATGATATTTTATTGATTTTGCCTTCAGATAAAGTAGACTTTGTTTTAAGTAGATTTAACTCTTTTCATAATAGATTACAATTTACAGTAGAAAAGAAATTAACAATTCACTAAGTTTTCTAGATGTAAATATCATCAGACGTAATAACAAATTAATAACAAATTGGTTTCATAAACCTACGTGGTCAGGTAGATATATTAATTTTCATTCGTATACTTCTAAAAACTATAAAATTGCAACAATTATTTCTTTAACAGATCGAGCTGTTTTACTTTCAGATAAACTTTTCATTTATGATAATTTAAATTTAATAAAAAGACTCTTGTTCAAAATTCTTATCCAATAAATCTTATAGAATCAGTAATAAAAATCGTGTTAAATATTTACAAAATTTAAAATCCACAATAACAATAAACAAACTTCAAACAAAAAATACATATCATTACCCTACATTGAACCACTATATGACACATTTAAACACATATTCAAAAACACAATTTAATTTTAGCTAGCAAATCTGTAAATAATTTAAATAGTATTTTCTCAAATTTAAAACCAAAACACCAAAATTAAAACAGCCAAACGTAGTTTATGAAATTAAATGTTTCAATTGTAATTCATGTTATATTGGAGAAACAAGCCAAAATTTAAAAAACGTCTAGACCAACATAAATATCATATCCAAAAAAATAATCAAAATCATTCAATGCTTGTAGAACATTCATTAGAAAATGACCATAATTTTGATTTTGAAAATACTAACATTTTATATTACGAGTCTAATATTTTCAAAAGACGTTTTATTGAAATGTGTAAAATAAAAATGTCGTCGAATTCTATTAATAAACGTACTGATTTTGCAAATTTAAACGATACATTTTGTAGTTTTCTCGATTCCTTAAATAGAACATAGATCTGTCAATTTTTTAACATTTGTAATGTTCAAAATATTTTTAGATTAAAAAATAAATATAATATACATAATAAAAAAAAATCAAGTTACTTTTTCAGTTTCCGTTGACAACCTTGTTTATTTTGACAACATAATTTTCACTTCTGACGAAGCAGTCGAACGACTGCGAAACGTAAAGTGTATAGTTGCGCGATTTAGTGTCCGCTTAGAAGATTTTGTGATACAAATTTCATCGGACAAGAACCAACTGTAAAGAAAAATTTAGAAATAACGGAAAACGCCCATGTCCAACAATAATCAACTGCCGATCTTCTGATGTGTTTTCTGAAATACTGTGCTCATAATAGAATTCAATTTGTAATATATTTTCACATCTATTAGTGACACCACGCAGGATTTGCATAAATTTTGCATATTTAGAAATTGTACTGATCATCAAACAAAACTTGTTGCAAGATTTGAGTAAATTTAGAAAGAGCCCTAAATATTTTTAATACAGTTACAAGAAGTAACAACAAATCTGCGCACAACCAAAAATTTTATTGACCATCAATGCCATGCAAAATTTCTTCCGCAAATACCAAAATTTTCGCTTGGCTATTGAAGTTATGCATGGGATGACTGCGTCTGATGGCCGGCCACTACCGGCTGGTCGTCCACTTACATAAATAAGATTTTAAAATATATTTCAACATCCATTGTAATTGCAAAATTAAAAATTACAGAGTGACGTTAATAACGTCGCTTCAACGTGTCACAGGTGTATTAACCTAAAAACAATGTTTTCATATCACTAATGAATAAATTACCGCCAGGCGTCGCTGAACGCAGACATGTGCACGGTCCCTATATTTAATATGTTTAACATGTAATAATGTATTCAATGTTCGAGTGTTATAGTGTTATATACTTACCTTCTATTTTTTATAAATTTTCTAGAATTATGCAGACAAAACAAACTTTAAATAATAAATTTGATTTGATTGATATGGAGTTTTTACGAAACGACATACTTATGACAGCCCACTGACGCTGAATGACGTCATGGCCAGCTCCATTAACATTCACTGACGTGTATGTATGGCCGTTTCAATTCGCCTAAAATTCGGTTCCGGAAAGCATGCCATGGAGTACTCCCCTCAGCGCTCCCTATTAAAGATACTACAAAACTACTCATAGTAACATAATGCCAACTGCAATTACTTGAAAACTCACAAGAGGCGCTGAGTGGAGTACCCGTCAAATTTTTAAAAGTCAAATTGAAACGGCCATACATACACGTCAGTGAATGTTAATGTAGCTGGCCATGATGACGTACAATTAATTAACAACTTTCGCCGCAGAGGTCACTACTCACCGTATGAATTTAAGGTACTAAATCAACACTCCGTACAGGTAACGCAATCCCATTCCTCTCGTGAGAGGATTGAGAAACAAAGATAACAAATATAATTGTCGCAAGTGCAATAAGGAAGACAACAGTTTTAGGGAATTCTGTTTACCGCAATGTCACTGGTTTCAATTTAAAAGTGTATTAGGTTATGTCTAGTTAAGTTATTTACCAATAAAAAAGTTGTTATTTTAAGAAGTGCAGAATGTTTCTTTTACGAAAAAGGCGGAATCATTAAATGTCATGCGATAAAAGTTTGGGATGCGATATTTAAACTCAATTTTCTTAACCACTGACAGTACCTTTGACAAACGTCACTTCAAATAATATTTTCAACTGTTTTTATCCCTAGATGAGAGGAATGTGCGACAAGGATAGATATAAAAAAATCACTAAATGCGTTACCTCTGTACGAAGCATGGCCAGCTCCATTAACATTGACTGACGTGTATGTATGGCCGTTTCAATTCGCCTAAAATTCGGTTCCAAGAAAGCATGCCATGGAGTACTCCCCTCAGCGCTCCCTATTAAAGATACTACAAAACTACTAACGGTAACTTAATGACAACTGCAATTACTTAAAAACTCACAAGAGGCGCTGAGGGGAGTACTGTCAAAATTTTTAAAAGTCGAATTGAAACGGCCATACATACACGTCAGTGAATGTTAATGTAGCCGGCCATGATACGAAGTATGTTGATTTAGTACCTTATATGAATCTGTAAATTTTCTGGAACAATTTCAACAATGAAAAATCGCCAATTGAAACGGCCATATAAGCGTTAGCTTATTAATGTAGTCGGCCATGACGTTGGAATAATATGTGGATGCACTTATTGTTCATTAATATTTCTTGCAATAATTTCTAATGTTTCGTTATTGAAAAATATTTAAAGAATATTTAACATTTAAATTTAAATGCAACTAAATCATTTCAAAATTATATTTAGGGTTATACGCAGGTACACGTTCGGTTGCATAATTTCCAGTGATTGAATATTACCGACCGATATAGTAGGTACCAGCTACCAGGTGAGTAGCGCTGCAATCAGCTGTCAATCTCCTCCCTTCTCTCGTGGCGTGTGATCGTGAGCGGCATGGTGGTTCTGGTGCGCAAGAATAACCCGGAGAAAAACATCGATTGACGAAGAGCGCACCTGATTTTCAATCAGAAGTCCCCACAAAAAACCAAGATTCCGCCGAAAAGCTTCTGCCAACCCGACGGGTGGCATCGGAAGGTGAGCCAGCCATTTTGTCTTTCTCTGGGTGAAAACCATTGAAATTTCCAGTTACGCACCCCAACGTTCTCTCCCACGCTTTTCTCCGTTTAATTAATGTTTAATTTCGCTGGTAACCATCCGAAAACCTAACAGATGTCAAACGTCATATAAAAATAATTACTGTTATAATTTTGCTTGCGTTAATTAATCGATTCTATTACGTGAAGGTAACTCAATATTTGAGTGGCAAATTTTAGTTAATTCGACATCGCAAAAAATACAATTAATTAAGCATTTAGTAATTGAAGTAACAAGACTGCCAAAAAGATATCGATGCGGTTGCCATGGTTACGATTAACTTGGCCGAATTGTCAATCATACAAAAGTGAGATCAACTTCGTTGCGGCGTCCTTGAAGAAGGACAATATTTGAAATTCAACGTCCTTGACATAGATACGCTGCTTGCATAGAAACTGAAATTTAAACTTTTTTGCCACTAAGTGATGTTGCAAAGCCCCGACTGTCATTAGGACTGTTATAGGCCCCATACACTTGCGAACAAATTGCGCAACAGAGGCTGTCGTGCAAACAATTGTATAGTGTATGGTCACAGAATAATAAGCGACCAGAAGTACAACTGGCTGTCGGCACCTTTGATGTTTGTGTCCGCTGTTTAGCTTTGAATTATGGTGGGAGAATGGTGACCGGTCCGCGCGAATTCAAAAATGACAACTTGGAAGAAAAATTAACCATTGGTTTTTCATATTTACAGTTGGTTTTTCGTATGTTTCACAACATTGTGCTGTTCGAATAAGTTTGAATTTATTAAATCATGAAGAAAATTATTTGTTATTTATAATGTAAATGGACAGAATTTCCATTATATTCTCAATTATTATAACAATTAATCGAAAAGAAAACTACATTCAAAACTAAGCCTAGTTCATCGTAGAGACACAAGATGGCACTGTTTTCGTGCATGGCGTAATGCTTTATTCACGTGTAAATGCCAAGACGTCAAGTTTACGCGTTCGTTTCTTCTGATGTTATAGACAGTTTTTATCCATAATAACGTGGGCATTACTTCTACAGCGGTCGTTAAAGAAGTTCAGGAATGCGAATAGATATATTATATAACTGATAATTTCTATTTAAGACGTCTCAAAAAGTGTGGTTGTGAACGTACCCTGACCGTAATTTTGAAATCTGCGGACCAACTCACGCATGCGCAGTAAACAAATTCAGACAAAACCACGCCTTAGTTAATCTTCTGGTCGTTTATTATTCTGTGGTATGGTGTTGTTTGGCGTGCTGCGCAACTAGTTGCAGAAATTCAAAATTGTTTGAAATTAATAGCGCAACGAGTGGCGTTGTGCAACGATTGCATCGTGTATGGGCTTTGTACGACACATTGTGCAGTAATTTTTGAATGAGTTTATTGATTTATACCGTCGTCAGACGGCATGTTTCCGTAGGTACACGACAAAAGCAACTGGAGTTTGCACAATATTGCGTATAGTGTATGGGTGACCTTGTTTGCACAACAACTTGTTGTGCAACGCCAGTTTGCGCAATTTGTTCGCAGGTGTATAGGGGGCTTAAGGGTGACCTTGTTTGCACACCAACTTGTGCAACGCAGGTGTATGGGGGGCTTAACACCCAGTAATTGAAAAAAAAAATTATTAAAATAAAACACCACAGTACCGAGCACCCAAAAAATAGTATGCGCTCTTCTTACCACAAATAGTGATTTTCTTTTATTTGTGATGTCGAGTCATCTAATCTTTCAGTTAAACGTCTGTCACGCGAATTCGTTAGAATTGTTGAAGATGGAAATTATTGATTGCCGTCTGCTCGATAATTCCAATTTACGTTAATGAATCACAAATTATGGGAAATAAATCATGTCCAGGTAATGCAGCATAACAGTTGTATGTTCGCAAAGTAAAATAGGTATTTATTCTATATTACGAATACGAAATCGACTTAAATGAAGGTAGGTTATAAAAAATCCGGAAGCTCTTCGAAAAAAAAAATAGTCGAGTCAAGACAATGGCCCCATGATGACGAATCAGCTTATTAACGTGACATGACGTATGTCATAAACCAATCAAAGATTTGCTGCAGTTACATCATTTTGGGCGCCCGATTTTAATCTGTTGAGCCTTGACGTGCGTTTATCGCGTTAATTGCTCCGTTTTTTTTTCTGAATCGCGATCCGTCTCGTTATCTGCTAGGCGGATACGATAGATTGTTGCAAATAAAACGGCAAGGTCGCGCGATGCAGTAAATAGGGGGGTCTCTTATCAAATTAAGCCTCGGTTATACTTACTCGGTCTCTAGTCATCAAAATTCGAAATATGTCAACTACTCAAAAGTACGGAGAACCATATTTCGTGATCGTGTTAAAAAAATTGATTTAAAAATTGTTATTTAGTGTTCATTCGTTACTTTGTGTAACACAAAGAAGAAACCAATATTGTTAACAATAAAGGAGAAACGATAAAAGTTCACAACGTCAACTTAATAAAAATACAAATCTATTTGTTATTATTTTTTTATGTATGTACTGTATGGTCATGACTCGAAAACGTATGTCGCTTCTGTTTTGACATTTAAGTTACTGTTATTTTATTGTGCGGCGATACTGTACATTTCAGCACAGAAATTGAATTAAAAATGGCGTTTACAGTAGTCCACAAAGCTTTCATGATGGAAAGTTACTTTCGAAGCGGACGGAAATTAGGTGGTGTTTGGATATATTAATTCGTGATCGCATGGCAGCACTAATCTCAGAAACAAGTTTTGCTTTCAAAGCCCACTAGTGGTAAAATTCAGTTGATCACCTGATATTATTAAACAAACAAAATTTAATAAATCAAAAAATTATCTCTTGTCACAATTAGACTGTATAGAGACCTATTTCGGCACACACACACACTCAAGTTAAAACACTTCATGAAATCTTTGGTGTAAACCAAAAGACAATTTAAGAGACGTTTAAAGATAATTTAGATGTTGAAGTGACAGGCTGTGAATACAGGCTGTTACAAGTGAGAGGCTCACCATTGGGATCTTGAAAACGGTAAGAGATAAAAAGTCGGTTAAATAGGGCGAAGTTGCGTATTTTGGTGCTGAACAATAATCCGTTTTGATAAATCTACGATTTGTAATTTTTGAAATATTACCGAAAAATTTATTTTTAATTTTTTAAGTTATTATTGTAGGGGTCACGACAAAATTAATACATTCTACAGGTACTTTTATGAGCACTTTACGATGATGTCATTACATTTTATTTAAAACGTTTCATTTCGTTCTGATTATCATCAACTTCATTTTTTCTTATGGACACGACAATGGATTTTAATAATTTTAATTTAATAGATCTATTTTTTCTGATGCTCTTCCATATATCACACATCCAGATTTAATAAAGTGAAATAGCTGTAAATGCAAGAAATTGTTGAAAATAACAGTGCAAAGAAAAATGTGGCGTGGTGTGAAGACAAAAACAAAAAAGCTTTGATATACTTTCGGAGTTTTATATCACAAAAGCTGATTCTTGTAAAATTTTTAGATGTAAAAATGAATGATGTGAACCCAAGAAAGACGTAAATTTTTAAAATTTATTGTGCTAACAATAACAATTTAGTAATAGCAAGAGAAATTTCACAATATCCAGAAAGACGACGATAAAGCTAAAGTTGATTAAATTTGTAATAATTAACTTATACATTTTTATTATTAAAGCAAGAAAGTATCACGTGAAATTTTGTATTTAGAAAACTCATTATTATGTAATAATACCATGCGAATTATTGAAAACAGGCCAGAGTGGGTCATGAAATGTGCAAACTTACGTCCTAGATAAGATTACTTTTAAAACAAACGTCAAAATAATTTTTCCTATGTTCATGTCAAAATATCACAATAAATGTTCAAAATGTTATCCTTCACTTGCAAACATAACTGCATCCGTCTTCTTACATGTAAACTTTCTAATTATAAACGATTTTTGATTATTGGCAAGCATTCTGGTCACGATTTCAAAAATATTTTAAATAAACGATTTTTGATTATTGGCAAGCATTCTGGTCACAATTTCAAAAATATTTTAACATTTGTTCCTTGACAAATCTGGATATTAATTGTCGTAAGTAAATTTATTTAAGATCCATATGCACCAAACACTTTAATCGAGCTTAAATTTGAGTGACGTTTATATTGTGACATTTGAAGTTTCATAACATTGTGTAAGGGCCAGTTGTACAAAGTAGGTTTAAACTGACGCTCAACTGAACCAGGTTCAAAGTAAACAGATTCGTATAGGATCTTAATGACATATGGCAATTAATGCATTCATAAATAAAATTTGATGCGATTTTGTTCACTTTGAACCTGGTTCAGTTGAGCGTCAGTTTAAACCTCCTTTGTACAACTGGCCCTAAGTCACATTCTAAGTGACGCTTAAAATTAAGCTGAGTTAATTCGTTCGATGCATACGGCCATAAGCCATACGTTTGGGGATACCAAAGCCAACTCTGGCCTGTTTTCAAAAAAATCTCATGATAGTAATAACTAAAACCTCGAGGATTAAAGCCCGTCTAGTCGCCCAGATGTCGACTACGCACCATCACATTAAAGTCCCTAGATAGATAAAGTACCACAATTAAACGCCATTTTGAGTCAAGACCGCTTTCAAGACTGCAAGACCGTGTGCAAATTGTAAAAACAGTTGACAATATGTCAACCATAATACCTATCACAACTGGTGTCCCATAGGGATCCATATTAGGGTCCTTCTTGTTCGTCATATATTTCAATGATTTCTCTTGCTTCTCAGACACTACGAAGTGTATCTTCTGTCTAAAGGTGCGTCCAAGCGTGTATCGTATCCGATCGTGATTGTGTATCATGATCGGTTAAGATGCTGTACTTGGCTGCAAGATGTTAATCAAGCTACAATTTCTGCATTTCCATTTGGATTTTTTTAAATTAAATTTGGGATTAGTTAGTGAGGAACACAATGAGCATTCCCGTTAGGGCATCAAAGATATAGAAAAACGATATCAAGGACCCTGGTATGTTGTAACGATGGGAGACTACATTTGGGCTTAATTTGCAATCACAACAGTTCCTTTCACAAGCGCAGAAAATGATCCAAAATTAGTTTTGAAGTTACTTGTAATTTAAGTTTACTTTTATAATATTTGAATTAATTATTTGTTAATAAAATTTTGATTTTCTTTTGTTGTAAAATTACCTCTTCTAATAATTCTTCATTCTCATCATTATGGCGATCTCCATACATTGACACGATTTGTTGAATGATAATATTGACGCTATAAATACTTTTTCATTATTAAGATTTGTATTATTTACATTTTAAGAAGAATTATTAAATATGCGCTCCTCGTTTCCCAGTTCTCGCACAAGGTCGTCCCGAAGACATACGAGGCATGTGCCCGACAACCAGTCTGTATACCAGCGATGGACACGAGAGGGGGAAATGATCCCCCACTACGCTAAGCAATAGGTGACCAGAGTATCGGCGGAGTCGGCTTCATTGCACAAAATATGAAATTGTAGACGGCCTAATCGTTTTGATGCTGTTCATATCGAATTAAGCCGAAAATTATTATAAATATTATTTAAAAAGGCTTGATTTTCAATTTTAAATGGTCTCGAACTTGTATGACACTGTTAAACGCTAATAAACCAACATGAACTAACTCGCTCGGCGCTCTCTGATTCTGATTTCGTTGATACGATTGAGTCAGTTACATGCCGGCGCTTGTTTGTCTGAAACATCGGGATCGTCGCAAATAATTGACGGTGGGGGTCGAGCTCGTGCCCATCGCTGCTGTATAGTCTGGGACATTTAACTGGGTTTCTTCATTAACGCCGTTCCTATTGAATATATGGAAATACCGAGTGACTTTTAATGATTGAAGCAAATTTAGTATGTTGGGAACACTGAGGAATTGGCATTACCTGAAAGTTCGTTAATTTTGCGGGAATGCGTAGCTATAGGTTAGAGTTGATGTTTACATTTATGATGAAAACTGTTTCAACAGATTATTATTATTCAAGACCTGGAAATGTTAGCCCCCTTTGCGTAAGCAGCACCGAAACCTTTGAGATAAGTTATTGAAGACATTATTAACGTTTTAGTTTGTCCGATATTTGCAATTGCCTGCTGCACAATTCATCCAAATTGTTTAATACGTATTCTGAACATCACATTATTGAAATGAGGAAATAAGAAGTCCAAATTTAATTGAATTTTAGAGCACATTTTCAAGCCCCCTTTGCGTAAGCAGTACCGAATCCTTTGAGATATGTTATTGAAGACATTATTAACGTTTTAGGTTGTCCGATATTTGCAATTGCCTGCTGCAATTCTTCCAAATTGTTTAATACGTATTTTGAACACCAAATTATTGAAATAAGGAAGTAAGAAGTCCGGATTTAATTGAATATTAGAGCAAGTAGGCCATCAACCAGCACTGGGACCAGTATCCTGGGAAAAACTCCTCTAAATAATTTATTGTGGTTCGTGCTGAGAAAGTAGCCATTTGCTAATTCAGTGTCGTCTAACTGGTTTACAAATGGATCCAATATAAGTCTCTGATATCTATAGGCGTTAATTGTTTCCCGGAAAAATATTGATCCAATAATTCTTCTCCAAGACATTGTCACCCAAACACCAATTTTAAGTGGATGTAGTGCCTTTACATCAATCACATTAAAGGGATTATGTTCTGACCAAGTCCTGAAAATTTTGTGAATTGATAAACGCAGAGCAGGCTTTATCAGAAAAGAAAGTTGTATCTTGTTGGTCACTATTATTTAGCAGATTATTGTTATACCACTGACAAAACTGAATTTGTTGAAGAAAATTGAGTGGGTGAAGTTGTCGAACCATTGAAAATTTGTATGATCGGAAATGAAGGTGTTTTTCCAAGATCTTCCGAGTGGATTCATATAGGAAACATGAGGATTCTCTTGTACAGTATCATTAACATTTTGTACAATATCGAGTGTTATTATAGTGGGGCGACCAGTGAATTTTCCATTTTCTACATTACCGGTTTGCAAGAAACGTTCATTTATTAACCGATTTTGAACTGAACTGACTTTAAAGTGAATAGAGAGACTCATAAAAGGAATGATGTTTTGGAACTAAAATTAACATAACCTCAAAATACGTATGAAATCACATGAAACTGATTGAGAAAACCAGCTTGATCAGTACGGTGTGCGGGAGGATAAATTCAATCACTCCTCATCACTGGTCGCCAACCGAATAACTGTAAATGGAATACAATCAACGATTTCTAAGTGAATTTGAATCAATTTGTGTTCGTAGTAAATGGAGGACGGCTATTCTAAAACAGTGTTGTGGAAAAAGACGAAACTCAATTATTTGTTCAGGGTATATTTCAATGAAATCGTCATAGGCATGTTGCTGTGAATAAATTCAATTACTATTGGGCTGATTCAGCAGAACATATCGGTAACAGTTCCTGCTCCAACAGTTGAGACTGAGCACTCATTTCTGCTGAATGAAGTTCACTCATCATAACATCTTCCAGTCAGGTAGTGGAGAAGTTACACTACAAAAAATGGCGACCCCTCCAACTCATTAACTTATGAGAGGTCGCATTCAGCAGAAATTTGGTCAACAGTTGCACAACTTTCGGATCTGCTGAATGTGCCCATTTTCATTTTGTACTCCGGTTCGAAAATAAGCCATTACTAAAAATGTATTTTATTCTGTGCTCAAAACCATTTTGGTAATAAACTGTGATAGTTAATTATCTTATTTATTTGGTTTTCTTGATTCGACAATAAACGAATTTATTTGAGTTTGACAATCTAGTGCACTAACCTAAATCTAAATTTTGAATTTGAAAATCCTGTACACCAACATAAACATTGAAAAGTGTTGCCAATCTAATAAAATAATTTTCAATCATTAAAAGTCACTCGGTATGTTTTATACAAAAGTATCATCCTTTCAAGCTCCGCATAATTTAAAATTATTTTCGAGTATACAGCCTGTCCCAATTTGGCTGTACGATGTGTAACTTCGTTATCTTAAACGGAACACCCTTTGTTTTATCACGAATTTGAGCTTGACAGATTATTTGAGGGTAAGTTTGATAAGGGTTCCCAGTACCTAAGTCCTATTGTTTTTAAGATATTAGGCTTTGTTTATGGTTTTCAGAAAATACAGATGTAAGTTTTATAATTAATATCTTATTAACGAAGAAAGTTAGAAATCAGATATTGTGGTACTGTTACAGGGTAAGTGGAAGGTATCTACCGCAGTAACAAAATTTACTTTTCATTGAACAGGGTTTAGGGTTTCCATTTCGACAACAATTGAAAGGTAATAACTTTTGTTTTTTAAATGGGACGGTGTTATTTTTATGACGTCGCTAGATGCTCCATAAAATTATCTTTCAATTAGCTGTACACTTCCCAATATCTATCACTCTTGGTAGAGGAGATATTTAATATTATTTTATAATTTCTGCATTTTAACGTGTTAATTAAAATCAGGAGTGAGTATTTACTCAATCATTTAATTTGTTTTGAGTAAAATGTCAATTTTCTAAGTTTATTTAGCTCTGTTATACAGGGTGTCTCAAAACCTATGTCTTCAATTAAAACTGTAAGTTCCTCATTATAAAAGAGATTGATTCCCCAAATATGAACGGTATTGCTCAAAAATGAAAAACCGACCTACCACAAGCGCGTGCAGTTCCTCTGTTTTGAAACTTCTGCTTAGTTTATGACTTGTTGAGGCAAGTTCGCTTTCAATAAAAAGCAATAAACTGCAATAAATTTTTTATTTACGTTTGCAAGAACTAGGTCAAGGTCTCAGACGCAGCGCTCGTCATTGGCATTTTTTTTTTGTATCCGTGTTTCACCGACAATTACTGGAGTAACGAAATGCGTTTTTCGAAATAAAATGCATTTATGCCAAATAAAAAAAATGTACAGTACAGCAGAAAATGCATATCGAACATGTTGCCATAACCCTAGGAGGCCCAATGTAAGCATCTGTGAAGTTATGATAAGCATCTGTGAAGTTATGACAGCATGATAATAATAAAACAAACAATAAAAGAACGAAACTGTCCCAGCTGAATTTTATTTTATGGTAACCAATAAATCGCCAAGGCGAATGTAGGTAAACGTTTCTGAAAATTCAGAATTATTTTAAACCAGAATCAAATTTTCATTATGAAAACGAATAAGCCACTCGTTTCTTGGATTTAATTAATATTTATCAACATTTTTAGTAGACATTTATTTTTGTCTTATTAATGAACATAAACATAACATTTTTCAGTTTACAGTGTTAAGATCGATGTACTGTCATGAAAATGAAACAAATAAAACTGAAATGCATTATTGTGCTACTAATTCAATTTGCTTTTAAATTTTACTTTAAATAAATAAGCATAAATAAAATAGTAATAAGTAATTGCAATAAGGAACGCCGCGTGAAGACGTTTTTATTTAGAATCCTGGCGAAATTTTTTTGCGAAGGACAAACATGACCTACCGCAGCAGACACGTCTCGGTATTTATTCGTTTATGGCCATAAAAAACATCAATTCTGTGCAGCTGTGTTACTAAAACAAATTCTTTGAAAACGAAAACTGATTTTTACCGGAGTTATTATTTACTTTTTCCCTATTGTTGTATAACAAATTTTGCTTCTTTTTTTGACTACTATCTGTGGTTTCAATTAAAGACAGAGGTTTAGAGACACCCAGTATAAAATGCATACATTTTGAACACTTATTGTAAAATTACAAGACATCTTAGAATTCTTACAGTTTTCAAAGGTTTCGTATTTATTTTGGAACATCAATATTTAATTTTGTTAGTTGTTGTATTATTCAAATATGATTAATAAATAATGTATAGAGCACACTTTATTATTTGACATGAAACAAAAGATAAACTCAGGCACAAGAAATCTTAAGACCAATTGTATGAAACGTAGTTAACCACATGATCAAGTTAATTATGTATTTAAGAGGCCTATGGAGGCCCGCCATTTTGGCAAAAATTTATTTTTCAAATGCTGTTTTTAAAACGCGTTCGATTTAAAAATTCTAAAAGTAGATCAGTCTGTAATAATACTATAAATGTGGGAAAGTCAATAATTATGGAAAACGTTTTATATTAACAAAGAAAAATTATAAAATTTTAAAAGTCATTACAGAAAATGACTTTTCCACATTCTACGTAAAAAATTGATCATATTCGCTTAAAAAAAATACGAAATTATCATTTCTAAAAGTGCAAAATGTAAAATACGTAATATAAAAATTTGCTATGTAATGTGCTGCCATCTTAAGGTGAAGCAAGACTAACTCTGTCAAATAAATTTGGCAACGTTGTTATCGTAAAACTGGGTGCGTTCCGACTTATCGCTACGCTTTCAAACTTGTTACCTTTGCCGTTCCAAAATTCGGAGAGTGTTATCATTTAATTTAACTACATGTATTTGAATTTATTAGCATACGCCGGATGTACAGGGTTATTTTTTTATATTTGCACGCCACCTAGAGATTTTATTTTAGGAGATACCGAGAAACTGTAAATGCAAAAATTGTAGGATTTTATGTGCATTATCTTTTAGAGTTTTTGCAAAAAAAACAAAAACGCATCGCAAAGTATAATATTTTACGAACAATTTGTATTGATAGTGATCGATTAAAATAGAAGTCTTCAATGCACCACCTACCAAGGCGGACAAAATAATAGCAGTGGCACCAAATTCTCAAAAAATAAGTATTACTCAAAAGAAATAAATTATTTGTAAAATTAATACCATCTTATTAATTAAATTAATTTCGCTATCTCATATACAGGGTGTCCCAACAGTGTATTCTTGGGCCATATCTCCATAACTACTGAAGGTACAAAAAAATTTTCAACACAATTTCGTTTTTAGTTTAAGAGATCTACTACACAAAATTATTTTCATCTATACAGAGTGAATCAAAGCAGTGGTGCCCGACGCAACTTTTTTATTTTAAATGGCATGCCCTATATATGAAACCAAATTTGGATTGCCAATAAAATTCTACACATTTTCTGTATACCATTGCCTATACCTAAACCTAATCGTTCTTGAGATATTTAACATTTTGTCTAAAAACTGCCATTTGCAGCCACTCTATTCATATTTACTTATTCATATTTACTTTATTCATATCTTATTTATTTTTAACTGTAAAAAAAAGATTTTTGGTACAGATGTAGTTGATACATAAGCTTATCATAAGCCATTATTAAATGTACTTTTATCGCTACAGGGTGGTCATGGTAATAAACAGAATCTCAGAAATTTGAAAATGACAAAACTCAATTTTCTTAAATAGCATGCCCTATATTTTTCTATCCTAAATTCTTCGTTTAAGAAAGTACTTTCATTTTTGTTAAGTATATCTTATACCTATCTGAGATATTTTCTGAGATTTTTAGATTTATTTGAATTATTTCTTTTAAAACGAGTTATTGTCTAAGGTGGCCGTGGAAAACCGCAAACAAATGAAGCTGTTGACTTTAATAATTAATTTTCAAGTGACAATAATGTACAGGCATTAGTTAGTTCAAGTACGTGACTCCTTTAAACAGTTATACATTTTTTTGTACTTATGTCATACATGCCCCAAGCTCTCTATGAGCTTGTCAGGGATGCGTTAAGCTGTCTATTATAATATTGCCCGCTGCGGCTACGACCGACCTACTAGGTGTTTTCCATCGGCATTCGTCTTACAAACCGCAGAAAACCTAGTTCGAAGGGGCCGAAATGAATCCTGAACACAATCCGACACATAAGTGTTCCATTTCTCACATAGGACCCATATGTACCAAGAGGGGATTCGAACATACACCTATAGTTGCCCGACCAAGCGTCAAGCCCGTTGCTAGCGGATCCAACCAACTTTGGCTATGCAACCATTTAGTAAAGAAATAATTCAATAAATCTAATAATTCATGTCTTAACAAGTTCCCAACAGTCTAACACTTTGAAAAAGAATTATTAATGTCAACCGGTTCATTGTTTGCCGTTTTCCACGGCCACCTTAGACAAGTGTTCGTTTTAAAAGAAATAATTCAAACATTACTGATAATCTCAGAAAATATCTCAGATAGGTATAAGACATACTTAACAAAAATGAAAGTACTTTATTAAACGAAGAATTTAGGATAGAAAAATATAGGGCATGGTATTTAAGAAAATTGAGTTTTGTCATTTTGAAATTTCTGAGATTTTGTTTATTACCATGACCACCATGTAGCGATAAAAGTACTTTTAATAATGGCTCATGATAAGCTTATGTATCAACTACATCTGCACCAAAAATCTTTTTCTTACAGTTAAAAATAAATAAAATAGTGGCTGCAAAAGGCAGTTTTTAGACAAAATGTTAATTATCTCAAGAACGGTTAGGTTTTGGTATAGGCATTGGTATACAGAAAATATGTAGAATTTTATGGGCAATCCAAATTTGGTTTCATATATAGGGCATGCCATTTGAAATAAAAAAGTTTTGTCCGGCACCACTGTTTTAATTCACTCTGTATAGATGAAAATAATTTTGTGTTGTAGATCTCTTAAATTAAAAAAGAAATTGTGTTGAAATTGTTTTTGTAACTTCAGTAGTTATGAAGATATGGCCCGAGAACACACTGTTGGGACATCCTGTATAATAGTGTTTTCAATAATTGAAGGGAAAGATATGTATATTTTTAACAATCTTGGCGTTCTACTGCTATTATTTTGACCGCATATGTACATCTATTAAAAACACGAATTTAACACGTTTCAAAATTTTAGTTAAAACCTTTCTACGAGAAAGAAATTTTTATCGACTGTGTGACGACTAATGCTCTTATAAAAATTAATAAGGCGAAATTTGCTCTGAGAGAGTTGGAGTAACGTCACTATTTCACCCTAAAGGATTGCTCATTCCCTGTTCGCATATTCGTATGTTGTGACGGATGATGGAATAGTCACAAATTGTCTGCTTGTCAGGTGTGATTTTAATCAATTTGACAAATAAAATTGACACCTGAAATATTTCACTGTACAAAGTTTATGACAATCACGATCGCTTGACAATAAAACACTGGTCAATATGTCAAAGTAAGACACTGACGACTAATTTTTTTTTTGTCGCGACTATACATAAATATTTAATTACGAAAAATTTCTCTAAATTGTTACCACTGCTATGAAAAAACTAATAGGACAAGACTTTTTAATCTACATAAAACTGTTACCGATCGTAATTTGAAATTGTCATTGACAATCATACTTAAAGTAAATGTTGTTTTAAAAGCTATAGGATAATAATTGCTTGCATAGAAGAGAATATCATAGTTACACAAATTCCTCAGAATTTCGGTGTTAACAAAAATACGGTTACTGACTTGACAATGAAGTAAGATTTAGGCCCGGTTTTTTCATCTCTGAGTAAGTGGCCAGTAAAATACTTGATGATTAAAGATAGGGAAACGCATTGCGCTAATCGTCAAGTAGTAACTTGGCACTTACTCAGAGATGAAACAACCGGGCCTTAATATAATAAAATAATGGAAACGCATAGCTGCTGGATTTTAAAGTTTTTTTTTTTAAGGTATCGGTAGTACGTCTTTCTTAATTTCATTTTGTACGGTCTGTTGCTTACATCACATGTCGGCGATTAAGCAATCCTATAGGTTAAATATTTGTTCCAATGCATTCCTTATTCCTATTTGCGCATCACTGTCTACTTTTTTTGAATATTAAGAAATTTTGAATTGCAATAACTTTTCATATAATTTTCGTCCAAAATTCTTTTTTTGTTTTCGGTAAAAATATTTTATGTTTGTTATTTAGAATAATTCAGTGAGCGAGTAAACTGTAACGTGCTTTCGTTGTGAAATAAGTTTAAATTTTTTTAAAATATTTTACAAGACAATGTTATTTTTTGATTTCTCAAAAGTTGCAACAATATTACTAATAAAATTTAGAAAATTATGCACAACTTATTACCTATTTGTATATTAAAAGATGAGTGTAAGGATGTTGTCTTGAAATGAAAACTTTTAATTTTGAAAGAATTTCTAAGTAGTGTAATTAATAAGACATCTATGTATTACATTTTAGTTAAATTTAATATCAATTTAAATTTCAAAATGAAATTAGTATCGATCGAATTCTGTTTGGTTTTCAAATATCAGAAAATTGTTTATCAAGTAAATTATTACCTAATTGTATAAGCTAATTTTCACAAAACGAAATGTTGTTTCATTTTAAAAGTTATTTATTATTTGACAAATTTCAACGAACAAAAAGTGTCTTAATTATGAGTATTATTTAATTAAGAATTATTTTAGTAGCGGCGTATTTCGCAATTTATTTTTCGATATAAGAATGATTTTTATTCAAATCTTATACTTTTGAATTTCGCGCGTATATAACCAGCAAACTTTTCTTCCTTTATTTCAGAATACCGGGTGTTACAGTGAAGATGCACCAAACTCGGTATGTTGGTAGATATCGTGAAAAGAAATAAAAGTTTCCTATAATATTTTTTTTTTAAATGAATAAGTTTTGAGATAATCGAAGGGAAAGGAGAATCGTATATTTTTAAAACGTACAATAGATGAGAGCGGCCCGAATTCTTAACCTACCTTAACGTTCGGTTTTTTACTTTATTACCCCATAAACTGTCGCGCCTCAGATGATATGATGAAACACATTTAATTTAGTTCGTTCACTCCGTTCGTTCACTAACGTTGTAGTGGCGAGTAATTAGTTGGTGTAGTTTATACTTTTCATTTTTAAGTTTATTATGTAAGTGTGTGTGTGGGTGTGTTGGTGGTGCGATGGGCAATTACACATTTCGAGAATACGCAGATTATTCGAACACATGTTGTAAGGTAATTGCCAGTTGCGTAAATCGCCCGCTTTCGAAATTGTTTCTTCCTCATGTGATCAAGTTCAGTCTGATAGGCAAATAATTTAACAGACCGGCGTGGCGGAAGCAACAATTCTGTTCAACAATTCCAATTTATTAATTGTACATAATTGTAGTAATTGTTGGATACAGAAACAAATAAAAACGTTACAAGCGTTAATTATTCATCGTACATTATTAAGACTCGGCAAATTTGATGTAATTACGGTTTGCATAAATGTTAGTGCGATGAAAACGCACGCTTTTTTCAAAGTGTTCGTCTTTAACACGTCTTGCGGTCAAGGCCAAACTTAAAAGCCTCTCATAAATTTTTTCGTTTACGATAGTTATTTACTGTCTTCTTGCAGGCGCGTGCCATTCATAAAACAATTTAAATCGCTCGTCTTGTTTCACGGCGGCAGAAATTTAAATCGCTACGGTATTTCTAAAAACATCGGCTCCAAATTATGCAAATTTCAAGTTGCACCGATTAAAAAATTTTATTAAGATATTTTGTTTGAAATAATGTCAGAAACGTGTCCCTTAAGTTTGGTGCATCTTCAATGAAACACCCTGTATAAGTTCATACACATTCATCGTATCTAACATAGTGGCAACGTCGCGTCGCAAAACTAACACGTGGTAATATTTCTTATACAGGGTGTTTCATTGAAGATGCACCAAACTTAAGGGACACGTTTCTGACATTATTTCAAACAAAATATCTTAATAAAATTTTTTAATCGGTGCAACTTGAAATTTGCATAATTTGGAGCCGATGTTTTTAGAAATACCGTAGCGATTTAAATTTCTGCCGCCGTGAAACAAGACGAGCGATTTAAATTGTTTTATGAATGGCACGCGCCTGCAAGAAGACAGTAAATAACTATCGTAAACGAAAAAATTTATGAGAGGCTTTTAAGTTTGGCCTTGACCGCAAGACGTGTTAAAGACGAACACTTTGAAAAAAGCGTGCGTTTTCATCGCACTAACATTTATGCAAACCGTAATTACATCAAATTTGCCGAGTCTTAATAATGTACGATGAATAATTAACGCTTGTAACGTTTTTATTTGTTTCTGTATCCAACAATTACTACAATTATGTACAATTAATAAATTGGAATTGTTGAACAGAATTGTTGCTTCCGCCACGCCGGTCTGTTAAATTATTTGCCTATCAGACTGAACTTGATCACATGAGGAAGAAACACTCGAAAGCGGGCGATTTACGCAACTGGCAATTACCTTACAACATGTGTTCGAATAATCTGCGTATTCTCGAAATGTGTAATTGCCCATCGCACCACCAACACACCCACACACACACTTACATAATAAACTTAAAAATGAAAAGTATAAACTACACCAACTAATTACTCGCCACTACAACGTTAGTGAACGAACGGAGTGAACGAACTAAATTAAATGTGTTTCATCATATCATCTGAGGCGCGACAGTTTATGGGGTAATAAAGTAAAAAACCGAACGTTAAGGTAGGTTAAGAATTCGGGCCGCTCTCATCTATTGTACGTTTTAAAAATATACGATTCTCCTTTCCCTTCGATTATCTCAAAACTTATTCATTTAAAAAAAAAATATTATAGGAAACTTTTATTTCTTTTCACGATATCTACCAACATACCGAGTTTGGTGCATCTTCACTGAAACACCCGGTAGAAGACGAGTGTAGATGATGTTATCCTTGTCGTTGAACTATTGAGCCTGATTGGACTAAACGACACTTATTTCAATTATAGGAAAGGCGTGTTTTCAGTCGGGGAGTACTGGTGGCTTTCGAATAGTTGATCACGTGATCCATAGCCCTCTTAAGCGATAAAACTGGAGGAAACTTAACAATACTTAAACATACCAATCAAAATTATTTCTCTCATTACTGTTTAACCTACCACAAGCCCGAACAATGCAATTAAGTAATCATACAGTGAGAGTGTAAAGTTGAAGTGGAATAATCAGTATAAAGCATAAATTATTGATTTTTAAGAAAATTCCAAAAACAGGTCAATTTTTTATTTAAATTGCGCGTTCTTTGGCATTGCAGCTGAGTGCCACAGATAAGAGTGATGACGTCACTGATATTTTTTTAAAATGACAACTCCCAAGTTTGAGTTGATATTTCGATAGCTCCCATGACTCAAAACGATGCTACAAAAATGTTGACCTCTTTCATAAGAAAATTTTTGAGAAAATTAATAATGAAATCTGAAAAGCAGAGTTTTAATTTTAACGGTCTTAAATGCATTTCAATTAAAAAATAAGTAAACTTAGGATATAAAACGTCGTAAATGAATAAAATTATATCAAATTTAATGTTCAAAATGTCTGCCACCAACTTCTTGGCAATATGCCAGTCTAGCTTGAGACTCTTGCAGAACATTGCGAATAGTTTCGGGCTGTGTAGCTCTAATTGTTCATGTAATTCGATCTTTTAATTGATCTAAGTTATTGGGCTTTTCTTCGTACACCTGACTCTTAACAAATCCCCAAAGGAAAAAATCTAACGGTGTCAGATCGGGAGATCTGGCAGGCCATTCCACTGGACCTCGTCTTCCAATCCACCGATTGGGAAACACATTGTTTAAGTATTCTCGCACGGGTTTTGCATAATGTGGTGGTGCTCCATCCTGCTTATACCACAATGTATCGGTGGGAATGTCGGGATCATTTGGATTTGGAAAAATAGCAGCCAAAACAGGAACTAATTCAGTTTCTAAAAATTCTAGATACAGCGGCCCTGTTAATATTTCATTAAACAAATATGGCCCTATAACCCTGTCAGCGACAATTCCCACCCACACGTTAAGTTCCTGGTGATACTGTGTGTTGTGTTCTTGGAGCCAGTGCGGATTATTTTCTGCCCAATATCTACAATTTTATCTATTTACAATACCACTTAAATAGAATGCAGCTTCATCAGAAAATAATATTCTATTTATCATCATAGGATTCTGATGTAACATTTCTGTCATAGTTTCAGAAAATTCTATTCGTCGATCGGAGTCATCGTCATTTAGTTCTTGTACTAGATTAATTTTCTAAGGGTGGTACTTTTGTTTCTTCAGATATTTAACGTTGACAAACTTCGTGATCGGCAGCAACAGCACGACTGGATTTATGTAGATTTTCTTGCAAGTCTAATAACATATTTAGGCGGGTATCTTCATCTATTACAGGACGCTCACTCCAAGGTAGATCTTTGACATGACCAGATTCCCGAAATTTCTGCTGTACTTTACTCACAGTCGATTGAGAAATAGGTGCTCTTTCTGGGTATTTGTTGTTAAAAAGCTGCTGATATACTCTTGCGTCCTTGTTTTATCACCACATCCAAGCATTATCAAAATTTCAATTCTTTCTCGTTCGCTAAATGAACCATGATTAATTTTGTTCTGACCATCTTTTTGACACCTACAACTACTTAATCAGCCTGATAGCAATTTTTATATATAGCTGGATTCATTGCTCAGTGATTTTTCATCACCGCGGTACGCGGTACTTGAGTCAAAAATCTATCGCCACTTATTAAGATTATTTTCTACTGGAAATCCTGAAGAAGCTAACGGAGATTTTGAACATTTAATCTGATATAATTTTATTCATTTACGATGTTTTATATTCTAAGTTTACTTATTTTTTAATTGAAATGCATTTAAGAACTTTAAAATTAAAATTCTGCTTTTCAGTTTTCTTTATTAATTTTCTCAAAAATTTTCTGAGAGACGTCAAAATTTTTGTAGCATCGTTTTGACAGTCGCGGGGGCTATCGAAATATCAACTCAAACTTGGGGGTTGTCATTTAAAAAAGATGTCAGTGACGTCATCACTCTTTTCTGTGACACTCTGTACATTCAGGTGCAATGCCAAAGAACGCGCAATTTAAATCAAAAATTGACTTGTTTTTGGAATTTCTTAAAAATCAATAATTTACGCTTTATACTGATTATTCCAAACTTCACACTCTCAATGTATATTTAACTCGTAGGGAAGTAATGCCGTACTTGTTAGGTAAACCAATTCTTAAATTATTTTTATTAACGGGGATTAACGGCTATTGTAAATAAAATATATTTTTGTTGGTCAATATTTCGTAATGTTTTTATTACTTCATCAGGACCAGAAATTGTGAAGGTGAAAATAATTTATTTCTCCTTTCTTATTTGAATTGTATTAGAAATTGAGAATTTTGAAGTTGATGTTAAACAAAGATTATTTATAAATAATCTTGATTATAATCTAGATTATTTTTAAATTCTTAAATTATTTTTATTAACGGGGATTAACGGCTATTGTAAATAAAATATATTTTTGTTGGTCAATATTTCGTAATGTTTTTATTACTTCATCAGGACCAGAAATTGTGAAGGTGAAAATAATTTATTTCTCCTTTCTTATTTGAATTGTATTAGAAATTGAGAATTTTGAAGTTGATGTTAAACAAAGATTATTTATAAATAATCTTGATTATAATCTAGAATTTTGAAGTTGATGTTAAACAAAGATTATTTATAAATAATCTTGATTATAATCTAGATTATTTATAAATAATCTTTGTTTAACATCAACTTCAAAATTCTCAATTTCTAATACAATTCAAATAAGAAAGGAGAAATAAATTATTTTCACCTTCACAATTTCTGGTCCTGATGAAGTAATAAAAACATTACGAAATATTGACCAACAAAAATATATTTTATTTACAATAGCCGTTAATCCCCGTTAATAAAAATAATTTAAGAATTTGTATATTTAACACGTTAAGCGCCACCATGTTAAAAAAAAGTGGTCCATTTGGGCCATTTGATAAAAAAAGCTTACTCTGTTTAAAAGTATCTAATTTAATTATTTTCATTACTTTTTTAAGAAATATATGTATTTTTTTCTAAAAAAAACTATTGTATCCACTTGGATACAGGTAGCCCATTTGCAAAAATTAGGTATTTGGCCAAATGTATTCCGTCAGATATAGTCATTCAGATTGGTCTCTTCCTGTCTAATTCTGCTGTCTGCAAAGTGAGGCATGTGTGGAGCCTTCCTAATAAAACATTTTTTACGTTTAGTTGCAATTGAGACATCTCGGTTATAGTAGAATTAGTGCCTATTGTCGTACTGATAAATGCGAGAGAAAACATAATTATTTTGAATCCATCATTCCATTTTCTTTTTTTTTCATTAGAATAATGTTTTAGTTATAAACCATTTCTGCTTTATATTAAAAAAAAAATTGTATGTATGAATCGTATATTATTAACCATGCACACGCAAAAAGATATAAGTGGCCAAGGCCAAGAATAATTTTTGGTCCAATGGGCCAGACCAGTCAACATTTCTATGCATTTACACGACTGTGTTGTGTCCTTTTCGAAACAGGCAGCCGATAATAAATGTAAGTCGATGTATTCGCTAGGATACAGGTGGCCCAATTGTAAAAAGTTACTTGTATCTACGCGGACACAAATGGCGCTTAACGTGTTAACAATATTTTATACAGCCAGGACTTAAAAACTTATCAAATTGACATTTTACTCAAAACAAGTAAAATTTCTTAGTAAATACTCACTCCTGATTTTAATTAATGTATAAAAATGCAGAGATTATGAAATAACATTAAATAACTCCTCAACCGTCAATAATTGGTATAGGGAAGTGTAGCTAATTGATAGATATTTTTATGGAGCATCTAACAACGATATAAAAATAACACCGTTCCATTTAAAAAACAAAAGTTATTGCCCTTCAATTGTTGTCAAAGTGGAAATAATGTTACTGGACCCCTGTTTAATGATAAATTTTGTTACTGGGGCAGATACCTTCCACTTAGCTTGTAACAGTATCACAATATCTGCTATCTAACTTCCTTCGTTAATGAGATAATAATTATAAAAGTTACATCTGTATTTTCTGAAAACCATAAACAAAGCCTAATATCTTAAAAATCATAGGACTTAGATACTGGGATTGGGAACCCTTATTAAACTTACCCTAAAATAACCTGACAAGCTCAAATTCGTTATAAAACAGAGGGTATTCCATTTAAAATAACGTACAGCCAAATTGGCACAGCCTGTATATTTGAAAATAATTTTAAATTATGCGGAGCTTGAAAGGATGATACTTTTGTATAAAACATTTTCCATATACAGGCTGTTACAAATTCGAGGCTCACCATTAGGATCTCGGAAACGGTAAGAGATACGAAGTCGGTTAAATTGGAGCAAAGTTGCGTATTTTGGTGCTGAACAATAATCCGTTCTGAAAAATCTTCTACGTTTTGTAGTTTTTGAAACATTTCAAAAAAACAAGAAAACGTTATTTTCTTTTTTATTTTTTCCTGAAGTTATTGTTGCAGGGATCATAACAAAATTAATACATTCTACAGACACTTTTTTAAGCTCTTTACAATGATATCATTAGATTTTACTTAAAACGTTTCGTCTCGTCCTGACCATCATCAACTTCATTTTTTCTTATGGGCGCTACATTGGGTTTTAATACCAATGAATAGATCTATTTTTTCTGATGCTTTTCCATATATCACACATCCCCATTTATTAATTTGAAACAGCTGGAAATGCAAGAAATTGTTGAAAAATAACACTGCAAAGAAAAACATGGTATACAGTGAAAACAAAAACTAAAAAAGTTTGATATACCTTCGGAGTTTTATTTCGTCTATCACAAAAGCAGATTTTTGAAAAATTTTTAGATATAAAAATGAATGATGTGAATCCAAGAAAGACGTACATTTTTAAAACGTATTGTGTTAACAACAACAATTTAGTAATAGCCAGAGAAATTTACTTCCAACAATGACGATGACGCAGTATTTAATTAGTTTCGTAATTAAATTATACATTTTTATGATTAAAGCAAGAAAGTATCACAAGAAATTATGTCTTTAAAGATCTCTCATTCTTGTAAATTTAAAAATGTATTGTGCTAACAACAATTTAGTAATAGCAAGAGAAATTTACTTCCAATAATACCCAGAAAGATGCCATCCACACAGAACAATGTTATTAAGTTAGATAGAAAGATTGCACTTTATGGATATTTTCATGAAGCTCGAAGGACGTATCGAGATCGCCTTAATGATGATGAGAATGAAGAATTTTATTAGTAGAGGTAGTTAAATAGTTACTTATAAAATGTATAAAATTATGAGACTACAAGAAAGAATGTTTCCTCGAGCAGTAATATCTTTTAAGAGCTTAAGCTGAGTTTTCTAAAGACATACATAATTTAATTTGATATTTTCTTGCTTTAATAATAATAATAATGTATAATTTAATTACAAATCTAATCAACTATTGTTTTGTAGTTGTCTTTCTGGATATTGTTGGAAGGAAATTTCGCTCGTTATTACTAAATTGTTGTTAAGACCACAATAAATTTTTAAATTTACGTCATTCTTGGGTTCAAAACATTCATTTTAGATCTAAAATTTTACTAAAATCAGCTCTTGTGATACACGAAATAAAACTCCGAAGGTATATCAAACTTTTGGTTTGTTTTCACTGCATACCATGTTTTTCTTTGCAGTGTTATTTTCAGCAATTTCTTGCATTTCCAGCTGTTTCAAATTATTAAATAGGGATGTGTGATACATGGAAAAGCATCAGAAAAAATAGATCTATTCAACGGTATTAAAACCCAATGTAGCGCCCATAAGAAAAAATGAAGTTGATGATGATTCTGACGAGACGAAACGTTTTAAGTAAAATCTAATGATATCATCATAAAGAGCTTAAAAAAGTGCCTATAGAATGTATTAATTTTGTTATGATCCCTGCAATAATAACTTCAGGAAAAAATAAAAAAGAAAATTACGTTTTCTGGTTTTTTTGAAATATTTCAAAAACTACAAAACGTAGAAGATTTTTCAGAACGGATTATTGTTCAGCATCAAAATACGCAACTTTGCCCCAATTTAACCGACTTCGTATCTCTTACCGTTTCCGAGATCCCAATGGTGAGCCTCGAATTTGTAACAGCCTGTATGTATTCAGTAGGAACGGCGTTAATGACGAAACCCGGTTAGATGCCACACCCTGTATAGTAATAAGTCCACTATATTCGAGAAATATCAAATAACTGAGATATGCAGTGGCGTAGATAAGGGGGGGCCTGGGGGCCCGAGCCCCCCTCCCCCCCGAAATTGTTCTAAAATATTATGTTCCGCCTAATTCATACTAAAGAAATTTTCGTATGACTTTTTTATTCGCTGTTTTACATTTCATAAATAAAATGTTAAGTAGTCCGTACTCGTTAGACTTTTTTTTGTGCCCCCCCCCCCCAAACAAGTTTGTATCTACGCCACTGGAGATATGTGAACTTTAATTTAACAAAGAGTATCTCTCTTATTCGGTAATAATAGAGATCCCGATTCATTGGCCACCTCTAGTGATGTAAAAATATTGTATTTTTAATTATTTTGTACAGCCCTGCGTGTATGATACGTATTTTATTCTAAACTAACTACGAGTATATTAGCCAACAGTAGCACAACAGTAGTAAATAACTTATTGTTAGTACAGACACCTATGATGTAAAATTGTACCAGCCCATCGTCAGTGAAGTATGCACCCCTTCGAATGAATTATTAATTTATACATACAGGCTGTTACAAATTCGAGGCTCACCATTGGGATCTCGGAAACGGTAAGAGATACGAAGTCGGTTAAATTGGGGCAAAGTTGCGTATTTTGGTGCTGAATAATAATCCGTTCTGAAAAATCTTCTACGTTTTGTAGTTTTTGAAATATTTCCAAAAAATCAGAAAACGTAATTTTCTTTTTTATTTTTTCCTGAAGTTATTATTGCAGGAATCATAACAAAATTAATACATTCTACAGGCACTTTTTTAAGATCTTTATGATGGTATCATTAGATTTTACTTAAAACGTTTCGTCTCGTTCTGACCATCATCAACTTCATTTTTTCTTATGGGCGCTACATTGGATTTTAATACCATTGAATAGATGTATTTTTTCTGATGCTTTTCCATGTATCACACATCCCTATTTAATAATCTGAAACAGCTGGAAATGCAAGAAATTGTTGAAAATAACACTGCAAAGAAAAACATGGTGTGCAGTGAAAACAAAAACCAAGAAAGTTTGATATACCTTTGGAGTTTTATTTCGTGTATCACAAGAGCTGATGTTAGTAAAATTTTTAGATCTAAAAATGAATGTTTTTGAATCCAAGAATGACGTAAATTTAAAAATTTATTGTGGTCTTAACAACAACAATTCAGTAATAACGAGCGAAATTTCCTTCCAACAATATCCAGAAAGACAACTACAAAACAATAGTTGATTAGATTTGTAATTAAATTATACATTATTATTATTAAAGCAAGAAAATATCAAATTAAATTATGTATATCTTTAGAAAACTCGTATCTTAAAAGATATTACTGCTCGAGGAAACATTCTTTCTTGTAGTCTCATAATTTTATACATTTTATAAGTAACTATTTTATGTAATCTACCTGGCCATGAAAACAATGACAAATGACAACGATTTTGAAACGTCAAGTACAAACTACCTCTACTAATAATTCTTCATTCTCATCATCATTAAGGCGATCTCGATACGTCCTTCGAGCTTTACGAAAATATCCATAAAGTGCAATATTTCTATCTAACTTAATAACATTGTTCTGTGTGGATGGCATATTTCTGGGTATTATTGCAAGTAAATTTCTCTTGCTATTACTAAATTGTTGTTAGCACATTTTTAAATTTATAAGAATGAGAGATTTTTAAAAGATATAATTTCTTGTGATACTTTCTTGTTTAATCATAAAATGTATAATTTAATTACGAAACTAATTAAATACTGCATCATCGTCATTGTAAAGTAAATTTCTCTTGCTATTACTAAATTGTTGTTATTAGCTTTCAGTGGCAGCTCGTCGGGTGGGCAGGGGTGGGCAGTGCCACCCTGTTAAAAGTTTATCAATACATAATTAAAACAGGTTCTTGTCCGTGAAAATTGTATCACAAAATCTTATAAACGGTGCGTATAATTAGTGTCCATTTATAAGATTTTGGGATATAATTTATCAATACAATTTAATCTTTAAAATAATTTTGAAATATTTTTTAAATTTTTTTTCATCTATTTGTGTTCTTTAAATTTATAAATCCAGAACAGTATTGTGATGCATAATTAAAATATTGCATGTGATCTAGATTCTAGAACTTTGTATAATTCCGCAGGCTCGGTAATACGTTAAATTGCGATGCGATGCAGCTCCTTGTCACTATGCACGAGTAGGGTGGGCTCGCCCCCTGCATGACTGTAAATGCAGACATACGCTGTCCTTTCATTTAATGTGATAGACAGAAAGAACGCTACACGTAGGTTGTTACGTTACCCTATCTTACGTTCACTCGATGGGCAGGCCCACGGCCACGTGACAGCTCGAGATCGAGTGCTATACATATAAACAAAGTGGGATATTAAGATTAATTTGCCAAATTTTTTATTTTATCCATTCTGTTTGATTAATACCTAATAAATGTTACATAATATTCAATATTCGTCTGAAAGATTTATATTATACATTGTAATGCATAACTAAAAACAAAAAGAATAGTAGCTGGTCTGAAGTTAGATCGCGGGAGGGCAAGCCCGTCCTACAATTCGTCTGTGTTCGGTTGTTCACGAGCACCATCCGAGTTAAAAACGTTAATGTCAACGCTTTATTATTAATTTAACTAAGGTGAGAGATTTCGATATTAATGTTTTAAAATGGCAGATTTATCATTTAAAAATGTATGTTAGTTCTTATTTTCAGAATTTTCAGAATTTATTTGTTTTGCATTTTATTTAATTATTCTGAGAATTTATTTAAGTTATTGTTTTAAATTTTATTTAGTTATTATTTTGAGAATTTATTTCAGTTATTGTTTAGCTACAGTTTTAAATTTTATCATTTCAGAATTTGTTTTAGTAATTCTTAGAATATAAGGTTTTGTTTCCTTTTTTAATGTGTGGAAAATTGGAGACATACGGAGATAATGACATATAATATCATAACGATAATACTTGTTCATCAACTTGTTAAAATAACTTCTAACAAAGAACATTTAAAAAATATCAATCAGAGGAATACCTTTATAAAAGGTCCTTTAGTTTTTCAAATGTTGCCCACCCTCTGCATATCTTGAAGAGCCGCCACTGGTTAGCACAATACGTTTTAAAAATGTACGTCTTTCTTGGATTCACATCATTCATTTTTATATCTAAAAATTTTTCAAAAATCTGCTTTTGTGATAGACAAAATAAAACTCCGAAAGTATATCAAACTTTTTTGGTTTTTGTTTTCACCGCATACCATGTTTTTCCTTGCAGTGTTATTTTTCAACAATTTCTTGCATTTCCAGCTGTTTCAAATTAATAAATAGGGATGTGTGATATATGGAAAAGCATCAGAAAAAATAGATCTATTCATTGCTATTAAAACCCAATGTAGCGCCCATAAGAAAAAATGAAGTTGATGATGGTCAGGATGAGACGAAACGTTTTAAGTAAAATCTAATGATATCATCGTAAAGAGCTTAAAAAAGTGCCTGTAGAATGTATTAATTTTGTTATGGTCCCTGCAACAATAACTTCAAGAAAAAATAAAAAAGAAAATTATGTTTTCTTGTTTTTTTGAAATATTTCAAAAACTACAAAACGTAGAAGATTTTTCAGGACGGATTATTGTTCAGCACCAAAATACGCAACTTTGCCCCAATTTAACCGACTTCGTATCTCTTACCGTTTCCGAGATCCCAATGGTGAGCCTCGAATTTGTAACAGCCTGTATAGTGACTTTCATAATGTTCGTAATAACGAATTTATGAATGTAATGGGGAAAATTTTTATTATTGATTTTTGCGAAAAAAATTTACTTCAGTTAGTTCGTGCATGAATCAAAATAAAAGATAACACGAGTCGATACAATAAATCTTTTAAAATATGGCTAAAAACTTGAAAAACAGAAATTCTCGAAAATGAAAAATTGCGATAATTCCAAAGTTATTAATTTTTTTCTTCTCAGATAAAATAAAGTGTAATCAACCAACAACCTACAGCGTCTAAACGCAATATATTCAAACATTGTAATTTTCGCGTTGCAACAATGACGTCATACTTGAAATTATTTGAACAATGTCAACAAATGTAGCTGTATATGCCGTCGCCAACCTTACAAAACGAGCTACTTTATGACACTCAAATGGTTTTCAAAATGCAGTCGGTAAGACACCAAAATAGAAAAAGGATTTTTAATTAATTTTTCCTTAATTTATAAATAATTTAGTGCTTAAAATATCATAAGTTTAACATCAAAATGCTTTAAAAATAAAAATCTTTCCGACTGCGGCCTACAAATTCATATGAATTTACTGAGGCAGATACCTAATTTAAAATAATTTCTGTTTTCCCATGTTAAATCCCTATGTCACATTGTTAATGTGACATTGTCAATGTGACATTGGACAACCGGTCTGTATGTTCTACGTTATAAAATTCCCACTGTATTTACGGCAGGTGTGTTCGTGTATTAATCATTATACACAGGTTTTTCGAGTTTTTTTTAATACCGTGAATTTGACGAAACTAACTTAGATTTAACCAGTTGGGTTTGATTGGAACCGAGGATTTCGCCACTGCCAACCTCGTTAAGTGGCGAAAGTACTCAAAATGGTTTCCTAGAGTACGCAGGGAGAACTCTGTGTGTTGTCGAGGAATTATAAGACACTCACTTCGTTCCCCTCCCGACACTATTTGGGACATTTTCCAGATGATTTTTCGCATCAGCTTTGTGTCGTCTGAGAGCCTGTTACTTTCAATGCGTATTTTTTAGGAAAACGCCTTTATCTCGCGTTCGAAGTCCCGTGCTCTGATAATCACCGTGTGCTGATATGAAATGCTTACGAGTTTATTGTCTAAAACAAGAGTGGACTCCAATGAGAAATTAATTACATAGTCATTTTATTCCAATTATTTTTGCTCGTGGTTACATAAAGAACACTTTATTTCAGAATCAGAGAGAAAGAGAGAGTCGAAATGGATCGGACGAAAACAAAACAAACGACACGAACAAGAGAGTGTTGTCGGAGAGCAAACATTCTTCCAGTGACCGCTCAGATCCTTTCTTCGTAAAGCTACCTGGTGCTGGTACCTCTGATAATTCCAAAGACCGGGGAAAAGAAGTCAAACAAGAGATTGGAAGTGGCCCCAAAGAGAAAAGACCTTTCGACAAAAAAAAGTGGCGCCTACAGAAATACAGCAAGAAATATAAGATGCAGCTGTGGGAAGAGAAACGAAAGAGGGTCGTTTTAAAAGAGTACCACAGAGACTTACGCAGTGTCCAAGAGGCTAAATTTGACGTTCAAAAAATATACCAAGAAGTGCAAAACATCGATGAAACAGTGGAAGATAAAAAGAGCAAAAGAGTCCCTAAGAAAGCGCATTTGGAATTTGAAAGGATCAAAGAGGAGAAGCAGAGAAAAAAGGATGAATTGATCAAAAAGAAGGCCGAACGCGACGTAGCCTTGAAACAAGCAAAGAAGACGAAAGCAGAAAAACAGAAAAGGCTGAGCAAGAAAACCCGGAAGGGCCAACCGGTCATGAAGGAGCGTTTGGAAATGCTGTTGCAACGAATTCAAAAGTCATTTGATTAAATATTATCATCGTGAATAAAACTGCTATTCAAACATCTTTTTTTTATTCCGTTCGTGTCACAGAATTTGACATGCTTGGCAGAACTAGAGGTCACTTGATTGTATCATTTTTACGTTGGAAGTAATTTTGACGATAGAAAATTTGTTCTTTCTGATGCAAGCGTAAACATCTGCGCACCGCACAACCGCAAAGTCTCATTACAGTAAAAGCAACGATCGATTATCGATTCCAAGTTATCGGGAAGACGTCATGCATTTAAACATTGCCGGGAAATTTCGTGATTCACCGCCGAGGACGTTACTCGATTGTTTTGTTCGGCTTTCTAAGCTTATGTTATTTTGAATAAACTAACGTTGTGCAATATTATTATAATAAATGATGAGAACCGAGCAGTTCCATGGTTAAAACAAATCATTAAACAATTTGTAAATATGTATTTTCAAATAAAAAATCGTGAGCCGTGCTACATAAAGGGGGCTACAAACGATCTGATCTGTCGGTGCAGGTGACCAAATTGTGTGATGCTTACAAAGGTTCAATTCGGCGGTTGCTTTCGTCACTTGTCTTGAACATTCTTCAAGTAGAGACACATAATGGCTCCCCCCATTTTATCGAAACGCCAAAAAGTTGAGATTGCAATGACAGCGACTATTATTTATCATTAATTTAAGTAAAAGAAAAAACGTTGACAAAAAATGGCTAATGGAACAAAAAAAAAATTAGCCATGCGATGTTATTTATAGAACTGGAGAGTGATGACTTTCGTAATTATTTAAGAATGGATTACGAAATTTTGAGTTAGTTAATAAACAGAGATTTTTTTTCTATTTTCAAAAATATATACTTTGTTGGGTTTATTTCTTACAATTAATAGAATAAAACGCCTTTTTTATTATTTTTGGGTGCCTTCTATTCTTAGTAGGCTGGTTTCAACAAAGGCCGACAATTTTTTTTGTTTTTATTAAATGAACAATGTTTTAATGGTTAGGTAGATATGCACAAGAGTAAGAAGTCTTGCGACGAACATAAGAGAAAGTTGTTGGGTTTCGGTTCCAACAGATTAGGTCCGCATAATTCTGGGTTTAGGATATAAATTTATAAACTAAATTGTACACAATATTTATTATACAGCCTGTTCTTTTACTGTATGCAAATATTTAACCCTGTAATACATCACAATAAATGGCAACGATTGAACTCATATGTCCTCAACAAAAGTTTTACACATTTCGTAAAAATCGCAGTTGAAAATCGGGCAAGAATTAAACGTCTGTCTTTGAGGTAGGTCAAGAAAAGGAAATTTTATTGCGACCGCAGAAAGCATCTGTTGGAACAAAAACAGAACTGCAGTCGAGTAGTGACCTTTGCCGAAGTCGGGCGGCCAATAGAAGCATTTTTTTTCACATCGCAGTAAGTCGTATCGTAGCCAAGGAATTTGCTTCATTTTTTAATGATTATGACACATAATTTATTGCTCCGTATCCTTTGGGATTAGTAGTTTAGATTGTGAAAAGTCGTTGAACGAGTTAGAGCTAAATACGATTACTATTTTTTGTGCTTAGTATTACTTATTAAAATGCCGCAATTCATGAACGGCGAGAGAACAAATATGTCCCTCATCTTCGCCGAAGCTCGAGGAAATACTGAAGAAGCACGGCGGATTTATGGAAACACATTTCCAAATCCATCAAAAACATTTACAGCTAATGGTCCAGCATTTACGCGATTATGGAACGTTTCGTGTGTGCGCCGCTAATGATGGATGTCATTTTGAACAGTTGTTATAAACATTCCTAAATTACTGTAGTGAACGTTTGAATGTGTTCCTTCACACTGATATTATTCGGTAAGTGAGTGCACCTTTGCATATTAGTCACGCCTGCGATGTTTATTGCCTACGATCAGCGAAGCAGGGTCCGTAAGTTTTTTGTTGTTTCTTGACTGTCGTATAAGAGGCGGATAAAATAATTTTCCTCCCTGTTAGGAAAAAAAAATTTAAAAATTTTCCGTGTTCTATGTTCTCTCACGGTAATGTGGTTAAAATTTCTGCACTTATTTTACAAAAACCCTGTATCACAACCTACTGTCAAGCCCCAACATCTTCCGTTTTAAAGATAAGATTTGGCATAAGGATTTATGATTAATCTTTGTGGACGACTTCTGGAACGGAATGGTCTGGAGATGTTCGTTTCTTTAAAATTTTGTGTCTGTTGCCATACCTTGAATAGAATTTAGAATAGTATGAATAGTATTTGGAGTATTATAAAATATCCAGTCATCTTCCATGGACGATGCATTTGTCGGAGTTAGTCCACCCTTGCAAATGTGACGTTCGCTAATCTTGCAACTGTCGAGGCGTATTAAATATCGGGACTGAGAAATTGCTTTATCAACAATACCTTGAATACGTTTATCTTTAGATATGGCGACTACAACTCTTTCCCCCTCTTGAAGTTTTCGACATCGAGTTCCATGGTGGTCATCATCCTATTTTAGCTTGTTTTTTCAAAACTTCAACTGACCGAAATTGTAAGGTCTGTTTAGGAAACAATTTAGAGAAAGGTGTAGACGTTGCACTGTTTCCAAAGGCGAGAAACGTGCAAAAAATGAGAATTTTCAACTTTCTCACAGCAAGCTGAAATTTTGTTGTAATAATGTCTATAGTTGTAAGGCCGGCCGAAATTACCAACATATTTTTTTTTCTAGTATCATTAAAATGTGGTAACGCGTATACATAAATGTAAGTAATCAAAACGCTCACCATTTCCTTTGGCTACCGGGCACCGTTCGCTACCATCACCTTCCATTGACATGGTGCGTTCATGCAACAATAACATGTGTTTACAATCATTTGTAAGAGACAACAGTTATTTACTCACCGGGGACCCCAGTCCCTGGCTAACAGTCTCAACCCTTGGTCAATTCACAGCTCAATCTAGTGCCTCTATCATCGCTCCTGATGATGTCCAACCTTGGGCCTATTATCATATCTGTTGCTCTTTCATAAACTATTGCTCTGAAATATTGTTTTCCAGAACACACGCCACATACAACACAGATAGCCTCAATGACATGCAAACATACTCTCTCTGCCCTACGTCTTTGTCATTCCGACCCGTGGATTCTCTACCACCAATCCACTCTTCCAAGGTGACTTATTCCGGCGTCACCCGCATCTCACAGGTGACGCCCGTCAACCCGCATCTCACAGGTGACCGACGCGACGTCCTTACCATGGACACCCTTCACACCCGGCACGTAGGGGTGGTGACAATTACATAATAACCTTAGGGGGGCTTAGTATCCTCTACATAGGGGCCCTAAGGGGTCACTCATGGGACCGTGAACAGTACGTCGTTCACCCTCGGCTGCGCTTTTACCCTGTTAGTACGATTTCCCTTCAGGGATGGCCACCACCACACTGCTTAACGAACAAACAATATGTCCAGCAAACAGACGTCACAAACCCTACGTCAGCATGGCCACCCCAGCCAACCTCCTAGTCAGCGATCAAGTGATGTAGCACTTGCCACGCTTTGCCGAGCCTAACCCAGGAAATCGCTCATTCGTACCACGCAAGAAATACTTCAAGCTAATTCTCTACATATCATGCATTAACTACAATTTATAACTTATCTCTAGAGTACTGCGTTCCTGGTTCTCTGGGCGTGCACAATACTTTCTGAACACACCCTGTATACGCACGCCAGGAATATATCACGCGTACTATACAACTAACGCGACTTGCGAGTACAAGTTACCGGTTATAAGTTGCAAGTGGCTAACTTTTATGTGCGCGTGTTAATTAATTATCTTTCCATCATATTATTAACACCGCAAACTCTTATTAGTGCGCCTATCGATTACGTATCGTAAACTCGACTGTCCTGATTCCCAAAGCAAACCTTTTCCTGCCCGGAAACACTGTTTATTGTTTATATAAAGTCAAGAGCATTCCAGCATCCTAAACCGTCTGGGTGAACGTAGATAAAACTCGATGCATTGCAACACGTTTATAATTCTTTAATTCTAGACGCATTATATTTTTGCTAAAAATGAATAGCTAACATTCAGCCAACCTGAGGCTTCCGCGTCACGCGGTGTTTGTTTATAGACATGGTATACCATCTTCTCCACTTTTTACTTTTGTTAAATCTGATATACCTCCTACGGTATCCAAAGTTTCTTGTCATCCACAGTCACAACGTGTTAAGTCTGATATACCTCCTATGGTATCCAAAGTCATAACGTGGTTGCATGATTTTCTTCTGTTGCTTTCTGATGGAGGCATACCTACTACCTAACATCGTGGTTTGGTAGAATCAATAGAATCCTTTTCTATCATTATCACTATACTTGGACATCGACTTACGGCTTTTACCATTCTTTTGTTTTTGTTGTTCCACATGGAAACGTGATGCTGTCGCATAACTTCAGTTTCTTGCAGAAGTTCAGGCAAGTCTTGAAATACTGCTCATAAAGTTTCGTTGCCATTGGGAATTTGAGTTTGTATTTCAACATTTCTTCAAGCGATCAGTCTGTAGATTTACTAATGGCATATACCACTTCTCTCATCTTTTTGTTCCACACCTCATCATCTTCAGATGTTGTTGAAGTAAAAGTTGTTTCTTTGATGGTCAATGAATCCTGATTTCGCATACATAGCCATGGTATGTAACATCACATATTTTTTTTCACGTAGCTACGCATATGATTCAGTTAGATTTTGCAAAGTCTTCTACCAGTTCTACGCGGAGTACTTCTGTTGTACCAAGCCTACCATTATCATCAGTAGATAGACTCAAATGAGTGTATCAACATGATTAATGTTTCTTCCAGGTCGACATTCCATCTAGGAATCATACTCTTGCAGTACTATTTACCATTTTGTGAACCAAGACTTTCTTACAACACTCGGTTTTCGAAGCATTACAATAAATTTACTCCTATCTTGAATTTTATTCCTAAAAGATTGACCTGTATGCTTTCTTCTATTGCCATGGTCGATCTTTTCGGTTGTGGGAGAAAAATAAACTAACTAAGTTTTTAATAAACTGTCGAAGGTAAAGTCAATCCCAAAAGGGTCTTATTGGATTGCAGCCCATCCAGAGTGACGAACGTTGTAATGTATCTCTTACCTTTAACAATTGATATTTGATAATGTCCAGAAACGAAGTCTGGACTTGTAAACTATCGACATCCATGTCACCTGTCTATTTGGTCATTATTACATGGTAGCAGGTAACGATCTGTCACGAATACATTAATTTCCTTGTCGTCAATGTACATTCGTATTTTACCGTTCTTCTTATGGATGTATAAAATTTACAATGAGTATGGAGATTTGAATTTATTATTTTTTTTTTGTTTAGGCATCTGTTATAGTTCTGACAGTTTTTGTCTTTGACTTAATGACATCCTGTAAGGTCTGTAATTGATTGGTTCACTATCTAAAAATTGTTTGCTCATTTCTATTGATTTAGCCACTTCCAACTCATCCAAGGAAAGGGTGAAACATTTTTGAAAATTTTAGAAAATGTTACTAATCAATCCTCACCATCAGTGTTGGGTAATACACTTTATTTTTGGATCTGAGATACATATACAGTATACCCCTTTTTTTTAATCGTATATCTTAAACATATACTGATTTGTAAATCAAAATTTCCCGCTAATTGTTCACCTCGCCGGTACAAGTCTTGTTTCTCAATTCTGATGTTAATCTAAGCCATCAATGTTAAATCATCACTAGTTTACTTTAAACAAATATTTATTTTAATATGTTTTATAAAACAAGCTGTGTTACGTCCCATTTATACTATTTTTTTTTTTTACATTTGACAAATTTACTGAATACATCTTCCTCCATTTGTTAAACATGCTTGCGTCCTTCATTTAACTTAACTATTTTGTCCTGATGTAGGAAATAACTATTCCCGGAAGCTCGTCATAAATTAAAGAAATTTTATTTAACCTTTTCTGACTGCACCCCCAATTAAACATATAGTTATTAACGAGAAACTTATTTTTAAAAACTAACTTTATTGAACTAAGCTGTTACATGCAGTACGCATAAAGAACAACTAAAGATGCCGTTTCCTTGTCCTGCCTTGTATTTATAATTTCCTTAAACCCATGTTCCCGGAATAGGGTTCGTAATAGTGACTAGTGCCTAGTGCAGGTGTGCCTTACGTAACTATATACTATACACTTGATTTAAAATGTATGTCTTTGTACATATACAATACACTTTTTTTTTTTTTATCGTAGAATAAAATGAACATATACACATTCCTTCAAAGTAGATCGTGCACAATATATAACGCACACTGTATACCATACACCACCAACACTGTTTACCATTAAGTGCTAAAGGTGCAGTTAAGATATTCTCTAATAACAGTTCACTAGCAAATTGATGTTCATACGAGTTGTGAGATTAGCGCTGGATTTCGCAAACGTCACCCAACCTCAATCAACGATCAAGAATAATCATTCCTATATCTTCAACACATGTAACCATGGCAACGTTTACCTTTAACAGATGACCAAACCTAAGTAACGCTTGTGAAATCCGCCATCAGACTTCTGAGACTGCTAAAAATGATTTGATCTTCCTCCAGTGATGTTATTTCCTTAACAATAATAATGTTATGATCAGACAGTTGATTTTAAGTTGTACTTCCAATTTATGTTGATGCTGGTACTTGAAGAGAAATGGCCTTGACCTTCCTTCGGTCGTAATTCACCTTCCAATCACCAATCTCCTAAAAATTCGTTCGTTTTAACCGACACGTTACCCACCTAATTAGGATGTATTAATGTATTTTCTTTTGGTTTCAGTTTGAGATTTCGGTTTTCTATTTCCAAAAGGGCTTGTTATTATTTTTATTAATTTTTTTTTAATATACCAATCGTGATGTATTAGAATGTATCATAACACTTGTCACCACACTTGTCATCACACTTGTCTCCGTAAAGAAACTTCCCACTAATAATTGTTTATTGGTTATTGGTTACAAATTATCCATAAATTAGGTTTAATTTCTAAAGTTTTTTTTTTTTTATTGATCTTATTTATTTAAGAAAGAAGTATACGATACATATTCTCGCTCTATCCTATCTAGTAATATTTCAGTCACCCTGTATAGTAGAGTGCTGCGAGAGTCTATTTTACTGCTACTGTATATTGTCAAATTCTTTATTTCACAGTCTACAAGAATATCATACCACTCTGTTAATATTTATTTATACCAACTCTATACCACCTTCCATAAGTAATTAATTATAATTTCGCCAAATTAAACATTGTTTCGGGCAACAGAAGATACGCTTTTATCATTAAATTTTTATGAAAAGTTTAGATCACAACGTCCTGTAATCACTTTTAACCTAATATTTCAGTCACCCTGTATAGTAGAGTGCTGCGAAAATCAATTGTACTACCATTCTACCTACATTGCGAAATTCACTATTGAACATTCTACAAAAACGTCATACTACTCCGCGTCATACATACTACTACCATTAGTATTTATTTTTGCCAAATTCATACCACTTTCAACAACCCCATTTACATTTTCGACATGTTTTATACCGAGCAACCCTCCGAGCCCCACACCCAGAATGCTGCGAAATTGCTCGCGCGCTACAAAGTCACAGCTGACCAGATGCCAAACTCAGAAAAATCACTCGTTACAATTATTATTATGTCTTAGCCAAACATTATTTTTGAATAAGGAGTATTTGCTTTTATCTTTAAATTTCATTTCAATTTTGGGCGGTCCCAGTAGCCACTACATAACTGTTTGTTTATATTACCAGTGAGCAAAGATGTTTACATTGTTTACACAATTCTATCAGGAGAATTCAGATTGTACCCCACACCTGACTTGTAAGGCCGGCCGAAATTACCAACATATTTTTTTTTCTAGTATCATTAAAATGTGGTAACGCGTATACATAAATGTAAGTAATCAAAACGCTCACCATTTCCTTTGGCTACCGGGCACCGTTCGCTACCATCACCTTCCATTGACATGGTGCGTTCATGCAACAATAACATGTGTTTACAATCATTTGTAAGAGACAACAGTTATTTACTCACCGGGGACCCCAGTCCCCTGGCCCCAACGGTCTCAACCCCTTGGTCAATTCACAGCTCAATCTAGTGCCTCTATCATCGCTCCTGATGATGTCCAACCTTGGGCCTTTATTATCATATCTGTTGCTCTTTCATAAACTATTGCTCTGAAATGTTATTTCAGAAACACACGCCACATACAACACAGATAGCCTCAATGACATGCAAACATACTCTGCCCTACGTCTTTGTCATCTCCGACCGTGGATTCTCTCTACCACCAATCCACTCTTCCGCTAAGGTGACTTATTCCGGCGTCACCCGCATCTCACAGGTGGCGCCCGTCAACTCGCATCTCACAGGTGACCGACGCGACGTCCTTACCATGGACGCCCCTTCACACCCGGCACGTAGGGGTGGTGACAATTACATAATAACCTTAGGGGGGGCTTACTATCCTCTACATAGGGGCCCTAAGGGGTCACTCATGGGACCGTGAACAGTACGTCGTTCACCCTCGGCTGCGCTTTTACCCTGTTAGTACGATTTCCCTTCAGGGATGGCCACCACCACACTGCTTAACGAACATTAAATATGTCCAGCAAACTGACGTCACAAACCCTACGTCAGCCTGGCCACCCCAGCCAACCTACTGGTCAGCGATCAAGTGATGCAGCACTTGCCACGCTTTGCCGAGCCTAACCCAGGGAAATCGCTCATTCGTATCATGCAAGAAATACTTCAAGCTAATTCTCTACATATCATGCATTAACTACAATTTATAACTTATCTCTAGAGTACTGCGTTCCTGGTTCTCTGGGCGTAGTGCACAATACTTTCTGAACACACCCTGTATACGCACGCCAGGAATATATCACACGCGTACTATACAACTAACGCGACTTGCGAGTACAAGTTGCAAGTTATAAGTTGCAAGTGGGCTAACTTTATGTGCGCGTGTTAATTAATTATCTTTCCATCATATTAATTAACACCGCAAACTCTTATTAGTGCGCCTATCGATTACGTATCGTAAACTCGACTGTCCCGATTCCCAAAGCAAACCTTTCCTGCCCGAAACACTGTTTATTGTTTATATAAAGTCAAGAGCATTCCAGCATCCTAAACCGTCTGGGTGAACGTAGATAAAACTCGATGCATTGCAGGCAAACGTTTATAATTCTTTAATTCTAGACGCATTATATTTTTGTTTAAAAATGAATAGCTAACATAGTATGTATTACCTACAGTACAATTATTGCCTATCATATATTTTCGGTTTATTTACAATTCCTTTTTGAATTTGTAAAAAAAAACGAGAGTTCAGAAACCAGGAAGTTCACCGAAATACTCTTTACCTTCAAGCCTCATACCGCAATTACTGTGAAATATACACTGCTCAAAATTTGAAGTGGGACACTTAATAATTTTTGTATATCTTCCTAATTAAACGTTTTTTTTTTCTGGATGTTTATAAATATAATTTACCTAGTTTTTTGCGTATTAGTCAAGTCGCCTATGCCAATTTTCTCCCTTTATTGCAACTGTCAAAACTGTTTTATTAATTGTCGCGTCATAGCTTATATTGCTTACTGATACCAGCAAGTCCTGTAATTTTCAACAAGGAGTCTGCTATATTTAGTTTTTTGATATTTTGTTTAAAAAATGCCTAATCAACGACTTACTGATGAATATATGTACCGGATTAGTACAATGTTAGAGATGGGAAGCTCTCAAAGAGAAATTTCCAGAAGACTTGGAATTTCAAAAAGTGTGGTGAATCGGGTATCTCAAAGACTTCAACGTAATAATTCGCCGAGATATACACACGGAGGAGGTAGAACGCGCAAAACAACTGCCGCTCAAGACAGATTATTGGTAAGAAATGTTGTAATGAACAGGCATGTTAATGCAACAATGGTGCGAAATTATTTATTTAATGAAGTTGGTGTAGACATTTCCACACAAACTGTCAGAAATAGACTGAAAGAAGTTGGAATGAATGCAAGAAGACCTGCAAAACATCCTCTATTTACTGCACAACATCGTAGGCGACGGCTTCATTGGGCGAGAGAACATGTTGAATGGCAAGTTGAGCACTGGACGAATTGTCTTTTTGCCGATGAATCAAAATTTTTATTAAATCATCAAAATGGAAGATCAAGAGTATGGAGGAGGGAAGGTGAAAGATATGATGAAAATTGTATGATCCCACGAGTCGCTTTTGGAGGAGGCTCCATTATGGTTTGGGGTGGTATCTTTTTAGGAGGGCGCACAGAACTAATCATTTATCGAAATTGTTCAGTTAATGCGCAAAGATATCATGACGACATTATTTTGCCCATTGTACTACCTTTTGCGGTCAGAAGAGGCCCAGAATTTGTATTTGTTGATGATAATGCTAGACCACATCGAGCCGCTCTTGTAAACCAAGCTCTTGAAAGACGGCGTATTACCAGAATGGACTGGCCAGCAAATTCGCCAGATATGAACCCGATTGACATGTCTGGGACTACCTTCAAAGACAGTTGTCAAAGCGGGCACATCGGCCAAATACACTAAATGAATTGGATGGTGCATTGAGAGAAGAATGGCTTGCAATGCCACAAGAATCTATTGACATTCTCATCAGAAGTATGCCAAGAAGGTGTCAAGCTTTAATTCGGTCTCGAGGAGGTCCCACTAGATATTAATAATGATCGGGAAGTTTTAAAAAGAACAGAATTACATTTTGAAATAATTTTATTCCGAAGCAATATTATGTCCGTTTTCATTTTTATGCTAATTATTCAATTTTTGTTATACTTAATGCCATTTTTCTTAAGGAATATGTACTTAAATGCAGAATTAAAGTTATAATAAAAGTTCTGCCTCTTATTTTCGAGTTAAACATAATTTTACAAATAACAACTAAGTGTCCCACTTCAAATTTTGAGCAGTGTATATCAAAACAAATTACACAGAATTATTCTTCAGACTTTTAGCTTTGATTTACTGGAATTCAACATATGATTTAAAAGTGTCCCAAGTCATAAAAGCCACTTTAATGACACTCCGTTTTGGGAGTTCCGTTTCAATATAAACAGCAATATAATTATGAAGTATACAAGATTATGCGTTCAAACTGAAATTAAAACATCCGTATTAATGTCTTCTAATTATCCATACTTTAATTTCTTGCCAATATCTGCCGGTTAGTAAATTATGTTCAATAAAATACCGGGTGAATTTTTAATACGAGTCAATGAAATAATTCGAGAAGTACCTACGCATTGCATGAAAAATTTTTTTACGTAAACTCTGAGTATTTTCATAAAAATTATCTCTAGAACAAGAAACGTCAGAATTTCATGATTCAGATGAAGAAGCTTAACACTTCTATCTGTCGCATCATGTATGTAACAGTAATACTAATAAGCATTATTATAGGTGTACGCTTAGGTTTTATGTACTTTGAATAAATGTGTAATAATGTACATTGTTACACAAATTGACTAGTACTGAATTTTTTTACCCCTAATATGCATTTCTTTTCGAAACTAATACTACTAAAATGCGGATCTGAAACATAACTGATTTTAATATATAAATTCTTATTCTTTATTGCAAGATGTGTACGTTTCCAAATTTTGACCACTAAAAACGATACGGTTACAGAAATATTCATTTTTCGCACGAATATTCGATATGGAAACACTGTGCGTCGTTCTAGAAATATTTCAGCAGGTGATTTTTCGTTTGTGTGTAGTAGAGACGTGTAGTTCGTGAACGAACTAGTTTATCGAACCTATTCCCTGCGATGAGCTGAATTTTTATTTAGCTCGCGAGTATTTTAGTTCGTTCACTCGTGAACTAACTTCCTACCATACGAGTACCCGACTTGCGAACACACGGCTAGTCGGGTATGAAAGGAAATTAGCTCACCAGCGTACGAACCTTTGCACTCTGCCTGAGACTTAAGTCGTCGAACTAGTAGAGCACACGTCCGAGTAGCGATTCCGCGAGGCACCACGTAATCGAGATTCGAGGGTGGACGGTTGTAAAAGCTGCAACGGTCTTTAATTCGAAGCAATGGCGCCTATGCGAGCGCAAGTTTCACCTCGCTAGCTCGCTACGATTTTCAACTGCCAGAACCTGCACGGTTGCCTATTCAAAGTACCAATTGCATCATTCGACACACGAACTAAATGAGCTAAATGAACAAGGTTCGTGAACTAGTTCGCAACTGGGAATAAGAACAAAGGAATCAGTTCGTGAAAACGAGCTAACTTTATCACCTCTAGTGTGTAGAAGTATGTACAAGGTGTGTATCTGTAACTGTACAAGAAATCTTGCAGTTCTTTTCTCCATTCTTGCGGATTCTTTGAAATAGCTCTTTTCACTGAATCTACCATTCTCTCAGCTTGGCCGTTAGACTGTGGATGATTTACTGCAGAAAACAAATAAGTAATATGCATTTCTTTACAAAATTTGGAAACACATCAGCACACAAATTGTGTGCCGTGGTCGCTAACAAGAATTTCTGGTGGTCCATATCTTGAAAACATTTGTCGACACAAATCGACCGTACGTTTTGCAGAAATCGTGTTAGTAATTCCTGCATCGATGAATTTTGAAAATGCATCCACAAATATTACTAAGTACTGACCATCTATAGGACCAGCATAATCAATGTGCATGCGTTCCAAAGCTTTCGTCGGTATAGGCCAAGGATTGATGGGTGCTTTGATAGGTAATCCAAGCACTTGAATCGCGTTCGATGTCATTTGATATTGTAATGATTCATCGACACCAGCGTCACTGCCGCCTAGTCGACGCGCCTTGGGCCAGAGAATTCTGCCGGCAGAATAAACTAGAATAGAGAGTTCGGGATTCCAGGCGATTCCCGAAGAAAGAGCCGGTTTATAAAATGTACGCGGCCGGGGGGTGGAGACAGTTCGATTACAATGCAGCGTTAGAGTTCGACACAAAAGTCCGCGTAATAAACTTTCGCTCGGCTGTTATAAATAAATTAGATTTAAGGTTGTAAATAAATTATTGTTAAATGTTAGTGTTAAATTAGTGTGCTTGTAAATAAATTAGTTATTAACTATTTCGTGTCTTGTTTTAAAATAAAAATTAATGAACCTTTAAAAAACGTTACAATATTTTAGGCCAATAAACGTACTTTCGAGTAAGTTGTTTCATACGTCTAAAACCTGGATGCCCTTTATGAAGACCAGCAAGAATCTTGTTTTGTAAATTCTTCGGTATAACAACTCTGTCTCCAAGCAGTAATGTTTCGTCAACGATGCTGAGATTTTTCGACGTTTTCTATAATGTTCGATTACTTCAGAATTAGAAGATAGTGGCCAATTATTCTTGATGGCTTGAATAACAGCCATAAGATCCTCGTTTTCTTGTCGAAACTATTTTCCAAAATGATCAGTGGAATTATTTCGAACTGATTCAACTTCATTGGAACTTCAATGGAATTATTTCGAACTGATTCAACTTCATTTTCAACTGTTTGGATGCTAGCTACCTATAAATCTTCCAGATTGTCTTGTCGAAATTTATCAAGCGTGATAAAGCATCTGCTTGATCAAAATCTTGTGTTCGAATGTATTCGATTTGAAAATCGTAACTCAGTAGTCTTATTGCCCAGCGTTTGAGTTGCTGTTGTTGATTTAAGACCTTTAGTTTTTTCAGTTTGTAGCAACGCAACTAGGGGTTTGTGATCAGTTTGTAGGATGAATTTTCTTCCCCAAACAAATTTATGAAAACGTTCGACTGTGGTAACTAAAGCCAACGCTTCCTTTTCTAACTGGGAATAATTACGCTGTGCGTCTGTCAGGCTTTGAGACATGTGATAGCTCGTTCATGTCCGTTTACACTTCGCTGAAGAAGTACGCCTACGCCTGTAGAATAAGCATTAGCTGCAACTATAAGGGTGTTTGTTGGATCGAAGTGTTCCAATAATAGTGGACTCAGCACGACTTCCTTGATTTGTTACAGTGCCAAATCATGTTGTTTATTCCAGATCCAAGGACGATTTTTCTTAGTTAAATCTTGTAGTGGTTGCTTGATTTGATGCAGATGAGGAATAAATTTTCCGTAATGATTCAGTAAACTTTGGGTTTCGGTTCCAACAGATTAGGTCCGTATAATTCTGGGTTTAGGATGTAAATTTATTAACTAAATTGTAAACAATATTTTACAAGTAGGTAATAATAAGCTTTCACATTAGAACACGAATTCCTTAATGAAATATCCTTTGCACTTCTTTGTTGACCCATAAAATGTGTATATATGTATATTGACTTTTGGAGCATACTGTATATCAAAATAAGAAAAACTAATTGCACGTTTCTAATTTGTTAGTGTGCATTTTTTCGTTCTACTTGATCAGTATGCATCAATGATCGCTTCATTAGAATTTGAATCGCCGAAAATACCAATTTCTGACATTGAAGAACGATTATTCGATGGTGCTTTTAATATTGAAATTTTACTGAGCGATGAATTACTTAACTTGTAAACTTGTAAAATTAATCTACAAGTTGTCGCTTGAATTATACCAGTTCTTTGCTCCCCGATAAAAGAGCACAATTCAGATAATGACGTGTTTTATAGAATCAAACAGATTAGAGCACTCTTAATTAACATTTATTGCTAAATGTTGATTAAGGCCCGGTTATACAATCGTGGAATAAAGAAAGAATAACTATATACATATATCCCTAGTTTAATTCGGTTTTGAAAGTAAAACGACGATATTTTTATAGACCTCAATATAGAGCAACCTTTGTAATTTAAATCTCCGTAGTGGCCGCTTAATTAGTTGTAACCCAGGATATTGCATGTTTCAACTACAAACTGTGTGAATAATTTCTCAATGCTTGATTTTTTTTCAGTAGTATTGAATGCTTTAGAAAAAAATTATTAAGAATTTGTGTGAGGTGAAATTTTCTGTTGTGTTATCTTATCATTATCAATTACCTTGCAATAAAAAAATGATTAATTCACAGCCGCTGCTGAATCAGCATTGTTGTGACTTATTTTCATGAAAAAAATGTGAAACTGTGTTACTTAAACAGGAACTGTACTCACGTTGATTTTTTTAACACTTACGTACGAAATGTGGGCACGCGTAGCCTCGTGCTCCAGACTTTATCAATTCATATTCGTTCAACTGGTCTTTTCATTATCGTTGTTGCTGTGTCCCGGAGTATATCTAATATCTAAAGCCGGGCTACGTGTAAAAACCCAGTGTCCACCTTGCTTTCCCCGAATGTACTGATGGAACAGTGGCCCGAGGCCCGAGTTCAGAATCGTCCGTGATAACAGCTGACGATAAGGACGTGGGGGACCGGGGACTATAAAAGCCCCCGTTTGACATGAGTCACTTTTACATTCGATAGGTTTCTGCGCGATAGAACAAGTCTCCAGTTGTGGGGCCTGCCAGTGCCTTACGCTGCGCCCCAGCCGGTCACCAGTAATCCAAATTTTTCTGTATTTTTTCGGCAAGGAACAGTGGCAGTGCGATTTTCCAGGACCGAAACTCTCTACCTTTATTTATTTTTTTTTCAATCTGACCGGCTGGTGGTTTGGTTTTCGCGTTGTGAATGATTTTATGCAGCTTTAGGAAGAATTCTTCTTGCTTACATCATAAGGTATTTTTTTCTTTAATTTTAAAGCTGTTGGCGATTTGGTTTTTGTTCTTTAATTACAACCCATCGAATAAATAAATAAATTTTAAGTTATAATCAAATCTATGATTGATTTTCTGTGAATTGACAATACAACAGTTTCCTTAACAACTATGTAACTACTGGATTTTCTTCAACGATGCGTCGGCCGCGGCGTCGTTCAAAATTGAACTCAGATATTCAAATTTCCCAAGAAGTTGCCATTTTTTCTTTTCTTTTAATAAGAACCTTTATGTATAAATGATATTTGAGTTTTCGTCTCACACTGTGTAGTTTTATTTTATTTTTTTGGCGTTCAACTGGACAAATGTTAAAAACAATTTATTATTCCTCCCTTTCATTTCTCGCCTATTGCATTTTTCAATACAACAATCATAAAATTTTATCATATTAGGTTGGTTTGAATTTTTATCCTGTCTAAAGTAAATTAACCATTTTTTTCTACTTCAGCAAAAATTTGCATACACTGAGAAAAATGGCACAAAGGAGTACGTTTATATTAACAAGAATTCCGAACATTTTATTCGGATTCGCGTTAAAAAGCGACTCAGCGTACTATTGCAAAATTAACACTATGTGGTTTGTTGTTTAGAGTATCATTTCCTGTCATGATAAAATTACCGGAGTAATTAACAAAAAGTCAGACATGACATTTTATTACTAATTTATTCAGCTTAATATTTCATTATGGTTTATTATATTTTAACACAACGTATTATGTAGAATGATAATTTTACATTCTTAAACCTAAACAGTTTCAATGTGCTAAGAATCATGATTAATTTAGAGTAAGATGGATCTTATAACATGACAGCATTATACTTTTACATTATACTTTTATTTTATGGTTGTGGAGTGATGTTTTATCAAAATTGCAAAATTCCATTTTTCTCAGTGTATACGGTGAATTTTTCTCACATACGGGCTTGCAGCTTAAGGCTAGTCTAACCCACCTAAAAACCTTTTTTCTTTTTTTTCGGTGTTAATATGAACTTTTTTTTAATGTTTAATACATCAAAATACACCCATGTCACTAATTTATTTTTTCTTATATTCGATGTCTAAATGAACAGCAAATGAAAAGAAATTTTTCACAGTAAGATAGAATGCAATAATTCTAGAGGGGGCCTAAACTCATGTTAATGTAAACAAAAAATAAATTATTTAAACATCGTTTTCAAGGATCTATCAATTATTAGACTAAACTGCACCCGCTTAAGTGGCATAATGGACTAGAAAAACATTAAAAGTCACTTCAATTTTGATTAATTTATAATAATAACTTATTTACTTATACATTGAGAAAAATGTAATAGTTAAGCAACAACTTTTTGTGCGTCGACTTAAATAAAATGTACTTGTTTCAACAGTCAGTAATATTCTTAACTGAACACTTGGAAATTGTTGAAATAACACCAAGAAAATGTTAAACTATTACATTTGACTGAACGATGTAAATGTTTTACCTTAAAATAAAAGTGTTTAAAATGTTAAATCAAAAAGTTGAAATTTCAAAATGATCGTAAAGTATTGTATTGTGTTGTATTTATTTTTACCACATCAGGTACAAATAGTACGTGTGGATAATCAATAATTGTCAAAAACAAAACAACAATTAAATAATGTAAATAACAATAGAACATAGTAAAAAACATGAGTAACAAAATACAATAAAAAACCTAGAAAAATGAAATTAGTGGTATCAACCTACGAACCCGCAGTCAAGTGTTACCACATGTCAGCACGGACGAGAACTCTTGTATCGAGTAAAATGAGTTGTCAGACAAAAATGATTTTAATTTTCTCTTAAATATTTTATTATCTCTAATTGTTTTCATACTGTTTGGCAGTAGATTATAAAAATGAGAGCCAGCATATTTAAGAGATTTTTCAAAAAGAGAATGTGAATGTTTAATGCTTACTATGGAATTTTTATTCCTAGTTTCGTAGTTATGAATATTAGCGAACGTAGTAAATTCATGTATGTTTTTATGTGTGAATGTTACTAATTTTAATAAGTAAATTGAAGCCAGTGGAAGTATTTTATATTTAATGAAGGTTTCTCTGCATGAGGTACGAGGCGACAAATTGAAAATTAAACGAATAATTCTTTTTTGTATTATGAAAACTCTATCAATAGAGTATGCTTGTCCCCATATAATTATATTATAATTCAAGGCAGAATATACAACAGCGTAATACACTTTCAATAGTGAAGAGATATTTAGTGATTTTTTCAAATGTATTATGGCGTAATAAAATTTATTGAGTTTTTTACATAGATTGTCTGTGTGATAATCCCATGCTAAGTGTTTGTCGGCTATCACTCCAAGAAAAGTGACTTGATTAAAACACTTTATGGTAATGTCCTCAAAATTAAAACAAGTTGTGTTTGGTGCTTTATGTTTAGAATGAAATTCTACACAAACAGTTTTCTCAATGTTTATAATAAGACAGTTTTTATGACAACATGCTCTAAATTCACCAATGACAGTTTTCACTTTTTCCACTGTGCAGTTCCAGTTTTGACCGGTAATCACAATTGAAGTGTCATAAAAACTTCGCCACTAGTAATATAATGTGGCAAGTCATTAATAAACAATAGAAAAATAAGAGGACCGAGGACACTACCCTGTGGTGTACCATAATCGAGATAATAAGGGTCCGAGAAGGAACCATAATTTTTTACTCGATAACTACGATGCGAGAGAAATGTTATTAACTAATCATTTATTGGTTCTCTAAGTCCAAGGGCAAAAAGCTTTTGTGATATAAAGTCAAGTCTTACGGTATCAAAAGCTAAAACTTCACGCATATTTACTCGGGTACCCGGGTACCCGAATACTACCCGTATAATTGTTACCCGAGTATCATTTTTTTTATCCGGGTACCCGTTATTACCCGGGTACATCGGGTACCCGAATAATACCCGTGAAATTATTACTCGGGTATCATTTCTTTACCCGGGTATCATGTTTATCCGGGAACTCGTTATTACCCGTGTAATTTGTCAGCACAGAATCTCGGAAAAACATATACCTATCTATTATTACATGATGAAAACTTGATTATTTTTAACATTCGGACACTCATGTAAAATTCATGAATCCGTTTATGTTAAAATATCCAAACTTATACCCGAACTTACCCGGATACCCGAATTTATATGGGTACACGTGTCAGATCCGGACCTCAGTTTTACACGAATACCCGAATTTATACGGGTACCCGAGCTCATAAGATTACCCGAGCGCGATACGGGTACCCGGGTAGTTTATGCGGGTACCCGGGTAGCTCAAGCGTACGGGTATGTCTTCCCTAATATTTACTACCTGTCCCAACACAAGTAACCTTATTGTTCAACATAGTTTGATAGTTTCTTAAATGGATAAGTCATTCATATTTAAAATGTGTCTGTTTGTTTATAAAATTAGTTGATGGTTGTTCAGCTCTTGATCAAAGGTTAAAGGTTATCTTACTTTGGCAGTATCGACAAGGGGTGAACATTAAATTGATTTCGCCAGAAACGATAGTCTAGTTAAGGGATGCTCAGAACAGTTAAATGAATCAATTGAATCGATTGTGTGGAATCGATTCAATTTAAACACGTAGAATCGATTCGATTCAATACATACAGTATGTCCCCGGATTGAGTTTACAATACGTATAATGGACCAAAAATTTTTGAATTAAGATTTCATGTTCTGCAGTTCAGGCCTGCTTGGCGTGAAATGAATTTGTGCAAAATTTGACGCCGAAAATCTTCAAGGTGGCGGAATTAACACAAGAAGAAGTAAAATCTGTGTAGGTAAAGTGATCTTCCTTTTGAATACAGGAGAAAAATTTAGTAAGATAAAATGATTCCCAACGGCATTATTTTTATGTCGTCGTTAGATGCCTTATAAAGTTATCTTTCAATTGGCTATACACTTCCCTATACTAATTACTGACGGTTGAGCAGATATTTAATATATACATAATCATACCTTATAATACCCGTAGGTGTAAGGTGATCAACTGTTAATCTATAACTAATTTTTTTGTTGCTTAACACTACAATCCATAAACAAATTTTCTCCACTGTTTTTTGTCACGTGCGAGTATCTTGGCCTCCTCTTTCGTTATTCCTTTTTTTTGTAGAATTTTTCCTATGTTGTCATCCCAAGTTGTCAGCGGTCTACCTCTTTTCTTCTTTTCTTGTATTCTTGCCTCCCATACTTTCTTTACTGCTCTGTTAGTGTCCATTCGTGCTATGTGGCCGAACCATCTTAGCTGGCTTTTTTCAATTCTGTCTGTTACTGATTCTGCTCCTAGCTCTTCTCTCACAACTTTATTCCTAATTCTATCCAGCCTCGTTATTCCTAGAATTGCTCTTAAAAACTTCATTTCTACGCTCTGCACTTTGCTTATGTACTTTTTAGTAAGAGCCCAGCTTTCACATCCAAATGTTAAAATCGGAACGAATACTGACTTGTATACGCTCATTTTTGTTTTTCTTGTTATTTCTTTCTTGCGGACAAACATAGTTTTTATGGAATGATACAATTTCGAAGCACTTTCTAATCGAGCAACAATTTCAGCTTCTTGATTCCCTCTGTTATTTATCTGCACACCTAAGTACTTAAATGTTTCCACTTGTTCGAGTTTCTTGCCATTTATTTCTATATTAATATTCATGTGTTCTTTTCCTACTATCATTACTTTTGTTTTATCTTCGTTTATTTTTAAATTTCTCTTTTTAAATGCTTCATTCCATATGTACAAATTATTCTTCAAGTCATTAGCGCTTTTTGCGGATATCACTAAATCATCAGCAAATGCGCACACTTCTATCCATTCCGGTGTTAAGTTTCTATGCCCTATATAGACCTTACTTGTACTCATCTTCGTTTCTTTTATTATGTCGTCCATAACCACATTAAATAAAACTGGACTTAAAACTCCTCCTTGTTTCAGACCTTCCTCTACTGCAAATTCTTCTGATTGTAAATTATTTGATCTTACATAGTTCCTGGTGTTAGTATACAGGCTCATTATTCCCTTTCTTAGTTTGATATTTATTTGTCTTTCGGCTAGACTCTTATTAACTATATCTCTCTGTATTCTGTCAAAAGCTTTTTCCAGGTCTATGAAGGCCATGAATAATTTTCGTTCCGTTCTTCCCACTCTTTCTATTAGTTGCTTTATTGTAAATATGTGGTCATGGATGCTTCTACCTTTCCTGAAGCCACTTTGCGGTTCTTCTAGTTGTGGTTCTAGCACTTACCTTAACCTCCTTTCCAGAATTCTTTCGTATACTTTGGAAACCACGCTTAGCAGCAAAATACCTCTATAGTTTTTACAATCTGACTTATCCCCTTTTTTATACACTGGCATAATAATACCAATTTCCCAGTCCTTCGGTACTATTCCCTGGTCCCATGCTTTATTGTAGATTTCTGTGAGCAGATTCAGGCCCTTATCTCCCATATTTTTTAGCATTTCCGCTGTTATTTGGTCATGTCCAGCTGCTTTTCCTTTCTTTAATCTTTTTATTACGTCCAGCACTTCTTCTAATTCTATTTTCTGTTCTTGTTCTAAATTTTGTCGTCTCGTCATTTGGATCAGCATAATCACCATTTCCTGTCTGCGGGCACAATAAATCTTGAAAGTATTGTTTCCAGTTTTCCATGATCCTGTCGCCATCTGTCAGTATCACTCCGTTTCCATCTTTCATTTGATGTACTCTTTGTAGTTTTCCTTCTGTTCGTACATTTTTTAGAATTCTGTAAAATAATTTCTGATTCGTGTGATAGTCTTCCTCCATTTTCTCGCCAAAATCTTCCCATGCTTTTTCCTTTGCTTCCTTTACCATTACTTTCACTCTATTTCTGTGTTCTTTGTATTCGTTATAACTGCTAACCGTATTCACTGCTAAGTATCGTTTCCATTTCAGTTTCTTCAGTTTTACTTCTTTTTTTATATCCTCATTCCACCAAGACGTTTCTTTCTTGTTTTTGTTTACCTTTGCGACTCCACATACTTGTTTTGCGGTTTCAATGGCTGCTGTTTTAAAATACTGCCATAATTCTTCTAGGCTCGTCTCATTTGTACTTCTTTCAGCGATCATTGCTTCCATTCTTTGGGTAAATTGTTGTGCTACTTCTTCTTTTGTTAGATTGTATACTCTTATACATTGTATACACTATTTATCTCAGCACCTCTTCTAACTCTCACGTTCTTGATGTCTTTTCTGTTTTCTCTATTTATTAAAATATAGTCAATGACCGATCTTTCGTTTCGGCTTTTAACCTCTCTTGTAATTTTGTGTATGTCTTTGTGTTCAAAGAAGGTGTTCGATACTATCAAGTTATTTTGTATACAAAAATCTATTATTCTTTTCCCATTATTATTTCTAATATCTTCGTTGTGCATTCCTATTACATCTCCCGTTTCCCGGCTTCTTTTACCTACTCTTCCGTTTAGGTCTCCCAGTACAATAGTTTTTCCGCTGGTATTTTCGATTGTGTTTGCTGCGGTTGCCCAAAATTTTTCTTTATTTTCTACCCTCTCATTTTCGTCGGGCCCATATAATATTATAAAGTTAATTTTCCCTTCATCTTCGTGTTCAAATTCTATTCTTATAATTCTTTCTGAAACGAAATCCCAAATCTTCACGTATTTCCTTATACTCTTTTCTATAATACAGCCTACTCCTGCTTGTGCTCTATCTTGTGGTTTAACCCCACTAAGTATCATTAAATGCCCGTTCTCCAGTTCTATATCTTTATTTCCTTTCTTTTTAGTTTCCGTGAGGGTTAGTATTTTAAGATTTGTTTCTTCGAATTCTTGTGTAATTTTTACTTCTTTCCCATTCAGCCCCCTAACATTCCATGTAGCAATTCTCCATCCTTTTGTTTTTATTTTATTATTATTTCTCATTAGGTCCTGTCGATTTGTTTTTCTACTTTCGGTACACACTTCTTTCCTTTTCTTAATTATTTCCTCTTCTTTATTTATTTTTGTTTTCACGTAGGCCATGTCCTTTTTCATTGCCAGGTCTTTTACCAACTTTTCCATTTTGTCATCCGTACTTAGTTTTTTGAAGTTGTAATTGGTTCCAGTTTTCCTTGGATTTTATTCCATTTCCATTCTATTCCATCAATTGTTAATTTACTGTATCCAATCTTGACTTGTTTTCCATTGCCTCTTTCTTCTTTTGCTTTCATACTAATTTGTTTTTGTTTATCCCTTTCAGTTTTTGTTAAGTCGTTATTAATGTAAATCTTACCATTAATATTCTTAAGTTTGTATTTATTTTCCATAATTCTTGTTTTGTCTTTGTCGTTTTCCAATTCTATTAAGCACGTTTGTTCCCCCATTTTGTAAGCTCCTTTCATTTTGACTATGACTCCTAAGTGTGTAGTTATAAAATTTTCCAATTCTACTTTCAAATCCTTTGTATCTTTAGTAGCAGTTTTTATCCCGCTTAGAACAATATTGTTCTTCCTTTTCTCTTTTTCGAACCATTCCATCTTGTTTTTAATAGTCTCAAGTTCTTCTTTAATTTCTTTATTCTCTTTTCTGAGCTCTTCATTTTCTGCTTTCAATTTTCCCATTTCTTTGGAGTACTCTTTTTGGTCCTTTCTAACTTCTTGAATTTCAGCTTTTAAATCCACTTTCATTTCTTGCATCATTCTTATTATTGTATCTAGCTTGTCATCCTTGTTTTGTTTTGTGGGTGACCTAGCTGTTTTCTTACTTCTCCCAAAACTTTCAAGGTCTTTCTCCTCCATCCTTCTTTTCCTTGTCTGTTCATCCGCGGCAGAATCACTCATTGTTCTATTAAATTTAATTATTTCTTTTAATTATTCGTGTAGTACTGATGTGATACTGAGAGCTTAATTATTCAGAGTTTTAATTAATGTTTGCACTTTCACCTTGTTTCTTGTTCTGAGTCGAACCTGTCTTGTTTACACCGGCCGCGGTCGCGTTATCGCTTTGCGATAAGAGACACTAATCAATGTTTCGTTGTAATTTGCTTCTCAACACATTTAATTAATTTACTTGTGCTGTTTGGGATTTCACCATAAATTTCTTATACTATGACACTGCACACTTATCTCACTTTGATTAATATCGATTGTGACTTATACACTGCTCGTAATTGCCCAGTAAATGAGTTAAATCACGGAGCTGTTATAAACACGTCAGATATTTAATATTATTTCATAATTCCTGCATTTTAACGTGTCAATTAAAATTACAAGATATCTTAGAATTATTTTGTTGTTCCTTCAGTTTTCAAAGGTTTTGAAATACATATTAAAATATGATTAATAAATACTTGGTCGTAATGTGTAGAGCGCACTTTCTTATTTGACATAAAACAAAAGTTAAACTTTAGTACAAGAAGTCTTAGGGTCAATTGAATGAAACGCAGTTAACCACACGATCAAGTTAATCGTGTGATTAAGCAATATCACTTGAGAAAACTTAACGGGCGATACCGAGTTGCGGTAATGGTTAATATAACTATTAATTCTTTGCCTGAGTTGCGGTACAAGAATCTCGGGTAGATTAGCTCTCCTTAATTCTTTACCTCAGTTGCGGTAGAATCGGTTAATTCGAAGGCATACCTATGTAAGTATGTAGGGAAATAATAAGATAATTTAGGATGTAACTGTAACCGTGCACGGCTGATATTGTTGCTAATATATTATTTCATATACTTCACTGTCAACGTTTCAAAGGTATTTTTCTGAACAGCTATTTTTGTATAAATTAATTTTCGGAGCCTTTCCATCATTTCAGATTCGGTTTTCCTTTTACTTGATTGCTCATTTGTTGACGATTCAAAATCTGATCCGAAAGCAAATCATGATTATGTTGTCCCACTTTTTTGGAAAACACAATGGTCGCGTTCGTAAGAACCAGCGCTCAAGTAGCATTCATCTATGATTGGTGGATTTTTTGAATTTCTTTGAAATAAGCCAATCACAGACGAATGCTACTTGAGCGCTTGGTTCTTACGAACGCGGCCATTGTCTGGTCCAAGAGTGAAATTTTTTGCACAACACGTTTTTAATGTACCATTGCGAGATAAATATTTGGTACGGCAGATTTTCCACCTATCAATGAGCCTAAGGCTTGCTGATATGTTGGAACGGAATGGTGGGCTCCATAGAGTAATAGTTTTTTCATATATGTTGTTTTAATTCTGGCATTTAAAGTATTTGCATACACTAAAATTTAGAAAATTCAGACTACTTTACAAAGCAACCGTACGAATTATTTATCTCGCAATGGTACAACACCAACACACTTCACCACTTGATTTATTGGCGCGATACTTTCGAAATTTAAATTTATCAATTACAAGTAATAATTTGAAAATACTAATTGTTATACAAGTGATTTAGGTACTATTTATATTTCCGTCAAACAGCTGGTATTGACAAAACAAAAGTGTTTCAGTCCTTTCTGCTTTTTTATTAACTACCCCTACATATAGATTACCTACCTAAATCATAGAAGTGGTTTTATCGGCGTACCGCAACTCAAGAAAGGATTATCGGAACCTTTCCGGTTTTACTTTTAAAACTGACCATTACCGCAACTAAGGTTCACCGAACTTAACAATCCGTAAAAATACCAATCAAAATTATATCCCTCGTTACGGTTTAACCTACCACAAGCCTTATCAATGGAATTAAATAATCATGTATTTAACAATACAACAACAACCAGGACTTAAAAACTTAGTAAATTGACATTTTACTCAAAACAAGTTTTAGTAAATACTCACTCCTGATTTTAATTAATATGTTAAAATGCAGAAATTTTGAAATAATATTAAATATCTCCTCAACCGTCAATAATTGGTATAGGGAAGTGTATAACTAATTGAAAGATAATTTTATGAAGTATCTAACGACGATATAAAAATAACACCGTTCCATTTAAAAAACAAAAATTATTGCCCTTCATTTGTTGTCTAAATGGAAATATTTTTACTGGATCCCTGTTTAAAGAAAAGTAAATTTTGTTACTGCGGTAGATACCTTCCATTTAGCTTGTAACTGTACCACAATATCTGCATTCTAACTTTCTTCGTTAATGAGATATTAATTAAAAAAATTACATCTGTATTTTCGGAAAACCGTAAACAAAGCCGTAAAAACCATAGGACTTAGGTGCAGGGAACCTTTATCAAACTTACCCTAAAATATCCTAACAAGCTCAAATTCGTTATAAAACATAGGGTGTTCCGTTTAAAATAACGAACTTACACATCGTACAGCCAAATTGAGACACCCTGTATATTTCAAAATAATTTTAAATTATGCGAACCTTGAAAAGATGATCGTTTTGTATAAAACATTTTCCATATACTCAATAGGAACAGCGTTATTGAATAAACCCGGTTAAATATTACACCCTGTACATATTATGTTCATATGAACTTTTTTAACGCAAATTACTCGGAGAATAAGCCCTTAAAGTTTTTCGCACATGTTAAGAATCAGCCTGTATATGTACATCAACTACTGTTTATTTGCACTTCACTCTGCATTATTAAAATGATCCGCTATGGCTTCACATAACATTCTGTCGCCTCGTACATTCAAACCGGGTATTTCAAGTAACTATCCCCAAATTCAAACTCAGTCCTATTTATAGTCTCGTTAAAAAAAAACTCTCTTATCCGTCATACGGTGGTGAAATGGAAACAACAAGTTTTGTTGTGATAACGCGAATTAAATTTCTGTACACGGTGATTCAGAATTGTCTCCTGATATCTTCAGGGTGAATAGAACATTAAAAAATAAGGTCACCTTTTAATATAAATTTTTTTCCAAAAGTGAATAATAAGGGAGTTATAAGTCCTGAAAGGCGGGTGAAAAATGTTGTTTTATTGGAAATATCTTCTGGATCCTTTAAGTTATTAAACTAATATTTTAAACTCAAGTATAAGGCACCTAACTGCGCATGGGGACAGGTAATGTCGCCACCAGTAAGTATTTTAATCCTTTGACCTGTTTCGCGGATCTTAATCCTATGGGTAATTTCGCCACCAATATTTTGAATGTATTTTAATGAGGATGCTAATGATTCAGGGGTAAACAAACGGGTTCTTTACTTTCGTTGATTATTATTTCAGTCAGTACTAAATCACTATTAGTAGTGAGCATTCCAGTATGGAAGTTAAAATTGTTACAAGTATTTATGGCAAATCCATGTTAGTGGTTGTTTTACAATGTTCATTTGTATTTTACTACCTCGAGTTCCATCTAAATATATTTCATATAAATATAATAGATGGCGCAGTCATCAAAATTGTAGCTTCTTTCTTTGTTCCTATTGTTTTGAAAAATAAGTGTTTATTGCACCACATAGTTAAACGCAAAAAATCGGCTATATTGAACTTGCTCCTGGTCTGAGAAGTCCGGCTTCGAAGGTGCCTTCAAAGAACCGCAAATCCTCCACGATATTGAAACATCGGAACTGCTTTTAGACTGGTGTGTGTGTGTGTCAGTCTAATGATGGCGATTGCATCTTTTGATTGTTGCCCTCAGTTTGTTTTCCTTAACAAAAATTTGTGTTTCAGTATTAGCAACATTTGAGTCGAAATACCTTGGGATCATAATTTTTCTTGATATACAAATTTAACTGATATATGATAAATCACGAACTCAATTACAATTAATACATCATAATAATAAATGCAAATAATATTGTTACTACAATTATTAAATTCCAAAACTAAAGTAACATAGCAATATGTTATAACTGAAAAAAAATTATATTGACACCTCTTTCCACTGTTCAATATTTAAAGAACCGAGAAAGAGCTGACTCGATAATCTCTTTGATGACAGTCTATTTCTCGATTGGGTAATATTATTACCAGCCTTAGAGAACAAGCGTTCTGAAGGAACCGATGTTTTGGGTACACACTTTGTGCATTTTTCCAAAATTGTAGTGGGTTTTCTGTTCTTTTTAAAAACTGTTGTTGCATATAATGTTCCAATTCTACTCATAATTCCTATGAGCTTGAGCAATCCTTGGGTTTTTGAAAGTCTGTGATGAAGCTAATAAATCATGATATGACCATAGATTGTCTTTTTCCATAGTTTCAGTAAGAGTTGATTCCGCTGCAGTGGTATCTTCTTCTTCATCACTGTTGTCTTTTATTACCGATGAAATGGTTTGCAGAGCTGAACTTATGGCAAGTGGATTTTTAAAAAGTAACTAAGAAGTTACATTTTCAATTTTCACTATATTAGATCTAAGATACTCTTGTACCTTAGAAAATTGCAAGAGCTTTCACTAATTCCACATTTTTAAATCGTTCTCTATTTCCTTAAGAATTTTTGTTTTCATATCTAATTACTACAGGTGCGGTGTTTGAAATAAAATTTTCAATGGCTCTTACCATACAATTTACTAATGGTACTACATTACTGCTTGTTACGTATTTACTGCCACATTTTCAAGTGGTTGTAATAATTTTATAATTTGTTTAGAAATTTCTAGTTCATAAGCAGAGAGCATAGGAGGTGATTTAGGAAATTTTAACAACATGAAACTTACTGTATCACTTAACAATATGAAGCGATCAATCATATGGAACGTCGAATTCCAGCGGGTAGGAACTTCTTGTATTAATTTTAAAACAGAACCTTCTAATTTTCCTTGTGATATTTGAATACGCCGTAATTCATCGGAGGCCGAGACTGTTTCGTAAAAGTGACTATGGCCCAGTATTTCATTCGGAGTTCAACTTTAAGCTTCGTTTTAGTCCCATAGTAATAATTGTAAGGACAATTGTTTCCGTAGAAATAAAACGAAGCTTAAAGTTAAACTCTGAATGAAATACTGGGCCTATATCTTTTTTTTTGTTAATTACATTTTTAATGGTTTCATTTGGTTGGAACTAAATTTAAAGTATGGGCGAAACACGGAAAGTGCTTCTCTTTTCCAAATGTATCAGTGACAGCTTTGACTATGTTATTAGCATTATCCGTGACAACTACTATTACTTTACTTAAGTCAATATTCGACTCTGAACATATTTTTAAAATATTTTCTTGGATGCATGACGCGGTGTGGCTTTGAAATAATTGAAATACACCAACAATTACAGATTTAATCTGGTAGTTGTGTTTCTCCAAAAAATGTGCAGTAAGACCCAAGTAACTGATGCTGTTTTGAGTTTCCGTACATATGTCTGTTGTTAATATTAAACTAGAAACATCAAGATACTTTCTTATCATAATATTGCTTAAAACCACGTATTTTTATCCATCAAAAGAGTTATTGTAGAGCGGTTTGGGACTTTATATAAGGGCTGTGTAATTTTCAAAAAATATTTAAATCCATCTTTATCTACTGTGGAAAAGGGCAATCCATCTTTTGCAAGCATATATAATAAAGCATCATTTATGTCGTTATTTTTTCTCCACCCTCTTCATATGAACTGATTTTATGAAATACTTCGTCTATGAGTACCGTTCTCAATTTTTTTTGCCGGACTTTTCTTATCCGTAGTTGCAACGCTGCACAGCGGGTCAGATTCTGCGAAAGCTGGCCAAAATTCAAAATTATCGAATGAAATAAAATACTGTAAAATAGCCATAAAATGTAACAAAATATTTCGAGGCTTATGACAGTATATGTTTTATGACAAATAAGCGAATTATATCTGCAGTAGGAAATAACAAAGAGAGCGTACTTAATTGCAATCGTCAAACGAGAAGGTTTCTAAAAGAACTGAGTGTATGTTTTATTTTGTTATTGATTCAATTATTTTGTTAAGTTGCTCAATTCATTACAAATGGAAGAAACGAATAAAAGTAAGTACAGATCATATAACTAAAATTTTAATATTTACTGTGAGACATTATTTATGCACATTTAAATTACATTAATTTTTAAATAAAATAAAATCTGGTCTTGTTCGAATTGTAGACGTACCTAATTAATCCGACTAGATCCAACTGTACTTTTCACATATGTCATAGCTTGTAATCTTAACTAATTTATGTGAAAAAATTAGCTGCTAATATGTGCTATTCGAAAAGTTATTCCAACTTCCATGCGAAACTTCAGAATGTGTGTTATATTCTGCAGTTCTACAAATACAAAGGTCATTGTTTAGCGCTCTTCATGTATTTGCAGTAAAACATTATTAGATGCATATTTTTAAAATAATTTCTACCATCATTTTTAAAATAACTGCTGCCAGAAGTATTAAAATTATTAGCTACACTTAAAGAATTAGACCAAATGAGTAATTCCGATATTGCAGATGGTGAAAAAAAAATTCATGTGAATATGATTAATTTCTAGTTGCAGTTACTGTTTCTTTTTTTAATTAAAATAATAAGTATGTAGATAAGACGAAAATTTTACAATATATAATTTTGGCCAGCATTAGCGGATTTTGACCCACTGTGCGCTGGAAGGAAGGGAATCTCCTGATATTGAAGACGTTTACGGCACTGGCACATCGAATTCAGAAGCTGTTTTGTCAATTATTTCAAAATTTGAACGGGAGGCTGTTTTTGAGTGGTTCTGGGTTTGTCAAGTCGATTGTTTCATGTCTATAAAATATAACAACTTAAGGGCCAGTTTCATAATGGAATTTAAAATAAGTAATTGAACTAACTTGTATTCCAATAATAATAATAACTCAATTAAAACATTCATTGCATGTAATTAATTTTTACACTATAAGCGCGTTTAAATTTAAACATATTGTTATGATTCGTCGACACTCCTTGGACGCCAGTCAGTCTCATGCGTCACAGCCCAGCCTGGCGTGACATAGCCTCGAAGCTTCCGCAGACAGCCGTCGCCGTCACTTCGAGAGAATTCCGGCTTTAGAATAAATTAGACCAGACATTCCGTCGCGTTCCAGGAGCTACGAGAAAATCAGCCCCGTGTATAAAAGCACGCGACCGGGAATGAGTGAGTTAGTTCTGCTTAAGCCTAGTCTACAATTGCCCGGGAACGTTAACGAGAACCGCAACGAAAACGAAACGTGAACGGGACGGGAAAATTATTTTTAGGTTGCGTCCACAATGAAACGTAAAGTAGTAAACGTTTGTGCTATCGTGGGTGGAGCTAAGCATTTCATCTTCTAAAATTTAGTTGTGGTTTGAAGTTATAAAATATTTATAAACAAAAAATTATGAATCCACAAGTTGAACCAAACAATATTCTAATTTGCGGTTTATTTATTTTCATATTATATAGATATAACTGCTATTTTAGTTCGAACAAGCGCAGGTAAAAATTGCCGCGATCTTATTGGCTCCTTGAGCAAGCCGAGAACGGCAAAGTTGAAGTTAAACCAACTTTTACGTTCCCGTTGCGGAGCTTTATTAACATTACCGTTCTCGTTCTCGTTCCCGGGCAATTGTAGACCAGGCTTTAGAGTTCGCGTTAAGCCTGGTCTATACGTAACGTTTTGTCGTCAGTCTTGCATGATCTGGAAAGACTGACCAACAAGACTGACACAAATCGTGCGGCTACACTCTCAAACTTTCCGTCAAACTTTCCCTCAAACTTTCGCTCAGTCGTTCCGAAATCGACATGGATGACGAACTATTAGTGACGATAATTGCATCTGAGAGCAGAATGGCAGGTGAGCGAAGTTTGACCGATTAGAAGGACGCACGTCTACATGCACCGACTTGTCTATCGTCTTGCTTGTACACAAAGCTCCAGCCCATCAGTCTTTTGCGAGTTTGTCAAACCTTATTCAGTTCATGCAAAACGTCCAACTTGCCGTCTACACGTAACGATATGTTTGACAAATCTGGCATGATCATGCAAGACTGACGACAAAACGTTACTTATAGACCAGGCTTTAGAGATCGCTCGGCTATTAAAAATAAATTAGTGTTAATGTAACTTTGTAAATAAATTAGTGTTTTATTATTAATGCTTTAAATAAATTAGTTTATTAAGTATTTCGTGTTTGGTGTTAAAATAAAAATTAATCGAACCCTAAAAACGTAACAATATGTAAAGATGCAACTTGTTCAATTAATCTAATATTGAATTATAAATGACCCGGTCATGTTCTTATGAAGACGTAAATTAAAGTAATAACTAATAACTCTTTTACGACATTTCAACATTTGATTAATTGAAATTTATTTATTTGATTGTTTAACGAATTTTGACAGTATCATTCAATAAATGTTTAGTATTTATGTGGCTTATGTTTAAATTAGACCAGATTAACAAAAATTTACACTCTAAATGGAATATTTAAAATGAATTTATAAATAGATTTATTTTTGTTGCAACTACATATCTAGTATCTATACGGTAGAATAAACAAAGAAAATATTTCCTCCACTTTGAAAGTATTTTTATGTTATACTTTAAATTAACGTTGCAATACGTAGTATCATTACAAAGTAATACTTACGATTTACTAGAAGAAATGTCAGTTACAACATTATACTTTCGTTTTAGACGATTTTTTAAATTTGTGGTATTTCCGAAATATTTTATGGTTCCATTGCAGTGTTTACGACGAACAGATTTGCTGTTATCAGTAATAAAATGCTTCCACACTTCACTTGTTTTAGGAGACATTATTCTACACTCACACTCAAATACAAAATACATACATACATATGTATACCGGCTGTTTCAAATTGGGTGTGCACTGAAGGGATCTCCTAAACCATGAGAGTTACAGATTCGGTTAAATGGAAGAAAAGTTGCACCAGTCATTGCTTAATTCGTATCCATTAACAGAATCAATTTTCTCTTAATTGTTCTTGAAGTATTGGTGAAAATGTAAAAATATCGATTTTCTTTTTTCCTCTGTAACTCCCTTATTAAAAATAATTTAGAAATTCTATCTTAACTTTCTACAGGTACTTTTGGATTCTACTTTAAATAGGGGCAGTAGAATTGTGGTCACACGTTTCGTCTCTCCGCGACCATCCTCAGTTTACATTTTTTAAATATAACGTATACCTTTTTATTATCGTATTTGTTGCCATTTTTTCTCCTGATTGTAATGGTATATCACACTTAATTGTTGATATTAATTTGAAGCTTAAATAAAACAGATTTTTATATGAAAGTTTTATTTAATACATAATTTCAAATATTTAGTTCATTTTCTTAGGTATAGTGTAAATTTCAATGAATTATTTAATATCTGTCTCTTTAGTTATTGTATAATAAATCTTTTAACGGACACTGATAGTGCACATTTGTAGTATCCGTTAAAAGAATTTGTTATACGAGATAGTTGTTGACGAGGCTAATTTTACAAACAAGGGAATATTTAATAGAAATGTACATAGATATTGGTCCAGGGAGAATCAAAAAAGATTTCAACAAGTGTGACCACAGATACAATTCAGCTTAAATGTTTGGTGTGGTATTTGGCATAATAGAATTAATGGTCCGATCATTTACGAAAATCATGTAACAGCTGAACGTTACATCGATTTTTTAAGGACAGCTTACATTCCTCTAAATCATATTATGGAATTGTAATTTCAAAATGGTGGAGCACCAGCACATAATGGTGAAATAACAACAAATTATTTGAATCAAACTTTTCCTGATAGGTACAAATGGACCTGCCGCGTGGCCTCTAAGATCACCAAATATTAGCCCTTTGATTTTTTGTTGATTGATTGATTGATTTTATTGATTTTTCCTCTTCCGACATTTGAATGTTAGTTATTAATATTTAGTAAGTAAAAAAAGTACTAAGGAATACATTTACTTATTAAATAAATCATGACGAAACTGTATCAAGCTTTTTTTTATCAAATTTTAACTTTACTTGAAAAAAGTATTAATTATTATACATCACTGCAATCAGCAGAAAAATGCTATCGAATAGAATAATTAAAAGATATACGTTGTATTTAAAAAATCGAAACTGAAGATGGTCGTGGAGAGACGAAACGTTTGACTTCAATTCTGCCACCTCTATTCGAAGCAGAATAAGAAAGTGCCTGTAGAAAGTTAAATCAGAATTTCAAAATTATTTATAATACGAGAGATACAGAGGAAAAAAGAAAATCGACATTTTTACATTTTGATCAATATCTCAAGAAGAAATAAGAAAAAATTTATTCTGTGAATGAATACGAATTAGGCATTGATTTGTGCAACTTTTCTTCCATTTAACCAAATTTGTATCTCTTACGGTTTAGAAGATCCCTTCAGTGCACACTCAATTTGAAACAGCCGGTATACCTACTGTTCAAGTGTGCAATGCAAAGCCGTTTTTTGGCGTTTAAAAACGACTTGTGCTGTTTCAATTTTTGACGTCATTTAAGCCGTTTTTTGGCGGTGCACTATTTTGAAATTATTTCGTATGTTTCGAAACGTGCATTTTTTAGCGTTGAAACAATGACGTCATGTTTTGAAACGGCTACGGCTGCATACATTTCAAAACGCTGTGAAATTACTTTTTGAAATTATTTCAAGGTGGAGTGGGGGTTAATAGTAACAAGTTAAGTGCTACACATAACCTACAAATCGTTTGTGTTTTGAAACGGTATAGGAAAGTTATTTTAGCGGAATCATCATTAATGACGTCAAAATTAAAACAGTTTTGAAACAGCACCATTCGGTTTTAAAACAGTTTTGTACGCCAAAAACGGCTTTAATGATGATCCCGCTAAAATAACTTTCCATTTCAAAACACTAAAGCCATTTTTTGGCGGTGCACTATTTTGAAATTATTTCGTATGTTTCGAAACGTGCATTTTTCAGCGTTGAAACAATGACGTCATGTTTTGAAACGACTGCATACATTTCAAAACGCTGTGAAATTACTTTTTGAAATTATTTTAAGGTGGAGTGGGGGTTAATAGTAACAAGTTAAGTGCTACACATAACCTACAAATCGTTTGTGTTTTAAAACGGTATAGGAAAGTTATTTTAGCGGGATTATCATTAATGACGTCAAAATTAAAACAGTTTTGAAACAGCTCCATTCGGTTTTAAAACAGTTTTGTACGCCAAAAAACGGCTATAATGTATACACCTGTTTCAAACATAGGGTTGTTGTTTCAACGTTAAAAAATGCACATTTCGAAATAGTTTCAAAATAGTGCACCGCCAAAAAACGGCTCAAATTTTTGCTCGTTAATGGTCAAAGAAATTTCAGTAACATATAGATGGCGCGGTGATAAAAAATTGGTTGTATGTCCACACTTTTCCGATTCGTTTCTTGAATCGATTCACACCAAATTGAAACGATTCGATTCTTTCGATGCATCGCTTGCAAAGAATCGATTCAACTATAAATCGATTCGATTCTGAACATCCCAGGGGGCGGCGGGCGGGCGTCGCCCTAGATTGAATTGGTTCAATGATCACGTGCGATTGCTAATAGGTAAACGAAAAATGTTGTTAACCGAACATGTTTTTGTTTGACTGAAATGTACTATTACTTATACATATTACTTATACAGTGTACTATTACTTATACATAATGTGAATAGGGTCAGATTCACCTTAAGTGATTAATATGAAATTTTAACATTCCATATCAGCTTTCTTTGATGTGGAATAAATTTTCATATTTTTTTGAACTTATACATATTTTACAACAGTTTAGGTTACATCGCGCGGCGAATTTTTGACGTACCTTTCAATTAAAAAGAAAAACATGAAAGTTAGTTTTATATTACTTTTTTGCTTTTAATCCCTCACCTCTTCATTATTTTGAATAAATTTTTACATATTAAGATGTCTTAGTGCTTACTCTTACGTAAATTCATATAAAATTCTTTACCTCCCCATTCACCTTTGGTTTGAAATGAAATAAATAAATTTGGAATATGGATTTTTATTTAAATAAAATTAAGAAAAATGTTAAACGTCATAATTTGTCAGAGTTCTTTATACAGGGTGTTTGTGAAATAAGTGCAAAAACTTTAACCATATTACCGTGAGAGCACATAGAACACGGAAAAATTTAAAAAAAATTTTTTCATAACAGGGGGAAATTATTTTATCCGCCCCTAAAACGACGGTCATGAAACAACAAAAAAACTTACGGAATCTGCTTCACCGGTCATAGGCAATAAACATCGCAGGCGTGACTAATATGCAAAGGCGCATTCACTCACCGTATGATATCTGTGTGGAAGAAAACATTCAAACGTTTACTACAGTAATTTAGTAATGTTTATAACAACTAACTGTTCAAAGTGGCATCCATTATTAGCGACACACACACGAAACGTTCTATAATCGCGTAAATGCGGGGATATTAGCTGTAAATGTTCTTGCATTGTACATTTGCACTTTTCACAAACTAAACTGTTGATTCCAAAGGATACGGAGCAATAAACTGTGTGTCGTGATCATAAATGAAGTAAAATGAAGCAAATTCCTTCGCTACGATACGACTTACTGCGACGTGAAAAAAAACTGCTTTTATTAACCGTCCGTACTCCGCAAAGGTTACTGGGTCACTGATCGATTACAGTTCTGTTTTTTGTTCCAACAGATGCTTTCTGCGGTCGAATAAAATTTCTTTTTCTTGACCTACCTCAAAAACACCCGGTACATGATATTCCAAATTGCATACAAATTAAAAAAAAAATTGATAAGTCTCTCTTATCTTATCCGTCCCTCTTCTACCTTTCGGTGTTGAGGTTAATGAGTTGAGTCTTAGCCCACGACTTTTTTCCACTTTCTCCTATCCTTCGCCAGCGTCCCCGCACCACTCCATTCCCTATTCCTATCTTTTAAAATCTATAAACCTGGTCATTCCATGCCTTTTTGGATCGTCCTCTTCCTTTCTTCCTCACCTCTATCTCCTATACTGCCTTCGCTAATCTCTCTTCTGACACTCTGACCACGTGTCCCCACCGGCTTAACTGCCTGTTCTCCAAGGAGCGACTAAATACCAAAGTGTATTCCGTCAGTTGCGCATGTCCACAACCCGCTAAATATAAATTAGCATGGAATATAATATTAGTTATTGTATGTAAATAAGGAGGATATTAGCAAATGTATAATAAAGATGAAGCAGAAAGTAAAACGGATTAGATACAGTGGATAGCAATGCATATAACCAAAGCCGTCTCTATCTAACATCTTAGCTTAGATCTTGGCTTAGATAGAGACGGCTTTGATATAACACAAAACTTTTATTACAACGTAAATAAAATACAATAAAAAGATTATTTTATTTATTATTTACAGAAATAATAAATTTACATAAGTATGTATCTACATCTACCTTATAGTTATAATTGTAACCATTCATAAAGTTAGTACATATGAAAATTTACATTTTTTACATTAAATTAATAGAAAATTTTCTTATGTTACACTTAACAATGAAACATAAAGCGAAAAATTTAAAACTTTATTTACTGTTCTCGCATGATATGTAATTATGATCATGAGATGAAGTATTAGAAATATAAAGTTCATTAAAATTGTTTTTCAAGCTATTACTAATTTGAGTGCATTCATTTATTTTTGGTTTTTTCAATCCCCCGTTTTTAGGTTTTCGGTTCTTTTGAGTGGAAAAGAAATTATTTTGTTTTTTAATTTTTTTGTTTGCAGGCTCGTTGGTATTATTAATTGGGGTAAAATTATTGGCATCATTACTAGAGCTTTCGGGCAAATCCAGTAAATTATCTATAATAGACAAATGGGAATTTATCTTTGATATAACGTCAAAGCTTAATATGTCCGAATTTTGAGATTGTAATTTTAAAAATGTCTCGGATATTTTCAAATTAAATTTTTCTTTAATTTTGTTTTTATCTTGTAATGGTGTTAGAATTGATATTGAATCGTCAGTTGAAGTACTAGTCTTTGACTTTTCTTCTATTTGGTCCTTCCTGGTTAATATGGCAATAAAATGAATATGTTTACATATTGCCGTTTTAATACAATAATCAATACATGTACATGTATACATATGAGAACAAATTCCACATTGCAAACAAGTCATATCACAGCAAACACTGTCTAAAATTTTCTCTACATAAAAAGATTCTGTACTTTCTAAAACCGAGTTTAAAATCCATTTTGATGGCGTATTTTCGGCAATATTTACTGTGAAGTCACTAGCTAATGCTGAATTATGTCTTTTAATTATTTCTTTATTATGTGTTGTATATTTTCCTTTTGTTTTTTTAATCATTCTATCAACACTTTTATCTCTTATGTATTTTAATAGAACATGTAAACTTTTGTCTAAGCGTTTCACTTTTTTACTATCAAAGTAAAAATATTTTATTATTTTATGCATAGATTCTAAACGCATATTAGTATTTATATTGCATTTTTTTCTAAAGCAGTAAGCCCACTGACGGTAATTCATTCCATACTTATTCTGAAAGTAAGTACCAAAATTGTAAGTATCTTCATCTAACAACATTTGGGTAATTGCACAATTTAATTTTTCCGTAAAATTAATTTCATTGGTATTTTGTTGTAAAACTTTTAATGTTTTATACACAGAAGCACGCTTTTCTTTATCTAGTATTTTTGACAAATTTTGCTGCCACGCGCGGTCTATATGCCAAGCACAGTATAACTGATGTAGAACAGGGCCCATAATAGTACTCCATGCATTATAGAAAGTTGGAGCCATATCAGTCATGAATGTTCTTGGGCAAATTGAACCAATTTTTGAATGAATAGTCCTAAAATAAAGTTCATAGATCTTAGTATCTTTTCTGTTACTAAACATGAACGCTACAGGTATCCCTTCACCATATTCATCCACCACCATTATACTAGTCAATTCAAAGTCATAATTATTAAGACCATGTGTACCATCTATGGCAATTACATTATATCCAAATTTCTTAAGCATTGCAGTTTGAAAATGTGTCATTATTATCAAACAGAAATCAGAATGTATTAAACCATACCTATTATCTACTACACCCTGATTTTTATAGAGTAGTACTGGATTATTTTCTGGATCTCTTTCACATTGCCTTACCCATAAATCCACGGATACAGCATCATTTTGATGTCTTACCCCTTCTGATATATTGATGTGGTAAGAGTTTCTGATGTTATTAATATCTTTTCGAGATAATAAATCAATTGAACTTGTAGGTTCTTCACCTATCTGGTCTCGGCAATTATCCAAAATTCTAAAATATGTATATTCTGAACTGTGCTGAGAGAACTTTTAAGGATTCTACTTTACCGTGATGAAGAAACGCCGTTTATAAGTTTTGCAGCAATTATGGATCTCTCATTTTTGGGAATTCTTAAATGTTGTAATTCTATTGGATGCCCATAATGCGTTTTCTTCCATGTTACGTTTAGTTTTTTTGAATGTAAGACTTTAATATGACTGGTACATGCTCTTCCTAATTTAGATATACCTTGCGATTTAGGTAATCTCTTGTTATTACCATTTGACCTTACTTTACCTACAAAAATTAATTTTGAAATTATATTGATACTTAAATAAAATTTTCCAAGTAAGCGCGAATGGCTAATATGTAAATCCCCTACACAGATACATAAATTATTGAATGTATATTTACCTGATCTATTGCAATTATAGTAAGTAATTGGTCCTTTCGTACTTTTAAATTTAGAAGATACGATATAATTACGCTTTTTCTACAGAAGTTTTCCAAGCCTGAAAGTCTAACAAATTTAAAACGTGGTAAATTCGGTTACAAAACATTATAAATATTACCTAATAAATCGGAAAATTCCAACTTCTCTTCTTCAAAATTAAAACTATGAATTTCAGACAAATGTTCTATTAATCCAGTGTTCTGATGAAAAGAAGAATTGCAGTTATTTTCTAAACATTTATAGTTCCATACAGTTTTATCATAGGAAATAACTTTTGGTTTCATATTGTGAATATTTTTACGGTGTTTATTAAGATTAAATTGCGTAGAATACACTTTTTGACATATAAAACAAACAACCGGCATATTTGCAGTAACGTTTATATTTTAAACACCCTCTGTCTAGAAATTGCTAGGAACACTGAAGCATAGATAAGAAATATATATACTTGACTGAAGTGTCGCTAATTGGATGAAAAAATACACAGGCGGACGCATGCGCAAATAACGGAATACACTTTGGTATTTAGTCGCTCCTGTTCTCCATCATTTTAATCAGCGAATCTACCTTCAATTCCGTTCTTATTGTCTCACTTCTGACTCTATCCATCTTTGTGATTCCATAAATTTTCCTCAAAAATCTCATTTCACACGCCGTCAACGTACTCTTATATCACTCCGTTAAATTCCACGATTCCGCTCCATAAATTAGTATTGGTATGAAGACTGTTCTATATACTTTGACTTTTGTTTTTTTACTAACTTCCTTTTTATTAATAAACGCTTTTGACAAAGCGTAATACAACCCGTTAGCCGCTCTTATTCTGTTATTTATCTCGGCATCCATACACCCATTATGTGTTGTCACAGAACCCAAGTATTTAATTTGTTTCACTTGTCTGAACTCTTCGTCCACCCCTCACATACCTACCTCCTGCTCATCCCTTCCTAATATCATCACTTTCGATTTCTCTGTATTTATGAACATACCATATCCCATTAATTCCTCTTTCCACTTCCTTAAATTTTCCATTAAGGTATTTCTGCTTGTCGCACATAAGATAAGATCGTCCGCATATTACAGTAGTTCTCTTACTATTACTGGTTTTAATTTTCTATATCCAACCACTACTCCATTCGTGCTCACTTTCATTGCTTTTGTTATTTCATCCATGACCATTATGAAGAGTAGCAGTTCTTGTGGTATATTCCGTCTCTCCAATATCTTCCATATTTCTTTCCTATCCCCCGAATCGAAGGCTTTTTGTATGTCAGTTGCGCAAGTATATATCCTCTCACCCTTTCTTATAATCTGTCTCAGTGTAAAAACCCACTCGTTTGTACTCCTTCCTTTCCTGAAACCTGCCTGTAATCCTCTAGCGTTGGTTCTATTAATTCTCTAAGCCTTCTCTCCAAAATACTTTCATAAACCTTACTCGCCGCACGCAGCAATGATATACCTCTATATAGGGTGCGGATAAAGTCCCGCAACAAGCTCATAATTTGTTTATTTAATGTTTTTTTGCAAAATCCTGAAACAGGTAAATTTTTAATTTTAAAAAGACACCTTTTAGTGTAAAAATCTTTTCTCGATCGACATTTGTTTCTCCGCTGTGACGTCATCATTAATTTTTTTAAATGGCAACCCTAGCTTTTTTATGCAGATTTTGAGTCCTTCTTGTCAGCAAAATAGTGATATGAAAAAGAGTACCTTACGCAACAATTTTTTCGAAAAAAAAATAGACATAGTCCAGATCATCGTTTGGAATTTTTTTGAAAAATGTATGTTTTGCTGCAATGAGAATCTCAACAATGGGTTCCTGGAGAACAGCTTCAATATTTTCGTTAATTTTTATTTGTTTTTGTTTTCAATTTCAAGATAATCATTAAAATAAAATAAAATAAAATAACATAGTATTTTTGAATTGTAATGTCTATTTTTTTCGAAAAATTTGTTGTAGAAAGTACTAACTTTTTTACATTACTGTTTTGCTGACAAGAAGGTCTATCAAAATCTGCATAAAAAAATTAGGGTTGCCATTTAAAAAAATTAATGATGACGTCACAGCAGAAAAACAAATGTCGATAGAGAAAAGATTTTTGCACTAAAAGGTGTCTTTTTAAAAGTAAAAATTTACCTGTTTCAGGATTTTGCGAAAAAACATTAAATAAACAAATTATGAGCTTGTTGCGAGACTTTATCACCACTCTGTAGTTCTCGCATGCCATTTTATCCCCACGTTTGTGCAATGAAATTATAACATATATATAAAAAAAGATTGATAAGTCAACATGTGGAAAGTCTCGGCCAGTATTTTATGTATCTTGACAGTTCAAAGAGTTTGTTTCGTTTACGTACGTCTTTCTCTATAATTTTTTCTTCTTTTTTTCTCTACAAGCATTCATGAATTTAGAGTTTCTAAAATAGTTCTTAAAAAAATTAGGTATATTCAGTACCAATTTAGGGGGTTTTCAATTGGCATCTAGGGGGAAAGTTCATCGAAAAAAAAATTTGAATTGGCTATCTTATAACTCGTGTCTAAATAAAAACCTGGTCAAGTAGGCTACATTTAGTAATTCTGCTATGTAAATGCAATGGATAAATTCTCGATCACAACCCACTTGACCAGGTTTTTATTTAGACGCTTGTTAGGTTCCCAAGGCTTTTGGAACTACTGCCCACTGTGCTTCTGAACCCACTACCATCCCCCTAGGAGGTGTCAGCCCACTTTGGTCTATCCGAATAAACATTTAATATTGGCCAGTTTCATAATGGAATTTAAAGGAGACTTTAAATTGAAAGTCACTTTCAGATATCAAAACAAATATGAAAACACATTTGTAAACACATCTAAATGTGACTTTAATTTTAAAGTCTCCTTTAAATTCCGTTATAAAACTGGGCCTTAACAAAATAACGAACTTATTATTAAAAACTAACGTGCTCGGATTTTATTGCCTGCTACTGTATGCCCTTGCAATTTGATCACCCTTTCTAGAACTGCTGTTATGTACGCTTTAATTAGCTCACAAAATATAATAAATTACAGCTTTGGTGTATACTTTGATTGTACGAAATTGTTTGTTTGTTTTTGTCAGGTTTTTAAAAGCAAGAAAACCTCTACAGCTATTGTGTGTAATATGTTCTAATAGTTTCCAAAATAAGAAAGACAATGAAGAATGTACGTGCCTGAGGAAAATTTCTCGCCAAGAATGTCGGCAATTTTGAAACATGAAATTTTTTAACCATTAGAAAGAAATAAAGCTATCTTATCTAAGAACTTAACTATCGAAAAATGTGGTTGCAATTTATCCACCACATTTATCAGTAAATTTATATTTGCAGAATTCCATGCAAGTTCTTTTTTAAATTAGAATTCTTAAACATATTCACGTAAGCATTTTCTAGTAAATTTCTCAGACAAGAATCGACTAAATTAATATTTACCTGCTAATTACAAACATATACCAAGTTGCTCTTTGGATCGCACAAAAGTCAAAATGTGCTAATTTGCGTAAGTTGTACACGGTGATGATTCACCGTACACATTCAAATTATGACCATGTTTTAATTTAAATCTCGCGGCTTGATTAATACGAGCGCCCTCTATGCCGTTCATAAAGTCCGTAACATATGGAAATTTATAATATTTCTAAAAGACTGAAGTAAAACATTTATTATATTTTAAAGCTAAAAACATCTTTACTGTTTTATATTCTTATTAAACAAAAAGTAAACGGAAACAAAATTTATTTACTTAATAAAAGCTTAATGTAACAAGAACAAGAACTTTTCTGTAAAGAGGATTGTAAGAATTAAAGTCCCTAGATTACTAAAGTACGGCAATACACAGTTTAGGACCAAATTTTAAAAACTAGCCAAAATATGGCGTCTGTGTCACGTGACACAAACATACTTGTATATTTGAGTTGAATCTTAGATGAAAGAAAATTAGATGTCAAAGCCAACGTTATATACGCAGAGCAATAAACTGTGCCCTCACACGGCCTGGGAGGAATTAAAATCAAAAAAGGCGCGCAATTTAAAACTATGTATTTGAACGTAAACTGAATGGTTTTGTCCAAGAAACTAAAGAATTTAGTACATTGAGCAAAATTTTTATGTGCCCAAGATACTAAATAGTTAGTTCCCTGAAATAAGTACATATATTTCACCTGTGAACATTTTTATATAATCAGAAATATTTAATATCTTCAGCAATAAAAATCGAAGACATGGTTAAAATTATCTTTATTTCATTATTTACAAATACGAGACAAAATTATAAGGTTCAGAGAAAGTATACACATTTAAGAAACATATTTTCAATTACAACAGAAGTTGCGGAGGCATTTGCCGTCGTCTCAACTGAAACTTACAATCTGATTTTGACAAAAATAATGCTCTTTTAAAGACGTTTTTGATAATTCGCTCCGAGTAAAAATGTGAGAGAGGAGAACATTTAGAGACTTAGTGCACGTAAGAGTGAGAAAAATAGCGCTCCGATCGAATTAACGAAATCGCCTTAAGATGATAAGCAATATATTGACAGAAACTTCAAAATTCCGGGAACCTTGTAAGCGGACTATATTTTTATATAGAAATCTTACCTTGTAATCCAGAAAAATAAAACACTATAAACAGAAAAGATAAGTAGAATACATGAACAGAAATCCGCAATAAGTTAATTAATAATAAATTATAGGAGAAACTGAATTAACACTTTCACTTCTGACAGGTGCTTTAAATCAAAATTTAAATAAAAAGGTAACCATGGTAACAGTACGTGCAAACATTACAGATTACTTTGTTTCTAAATATAGTGTCATCTATCGGCCTGGGAGGAATTATAAATACTCTTTTATCTAGGAGTTGAATAAACAAATATTTGTCATGGAAACGAAGAAGTTCTAGATTTTTTGGCAGTTGATAAATGTCAGCTCCCAGAAGGAATTAGAAATACGAAATATTAAAAACACCATAATAAATAAGCCATATTAATCTAAAGACGTTGAAGATATGATTATTAAAACCCTTTTGCTTAAAATTTCAAATTTTGATGAAAAAATGGAGTAGTTTTTTGCAGGTAACGGAAATATTGCAGTTTTGCGTTATGTGTAAAATATTTGTGCTTGCTCTAAACTCGAAGGTGATCGTCCGTGCCCCGTGGTACTCCTGGTTTGTTCATTTGTGGTTTGTGACGGTTATTGGATTTTGTTTATTTTTATCGATTTATAATGGTTAATCGTGTTAAAGGGTTGGAAGGACGTTATTATAGTTTATTATGGGAGAAATTTACTAGTCGACAAACAGTACAGTTACATGCTCAGATTTGCGCAGTAGTGGTAAAAGCTCTAAAAAATTGACATTTACATTTATTTTCCGTTGTCATGAAAATCAACCAAAATTTTCATTTTAAAATTCCCGCGCATAATAAGCCAGAAAATGGCTTCCCTATTGCCGTACTTTATACTATGTGTTTTTTTAAAAATGCCATAAGGGGTGGCTGTGGAAAAGAAAATTCATGTCTTAGCTCCATTCATGTACTTGAAATTTTCAGTTTTGGCATGTGTTGGATGCCAAGCTACGACATGAGTTTTAATTTTCATAGCCAACCTTTATGGCATTTAAAAAAAAAATACACCGTACTATCTAGGGACTTTAGTAAGAATAAACAAATAAACAATGAATTAGAGTTGGCGACGCAACTAAACACGCATGTGTGCATTTAGTTCATCGAACTTCAATCACTTTGACGTTTCTACAAAGCAAGAAAACAGTTTTACTTTAAAAAAATAAAGCAGATGCGTAAAATGACCACTGCCTGCTGCATCAAGACACGTTTGAACTCTATGGGCCAGTTGTACAAAGGAGGTTTAAACTGACGCTCAACTGAACCAGGTTCAAAGTGAACAAAATCGCATCAAATTTTATTTATGAATGCTTTAATTGCCATATGTCATTAAGATCGTGTGCGAATTTGTTTACTTTGAACCTGGTTCAGTTGAGCGTCAGTTGAAACCTACTTTGTACAACTGGCCCTGTGAATAACTGCGTGAGTCAGTGTAGGGCATTAATCAATTAAAATTTCAATTAATTAATCAATTGATTAAAAATTTAGTTGATTAATGTTTAATTGTGATTAAATTTAATTACAATTAATATCAATTGCAATTTACAATTAAATTAATTGCAATTAATTGGTTTAATTGCAGATCACAATTAAATTTAATTGCAATTAAATTCAATTAATTTCAATTAAATTAATTGCAATTAAATTAGTTGTCATTTGCAATTAATTAATTGTAATTGCAATTAACCATGGCTTGCTAAATTAATAACGACTTCTAATCGAATAACAGACGCTGTCATTACTGTCAAACCAGGTGAATTCATGCAAAATAAATTAATATTATAATTATTAATGTAATACAGTAGAATTTATATGATATAAATGTTACTTATACATTCAGACAGAAATATTAATTGTTAATTGTTAATTGTCAATGAAGCCCATTCCAAAAAAACTAACAATTAATTAATTGTAATCGTAGAAACTCGCAATTAACAATTGATTAATTGTAATCGTAGAAACACACAATTAACAATTAATTAATTGTAATTGCGGATTCCTTAAAATTACAATTAATTAATTGTAATTGTGTGTTTCTACGATTACAATTAATCAATTGTTAATTGCGAGTTTCTACAATTACAATTAATCAATTGTTAATGGTTAATTGCAAATATAATTTAATTGTGCCCAACACTGGCGTGAGTAACGTTAAAGAACATTTCCGGCGTGTTATTTGTGTTACAGTTGTTTGACAATTAGTATTAATATGTCGTTCTCCAAGACTTGCATTCAAATTCCAACGTCTACCCTAATTAATTTTTATATTGATCGCTTGTTATTTAAGGTATTAAAACGCGATCGCACCAACTTTTCAAGCAAAGCTTAAATTTAACAATTAAAAAGATTTCTACTTGCTTGCTTTTGCCATTATTTTTTTTTGGGTTACGTACTTTAAATTTAAAGTAACAGCAAACAATCAACATTTGCAAGAAACATGCTTCCTTGGGACAGTGAAAACTGTAGAGTAAATAGTAAGTTGGCAACATTGACCTAAGTAAGATGCCTGCACTACCAGCTGAGCGAGGGGGAAAAACAGTAGGTAACAGTTAACCTGAAATGTAAAACGCATGTAAACGAAGTTAATAGATTCTTGTTAATAGTACCAAGTCTAATTTATTAAATAACATCACCAACATAAGTGAGAGTTAATAGTAAACTTAACAAAAACTACTACATTATTTCTAATTCGTCCTTATTAATTTCAGCGGTAGTCAATAAATGTCCATAAATTTATAAGAAATTTTAATTGCTGATGTTTGAGCATACTTTCACGTAAATGATCTACCACATTTGAAAATATTCTGAAACGCTTGGAGTTAAATGGTTAATTGTCGTTTATTTTATAGGGTTGTGTTGTAACACGAGTTACACCAGCTGCAAACAGCGAACGTCTCCCGTTCAACTGGAAACTCTACCTAAACGGCGAACCCCCTTGGTGGTGCTAGCCACCTTGTAAGCTTTGAGAAACACCCACATACCTCACACACAACCTGCACCAATCTGAGCGCAGGCTGCCTCCTTACTTAGTTCGACTAGAGGTTTTAGCTGTATTTAACAATCGACCACTTCGTTCTTCCTTCTGCCGACCAACATGAATATCAGCAACTTGGACGAACGCGTTCACGTTTTAGACGCCCACACCGACGTCTGGAATGTGATCAAAGAAATCGCCGACTCTGGCATGCAAGAGGATGCCTTTTACGTTTGCGACATCGGCGATATTGTGCATAAGCACAGGATCTGGACCGCTGCAATGCCAAGAGTTAAACCACATTACGGTAACTATCAGGGGGTTCAATAAATTTCCATTCTAGGTTGGCTGTGGGAAAAAAAGTCATGTTTTTGATTATACAGGGTCCGGCAGTCAAACCTGAGGTTTTTTGAGAGGAATGTCACAGACAATTTTCGACAAAGAAAATACTTCCGGAAATTTTTAATATAAAAAAGAATTGACCCACCCCTCCTTGGCATAGCTGAAGACGTAGCTCGAAAATTTTGCATCCATAACAATATCGTATTCCATATGGGAATCCTTCTGCGGGGAGGAACATTGAATGCTGGCGGAACTTTCGTTGCGTGATCGTAACGGACTCGCCGTTTTTGAAATACGTCTCTATGACGAAAGCGCGATGCTCATGGCTCCACGAATACCAAATTTCCATACTTGTGGAATCGAATTACTCCGTTTTCTTCTTAATTTTTTGCTCCTATCTTGGATGGCACTCAAACTAAAAACGTCAAATTTGACTGCCGCACCCTGTATGTACCTAAATTTTAGGTAAATGTAAAATGGCAACCAGTGGATTAACCACTTCGCCGGGTACGTTCAAACTCCATGGCATGTCTAGAATGGAAATTTAATGAATCGCATTTTATAAAGAAAACAAGAAAACAAAACGTTCGTCTGAGATTGTGCCAAATTATTTGTTTCATTGACTATTCATCAATTTAGCTTAACCAAATCTCGTAATTTTTCATTCTCGAACAAAATTCATTCATTTCATTCCAGTCAAATTTATTTTTGTGTTGTAGAAAAAGTCAACACTCGTCGTCTTGCTGTTATGAATTTCGAACAAAATTTTCTGACCTTGATTGCACAATGTTATAAAATACGACATACGTTTTTATTTCTATTGCTTCTTTTTATCAAAAATTAAACAATCGGACATTTTGAAATTGCTATGATTTTTTTGTGTTTAGTTATGCCTGGGATTTGAGTAGCAGTTTTTATTTCTGTTGTCCTGTTGACAAATGTTGACGTTTCAAAAGGGAATTGATAAACTTGAATTTCCCGCCGTCATTTAGAGGGATATTTTCGCGACGGATGAGAAGTAACAGCGCTTTCGTGAGTAACTATAACGTCATGGTTACAATTTTTGGACGCGGTTACTGTAACATATGAATGAACCTTTCGACATGAGTTCATTTTCTGCATTCATGGTTCGATTATTTTCGACTGGTAACCGTTGTACATGTTTACATGTTTTAAGTGCACACGTGTGCAGTAAATTTGTCACCTGTCGACCATTTTGTTTCCTTTTTTTCCCAAGTACTATTTCAATCAACACGCTTTCGCGACTACTGTAATCCTTGACGTAATCTTTAAACCATGTATTGAACCGCATTAGTAGAGAGTCTTGTTTTTAATCAGTTTGATTTATCACGAGCGTACGCTTGGCAAAAGTGGGGTCGTAAGCAGTATACAATGCCATAGATAATAGTGGGCGAGCCCGACGACGCTGCGAGTGCACGGAACCGAACAATGCGTTACTGCATCGAAACTCGCGGAAAAGATATGCCGTCTCCGCTTGGTCGACTAACGCGCATAAAAAAACTGATTTTATTTTAGACTACCTACGCATTAGTCACGAAAATACAGTAGAATCTCGTAACCGTGAAGACAAGAAATCTGAAGCTGTTCAGTTTCGTTTATAATAGGGTAAACTTGCCTAATTCGTATCCCTTAAGAACACATGCCTATAACTTTACGAAATTTGAAGAAAAATAAACCGCAATAGCAATAATAAACTCTTTGTTAACAAAGTCAATAATTTTGCAAGCAAACCAAAATGAAAAATTACGAATTCTTAAGAAAAAAAAAAAGTTTTTAAAAAACACGAAAAAAGTACGATTTAAGATCAATGTTCCAAAATCGTACCGAACCAGTTTTCGGCCTTTTTGCCTAGTTTTTTCTTCGTTTTCTCTTGTTGTCTTTATTGCTTGTATTTTTTTAACGCTGTTTTTCTTTTTGAGAGTCTCATTTGCTGTTAAGTTCTGAGGTCTGCTTTTCTTCTTTACTTTAGTGAACTTTTCATGTAAATTGTTTTGTATGAATTTTCTGTTAGAATTTGAATGTCCGTAGTTCCCTGGGACAGTTTATTTGAACATGTAAGCATTTAAAATCTCGGAAATATGTTTTCTATTTGAGTGCAAATTGATATAGAACTGTTTTCAGCTATTGGTACGAAATAGACACAAACACCATCGTGAGTTTAAATTTGCCAAGGAAAATTTTGATAACTGGCCGGCGGTTAACAGTACCAAAAATAACATTACAGATAGATATACTTTTGCACAAAGATTTGTTTCATGCTTTATCTTCACTAGAATTGACGCAAAATCATTATGAGTGACGTAAAAGTCTTACTGAAAACTCGTCAAAAACTTATTTTTTCAATAATTTTCCATAGTGTGCCTACCACAATAACATGGCTAGGTTAAATCATGTAGTTAACTGTTATTCACTGTTACTTACAGTTTCCGCTGCTACAAGCGCTTATCACCATTACGGCTTACGAGAAATTGTGAAGGTACGATTTAGGAGCAGGTACGAATTAGGCAAGTTTACCCTACATATGTCCTTTATTTTCATAATACATTTTACATAAATGTACTTATATTTTACACACCATTACAAAAATACTTTGTGATTTTTGTTTGAGTTTTATTGACAGAAATAGTAAGCAGAATAGCTTTCTCTTGTACTCGTTTTAAGTTTATAATATCTTCAGTATTTGTTTGTGCCCACTATAGCACCATATCTAACGCTTTCACGGCATTCGAATGCGGTACTTTAGGAATTTGATTTGATTTTTTAATAATTCATCTTCAATTATTTCATTGTCATATGTAACTGTGTCCTTATTCCATTCTTCAATGTCAGCCTTCGTATATGGGTCAACAGTAGGTTCACTTTCCAGATTATTCAGCAAAGTAATCGTTTCGGATATGACGGCATTCTCTTCATTCCATTTTCGTTGTAAAACACTTAAAGGAAGAATATCTTCTTTGTCATAGTCAGTGTTGTTACTGTCAGATATATTATGCCAACATTTAGCAACAACAGATGGTTCTAATTTAGTCCATGCAGCTACCAAATTCAATACAGCATCCTTTAACGACAAATTTTTAAGAGCTTCCTGGATAATTTTTTTTTCTGGAAATTAAACTCAGTAAATTTTTTTCTGTAATAAAGCTTGGTGAGTCGTAGGATTTTGATCCATAGGCTGAATTAACCGTGTTACGTTAGGAGGCATAAATATGGTGAATAGTACGCCATCAGTTATTCTCAGTTCTTGTTCCGAGAGATGAGAAGGAGCGTTTTCGAGAAGTAGGATAGCATACTGCACCATATTTTTAGTACGTAAAAAAGCTCCAACCTAAAATTATATACATATTAAAGCACGGCAAAATTTTATTTTTGAATTTAGACTTGCCTCAGGAACAAATTGGTCAAAAAACCATCTTTAGAAATGTCTTTTGTCATCCATGCACTCGCATTGTTCTTGTAGACCACCGGATTAGCGAAATTTTTAAAGCTTCTCGGCTATTTCGCTTTTCCAATTACTAGTGGCTTTAATTTATAGGAACCAACCGCGTTGTACAACCAAGAAATGTAATTCTCGCTTTTTAATCCTGATGCATTTTTTTCAGCAAGCGACACATACGTCCTCTCGGGCAGGAGTTTCCAGAATAAATCCAATCTCGTCGGCGTTGTAGATTTGGTGTTCATTTAAATCAAATTCAATAATGTTTTGTCTCAATCGTTGTTTAAAAGGATACACTAGTTCCGGTTGCGATGACAATTTTTCTCCAGTTATTTTTAAATGTCGAATTCCGAAGCGTTTTTTAGAACGTTGCAGCCATCCATAACTGGCATTAAAGTTACGTCTACCTTGATTCAGTTTTTCATAAAAAATAAAGCTTTCTGTTGAATTATTTCTGCAGATAGGAACGTTCTTTTGGATATTGGATATTCAGCTTCCCTCAATGTATGTTTATTACTACAAGTTGACCTATTGGCGAAAACCTCAATGATTTTTTTCTTTTTATTTTTGTTGACTTTGCAATGCTATATTTTTTTGAAATAGCAGGTAGTCATACCTTTCTCTTAGGCCCAGTTTCATAAAACGTAGTTAACCACTCGATCAAGTTAATCGTGTGATTAAGCAATATCATTGGAGGAAAGTTTCAATTTCCACCAATGATATTGCTTAATCACACGATTAACTTGATCGAGTGGTTAACTACGTTTTATGAAACTGGACCACAATCTTCTATAATTTTACCTTTTTCGGGTAAAGGCAAATACTTCGCCTTAACTTTAGTCATTTCACAGCTGCTAACACCACACGAGACTAAATAAAATTATTGCATTCGCACGCACACCATGATTTTAGGGGAACCCCAAAGAAATTTAAGGGGGAAACAGCATAAGTTAAAAATTACGCCTAAAATTTGTTATTCAAGTTTTCGAATAAATACATATTATCCGTTCACGTTCTTTTTGCATTCTAGTAGGCCATGGTTTTTTTTTCGTTAGGTTACGTGCATGTATTTTGATAACAAGTGTCTAAATAAAAACCTGGTCAAGTGGGTTGTGATCGAGAATTTTTCCATTGCATTTACATAGCAGAATTACTAAATGTAGCCTACTTGACCAGGTTTTTATTTAGACACGAGTTAGAATTCAAAATGGGCACATTTCAGAATTAACCGGTTACTCCACCGGTAGACATTTTAAAAATTTAAAATACACTGTAAAGTTATAATAAGTTATTATAGCTATAATAAGTATATAAAAGATGTCGCTACTTGAAATGTTCAATAATAATATAGTTATAATAAGTTAATAACTTACTATAGCTAAAATAACTTATTACAGCTTTACAGTGGATTTTAGAATTTTAAAATGTCCAAGGTTACTAAAGAGAGAAGGTTGCCTGGTAAGTCGTGGAGTGACGCGTCATCCAGTAGGCCATCTATTTGTGTACATGCATTAAATGGGCCTACTGAGTGACGTTGCAGTGACGTTGAAAGTTACCAGGCAACCTGTCTCTTTAGTAACCTTGTAAAATGTCTACCGGTGGAGTAACCGGTTAATTCTGAAAAGTGCCCAATGTGAGAAATGTAAACTTCTGACACTTTAACGTCAGTCCCATCGACGATAATGCTTCTTATACTCTACGATGGCATGAAGAAAGTAAAATAATAGCATTAAAACAAATAATTACTTGTGACTTTGCAATACTAAGTCAAAATGCTCAAAATCATCAATGTTTTTTGGCGTCAGTTTTCAAAAATATAACCATTCTATTAAAATGGAAAATATTCACTTGAAGGTACCAACAAAAATGTCACCCTAACACGGCCTACTCTGAATGCAAAAAGAACGTGAATGAATAATACGTTGTTCACACTACAGAGTACGCAATAGAAAATATTTAATATTGTTACGATAATAATTGAATTAAGGTAAATGAGGGACGTAGCTTTATAAAACAATACATTTAATAAGAAATAGACAATCAACTTACATGGTACTAATAACAAAAGAGCCGTTCACTCTAAACTGGATGACGATCGAATACTAATCTATGCGACATGATTTACCATTATACACCGTGTCCACAGAATATGGAATATGTTATATACTGCAAAAAATACGCGTTACATCCAAAAACCCTGAAACAGGTAAATTTTTGATTTTTCTTGCGGATCCTATGACATGATTAAAATTTTAATTTGGCTTGTCATTTGTCATTAGTGACGTCATTGACAATTTTTTTAAATGGCATAACTAGGTTTCATTTATTTCAAAGAAAGCACACTACTTTACTCTTTACAATGGTATCCTACTTTTGAAGTTTTTCACAAAAGTATTCTAGTTATCCATGTTAAGGCACTACTGAACCTTCTTCACAAAATCCTCGCTGGTATGTAGAAGGACATACTCAATACCAGCAAAAAATCAATGTTTGTGCAGGAATTATTCGAAATCGAATCTTGGGACCCTTCTTTTTTGAGAACAATCTAACTGCAGAAACTTATTTAGACTTTTTGAGATATGAATTAGTTCCTGCTTTAGCTATTTTATATCCAAACGAAGCAGATCAGGATATACCTCATAACAGAATTTGGTTGCAGCAGGATGGGGCTCTTCCTCATTTCGGTATTAACGTCCGTCATTTTCTGAATGTTACCTTTGCCAATCGATAGATAGGGAGAGGAGGTGCAATACAATGGCCAGCTCGTTCACCTGATTTAAACCCGTTAGACTTTTTCCTCTGGAGCTATCTTAAAGACAGAGTATACATAAATAAACCAGAAAACATTGAAATCTTAAAAGATAGCATAAGAACAGAGATGAGAGCCATCACACCAGAAAAGACTGATAATGTGATTAATGGATTTGAAAATCGAGTTTATCATTGTCTAACAGTAAATGGAATACAATTCAAACATCTTTTGTAGTTTATGAGCGGCAGTTGGATTTTTTCTATTGATTGTGACCCTCGTTGAAGATTTCATTTATTATTCGAAGAATCATTTAAACTTGTTACATTGTTTACTGTTTTCTCAAAATTGATGAAGGATAAAATAATAGTTTTATATCATCGAAAAATCTCTGTCAAATGAGTATAATATGGGGGTACCTTATCAATTAAAAATATTTACTTGTTACTCGTTGTGCTTTTGTCTGTGAATGTAAACTTCAAAAGTAGGATACCATTGTAAAGAGTAAAGTAGTGGGCTTTCTTTGAAATAAATGAAACCTAGTCATGCCATTTAAAAAAATTGTCAATGACGTCACTAATGACAAATGACAAGCGAAATTAAAATTTTAATCATGTCATAAGATCCGCAAGAAAAATCAAAAATTTACCTGTTTCAGGATTTTTTGATGTAACGCGTATTTTTTGCAGTATATAACATATTCCATATTCTGTGGACACGGTGTATATAGGGGAAAAACTATTTTTGGTTAGTGCGGGTCGCGATATATGATTCATTGACAGATTGTTGAGGCATTGCGCTTATATGGTAACGTTAACGTTGCCTTTCTATATTTATTTACGTTTTTCGCGGAACCCTAATGAATCGCCTTATGCAAGTTGAATCTCGAAAGTTTTGCACTGGAAGCTTCCTTTGTTACAATATTCACATTTCCGAGATATTCACGTTAACGCACTTTCACGGTTTCGAGATTCTACTGTATATCTTAGATTTTGGCATAACTTTTTTTGTGCGTTAAATTGACAAGACATACAGCCGCTGCCAAAAAAATTGACACGTCAATTTTTCAGTATAAAACTTTTGCTGGATGGTTGTAATTATGAGCTAATACTTAGGGATGACAATTAGTATTTATTATTGTTAATTTGTATTGTAATATTGCAAGTATCAGTTCATAATTACAACCCTCCAGCAAAAGTTTTAGTATTAAAAAACTGACGTATCCACTTTTTTTGGTCGCATATAGAAATGGCTTAGAGCACGGGTTATTTGATGAAGGATACACAGTGTGCACGATTAGAGTGCTCTGATATTCTTGATTATGATGCCCAAAAATATAAATGGCTAACGAACTCGAAGGACCATATAAAATTGATTTATTTGCGAAAGGATGCAATGTATTACATTTGATGATTATTAACGACTGATAACCGACTGACTTTTTTATAATAATAAATTTTGTTTTTTACATGCAAAAGTACGATAACTCGATTGCTTAGATTTACATTGATTTGTTTTCATGCAGCAACAATGGAAATTACGATGGCTTCTTTAAAGTTTTTATTCTGTTTAATAATCAATTTCTTTCAAAAACACAGCTCTTTTCAATTAACAACTTTTGTTAATTACCCGGCTGCTATATTGTTTTATCACTACACTATCACTTGAATTAAAATGGCATTTACAGTAGTAATATACAGTATGAGCATAAATGTTTGAGGACAAGTTGAATTTCCCGCCTTTCAATATTTTTCTTAAGTTGGTCAAATGCCTAGGTTACAAAAAAAATAGGCAAGTAATTTGTTTATTTTAAATACAAGAAGTGGCAATAACTACTGACAGGTACATTAGGCAAACGCGCCCCATTTTGTCTTATGAATTCTTGGAGCCGGCTGCAAAATTTACACAGGCGACACTGAACAAAAATTTATTTTTCAGGACGGTCACACACAAAGAGTAAAAATTACTAGATAGAGACGCGGGAAATTCAACTTGTCCTCAATCATTTATGCTCATACTGTACAAAGCTTTTATGATTGAAAGTTACTTTCGAAACGGACGGAAAATGGATTGTGTTTAAATATATTCAATTCGTGATTGCATGGTAGTATTACAAGAGCAGTATTTAATTTACTCTAATCAACGTAGCAGTGTGGTAACAGTTTGGCAAACATGCTAAAATACTGATTCTGAACAGCAGCAGCAGCAGCACTAATCTCAGACACCAAGTTTTGTTTTCAAAGTCCACTAGAGATTAAATTCAATTGATGATCCGATACAATGAGAATTAAGCCCCGATTAAGGCAAACAGTGTGTAATCAAATCCTGCCACTGTATTATCAAGAGATTACGCTAGCTGCAATTGCGAGATATGAAGTGCTTTCAACGTGCAGACTGCACAACTCTCTAGATTTGTTTTATTGGTCGCGTTCACCAGAACTAATTGCTTGCAAACGGTTGGCAATTTTTCTGATGAATGGGTGTTTATATTGCAAACATGTTTGTTGTATGATTGCAATCAGGCGCCATTTTTTTAAACGTAAAATTTTAACGCTGAATTAGCCCTGCCAGCAGCAAACGAAGTAATCCTTCACCAGAAAGGCAACAGCAATCACAAACGTATCAGAAACACATCACAATGTGATTTGTGCTGGTGAACGCGACCATTGTTTATATTCTATCAGAATAAATAAATACGGCGGGTGCCTAATACCATGTGCTGATAAAGTCCCGCAACAAGCTCATAATTTGTTTATTTAATGTTTTTCGCAAAATCTTGAAACAGGTAAATTTTTAATTTTAAAAAGATACCTTTTAGTGCAAAAATCTTTTCTCGATCGGCATTTATTTTTCTGCTGTGACGTCATCATTAATTTTTTTAAATGGCAACCCTAATTTTTTTATGCAGATTTTGATAGACTTTCTTGTCAGCAAAACAATAATGTAAAAAAGTTAGTACTTTCCACAACAAATTTTTCGAAAAAAATAGACATTACAATTCAAAAATACTATGTTATTTTATTTTATTTTAATGATTATCTTCAAATTGAAAACAAAAACAAGTGAAAATTAACGAAAATATTGAAGCTGTTCTACAGCTGTTGAGATTTTCATTGCAGCAAAACACAAATTTTTCAAAAAAATTCCAGACGATGGTCTGGACTATGTCTATTTTTTTTTTCGAAAAAGTTGTTGGGTAAGGTACTATTTTTTATATCACCATTTTGCTGACGAGAAGGACTATCAAAATCTGCATAAAAAAGTTAGGGTTGTCATTTAAAAAGATTAATGATGACGTCACAGCGGAGAAACAAATGTCGATCGAGAAAAGATTTTTACGCAAAGGTAAAAATTAAAAATTTACCTGTTTCAGGATTTTGCGAGAAAACATTAAATAAACAAATTATGAGCTTGTTGCGGGACTTTATCCGCACCCTATATAATCTATCCACGATCTTTTTGCAGTCTATAGTTTGCTTTTAAATTAGGAAGAATAATTTGAATTTTGCCCCCCAAAAACTATTGGCTGTTTGCCAATCGGTTTTACACAAGCCTTCAATTTAGACGTAAAGCGGACCACTCGCTGATGATAGGTCGAATTCATCATACTCAGCAGGAACACCAACGTTGTAAGGTGAAAATTACTAATAAAACAGCGCGCTAAACTCAAACGCCCTTCAATCATTTCTAAACTCACTGTATATGTATAATCCTGAAATATAATTTTGTTTACATTTTTAATATTGTTCATTAAATTTTAAAGGGTGTCTTACAAAAAACGCCCCAAGCCGTAACTCCTTTATTTATGGACTAATTTTAAAAAACAAAGAGGCAAATGAAATGAGACTAAAAACACTATAAAGTGTGGTTAGTACATTTTTTTTTAAATTACCTTGATGGTTCAACGACTGTCAACTTTTATTTTTTAAATGGCTCTGTATATTTTTTATTATTGTATCTGGTAGAGCTACTTTTTCTAAATTCAATAATGTGCAACACTTTTAAGTTTTGACCAGCAAATATTGCAGAAAACATTAATGAAAGAATTGAGTGTGCAAATGTAAGTTGCTACGTGAAAAAATTCACGTCATTTCTTTCTAAACCATGTACTTTTTGAGGAATGTAGGGATGAAGTTTGTGCTTTTTCAAAACACTCTGCAGAGTAACTTTTGATATTCCAGTCAAACTACCAATTTCGATTATTTATTAAAAACACCATAGTGTGTGTTTAGTTTAATTGTTTTTTTAATTATCTTCATAGTCAAACGACTATCAACTTTATTTTTTAACACTAGCGTTAAAAGTTGTATAAAATTGTTGGTTGCAATGGATAATAATCAGTTGACTGCCTTATTGCAAGTTTATTTTGAATGCAATAAGAACAGCAGTCAAGCAGTGCGACTCTATAGAAAGTACATGGTTTAGAAAGATATGATCTTGAGCGAAGACAGGTTTTTTGTAATTTTTATTTAAACAAAATACAAGAGGACCCAATTTTTTTTCAAACAATTATTTGGTCCGACGAGTGCACTTTCGGCACTAATGGCATCTTTAATAGAAACAATTATCGATATTGGTGTCAAGAAAACCCAGGAGTTCTTGTAGCAACTAATGGGAGCGCTCGAGCGGCAAAGTGGGAGGTTGAAATCTCAATTCAAACTCACTTATTCGTGCTAACGGAAATGACATTTATCTGACCTGAGGTAAGATTTGTGGTAAAAGGAAAGCACCTTATATTTCTGTCAAAATTTACATTAAACGTCAAAATTACTAGTGACATTTTGTATAATATGAACTAAACGTCAAAAATGTTAGAGTGATGTTTACATTGTACAAATGGTGTACCCGTATTTTATTGTCCGCTACTGTACATTTGGCAATACAGTTGATGTCAGTGGCGGGGCAAGACCTAAATTTGATGTGGGCATGATAAATTTTGCGAGGCCCTCTGAGAAGACGGATTGTATATAAAATATTTTTCATGAGTTAAAGAAAGCTGCGTAAACCTTCGAAGCCGAGGCCCCTCGGACCGCGAGGCCGAAGGCGATGGCCCACGTCGCCTACGCCTTACGCCGCTTCTGGTTGATGTGACATTAGGTGTGTAAACGAACACATCTACAATAATGTCATATTTTTTTCACGACTTCTATCAAAATTCATGCACGTAACCTAACGAGAAAAAAACATGGCCTGCAAGAGCGCAAAAAAATCGTGAATGGATTATACATTACCGTTTGTTCACGGCCCAAGTGTAACATAGAAATTTGCATAAGAACAAAGATTTAATTTAGTGGGGACTCTCCCCTCTTGGCACTTTGATACTAAGGCCAGTCGGTCAGTGACATTTATCGTAAAGAACTGGAATGGTAAGTCTTGCTTAAATCGTGAAACCTCGCAAGTCCCGCAACCTGCGTAACTTCTTTACCACGTTTACTCCAATCCTATGTTTCTTTTGCTCTCGCGCAAACTGCTATGTTACACTTGAGCCCTGAACACCCGATATGAGCAAGGCTGTATAAAAGTGAGGTCAGATGGCTGATTAATTTTTAATTTTTATCAAAAATTTCGTTAACTTTTTATATTTAAAAATATTTTAGATATTTCATTGGATAATTTTTATAAACATACTTACTTCTTTATATTCTCACATTAAAGAAAATTAGCATTTCTATAAATTTAAGATATTGTTACGATAAGATACTCTCAAGCCTTTACCATATCAAAATACGAAAAGATTGTTACACGAAAGTTATAATTTCGGCGCTTACACCATGTCAAGAACGGAAGGGATATACTCCGCTTTGTTACGTTATAGAAAACGTTGGTTCCCAAAAAGAAACAAATTGCCCTTTTTTAAATGCGCCTTCGTCACGATACGGTGTAAGGGAAATATGGTCAACGTGGTTATGTCATAAGGGGGTCGCCACCACGTTATGTTTTCCCCTATATCGAGCACTCGCTTGCAGGGCAGAATATTGGCGAACGAAACATAATAATTAATTTAAATTTTACAGTACCTCGCCTTTTAGCACCACACTCGACCAAACGCCGCCCCTAAGGATCGATTCAGAAGTCACAAATAAAATTCATCAAATACATTAAACTAATTATATTAATGAATACTCTGGAAACTGCCTGTCGACTGTTTCCGCCTATACAACCCATTGATTAACAACTAATCAACTACTGCCCTATTTGATTTACAAATTTCTCTTTTTATACCACCCGTGCCGGATGCGTTTCCAAAGGTTCGGGTCCAAAGGTGGATGTTCCAAAATTATCAGGGTCACATTTATTGAGCGAGCACTTTAATTATTTTGAATGAAATACGAACTGTTGTGTAGCATTCTCAAGTAAGTTCAACCAACTTGGTTTTCATTTGTCAGCGTGGAATTCCCTCTACTAAAACGTTAATTTTGCATAAGTTTCATAGACCGAAAAAGAATTTGACCTGCAAGCTGAGCAGACGTCGGTAATTCATTCTAGACAACTTCCGCGGCGATTAAGCCTGTGTTGATGACCGTACTTGTGAAAAGCTAACTAAACAATTTTGTATTGATAAACCTAAAAATACGCACGTTTTGTGTAACTCCAAAAGTAAAAATGAATTTATTACTGTGACTTTAACAAAGCATGCAATGTTTGTCAATTTCGCTTTTTTGTGCAGCTGTGAAATGCAATGACAGTCTCACTGTTTTGGAAGTTCTCGCCGCTTTGGGCACCGGCTTCGATTGTGCCTCAAAATCCGAAATCAACAAAGTACTATCTCTGGGAGTTGAACCGAACCGCATTATCTTTGCCAATCCAGCCAAACCTGCCAGCCATATCCGCCACGCGGCCGCTACAGGAGTCAATTACATGACCTTTGATAATGAGTCGGAGCTGCACAAAGTCAAGAACCTATTTCCTGATGCCAAGTGAGTCAAATTTAAAATTTAATTAATTTTTGTCACTAAGAGCCATTTTTTATTTACAGAATGGTAATCCGTATTAGATGTGATGCAGCGTCAGCACAATGTCAACTCGGAATGAAATTCGGCTGCAATCCCTTCACAGAAGCACCACATTTGCTCCAAATTGCTCATTCCCTGGGCCTAGACGTCGTCGGCGTTAGCTTCCATGTCGGATCAGGCTGCAATGACCCTCCAGTTTTCCGTAAAGCCATCGCAGCATCAAGACAGATTTTTGATTATGCTCTTTCTCTGGGCTATGAGTTCAACTTACTTGATATAGGAGGGGGATACCCAGGTGATCACGGAACGTCCATCGACAAGGTAATGAGTTTGCACAAATTGCTCTATTACAAGATTTTCACTTGCCCATTACACAGATTGCAGAGATTGTGAATCAGGCTTTGGAGGATTATTTTCCAGGACCTGCCGTTAATGTAATCGCTGAGCCGGGACGCTTTTACGTTAGTTCTGCTTATACACTTGCTTGTAATATTCACTCCATAAGAACAGTGGAAGTCGAAGATCCTGTAAGCAATTTCACCATCACCAATTACATGTATTATATTAATGATGGTGTCTATGGGAGCTTCAACTGCATCCTGTATGATCATCAGAAAGTTGTGGCACAACCGCTAAAGGTGACATGGTACTTCTTATTTGATTTCTGTTTGGCATTATTCTTTTGATTTTGCAGAAATACCCAATGGGCAAGTTATATCCCAGTAGCATTTGGGGGCCAACATGTGATGGTCTTGATCAGGTTCTTGATGACGTTCTGCTACCAGAGATGAAGCTCGGTGATTGGCTGGTATTTGAGAACATGGGTGCTTACACCTTGCCAGTTGCAAGTCCCTTTAATGGATTTCCCATTCCCAAAGTGCACATCGTTGCCGATGAAAGTATCTGGTGAGTTTGTTCTTTAATTCTAATTTATTAAGTTTCTAGTCCTTGTTAAATTAATATTTTAAAAATGTGAAAACACTGAAATATTTTACTTTAGTTTCTAATATTCAATTTCTGAACATGTTATTTCGTTTCTCTTTCAATACTCCCTGTCTTTTGGAAATCTTATATGTGATGAAGTAATATTTTGGGGAAGATTTCGTTGATTTTTTTATTAAACTCTCAATTTAATCCCATTTGTCTCAGAATCTTGTTTTTTACTTTTGTTTTAACTACAGGTTATTATTGAAAGACATATTTCCTTTGAGCGAAGATCATTTCGTAATTGGAAATACCCGAACGAACGTCCGTATGGGACTAGACATTGGAAGCTCTGATTCATGGACTCTCCCATCTCTCCCATTAACAATTCAGGAGCACGTTCTGGATTACGTCGACGTCGGTCCCATCGAATAAAACTCTGAAACACGCAATTCTCATCGGACCATTCTAAGATTCCAAATCAGTTTTTAATAATAACATACTTATAATATTAAGGATGATAAATATTTTTTAAATGTTCTTCTCGTAGTGGTATAATTGTTAAATGCGTCTAAAATGATTAGGAGAGGGTTCAATAACTGTGATGACGTTGAGCATTTCGGTTATTAACCGTCATCTTTTTAGTTGAGTAAGCAAGGGGGCAGCTCAGCTTAACAAAAAGGCAAATATGTTGGGGCTTCCTAGGGAATTCTTCCGTTCTTTCTCTTTTTTTTTCTTTCTGTTCGGAAGAATTTTCCAGGCAGCCATTTTTGTGTTGCTTGTATTTATAGGCATGTGTAAACAAATACATGTACTGCAAATCAATTATGCGAAGTCTTTGTTTTTAACTTCCTGCCCTCATCTCCCTATCTGGTGGGACAACAATAAACGCAGTAGCGTGCAGTAGCTGAATATATTGTTAGCATTTATCCATAATTACATATTTATCTATACATTAGAAAAACGATTAATGTAATAATAGTGATTACAGTGGAATAAATAAGTACTCCTGAAAGTCAAGTGTGCTCGTAAGCATTTCAAATTTTATACTTAAGTATACCTTCATTGAATCCAAAATTAATTAAAAAAAAATTTACAAACAATATATGGCACGATTTTTTGTAATAAAGTAAAAAATGGCCAATATTAAAAGCAATAAAAAAATAATTTCAAAGCACCATGTGACAGTAGAGTCTCAAGTCAGTTGTTTCCCCACATTCTCAATGCTGTCAGAGCTTTGTTGAACATGCTGCACCATTCTATCCTTTCCTCTTTCGTATCAGCCGAGAGTAAATGTCTGAAAAAAGAATTTTTTTTTAGAATAGTAATTAAAGAAATTTGTGAAATGAAGTATGTATACCGTTTGTCTGTGACAATGAGAATATAATTATCTGCTTGAGTAAATTTTTATGAAATTGTTGGTAATAACCAGAAGGAATATGGGATTTAAAGTATTTTGATTCTAAATTTGTGCTATCTTAGTTGTTAATTAAGAAATTAAGTGAAAAAGTAATTATTTTTTTCTATACAGGGTCTCCCAAATAGAGTGGCCTATTAAAAGTTTTCGGGGAAGGGAATATACAAAAATTCTGAAAATTAGTACACTGCCCTAAGGGAAAGCGATCTTTCAGATTAAAATATTTTCACTTTTATATCACTTCCGGTTATACCGGAAGTCGCCGTTAACTTTCTTATTTTAAATGGAATTCTATACTTTTTATTACAAATTCTGATTCTACACATTATTTTAAATAAAAAATGTTAAGGCTTTGCTATACCTAAATGTAACCAATTTTGAGATATCTTCAAATTTATTTAAAAAATTGTTTTGGTGATCTTTCATTTAAGACAATATACTTACGCCAATTTCAAATTTAAAGATTGAAGTGACATGTCGTTTAAAAATATAATGTTCACACTTTCAAATTATCTTCTAATTATCCCTGAAAAATTCATAGCGTGGTCACAATATGGTGTCGAAGGTCATTATGTTTAACTGCTCAAAACTCAATTTTCGTAAATGGAACACCCTGTATATTTTTATATCATGAGATACAGAATCAAATTCTACATCGATTGATATTGTACGTCAAAATAATGTTATGGTTAGCAATTATTTATTTCTTAAAAAGTAACATTTCAATATCTGCTTCTTTTTTCAAAGCTTGCTACGAATAACTGCATTCATTCCATTAATTAACAATAAAATATACAATCACTGATAACAAGAAAACTAAAAGATATAGGTATAGGGAATGCTAATACCAATCGATGTAGAATTTGATTCTGTATCTCATGATATGAAAATATACAGGGTGTTCCATTTACGAAAATTGAGTTTTGGGCAGTTAAACATAATGACATTTGACACCTTATTGTGACCACCCTATGAATTTTTCAGGGATAATTAGGATATGATTTGAAAGTGTGAACATTATACTCTTAAACGACATGTCACTTCAATCTTTAAATTTGAAATTGGCGTAAATACATTGTCTTAAATGAAAGGTCACCAAAACAATTTTTTAAATAAATTTGAAGATGTCTCAAAATCGGTTACATTTAGGTATAGCGAAGCCTTAACATATTTTATTTAAAATAATGTGTAGATTAGAATTCGTAATAAAAAGTATAGCATTCCATTTAAAATAAGAAAATTCACGGCGACTTCCGGTATAACCGGAAGTGACATAAAAGTGAAAATATTTTAATTTGAAAGATCACTTTCCCTTAGGGCTAGTGTACTAATTTTTAGACTTTTTGTATATTCCCTTCCACGAAAACTTCTAATAGGCCACTCTATTTGGGAGACCCTACGAACTATAAATCGTGTAGTTAGGAGTTTAGCAGCCCGAGGGCAGATAAACATTACTTTCCATCACATTTTTAGGGTTAATATGAGTTACTTTCACGTATGCTAGGCGAAAAATTATTTTCTTGTATTTCCGCAATTCTAGAGTCTAGGGTCACGAAATCAAATCCGAAAGGACACTTTTTTTAAATATTAATTTCAGCCTTTTCATGGCGCTGCTCTGAAATTAGTTTTTTCGCCTAGCATATGTGAAAGTAATTCATATTAACCCTAAAAATGTGACGGAAAGTAATGTCTATCTGCCCTTGGGCTGAGATACTCATAACAACACGATTTATAGTTCGTAACCTAGCGACACATTAACTTTCATTTCCGCGCTTTGACATTTCACAGAATTTTTCATTAAATGTTAGTTTTAAACAAAGTTTGAATTTGATTTAGGGCTAGGCGAAAAACAGTTGTGTTTCACACATGCAGAAACGCATTAGCAGCTCATAGCCGCGGGCTGCTAATTCTCACTTTCTGCCCGTGTGACACAATATACTATTTCGTAATACTTGAATGTTATTTCATTATAACTGCACTGTCTCCATGGTTGCTATGCTATCCATAACGGCGTGCCGGTTAAATTTTAATAGCCGTCTATTTGCTCTGTATCTCATATGTTGCTATAGTTACAACTAAATCACACTCATAATTCTGCCTACTTATCGAAATTTATTATTATGAATGCTTTTGCCAAAATAAAGATTCATTTCATCATTTAGTATTACGAAAACTGTAAAAAACATACGACCGATATGCATATAACGAACTCGGATAATTTATAGCCTCGGCCATAGAACTTATCCTCGTTCGTTATATCAGCCTAATACCGTTTTATACTATAATGGTTCAGCCACACTAACGGCAAATGTGCTGCCTAACGTCATTTTTAACGTCTAATTTGCCATTAATCAGTCGCTACACATACAATTATTGTCAAGTTAGACGTGAAAAATCACGTTAGGCAGCACATTAGACGCCGCGTGGCTCCGACAACGATAGTGTAGCGACGGATTATTGGCATATACGGCACTAATTTTGTAACGGCATTGAGAATGGCATTGCGCGCTAGACGATAGCTCGGCTGGCGGTTTTTGATACACATCAAACGAATTGCCGGCGAACGTATCGCATAGTTGTTGCCATAGATAAAGAAAGATATATGTGAGGAAGACAGAACATACATTTTTTGCACGATAACAGCGACATCTCGTGTTTTTAGTCACGTACTATCTTAGTTTTGATTGCAGGTTTCTTTCATTATTTCAAGTACTAATTTAAAATATAATTTTTGAATGTTAGGAAATGGAAAATGCTAAAATATTTGAATAGAACTCCTGTGATATTTGACATGTAAGATAAAGTTGCCAATATTCAAGTAAAATACCACTGCTGCAGCCGCTTCGGAGCGAAATGTGGGACAAATAATGACCTTAACCACCAATGTAAAATTTAGCGCATTAATTTTCTCGCGTTAATTGTCGGGTTCTTGTCCGTTAGAATGCCGTTAGACGTTAACGCAGATGTGTCCGAAGCATAACTGCACATTGCGGGAATCTGAAAAAAGTGACTAGAAAAAAAAATGTGATGGGCTGGGTTTGCAATCCTACGGTTATAAAATTCGATCAAATATCTTGACCACGAGAATTATTTATCGATAAAATATGTTTCTTTTCAAAAATATACGCATTTGTCAAAATCCAAATTATACAGAGTGTCTGTACAGGTCTTTACAAACACCTACCACTTATTCCTTAGACCAAAATAAGCCGATTGAAGTAAACTTACCTTAATACAAAGGTGCTTAGTTTGGGCGCTATACGGCTCTCAAGTTACAATTTTGAAATCGTTTTTTATTAAAATTTTGAAACGGCTTTTGCGATTTTTCTAAAATTTGGTACGTTGACGTAGATAAATGAGACAGATAAACCCATGTCAAAATTATGATTAACATCAATCCATAGGCGTAGAACGTGGGTTTTTAAATATTTGTACATTTCAAATTTCTACGCCAGTGGAAGAAAAGGGGTTTAAGTATAAAATTTAGATTGCGTAACTTATTTACTACAAAAAAGGTACTCGTGATAAGACTCGATTATTCTCATGGTTTTTGCGAAATTTGAATTTTAATAATTGGCAGTAAGTTTGACAAACGTTTATTAAAAGCAAATTTTTGCGAGATACCGGTATGATGCGTTATGGTTATAAGCGGTTATATTAATTTAACCCCCCACTACTAAGTTCGTGTGTTACCGCTTGATTCGAGAAAATGAAAAAAGTATGTATTGGTATGGTATATTTCAGGTGCGTGTAACAATTTGATATATTTATTTTAAAAATTCTGTCCATAATCACTTAAAAATGAACTACAGTGCACTCGCGCTTAACATGAACTTCCTGTATAACGTGAACACCTAAATTTTAGCATTGGCCACTGTCTAACGTGAACAGTGCACCTCGCTAACATGAACAGCTACTTTATACAGGGTCTCCCAAATAGAGTGGCCTATTAAAATATTATAGGGAAGGAAATATACAAAAATTCTAAAAATTAGTACACTGCCCTAAGGGAAAGCGATCTTTCAGATTAAAATATTTTCACTTTTATATCACTTCCGGTTATACCGGAAGTCGTCATTATCTTTCTTATTTTAAATGGAATGCTAAACTTTTCATTATAAATTCTGATTCTACACATTATTTTAAATAGAAAATGTTCAGGCTTCCCTATACCTAAATGTAACAGATTTTGAGATATATTTAAATTTCTTTAAAAAAAAGTTTGGGTAACCTTCCCTTCAGAAAATTGTATCTATGACACTTTCAAATTTCAAGATTCAAGTTAAATATCGTTTGAAAGTACAATCTTCAGGCTTTCAAATCATATCGTAGTTATCCCAAAAAAATCACGGGCTGGTTACAATATGGTGTCCAATGTCATTATTTTTAACTGCTCAAAACTCAATTTTCTTAAATGGAACGCCCTGTATATTTTTACATCATCAGATGCAGAATCAAATTCTTTGTTTCTTTTAGTTTTCCTGTTATTAATAATTGTTTACTTTAATGGCATATCTGGCTACAGTTAATCCAATTTTTCGCTGTAACTCTCGGCAAAACAACAATATGTTATTTATTTACTTAACACAAATAAACATACAAAACAATGAAATTAATAAAATAAATAAAATTAAATCCTAACATAAAAATCTGGATAATCAGATTTAGTTTTCATTGATCTAACGGATATTTCGTGAAAAATTGCGTTCAAATCTTCTAAATATTTTTTTTCTGGCATCGGTGGTAACTGGATATTTTTTGTTAAACTTTCTAAACGTTCTCCTAACAATTTTATCACATTCTCCATCAATGTAAAATAAATTTAGTAATTTAGTAAGCCTTGAAAATTATTTGGTAAAAGATGTGGTTTATAATCGTTATTAATATTGGTGCCGGTCCTCAAAAAGTAAAATAAAAATGAATAATTTTATTTATTCTAATGAACAATTATTAAATTTATTCTACATTCATGGAGAATGCGATAAAATTGTTGGGAGAACATGTAGAAAATTTAATTAAAAATACCCACAGTTACCACCAATGACGGAAAAAAAAATTAGAAGATTTGAACGCAATTTTTTAAGAAATGGTACAATCAGACAAAAGAAAACTAAATCTGCCCCTGGCAATGAAGAAAATGAAGTTTCTGTGTTAGCTTATTTTGAAGCATATCCGCGAGCGTCTATTACTGCTGCTGAACGAGACTTAAATGTCACACATTCTTCTATACAAAGAATTCTGCACAAGCATAAATTACACGATTTCAAGTTTACAACTGTTAATGCTTTGCAGCCACAAGATCTTGCACTTCGAATGCTATTTTGTCGAACACTTATGACACATTGATGAATTTTTAATAGGCATAATTCTCATGTATGGGCACAACAAAATCCACATGCTACCAAAGAGAGAGCATTTCAAAATAAATTTAGTTTTAATGTTTTTGCAATTTTAATGGACAATAAATGTTCCTATTTTATTTATAATGAAAATTTAAATTCCCGTCGTTATTTAGATATCTTAAGAACTGCTGTGATAAACTTTTTAGAAGATTTACCCCTTGGTGTTTACTTTAATTGTTGGTATCAACTGGATGGTGCTCCAGCACACAGCACTAACGAAGTGACACAGCAGATTAATGAAATTTTTGGAAATCGATGGATAGGTCGTCGCGGTCCGTGTAGGTGGCCTCCGCGATCCCCTGATCTTACGCCGTTAGATTTTTATCTTTGGGGCAAAATTAAATCAGATGTTTATTCTGAACCGGTAAATAATAGGCAAGATCTTGAAAATAGAGTTCGTAACAGTTTTAAACCCATTTGATATAAGACGGGCAACAACAGAAAGTGTTATATCACGAGTTAGAAATTGCCTTCAAATGAATGGCAGACAGTTTGAGCAAAATTTGTAGACTTTATAGAATGAAACATTAAGATGTAGAGCTAATTATTCCACTGTATCACATCTTTGGTGCTGTGGGTTCCGAGCTCCATCCAGATTTTTACGTTAGGATTTAATTTTATTTATTTTATTAATTTCATTGTTTTGTATGTTTATTTGTGTGTTAAGTAAATAAATATTGTTGTTTTGCCGAAAGTTATAGCGAACAATTGGATTAACTGTAGCCAGATATGCCTTAAAGTAAACAATTATTAATAACAGGAAAACTAAAAGAAACAGGTATAGGGCATTGTAATACTATTCGATGCAGCATTTGATTCTGCATCTGATGATGTAAAAAAATACAGGGTGTTCCATTTAAGAAAATTGAGTTTTGAGCAGTTAAACATAATGACATCGGACACCATATTGTAACCAGCCTAACCAGCCTGTGATTTTTTTTAGGATAACTACGATATGATTTGAAAGATTGAAGATTGTACTTTTAAACGATATTTAACTTGAATCTTGAAATTTGAAAATGTCATAAATACAATTTTTTAAAGGGAAGGTTACCCAAACTTTTTTTTAAAGAAATTTAAAGATATCTAAAAATCTGTTACATTTAGGTATAGGGAAGCCTTAACATTTTCTATTTAAAATAATGTGTAGAATCAGAATTTGTAATAAAAAGTATAGCATTCCATTTAAAATAAGAAAGTTAACGGCGACTTCCGGTGTAATCGGAAGTGATATAAAAGTGAAAATATTTTAATCTGAAAGATCACTTTCCCTTAGGGCAGTGTACTAATTTTTAGAATTTTTGTATATCTCCTTCCCTATAATATTTTAATAGGCCACTCTATTTGGGAGACCCTGTATACTACAGAAATTTACAACACAAGTCCAAAGAATAACTTTTTACTTCATTTTTTTCCAAAAATACATAATATGTAGTGCATATATGTACAGGGTGAGTTTTTTATCTTGAGACAACGCAATATCTCGAAAACTACACATCGGATCAAAAAACGTTGTGAATACAATTTGCTCGTCCCGAAGGGGCCTATCCAATGATGCCAATCGCAACCCCCCACCCCCTTCTCCAGCGGGTGGAGCTGGGGGCAACTTTCAAATCGCAAATAGGAACCACCATTTTTTATTGCAGATTCGGATTCTACGCCTCAAACTACGTAGGATTTGTCCAAATCTTTGTTTTGGATTCCTGACAGATGGCGTTGAATTTTTGCAAAGGTATAACGACGTGGACGTAGTAGGTTTCTGTTCCCATCGGGGTGCTTGTGAGTCCCCTCTTCTCACCATCGATGTGCTTGTTTTAGGTGAGTCCCCTCGCCTCTCACCATTAGGGGTGCTTGTTTGAGGCGAGTCCCCTCGCCTCTCACCATCGAGGTGCTTGTTTTAGGTGAGTCCCCTCGCTCTTACCATCGGGCTGCTTGTTTTAGGTGAATACCCTCGCCTCTCACTTTCGGGGTGCTTGTTTGAGGTGAGTCCCCTCGCCCCTCACCATAGGGGTGCTTGTTTTAGGTGAGTCCCCTCGTCTCTCACCATCGGGGGGCTTCTTTTAGGCGAGTCCCCTCGCCTCTCATCATCGGGATGCTTATTTGTAATATTTCGAGACGAGTTCCAAAGATATTGGCAGCGCGGCGTTCAAAAAGCGACAACTTTAATTTAATTTTAATAACTTGTGCTATTATTATTTTGATAAAATGTTTAACATAAAAGTTACGTCTTTTTTCCCGTAAAATCCAAATCTGCAATAAAAAATGCGGGTTCCCATTTGAGATTTGAAAATTGCCCCCAGCCCCACCCACTGAGGGTGGAGGTGGGGGATCGCGATTGGTATCATTAGGTAGGCCCCTTCGGGTCGAACAAATTGTATTCACAACGTTTTTTGAACCGATGCGTAGTTTTCAAGATATGGCGTTGTCTCAAGATAAAAAACACCCTGTATAAAGGTTGACAGTGATGTGTCATGTTTTTAATTGTTTTTAAGAGATGAAGACTGCATTTCGGAAACATGAACAATCGCGCAAAGTCCAAAGAATAACTTCTTACTTTATTTTTTTTCAAAAATACATAATATGTAGGACATAAATAAACGTTGAAAGTAATGTTTCATGTTTTAATTGTTTTTAAGAAATGAAGACTGCATCTCGGAAACATGAATAATCGCGCAAACATGAACACAGCTGGTTTTAATTAGTTCACGTTAGCGCGAATGCACTGTATACCATAAGCAGCGGTTAAGTAAGTACATCAAAGTGGAATTTTATTTTATTATAAGTTCTTTCGCGTAAAGAAAAACACATTTAATTATTCCCCACGTTATTTTCACAAATAAAATGCATTGCCTTATTAAGAAAAAATATAGAGGTGAACGGTATCCCACTGTTCCTAACAACTAACCTCACTTTATACTCATACCGCAAGTAACACACCTCGCGACCTGTGTTACATTCGGTATGTTATTTGACGCTCAATAATGACGTCATCTGAGATTCCCCTATGATATCTTTTCTCGCAAAAATGGAGTGGTATGCTTATGAATACACACACAAAGATACCGGTATCTCGCAAAAATTTGCTTTAAAATACAACAGTTTGAACAGTTTTCATGCAGTTTTTATTATTTGTATTAATGTTTTAGTTACTTAATTTAAACCAAATAACTTACGAAAATATGAATTTAAACAAATTAAGTTACTAAAACATGAATACAAATAATAAAAATGTCATAAAAAGTGTCCACCGTTTGCATGTGTACAATGATTTATACGACGAAGAAAATTAAATTGTATTCTTAGCATCATCACCTTTAAGATTATTTGTTGCATCTCGAATACGCCCTCTAACGATGGGGGGAAGAACTATTCAAGAGTTCTTCCCCCCATCGTTAGAGGGCATGGAGAATGTTGTCACATTCAGTCAATGATGTAATCTACGGTTCATTGTTTTGGTCTGTGATAAAACTATTGTCAAATTTAGAAAACCTAAACTATTATTAAGTTGGAAAAGATGCTGTAATAATTTAGAAAACTTAAATTTGCGTGATTTATCATGGCTGTACAATACAGGGTAATCAAAGTTACTGCCGCACTGTTGCCAAGATCGTTATTATTGGAGCTACGAAGTGGTTCAAATTAGCAAAATGAACTGTTTTCACTCAGGATTATAATAGTGGTATGAGAAAAACAATTGCGCATCGCATTCCCAAAATAATTGCACGTGTAATGTTTTTTTTAACGGAATACCCTGTATTTTTTGTTGGCAAATGAAAGATCATCAAATTATAAATACTAATTACTGTTTACTATTTTTCCTTAAAACGAATAATAAAGAAGTTATTGCGAAAGTTGTGTTCATCATTTACAATTTTCTTAACTTTATTTAGTTCATTGCATTGACAAAACTGTCTTAATAAAAAAAAATTGTTTCCGTTTCTTTTTGGTTTAGTATGCAAATAAAACAGTAAGTAAAGGCAACCCGCTTACTTGATTAGTAATAAGTAAAGGCAACCCGCTTACTTGATTTAAATTAAAAACATTAAATCTTTTAAATAATTTTTTATTTAGATATGAGTTGTGCTACATGGTTGAAACGAGAAAAAAAAAGTATTTAATCATACAAAAATTCAATATGGCGCCCATTTAAAATAAGAAAGTTGCTATCAATATCTTGACAGCCGCCATCTTGAATTTTATTTTGACTGTATTTTCAGCTGTATTTAAGTTCAATATGAACAAACTTTTCATGAATCACACAAAAACGACTTTCATCCTTTTTCGTTCTTCATATAATCAGAATTTAGAAATTAATTTAGATCTGAACGGCACAAATATAAAACAAGAATCGTATGTAAATTTTCTGGGAGTTACTCTAGATGAGAATTTAAATTGGAAAGCACATTGTATAAAACTTATAAAGAAACTAAACACCGTATGTTTCCAAATTCGTAACCTTAAATTCGTTTTGGGACACCATTGTGTCTTGTCATTTTATTTTGCCCAGGTTCACTCAAGACTCCTATACGGGATCTGTTTTTGGGGTAACTCAGTGTTATCTTCGGACGTTGCATAGCTAATATCCGATCAACAGAGTCCTGCAGACCATATTTTATTTGTTATAATATACTACCCTTAGCTTCTCTATACTGGGTGTCCGGTAAAGAATGGGCCATACTTCAAGGGTGGCTTCCTTGGATCAAAATAAATCGATTTAGATCAATTTATCTTAGTACAATTTTGCTTCATTAGAAAGTTATGGCCTTTCAAAGATAATTTTTTTATATCAATATTTTAGCAAAACTCGCTCATTTTTGGAGACATTTAATTATAATTTGGTATTTAGAGGTTTCTTGTACTGCTGAATCTGAATATCTGCTTATTTTTAACGTAACGTATAGAGGGCGCTCTAGAGACCCTGACATTCTCTTGTTTATTTTCGTACTTTTTTTTACGTGAATATTTTTAAAATATGTTTCGTTTTCTTGAAACGACATTTAATTTACTTTAAAAAAGGTATACTTGTCACATGTCGCTAAAGTACACCAGTTTTGAGAAAAATGGCTTTGAATGTGAAAATGTTGAATACTTACTACACCATTAATGCTACTGCAGGATGAAAAGACAATTACCTAAAGTTGCACTCCTTCGTAATTTACTTAAAATTGAAAAAATTTTACAATTCCACATTTAAATCAACGATACATTATGTAAAAAATTCTTATTATGTTTGCTATGGCCGCGTATTTCACTCATAGTTTAATTTTCAACTCCAGATTACTCCCATAGTAAATATTATAAAAACAGTTGTTCCCATGGAAATAAAGTGAAGATTAAAGTTAAACTGTAACTGAAATACGGGTCTATGTGCCTGATTCAACGTAGATCTAAAACAGTAATATTCAGCATTATCATATTCAAAGCCATTTTTCTCAAAAGTGGTATACTTTAGCGACATGTAACAAGTATACCTTTTTTAAAGTAAATTAAAAGTTCTTTCAAGAAAATGAATATAATTTAAAAAATATTCACGTTAAAAAAAAGTACAGCAATAAACAAAGGAATATCAGGATTTCGAGAGCGCCCCCTATATGTTACGTTAAAAATAGGAAGATATTGAGATTCAGCAGTACAAGAAACCTTTAAATACCAAATTACAATTAAATATCTCCAAGAATGAACGAGTTTTGCTAAAATACTGAAATAAAAAAATTATCTTTGAAAGGCCATAACTTTTTAATGAAGCAAAATTGTACTAAGATAAATTGGTCTATATCGATTTGTTTTGACCCAAAAAAGCCACCCTTGAAGTATGGCCCATTCTTTACCAGACACCCGGTATATTCTGGAATTACTGATGTATGTATACACAAATCGGAATACCTTTTCGAAAAATATAGATTTTCAGAATCATTACACGCGATACCGAAATTATTACAGAATTCCTTTACAGCACACTAACACAACTGTTAATTGCCCCTCAGTCATTGGCCCGAAATTGTTTAACCTGCTCCCTCTGCATCTAAAACAAATTACAAATGCCAACTTGTTCAAATCCAAACTAAAAAGAATTCTAATGGATAACTGCGTCTATTCTGAAAAAGAATTTCAAGAATTGATGGCATCTCTGTGACATGTTATTACTTTGTTTTTGTTTAAAATTTTATATATTATATATTAACTACTAAATTGTGATAATTTCACTATTTGTGATAATTTGTACACCATTATACTTAATTGTTTCCCTGACTTGTCCTATTTACAACTGTAATTCTTGGGACCAATAAATTTATTATTATTATTATTATGGTCAGCAAGTAATCCACATTGGATGATGGAAATTGATCATCAACAGAGATGGAGTGTAAATGTATGGTGTGGCATTTTGGATGACAAAATTATCGGGCCTTTTATTTTTAATGATCGTTTGAATAGTCAAATGTACTTAATTTTTTTAACAAATGATCTGCCAGTGCTTCTGGAAGACGTTTCTTTAGAAAAAAAGAAGAAACATGTGGTTCCAGAATGACGGGTGTCCAGCATACAATGTCCGCATGTTCAAGAAGTTGAACAACTACTTTCCTTATCGCTGGATTGGAAGAGGAAGTCTATTTCCATGGCCAGCTAGATCCCCAGATTTAACTGTTCTCGATTTTTATTTATGGGGAAGATTAAAAGACCTGGTTTTGAAGACGCGCCCTACTACACCAGAAAATATGGTTGAACGTATTTAAATTGCGATTTCAAGCATTTCAAGGGCTGAAATCGCAGCTGCTGTGTTCAGTACCTCCCGGAAAGTAGACCGCTGCACTTTAAATGACGGGAAGCACTTTGAACATTTATAAAATGTATTTATTGTTATTACTTTTATTTAATGACTGTTGTTCTTGTTTGTGTTTATTTGTTACCTCAATTATTATTTTTATTATCTGTTCCCAAAAACAATTACATGTTTTTAAGCAGATTGATGCTTTAACATTAATACAATTTCTATTTGCATTATTTAAAATTACTACTCGATAATAATTGTTTGAATTTTTTTGTTCCCTTAAATATCACCATTTAGATGTATACGATAATAACTCGCGAACGAAAAAAGATATCAAATTCAGGTTTTCACTAAAATGTTCGTTTTTTAAAAGCTTTGTAACCACATTAAAAGAAATATACCTTTCCATTTAATTTTTTAAAGAAAATTTACAAAAATTATTATCATTGCAAACAGCGCCCTCTAACTAATTTATGACAAAGTAGCCCAAGTCATTGAATACAAATTTTAGATCAGCTTAAAATTCTCTTTCAATCGGGCCTAAGTTCGTTCATTTTTGATAAAGGATATAGGTTATAAAATTTTTGAAATTAAATAATTCAACTCTTTCCTATGCTTTTATTAATAGCGATACGATAATAAGTTTCAAATCAGAGATCTGCGGCATTAATTCGACTTTCCATTGGCGCTATCAAAGCTGCCCCTTGTACTAAGACTTTGGTTAGTATTATTAAATTTTATTGTTGAGCCTATCGATTGCGCCCCCTTGTGGTCAAATCTGATACTTGAAAATATTTTCATTGAATTTCTCATGGTCACTTTAGACATAATTTTTTTTCCCGAAGCTCTAAGTATTATCGTTTTCTATATATCGGCGGTCGCCATCCATATTGTGACACCCGGTATATATCCAGCTATCATTTGAGCGTCCTTATATTGTCAATTTGCCTGTCATTTGGGTGTCCGAAGTAATTGAGCGTCTGTATGCGGACGCTCGATTGAATCCCATGTAAAAAAAAATTTTGGGGCATGGTGCAACCTGTCTATCATTTAAAAAATTTCTTTCTGGACGCCCGAATGATGATCAAATTAAAGTAAGTGTATATTTTTAGTTCGAGCGTATATCCACCTGTGGCGCTAGTGTCGTTTGCGTATATAGAAGCGTGTATAATCGGCTTTCACCTATAGCACAATAAGGCGTCCAGTAAATCTGCCAACACTGTTGTAATTGAAATGTGCTGCGGACGCTCTCTTGTTGTTCATATCATTTATGCAAGTGAATATTTACGACACTTTTAAAAGCGAATGAAATTATAAAAGTTGTTTATAATCTTAATGCCCTCCAAGTGTGTTACACAATGCAATACTGATACAACGCAGCAAGAAAATGCAAAATTTTCACATAGAAAATAGAAAATAGAAAAATTTGAATGGCTTCAGCCCCTGGTTACCTTTCTTGAAAACAGGTATAACCTAGTAGGCTGTGCAGGTTTTTTGTTCATACTTTAAACGGTACCTACACATTTTATTATTAGAAAATGTTAAATACAAAAGTTTTGTGGATTTACCTTAACCGCCAGAATTTACTTTTAAAAAGAACAAATGACAGTCGGAAACCTAACAAATGAGTTTCAACTTCGTTGCAAAATACTACGTAACTTTTTTATTAGAGATCCTGCCACTTTCATATTTTGCACATTCTTCTAAGGAGCAACTAAAAAAACAATCTGAGCACAAATTCGTTTTACCGGTGTCGGGGGCGGCGCGGTACTACGTAACATTTTTATTAGTGATCCTACCACTTCCTACTGAGATAATTCGTCGTACATTTTGAACTTATTGTGCATTGGCGCGCTCTTATGGAACTAATGAAACACCGCAAGAAAAATATAGGTTGGTGGTACTGTTCAAGTGTAATGGTGGATGATAAGCAGAGTGCGTATTAGTTTTTAAAGAATGTCCGACATAAGCTGTAACAATTCTCTCATTATTATTTAGTAAACCAATAAATATTTTTTCTAATACATTGTGTTACAATTCCAAAAGGTTATGTGCCCAGTTTACGTGAGAGACAATCACTACTTGGACTAAATAATCAGAACAAAACACGTGTTTGAGAGATCAGGTTAATCGTTAAAAATGAGTGAGTTTTTCGACGTCAGAAACTTAACAAAATTCAGTGGCGTGAATTTTCAAGCATGGAAATTCCAAATACGTGCGATCCTCATATCAAATGATATTTTGGATATAGTCGATGGTAGCGAACCGAAGCCGGAGCAAAATGCAGAGAAAAAGGTATGGATAAAGAAAGATGCCAAAGCCATGTTTATCATCTCATCATCTATGGAACCTACACAACTGGAGCACCTGTTAACTTGTGAATCGTCGGCGGATATGTGGCGAAAATTGTGTTCACTGCATGAACAACGAAGCGAATCAAACAAGCTATTATTAATGACCAAGTTTCACGAATATAGAATGTCATCATCAGATCCAGTGACTCAACATATTACTAAAGTAGAGAATATGGCACGACAACTAAAAGATCTGGGTGAGCAAATAACAGATGTCACCATAATGGCTAAGATCATCGGAAGCTTGCCAGTGAAGTTCAATTCGTTCGTTAGTGCATGGGACAGTGTGGAACCCGAGAAACAAACGTTGGACAATTTGACCATGCGCCTTATCAAGGAGGAATCCAGGATGACATCTACAGAAGACGTTAATAGTGCATTGACAGCTGTAAACATTAATAAAGCAGGTACCAATTTTATTAGTAAGCATGATAAAAGAAAGCCAAAAGATGACAAAAAAAAATGTAGAATGCTTTTACTGTCACAAAAAAGGCCACATGATTAAAGATTGCAGGAAAAGATTAAATTCAAGAAACAACACAGATTCAATTAATAGGCCTAACTATGACAATAATCGCCCGGGAAATACAAGTGCTTTTACAGCTGAAATTCGCTTCGATGTCAAGGACACTAATCAAAAATGGTTTTTAGACAGTGCTGCCTCAAAACACATGTCATTCCAGAGACAATGGTTTGTTGATTTTATTACATGTAATGATGATTATGTATCCTTTGGAGATGGAACAACTTGTCAAATTAAAGGACGAGGTACTATACTCATCAAACGCTATGTTGACGGAAAATGGTTTGATGGAAAACTCGAGAATGTATTGTATGTACCATCCCTAAGAAGAAATCTATTTTCAGTGGGAGCATGTGTTAGAAAGAATTATGATGTCAGTTTTAAGAACACTTCAGTATCCATATACAAAAATGATGAAGCCATGATTACAGGACAACTGCAAGAAAATAACTTGTATCAGATGAAACTGAAAGTAATCACAACTATTGAAGCAAATGCAACTACAACTTCACAATTGCGACTCTGGCATGAAGGCTTGGGGCATGTTGGACTTAAATCCCTGCACGAGTTGGTCAAGCAAGGTCACATTGATATTGGTCAAGTCCCGAAAGACATCGACTTCTTCTGTGAGGCGTGCCAGCTTGGTAAACAACATAGATTACCATTCAATGTTACTACTTCAAGAAATACAAAACCAGGTGATTTAATTCACACAGATGTTGGCGGACCCATGCAAGAAGAATCCATAGGAGGAGCCAGATTTTATGTTATCTTTAAGGACGACGCTACAGCCTTTACATACATCTATTTCTTAAGACACAAGTCAGATGTCTTTGAGAAGTTTAAAGAATTTGATGCTTCAGTAGAAAATAAATTCAGACGATCCATCAAGACACTCCGCTCGGACAATGGAACTGAATTCATAAATTATGACATGAAGAATTATCTTAGGTCCAGAGGTATCCAATTAGAGACGACAGCACCCTTTACACCAGAGCAGAATGGGTGCTCAGAGAGACAAAATCGAACTTTAGTGGAGAAAGCAAGATCAATGCTGCTTGCGAAAAATCTTCCAATAAAATTGTGGGCAGAAGCCATGAACACAGCAGTGTATTTGTACAACAGGACGCCATCTGCAACGAAGAAGAATATTATTCCATATGAGATGTGGACAAACAAGAAAATCAACATGAGTCATATAAGAGTGCATGGAAGTACATCTTTTGTTCATGTTCCAAAACAACTTCGAAGAAAATGGGATCCGAAATCAAGAAAGAGGATATTCGTGGGTTATCAATCAGAATCGAGAAACTACAGACTCTATGATCCTGACTCTGGGAAGGTAACTGTATCACGTGATATCACATTCCAAGAAGAAAATATCGATACTACTGTCTTACCTAAAAATGAACGTCTTTTACCACTGAATGATTTGTCAGAAAATGAAGAAAGAAATGAAATACAAGGAGAAAGAGAAGATGAAAGAAATGAAGAGAGCGAGAATGAAGATATACAGAAGAAACGAATGAAACATATGGTACTCGACTTCGAGATAGAAATAACTTGAAGAAACCATCTAGATATGAATTGAATCTCGTCGAGTATACTGAACCACAAAATTATGAAGAAGCAATTTCAGGTCTGAACTCAAAGCAGTGGACAAGAGCGATCGAAGAGGAGTTACTAGCTCATCAGAAGAATCAAACGTGGAAAATGGAACCCTTGCCAGATGGTAGATCAACTATTGGATGCAAGTGGGTTTTCAAAATAAAAAACTCCTCATCAGAAAAGGCACCAAGATTTAAAGCCCGACTTTGTGCGAAGGGTTACACACAGAAAAGCGGAATCGACTACGAAGAAATTTTTTCCCCGGTTCCCCATTCGTACATTGTTAGCCATAGCAGTGCAGAAGAATTTGAAATTTGCGCAGTTTGATATAAAGACAGCCTTTTTACATGGTGAACTAAAAGAAACAATTTACATGGAAGTGCCCGAAGGTGTCGTGAGTAAACAGAATCGTGTTTGTAGACTTTTAAAATCGATCTATGGCTTGAAACAAGCTTCTCGCCAGTGGAATAACAAATTTGATTCTTTTTTGAGGCGTTATAATCTTGTTCCAAGTTCAGCAGATCCATGTATTTATCGAGGTTTCATTAAAGATGGTTATGTATTTTTAGTTCTGTATGTGGATGATGGATTATTATTAGCCGAAACACAAGATGCAATCGATGAAATTCTGAACTCCCTGAAAGATTCTTTTGAAACTACAGAACAAAATTTGTCATCCTTTGTTGGCTTGCAAATCATTCATGACAAAGAAAACAACTCAATTTTTATTCATCAAAAGGATTATATCGAACGCATCCTTGCTCGTTTTCAAATGATCGATGCTAAACCTGTAAGTGTACCTATAGATCCACATTCAATTGCTTCGCTGATGGATGTTGAGAATAATTCTAACAATGAAGATAAAAATTTTCCGTATAGAGAAGCAATTGATCATCGATGTTTTTGGCACAATTATCTCGACCCGATATAATGTTTGCTATTAGTTTTTTGAGTAGATTTTTAATTTGTTACACTGAAAAGCATTGGAACGCCATAAAACGAGTTTTTCGGTATCTTAGAGGCACCACGCACTTAGGTATCTGTTACAGAAAATCAGAGTGCAGTAAAAATTTATTAGGATTTGTCGGACGCCGATTTTGCAGGCGATACTTTAACTCGTCGTTCTACGACGGGATATATTTTTTGCTTATCAAACGGACCTGTTTCATGGTGTTCACAACGTCAAAGACTTGTATCACTAAGCACAACAGAAGCAGAATATATTGCTGCTAGTACAGCAGCTAGAGAACTCATTTGGCTCAGACAACTCTTATTAGATATTGAATGTCCATGTGAAAAAGCTACATTTTTGCAAATAGATAATCAAAGTGCTATAAGACTGGTGAAAAACCCAGAACTTCATAGACGTAGCAAACACATAGATATTCATTATCATTTTATTCGAGAAAAATTCGAGAATGGAGTTTTAAACGTTAATTATGTCACTTCTGAAGAACAGTGCGCAGACTTTCTGACGAAAGGACTTCCACGTGACAAACTCATGTATCTTTTAAGAAAAATTGGTATGTGTAAATTAGATTCAAATGCACTCAAATAGTGGGAGTATTGAGATAATTCGTCGTACATTTTGAACTTATTGTGCATTGGCGCGCTCTTATGGAACTAATGAAACACCGCAAGAAAAATATAGGTTGGTGGTACTGTTCAAGTGTAATGGTGGATGATAAGCAGAGTGCGTATTAGTTTTTAAAGAATGTCCGACATAAGCTGTAACAATTCTCTCATTATTATTTAGTAAACCAATAAATATTGTTTCTAATACATTGTGTTACAATTCCAAAACTTCCATACTTTGCACATTGCTTCTAACGAGCAACTAAAAAAACAATCTGAGCAGAAATTCGTTTTATCGGTGTTGGGGGCGGCACGATACTACGTAACTTTTTTATTAGAGATCCTGCCACTTACATATTTTACATGTTGCTTCTAAGGAGCAACTAAAAATACAATCTGAGCACAAATTCGTTTTACCGGTGTTGGGGGAGGCGCGGTACTACGTAACATTTTTATTAGTGATCCTACCACTTCCATATTTTGCACATTGCTTCTAAGGAGTAACTAAAAAACAATCTGAGCACAAATTCGTCATATCGGTGTTGAGGGCGGCGTGGTACTATGTAACTTTTTATTAGAGATCCTCTCACTTACATATCTTGCATGGTGCTTCTAAGGAGCAACTAGAAAGACAATCTGAGCACTAATTATTTTTATAGATGTTGGGGGCGGCGCGATACTACGTGACTTTTTTATTAAAGATCCTGCTACTTATATATTTTGCAGTTTGCTTCTAAGCAACAACTAAAAAGATAATCTGAGTACAAATTCGTTTTGTCGGTGTTGGGGACGGCGCGGTACTACGTATGTGTATGAGTTTACTTAAATTTTTTTGCAAAAAAGTTTCATGACTAATTAAAGTAACTCGATTTTTCATAGCCAAAATGGTATTGATCTTTTGCTTTAAGGGATGGCTGTCATGGAAACTGATAAATCTCCCCGAGAAAGTTGGTTTGTTGTACCAATCTAGTAAAATATTGTTTTCTGAGTCTCTTACGACTTTGGTGTCTAGAAAGGGAACACTGTTATCATTTTCATTCTCTACAGTAAATTGAATTTGACTGTTAAAGTTGTTGAAAACCATTAATATTTCATTCTGTTTATTGTGAGGTATTGCAGTAATCAAGTTATCAACATATTTATATAGAAATGGAATTTGGAAAGATAAACGTGGAACGCAATCTTCTAGCAAGTGATCCATTACAATTTGAGCAATAATGAGGCTAATGGGTGAGCCCATAGGCTCTTTGTTACTTTATTTTAGTAATGCTGGGTTAACGATTTAATCGAGGAATTAATTTGAGCCTAACATTTGTTTACACATGTGACTAATTTTAAAGTCTCCTTTAAATTCCATTATGAAACTGGCCCTAATCATAACACTCAATACTTGACAGCACAGAACACTTATTTAAAAAATGCGAGTTCCCATAGTAACCAAGCACGCGACGCACGATACCTATAAACCAACCACAACAAACAAAGCAGTAAAATCTTGGGCGGTAAATTCAAATCCTTAATACAGATTGGCTGCTTAATGACCCCTTGCCGCACGCCTCCGTAGTGGTCAACATACTTTTACGTTGCTACTTTCGCAATCCCACCTTCACTCCCATGGTGTCTACCTTCTTCTTGAAAACATATCAAGGTTCTATGCTTAATTGCGTTCGTCAGGTTTCTTTAAGACAGGAGGAGATTCCTTCAGTTCTTGAATTTTATTAGCATCTGATGTGGTAAATATGGAGTTCTTTATGTAAGACCACAAGAAAAATCAATCACAATAGGCGTTTTCCTGTTAGCTCTGAATTTTGCGCACTAAACACAGTTGAGTTTTAAACTCATGAGCTTCGAGTACAAACTTACGGGAACGTATTTGTAGAGGCTTGACATACAAAAATCGAAAATGAATTTTAAAAATTATTTAATTAAGTGTTTTGTTAAAATATTTGACAGTAATTATTTTTCAATAACACGTATTTGTTTTGTAGTCATCTTGTAGACACCGTATCAGGGCAGAATTCAAGGTGGGGGAACATGTGCTTCGAGCACAGAAATAATAGGTGGTGCTTCAGGGGACAGGGGAAGGACATATTGAGCGTAAAATGCGAACATTGGAACGTCAATTGGAAAGTGCGCTTCGCGAATTGGGTAACGGGAAAGCAGCTAAAGGGTTAAATAACAGGACCTCGGACGTTAAGCAATTACAGTGTCCCGACTAATAATTCTGTCTCCAAAAACTTCTTCAAAGCACCTTGCCACAGAATACGTCTAATTTCCATCAATTTTTGCACAGAAATGTACAAAATACTTGCCAAAATATTCCAAAAAAACTTCGAACAGTTTTCGAGTTTTGTTGACATAAGGTTAACCGCCGTCAACTTGTCAAAAGTCGATTTTAAGCGATCCACCGGTATTTACCGGTAATTATCGGTCCTGATATTTGTAGTTTTAGCGGTTCTGGTTATACAAATTGCCCTTGAATAACGTCGTCATTTCGCCCTTGCAACGTCATTATTTGTAACCGGTTAATGCCACACTTCGAAGCTGTTTTCTAAAAGTGGTTGTAGTTGTTACGTTTTGTGGTTATGTGTGAAGTGGTCGTATACACAACACAACTGTGTATTGCTTTAGTTAGAAATGGGTTAGATTAGAAAAAGATTTCTGGGATTCTGGGAGCTTCAGATCAATTGAAATTAATAGGTAACTGGAAATGCAGTCGTCAACGTCAAAATATGAGATACAAATCAATGTTGAAGGCCATGATTATAATGTAGTTGTCGATGATTTAGAAATGGCTAATTTACTCCTAAATGGTAAATATTGAAGTAACAAGCGAGAAAACATAAATCCAATCCAATCAAACTTAGTGCTAACACAATTTATAAATGTGTGAAAATTTTTCAGTTGTCATAACCTACAAAAATTGAATTTATGATTGATTGTCCTGTATTTTTAAATTATATTACTCTTACTAATTGCATGGAAATTCAATTCAAAGAATAAATTTTTCATTTGAATCGAAACGCTCCAGATTACTCACTGCATCTTACGTTGCAATCTGAGTCTGAACCACATCTGAACGTTCAAATACAATTTGAGTGTTACAAGCAGGGTTGGGACGTAGATAACAAGACGTATAAATACGCATAAATTACCCGTATATTTTGTAATTAACTACGCCGTAAAAAATGAATTACATAATTACTTTAATAGTTACGTTGCTTTCTATATCTTCATTTTCAGGTTATAATTAATTATTTATAGACAATCTAATATCTATTTTGATGTAAAACTGTTGTATTAAAAAACATCAACTGATCACAACTACAATTTACCCATTTTATTTAAGCGAAAAAGTTGGTTATAATTGTTAAACCAAACAATTTACCTGTCTATTCAAGCGAAAACGATTGGTTATATTTTTAGGGCAAAAGCAATGAAATCAAAAATAACCAAGGGAATAACTCATTTCATAACCGGTAGATCGCTTAAAAAACTAAAGTTGAAATATAAATGAAGTTAATCTGACATACGTTCCTGACAACAAAAGCGTGTCATAGCCTTCTTGACTGTTTTTTTTTATTTACAGTTGGTTCTTGTCCGATGAAATTTGTATCACAAAATCTTCTAAGCGGACACTAAATCGCGCAACTATACACTTTACGTTTCGCAGTCGTTCGACTGCTTCGTCAGAATGCTCGTTATTTACTTTATAAAAACCATAGCCGAATTTGTGTAACTATTGTTGGGAACATTTCCTAGATACAATTAGACCAGTTTTTTCATTCCATTAGGACTGAATTCCTTTTTGAAGTAGCCTGCCTTTGGCGTTTGCAAATTTTAGTGACTATTTAATTAATCTGTCATTTAATGTTCATTAACGAATGGAAAAACTTAATTTTAGTCATTTCCATGGTTACAAAAAAATTGCAGCGGACTAGTAAAAATTACATCGAATATTGTACTAAAACGGGTCTGAGGGATTTGATTTATTAAATAGTCCTCCGATTACGATTCATAGTCAATGGTATGCAGATCATTTTTGCGGTGGTGTCACTCATGTCAACGGCGTTTTCGAATTCGATTCGAGCAAGCACTCGTCAAATTCGTACCCCAGCGCTGTTGACATTCGTAGCACCACCACAAAAATAATCGGCATAACATTGACTATTCATCGTATTATACATCGTGGAAAATAAGTAGCGGATAAAATCCATAACTCTGTTAATGTTTGTGATAAAGCAAAAATCTAAAAGATGTATAGCGATTTAAATTACAGCGCATATGAAGAATTCATTTTCAGAGATTTCCATCAATTTTTTTTAAAGTTGTGACGTTATCAAGATTTTTTTAAATGACAACCTATATATTTTTTTTGTATCATAAATTCTTTTAACCGGACACTAAATCGCGCACAATACACTTAACGTTTCACCATCGTTCGACAGCTTTGTCAGAAGTGAAAAATATAAACAAGTTGTCAAAATAAACAAGGTTGTCAACGGAAACTGTTTCAGTGGGATTTTTTTACCTGTATAAAATTTTCATATATCTATAAAACATACAGGGATTTTTTCTTTTTTGTATACATAGTACCTATGTATACTTTTATTAAAAAAACAGGTCAACGCATTGCTTTACTGTAATCGTTGCAGCCTAGAAACATCAGCATTGTGTTAACTTTGATTTTAAGCTTTATTTTTTGGAAAAGTCAAATTATTATTGACAAATTGACAGCAATCAGTTTAGACCAATTTCGAGAATTTAATGTAGGTAAAAGTGATTTTCAAAATGTATAGCAAAGACCAGAAAATAGAAATATTAATGTGGTACCAGAATGGGAATAGCTTAAGAACAGTTAGAGACTTATTTTCTACAAAATATCCAGAAAGGCCTATTCCTTGTATTAGAACTATTCAAACCATTATTAAGAAATTTAAATCAGAAGGTTGCATAATAAATTCCCATAAGAAGAGAACAAAACCCAAACAGTATTGACTGAAGAAATGAAATTGAATATTTTATGCTTTGTCGAGGAGAAACCAATAACGTCATTACAAGAAGTAGCTAGACATTTTAATGTGTCTAAAAGTTCCGTATTTAAAACCCTTAAAGGATTTAAATACAAAGCTTATAAATTTTCAAATCACCAACAACTATCTGAAGAAGACAAAGCAAATAGAACAGATTTTTGTGAAAATATGTTTAATTTGTTAAATGAACATGAAGAGATTTTAGAAAAGATTATTTTTACTGGTGAAGCAACTTTTACTTTAAATGGAGAAGTCAATTCTCAAAATTTTCGGAAATTGAAAATTTGTCTATCGATGAGCCATGGTTTCAAATGGACGGAGCCCCTCCACATTCCACAAATGCTGTTAGAAACTTTCTAAACGTTAGATTTCCGGAACGATGGATAGGAAGGTACGGCCCCATACCCTGGGTACCGCGTTCTGCAGACTTATCGCCTAACGATTTCTTTCTCTGGGGCTATCTAAAGTCAAAAATTTACATCAATATTCAAATGCAAAATTTAAACGAATTAAAAGAAAGGATAAGTAGAAATTGCAATGAGTTGAATCCTGACTTTCTCAGAAATGCTGTGCGTGCTTTTCAAGATCGCTTAGCTTACTGTTTGCAAGTAGAAGGTGGACATTTTGAACATTTGTTATAACAATTCCTAGTCTAATTTCTATTTGCGTTAGAGTTAATAATATCTTGTTAAAATCGTCATTAAAAATTTTAATATTCAAATAAGTTTGTATCTTATTCATCAAGATTTTTTAAGATAAGAATCTCTAGTTTGTGACAAGTAAAAAAAACTTTAATACCATCTAACATGTGTTTTTTTTTAAATGCCATAAAGGTTGGCCATGAAAATTAAAACTCATGTCGTAGCTTGGCATCTAACACATGCCAAATCTGAAAATTTAAAGTAAATGAATGGAGCTAAGACATGAAGTTTCTTTTTCACAGCCACCCTTTATGGCATTTTAAAAAAAACACATAGTAGTATCATCTACATCTACAAAATATCTAGTATTTTGCTAGTGTCCTAATCACCGAACCACAAACGGTTTCTCCAGTGTCGTATTTTTTGAATTCATCTAAATGACGTCTTTCTGACCTTAGAAAGGCACCTTTAATAACAAAACAAAGACATGTAGTAAGTAGAGGTTAGCTCCATTTGTGGCACTTTTAGGAAATCTTGCACCAAACAAAAAATATTTTGAACAAGAAAATGGACTTAACACAAAAATACCAAAAATGGAGCTAACCGCTTCTTGTTGCTGCAGGTCCTTCATTCCTTTTTTCCGTCTTTACTGTACATATTGGTTTAAAGAAAGTTTTGATTCAAAAAATTAAAAATTAATTGCTACTAATTTGACATTAACTGACATTAATAACTTGATTTTTCACAGCTGACTATTCTTACCAAAAATTACACAACGCGTTGACTCGTTTTTTTTTTTTTTAAGTATACATAGGGGGTATGTATACAAAAAAGAAAAAATCCCTGTATACCGTCTGTCTTATGAAAAACGCACGACACTATAACTCTGTTATTAATGATCCGATTTCAATAATTCAAAAAGCACATAAGACTAGATTAAAAATACCACACGAAGATAGCATTTTAGATTTTTTTAAATATGACATTTTTGTCAGGCGATAGTCAACTTTTTTTTTTCAAATGGCGGCAGATATATTTTTTTACTCAGTTTGATAGAGATTTATTTTCTGAATTCAATTATTTAAAAATCGATTTCGAAATATCAAATTTGGGGAGGGGGGGGGGGATAATCGAAAAACTTTCGGAAAAGTGAAACTCACCGTGCGAGTACTCAAATTAAAGGTGTCAAAGAGGAAAATCAGATAATCGAAAAATCGAAGGAGGAAAAATTAATGTTCGATTTCACCAACACGGATTGAGAATAGCAGTCGGTTTAATTCTAGTTTACCCTATTATTTTCTTATAAATGACTCAGAATTAATCCGAGTGGTAATGTCAAATCGCTTTGGTGAAATCGGACATAAATGAATCTTAGTCTATACCGTTGATAAGGTCTCTCGGACACGCTTAATTTGTTACCAAACACGACGTGGTAACGATGCGCTTTTTGAACCCATTTAATCATCTCTTCCTCGCTATAGGCGAATAATTCTCGCCAAGTCGTTTAATTTCAGCTTGATTTTGTAAATACTGTAGGGAAATAATTTCGCTTTTTATAAACAAAAATGAAGTGTGCGATGGAAAAAAGATTGAAAATTTTAAAAATTTTATAATTATAAATATTGCACAAAATGTCCCCCGTCTTGTTGAATACATAGCTGACACCTTCTAGTTACCCCTTGTATTGCATTTAAGATTAAATTGAGAGGTATCTCGTGACAAGTACGGATAATTCTCTGCCTTAAAATATCCTCATTTTCGGGTGGTGTTAAATAAACATGAACATCGCTCCATAACCAAAAGTCGAGCAGTGTAATATCAAGTGAACACGCAGGCCACCGAACTGGCCCTTATGTCAATACAGACTAATGGAGCGATTCTGCTCATATCTGTAGCAACCATAAGATCTGTAAGCCTGTAAGTCAATTATTAATAGGTGGAACTTTGAAGTTCTCCGTATGATACGATTTCTTGTACGTCTATAAGATAATACCACAGAGACTTACGAGTAATCCAAGGACCTTAGTAGAAATCATACCTTCCACAGAACTTCAAAATTCCACTTTTAAATAACTGAGTTACAAGTTTACAGATCTTACGGTTGCTACAGATACGAGCAGAATCGATACAGAAGATTCATTTATGTTTGATTTCACCAAAGCGATTTGACACTACCATTCGGATTAATTCTGAGTCATTTATAAGAAAGTAATAGGATAAATTAGAGTTAAACCGACTGCTATTCTCAAATCGCGTTGGTGAAATCGAATATTACTTTTTCCTCCTCTCGATTATCTGATTCTCCTCTTTGAGACCTTTAATTTGAGTACCCGCACGGTGAGTTTCACTTTTCCGAAAGTTTTTCGATTATCCCCCCCCCCCAAATTTGATATTTCGAAATTGACTTTTAAATAATTGAATTCAGAAAATAAATCTCTATCAAACTGAGTAAAAAAAAATATCTGCCGCCATTTGAAAAGAAAAAGTTGACTATCGCCTGACAAAAATGTCATATTTAAAAAAATCTAAAATGCTATCTTTTTGTAGTATTTTTAAACTAGTCTTATGTGCTTTTTGAATTATTGAAATCGGATCATTAATAACAGAGTTATAGTGTCGTGCGTTTTTCATAAGACAGACGGTATAGTGAATAGTGTATCTTTTGCTGCAAGCGAATTTGTAGCCGCGATCTAAAGGACAGAAATATATCTTCGGTCTCTCAGAGCGACAATGTGCTTACTACGCATGCTCAGCATTATTGTTCGCGCGCCTAATACCTCAAACCTCAATACCACACCGACGCGAAACTTTCGCTGCCGTTACTGTTGCGAAACCGCAGCGGACCAATATACACAGCGGTATATGGACCTGCTCACATCGGGACGCGCGGATTCCACAACGGTCGCGGCAGTGCAGCGTTGTAATTGTCTGACGCTGCTTGCACGGTTTTTTCCGCCGCCGCTGCAGTTTCGCGTATATTACAAATGGCGTTAATAGAAAAATTAATCGAAATTGTTAAACTGTATCCAATTATTTACGATTTAAGTCATGAAGACTACAAAAATATGAGGAAAAAGGACAAGGTTTGGGAGCAGAGAGGGTTAGAGCAAAAAGAAAATTGTAGATTTGCTTATATATTTTTAAATACCGTATGTTCAATCGAAAAAAAAAAAAACTGTACCAGGCTTTCAAAGTATATCTTAGTCCATATACAGACGAAAAAATCGCGTGAGCACTACGAAACTTTCGCGTTGGTGTGAATACCAAGTTTCGCTGCCGTACCGCCAGCGAATTTTTCGCAGCGGAAAGTTTGCGTCGCGAAAGTTTCGCGTCGGTGTGGGGAGTCCTTTAATCTTAATCAAGTTGATTACTGGAGGTGAATCCATCGTTATATTGCACATAACCTTACTTGTATTATCTTCAATCACAGATTTAGAAGGTACCGCTGTAGATTTTAATTTAATAATTCCTCTAGCTTTTCTTGCATTTATGTCAAGAAAATCGTCTTCCTTAAAATGCTTAGAACATATTCGAATATTCGTAAAGACTTCACATTTATCTTCAGGGGTTAAATTACACGCTTGCAACCATGTCTTTCTGATGAATTCATTTTTTGGAAACCTACATACAGTAAATAAATAATTAGAAAATGCACAATTCTTTAACAACTCCAAATCTAGTATTTATCGACCACAAACATTTGCGGACAATAATACATTTCTTGATATGCAAATACTTTTTATAAGCACGATTATACAAGAATTTATAGCAATAATTATACTTTCCGGTGATAACTAACATAGCTTTCGAGTCACACAAAAAACACGTGTATTTAGAATTCATAATTAATATGAGTTAGTATGCCACGGGCCATATTTTTCATAAACATTTTGTTCTTAGCATCAAAATCAGCAATTAACTTGTGTTGGTAACAATTTAGGGTTTCTGTTTTCAAGATTTTCTTGTTTTTAAAGCGTAAAAAGGTAGACGTCCGAACCATTAGTTGCCAGCAAATTTTATGAATCAATCAAATTAATTGTATTAAGTAGACATATCACACTCAAAAGTGACACAACTCAAATAATTGCATTTTGAATTTAGAGCAGTTTACTGTAGTTTCCTCTTAAACAGGTGGACACTCTGTAAAAAAATTATATGTTTATCCCATGTCCCACCAGAGATATCATGCTTCAAACTTTGAAAAAATCGCAAAATTTTTAATAAGTTATAAAAATTAAAGGGCACATTTATCAGTGTTATGACTCTGAATAGTATATGTAATTGTAATTAAAAAATCAACTGTGATATATCATCCCTTCATCACAAACTTAGGCTCCAAAAAGTGGCATTTGTTAAATTTCGTTGCCAAACTTTAAGGAACATTTTCACCTATAAGGAAACAAATAAGGCTAATTAAAGAGGAGGAAATGCTGAATAAAATGGTTCTTGTTGCAGTGTTCTAGCATAATCCAGTCCTAGGAAAAATAAGTTTACGTTAACGTCTGCAAACTCCCTAATTGGTGCGCGTTGCAAAACAAAAATGGCCACCACAAACAAACGGGTTGAGATAAAAATTTAATAACATCATTTTTGTACTCCCAGTACGTATGACAATAATATATAAAAATATTTAAAATGGTCAAGCAACCTTCATTGGATCACTTCATATGGAATGACCCTATATTATGTTACTCATTTGGGTTGTACTATGAGAGCAACAATGATTGACACGTGTGAAGTTGCAGTTGTTCCAACCTTATATCGAAAATGTGTTCCACTTATCAATATTGTACCAATATTTACTTCCATGCATGTCAAACGCTGTCAAACGTAAGTGTCATTGACCTTTCAGTAGCGCACATACGTACATACAAGTTCTCCCTGGTTTTAGTCATTTTGTGTTTTCTTTTGTAATAACAAAGTCTTTCTTAAGGCTCTGTTTTAGTTGTCTAACTAATCTGGTACGTAAAACTGTTATAAACAAAGTAGAAAAAAATCTTATATGTGCTTTATTTTTAGTTTAAAATGTTTACTGAAGAACATAATAAGTTTATCTTAGAAGCGTATTTTCGGTCTGGTGAAAGGGATCAGGATGGTAATTGGCAGTATTCATTCATGTCTTGCTTTCATCAGTTTCAAGAAGCTTATCAGGATGAAGATATTACACAAGATACGTTCCGTCAACATGCTCACCGTATTGTAGATCGGTTCCGTGAGACAGGCAGTGTATGTAAAGGAAAATCCTCTGGTAGATCTAAAGTACTAACAGAAGAAGTTGTAGAAGACATCAGGCAAAGAATGTTAGCCAGTCCTAAAAAACCCATACGAAAACTGTCCCTTCAAACAGGAATTTTAAATTTTTGAGTTTTGTTGTCATGCATACTCTAATGTATTATTTCAGGTGTATCTTATGGCTCTTGTCGCACTGCTTTGAAGAAAGACTTACATATGAAGCCATATAAAGTAAGCGTTGTACAAGAACTTTTGCCTCCAGATTTTCAGAAGAGAGTGAATTATTGCAACTGGTTCAACAGACATTTAAATGACGACAATATTCTTGATTTAACGTTCTTTAGTGACGAGGCATGGTTCCATTTGGATGGTTACATTAATTCTCAGAATTATCGTGTATGGGCAACAGAAAATCCACATGAACTTCACGAAAGAGGTCTGCATCCTGTTAAAGTTGAATGTGTGGGTTGCAATGTCACGAAGAAGAATTATTGGTCCCATCTTCTTTTACAATAATATAAATGCTCAAAATTATCAGCAGCAACTATTACGTCCTTTTATTGAACAATTGCATGATGATGAATTACAGTACGGCTACTTCCAACAAGTGCAACAGCCCATAGAGCAGGTGCTACGTTGGAATATTTACGTGAATTTTTGATAATCGCATAATTAGCAGACATCTTTGGCCACCAAGATCGCCAGACTTAACACCATTAGACTATTTCATGTTTGGTTATTTAAAAACAGAATATTTAGAAATCGTATACATACTGTAGAAGAACTGGAGCAAGCTTTGAATAATGAAATAAATTCAATAACACCACAAATTCTTCAAAAATGTTTTTAACAATATGAAAACTAGGATTAATTTGTGCTTAGAGTTTAATGGGGAACACTTTCAACATTTTTGTAATAATATTAATAAATGTGTTCTGAGTAAGTGCATTTCAAGTATGTGGTTTATTTTTAGTGTTGTTTAAATAGTGTTTCTACTAGATATTTTTGCATGGGTAAATTGTGCTGCTCTTTATGTCTACAAATTAATGTGCAATATTTTCAACTTTATATTGATTTACGTATGTATTTTTTATTACTTGATTGATTTTATTATGTTGTAATTCCTTAAACAGTGTGTTTAATACATAGTTTTTTTGAGTGTATTATTTTAAGAAATAGAATTTAAAGCACGAAAGAAAGCATGTACAGAATATTTTATGAAATAAATTTGGAACTTGATTTAATTTAAATGCAATAAGGAATCCATAGACATTTTCAATTAATAACAATATTAATTTTAATTTAATTCCACTTTATTCATTGAATTTGGTCGTTTTAACAAATCACAAGTCAAAAGATGACGTAAAAATTTTTAAGAACGCCACTGAATGTAGTTGTGGTTAATGTAAATACATAGTATGCGGCAAATACCCTATTGGTATGGAACGGCACACGTCAGCCATTTTTGCTCTCCCTGTATAATGAGACTTATTATAACATTAGTTATATAATAAAAAATAGTATCTTATAATACAGGTGCATAAGAAAGCCTTTAAGTCATGCGTGACGGGTTTAAAAGCGCGACGTGCATCGGAGCGCTTTTAACAGTGCAAGTGTTTTAAAGGCACGTGTATTATACGATATTTTTTATTATACCTCCGCTAAAATGTCAAAATTAGAACGACATTAAAATTTAAATTCATTTTGTAAAGTTGCCTGTGGATCGGATTTTGAATCGTTAACGTGGAGATTGTTGCCCGATTTCACCAAAGCGGATTGCGGATTAAATCTAGTGTCAACACTTAGAATATGACTTACCACTACGTTGTCTAACCCCAAATGTCACATTATAAACACTTAATCCGAGTGCTAGTGTCAATCCGCGTTGGTGAAATTCACCATAAATGTGTTGTTCCCTAGGCAACTTTAAAACACGGCGTGCTTTAATCGCCATTTTTCGCACGTTTTTTAGTTTTAAAAACAGGGATTTTGATGTAGGTATAATAAAAAATATTAATTATTATTATGCGATTACTATGGATTTGCGCTATAACTAGACTATTGCGATTTTCGCTTACTGATGGTAAAGACTGATGGCTTCCGACAATATTTTTTAAATTAATAAAAATAAAAACCACATTGCAGGCGTACATAAAACGTATATTACAAGTGGGATAGTGCATCATTAATATAATATTCGTGTCACAAAATCTTTTAAGCGGACACTAAATCGCGCACTATACACTTACTTACCAACTGTAAATAATATTATAATAGGTTTTATTAGATATTGTAAGTATATTATCATTTATTATTATAATGTATTATATTTAGATTTTATTTTTAGATTTAATTTTATTCTACTGAAGATGCCTCTTTAGGCGAAACCGGTCTGGATAAATAAAATTAAAAAAAAAAATGTAGAAAAAACTCGGCATTTATTACCTTTATTTTCAGATTATAAACCGACGCGTGACGATTATAATTACTGGATGAAAAATGCGCTTTAAAAATGCGGATGAGTAAAATAATGACATCATCGTCATCCATCGTTTTATTTTTCGCATATTTCACCCTCACAAGTAATAAATTGCCTTTCCATTTCCTATTAAACTGGATTAAGATCAATTAAACTAAAGGAATTTTAAAATAATGTAGTATTTCATTTACTGTTTGTACAGTTTAAAATCAGCCGCATTACGTAATCAAACTAGGGAGAATAAAATAGCTGTTAACTGATATGTGCTCACTACCATTATGACAGATATTAATTCAATTATGAAATTCGGTCAAGCAAAGCATTTTTAACGCGCTCGCATTGCAAATTTCAATATTCACTAATTGACTGATACCTAAGGCTACATTTAAGCTACATTTACATTCAATTTCGTGCCAGAATTAATTCGTAACACGAAAGTTTTACGTGTGCTTTCTTATGATATCATTTACATTGGCCAATGTACGAATTCATGCTGGCACGAAATTGAATGTAAATGTAGCCTTAAAGTATTCTCACATGCATTTTATGAAGGTCGCAGTTTCGCATTTCTTTTGATGCCTTTTACCGCGGCAATTTTTTGCCCGTGTGGCGGCGGCTTCTTTGAGTGATACGTTTAAGGTAGGTCAGTATTTAATATTGGCTTGTACAGTTACGAATAAAACAGAGGAAGGCGTCATTGACCTTGCTAAATATAACTTTTTTTTCTCGCACATTTCAGCAGTTCCAAACAAGTGGTACCTCGGAAATTTTTTGGCTGTGGTACAGTAACCACTAGTGATGGGAAGTTTCGTTACTTTTAAGTATTCGGTACTACTCGTTACTTCAGTATTCGTTACTTGGTATCCGTATCCGTTCCATACTCGATACTATTGACGGGAACTTTCGTTACTTTTAGGTAGTCGGTATTCGTTACTTTAGTCGGTACTGGATACCCGTACTCGTTTGCTACTCGATACTGGTTCGATACCCGAAACTAATTCGTTACTTGGAATTCATTGATTACCCGGTAATCGTTCTTTACTTTAATTATAAGCAAATGGGCGGCTACGAGAACGAGTCAGAATAAAACAGTAAAAATAACAGGAACGGTAAATTAAGTTAATTAATTATAATTTTAAACAACTGACATATTATAAATTAAATTGGTATAAGTAAGTAGGTACATATTTTTATAATTACTAAATAACTATATGATATTTATAACACATTGAATGATTTTAATACATTATGAACAAACAATCTTGGAAGTCTTAATATTTGTTTATAAAAATATTATAGGAAAAATATGAGTAATTAATGTATACATACATATTACTCATATATTAAATGTTGTGCCTCTTAAAATTATATTTAAAAAAATATGTGAATTAAAAAATACATATCCTTTTTTGAATAATATTATATTTCAGACGATTTCTTTTGTCACTGATAATTTCACCATATTTCAAATACGCGTTTATAAAATAAATTATTATTATATATTTTATGTGCAGATAAAAAGATTTCTATAAACTAATTGTGACAAGTATGATTCTTTTTCATAATAAAAATAATTACGATGCTGCCGTACTAAACACAGTGCTGTATGTATATACCACCGGCCTATTTAAGTCAATAATAAGTACAAGCAAATGAAGTAAAAGCTAATCCAGAATCAATTAAGAAATGTCCGTAAAATAAAATGTAAATATATTTAAAAATATCGGTTTCAACGATGGACAGCCTTTGGTTTCCTAAAGGAAACAGATAACGCGATATTAATCAATCCACTGATTTTCATTAGGGGCAGTATAATTATTAAGAATTTCAATATCGAACTATTGTTATTGCTCTTAATAAGAAAACACGTAATTTGTGCTATCTGTCAGCAAAACTGTTTTGGAATCTATAAAAAATTAAACACACGTACAGCGCGGTGGAGTGTTTATGTTCAATAAACTTTATTAGTGGAAATTGGGGTAAGTATTACTTAGGTTTTGCTTCATTGGCGGCATCGTAATTATTTTTATTGTGAAAAAGAATCATACTTGTCACAATTAGTTTATAGAAATCTTTTCATCTGCACATAAAATATATAATAATAATTTATTTTATAAACGCGTATTTTCAAATCCTAGTGAAATTATCAGTGACAAAAGAAATCGTCTGAAATAAAATATTATTCAAAAAAGGATATGTACTTTTTAATTCACATAATTTTTTTTAATATAATTTTAAGAGGCACAACATTTAATATATGAGTAACATGTATGTATATATTACTCATATTTTTCCTATAATATTTTTATAAACAAATATTAAGACTTCTAAGGTTGTTTGTTCATAATGTATTAAAATCATTCAATGTATTATAAATATCATATAGTTATTTAGTGATTATAAAAAATATGTACCTACTTATTTATACCAATTTAATTTATAATATGTCAGTTGTTTAAAATTATAATTAATTAACTTAATTTACCGTTCCTGATATTTTTACTGTTTTATTCTTACTCGTTCTCGTAGCCGCCCATTTGCTTATAACCAAAGTAAAGAACGATTACCGGGTAATCAATGAATTCCAAGTAACGAATTAGTTTCGGGTATCGAACCAGTATCGGGTAGCAAACGAGTACGGGTATCCGGTACCGACTAAAGTAACGAATACCGACTACCTAAAAGTAACGAAAGTTCCCGTCCATAGTATCGAGTATGGAACGGATACGGATACCAAGTAACGAATACTGAAGTAACCAGTAGTACCGAATACTTAAAAGTAACGAAACTTCCCATCACTAGTAGCCACCCGAAAATACGCGCAGAAGGTAGTATTTCATGTACTTATACTGAGGTTCTTTTTATCTGCACACAGTAAAAAAACACCCTGTATAATGGAAGTGCTATTTGATAGAAAAATGCGGTATTTCGTTATTTAGGGTTTTCAGTGTCTTAAGCGACTGTGAACAACTAAAGCATTTTTAATTTAATAAATTAACCTCGAATTCGTAACAGTACCTTATAATGGTCTTGTCTCCTTTGTGAATAAGCACCAAGCTTTCTTTATCCTCAGGCTCTGCCTTCCGTTCCCTTTCGATTAAAAATGTGTGCAATCGTGCACATATGTCTCTGCTAACCGGTCCAACTTTCTCAGTGATGGCGCTTTTGAGGCTAATCGAATCTATGGGTGCCTGCAAGTACTTTTCGTTTGACTCGGGGTGTTTAAATTTGCTGGTTAAATTTTACTGACCTTCTTTTTTTCATCGTCAGGATATTTCCAGTAACTCAAGGTGTCGCCATTGAGCAGGCACCACCGCCGATGCCAAGCACCAAAGCCAGAAACGTCTTCAAACATTGTGAGAAAGCCCTTGTACTCGACCGATACAGCAAGTTCACAAGAGACTTTCATCTCTACGCTGCCTTCTAGAGGGCTCATAGAAGGGGCCTAAGTCACAGATTAAATATTTCACAACTTCTTGATACGAACCTTTTTTGTTTTTAAATGTTTACTCAGACATAGTAGAGGCAATTGTGAATTTCCACATTTACTTACCTTGTTTAGAGTCCAATGTTTTTTATTCAAGGCCTGAATAGAAAAGACAACGTATCCCATGAGCGCGAAAGTAGAAGTGCGAACAGCGTTCGGCCCTGCAGGAGATTCTTTGGGGGGCCTGATCATTCGAGACTCTTGCTTGGCTTTCTTCGGCGTTAACTTGCTACCAGGCTTCTTGTTTATGTGGTATTTTACTTCATGCGGAAGAACTTCTTCTTGCGCTTGCAGGCAGTAAACCTCGAAGGTGACCGTGAAGTCGCTGAAGATGTTCTCCAGATGGACGCTTCCAGGAATGCGCAGTTCCTGATCTGGATTCTTGCTGGAGGTCGCCACCGTCGAGACCAAGTGGGTAGCATGCACTTGCTCTCCACATTTGATCAGACAGACGACATGATGCCCCTTACCACCGGCTGGAAAAACGATTTTTTTGTTTGTTGAATAAGTTGATTAAAGGCCGCTCCACATGATGCAATTTGTATTGCAGCAAGAGACAACTTCTACTGTGTGCATGCTCATCCGCAAATTGTGCCAGTAAATTTCTGAAGTGAGATGTGATTTACTGGGTTAAAATATATACCGTGAATATATCTTATTCTGAAACATGCAAAATACACGTATCCGTTTGTTGCTAGAGTAACATAATAATTAAATGACAGCAATGTATTAAAGCGTGTATTTCTCCCACGGGCAAGTTCGCGTTTACACTCGGAGTACGCTCTGATCAAAAGTGTTAGGGAGAGCGACTGCGTTTCACTGCATGTAAGATAAAAGCGAGAAAAAGAAACTCTCCGATCGATCCGAGCGTAAACACGAACTCACCCTATGTTTCAAAATAAAATACACGCTTTAATACATTGCTGTCATTTAATAATTACGTTACTCTAGCAACAAACGTATGTGTGTGTTTTGCATGCTTCAGAATAAGATACATTCACGGTATATATAATCAGGGTCTCCCAAATAGAGTGGCCTATTAAAAGTTTTCGGGGAAGGGAACATACAAAAATTCTGAAAATTAGTACACTGCCCTAAGGGAAAACGATCTTTCAGATTAAAATATTTTCACTTTTATGTCGTCATTAACTTTCTTATTTTAAATGGAATGCTATACTTTTTATTACAAATTCTGATTCTACTCATTATTTTAAATAAAAAGTGTTAAGGCTTCCCTATACCTAAATGTAATCAATTTTGAGATACCTTCAAATTTATTTAAAAAATTGTTTTGGTGATCTTTCATTTAAGACAATGTACTTACGCCAATTTCAAATTTAAAGATTGAAGCGACAAGTTGTTTAAAAGTATAATGTTCACACTTTCAAATCATCTCCTAATTATCCCTAAAAAATTCAAAGGGTGGTCACAATATGGTGTCGAAGGTCATTATGTTTAACTGCCCAAAACTCAATTTTCGTAAATGGAACACCCTGTATATTTTTACATAATGAGATACAGAATCAAATTCTACATCGATTGATATTAGCATTCCCTATAGCTATTTCTTTTAGTTTCCTTGTTATCAATAATTGTTTATTATAACGGCATATTTTGCTAGAATTATCGAAATTTTTCGCAGTAAGTGTCAACAAAACAAAAATATTTATTGAGTTATACCATTAACAGTTAAGTAGAAATAAATTAATAAGTTTCGACGAATGCTAATACAGAAATTTCATTTGCTTCATTGCCAGTTACAGGAGCAGATGAAGTTTTCTTTGTCACTTCTTAAAAAATACGTTCAAATCTTCTATACTTCTTTTTCTGTCATTGGCGGTAACTGCGGATACTTTTCATTAAATTTGCTGCTCGTAACCATTTTATTGCACTCTCCTTGAATGTAAAATGAACTGTTTATTAAAATAAATAAAATTATTCATTATCACTTTCCCTTAGGCCAGTGTACTAATTTTCAGAATTTTTGTATATTCCCTTCCCCGAAAACTTTTAACACACCACTCTATTTGGAATACCCTGTATATATATATATATAAAGTTAATTCCGCTCATTCGCACAGATGTTAAATTAGATATTTAACCCTTAATTCTTATCAGTGAGGGGAGTGCTGCTGAGTAACTCTGAGTATCGTCGTAAAATGAATTGATACGTCGGTTCCTATTTCAATAATACATAATTAGAAATGAAAGACCAAGTAAAACAGAAATTAATTAAAAATAAAATAAGATTTGAGGGATTTACCTGCAGCCAAAGCCCTTACATATTCCTTTTTTAAAGGCAGGATGATATTATTTAATGTCAGCGCCCCCTTCTCCAGCGGTAAATTCTGTGAGTGTTGTCCTTGAGGCCGCAACGTCTTCTCCACACGTAACCTCTGCACTTCGTTCAGGCAAGCTTGCCTGCGATGTGCTAGAAACCAAAACGGATTCGATCATTTACAATTGCACGTACGTCATTATTTACACTCACTAGCTAAAAGCAATACTTTTTCAGCTTCCACCTGTTCGGTGCTTCCCGTAAATTCCGGGGTGGCGTTGCACAAGTTTAGGGCCTGGCTCGTTTGTGAGATAATCATCTGTTGCCTGTTGACCTGCAAACGTTTTTTGTTTTTGAGGAAAGCAATGAAAAATTCCAATTCGCGAATGAATGGGGACTTACCTCATCCAATAATTTGCAAATGAAGAGGACTTACCTCATCCAATAATTCTTGAATTTTTTTGTTGACCATTTCGCCTTCATCGCTTTGGATTTTATCATCTTCGTTACCTACTTCTTCGACGATTGCTTGCCGGCTGATTTGACGCACAGGTGTTTTAACCTGTGGAGAAATGCACATGAAAGTTGATCATGTTTCTAAAGGTTAATTGATATTGGATTGTTTATTTTACTGCAAAGAAAATGGTTACTTCATCTTAAATAGCTTTCAAATTAAAATTAATTCATTTTTCTTATCGAGTTTCTACGGATATAAAATTATTGTGGGCGGAGATAAATTTCAATTATTTCTTAAACCACAGTCTCCTTTACTATTTTTTAGTTTATCGAGTTTGTAATTTGTTTTTAAATTATTAATATCCTTGGGATTATATTGATAATTCTGACAGGTTTTGGAGAAACTCGCCTGTGACTGTTGTCTTCTGTAGAAACTGACGGTGTGGGTCAAAGGCAGAACGTCATCACCGTCGATGACGTGCGTTGGTAGATCAGTAGACGGCCTAAGTCTGGATGGCGAAGGCGTCTTCATATTGATTTTTGGAGAAAAATTCTTGTAATGAAATGAGTCAGAAGGTCGGGTGAGGTTGCTCAACTAAAAAAAAATTAATCATTCAAAATCATTAGTTCGAATTAATTTTGCCTATGAAAGTACAGTGAAAGTCGTATATAAAGTCCTCGAAGAGACCACAACATCTGGACGCTGTAACCAGCTACAATTACATACGTATTTGACACAAGACCCCGCATACATTGCTATTGTTATTTTAGTGTTAAAGTTTGAAATTTGTTGTAGGAATATTTTTGTACTTATGATTTTCATGTATTAATAGTAATTTAGATCGTGATTTGTCATACACCAATTAAATTTTGCACAATAATAGGAAATTATGATCCCAAGGATTTCAACAAAAATATTGCTATTACTAAGACAAATTCTTGTAAAAAAAAAACAAACATGAGGGAAACGGTTAAAACATGTAATCGTCATCATCAGACTGACACACACACACACCAGTCTCAAATCAGTACCGATGGATGTTCGAGCCCTGCGTCAAAAATATTCGCCTAGCTAGTATAGCTGTTTTTGAAAATAAAATCATTCTTAGAATTTAAATATCAAAATTTTATTTAAAATTATATAAATTTATATTTATTAAAAAAAAAAAAAAAAAACTAAAAATTAGTAAAGGAGGTTTAACGAATAATTGAAATTTATCTCCGCCCACAATAATTTTATATCCGTAGATACATATTTCGGCAGCTAAGCTGCCATCTTCAGTACAATTTAAAAAACACTACATGAAATCTAACAGCTACCTACCTACCTGATTATACTATCTATACTACTAATACTATCTAAAAATTAACAAAATTAACACTAAAAAAGGAGACTGTGGTTTAAGAAATAATTGAAAATTATCTCCGCCCACAATAATAACAGTCAAAACCTACCAAAAAAAAAGAGCAAATCAAATAAAACGAAAACGAGTATTGGTCTAATATCCGAAAAAGGTTCTTATTCTCCCGAATAAAGAACTTTTGTAAGCATTTAATTCCCTGTTATTTGATACCGTTTGAATGTATCCCTGAAAAAAAATTATATACCTATACAATGTTTCATAAAGACCAAGATTCTCTTCAATTGATTGTTACGGCATATTGAAACGTCATTGGTGAATTACTGTGGTTGCTATGGTTACCTATCAATTCGTTTCTCTTCAATTATTGTTAGATATCAATTGAAATGAGTTGGTGCTTACAGAATACACGTGAATATGTCCCAGATAACTTTTCCAGCATGGGGATCTCGCTTATTATAAGAGATACGAATTCGGTTAAATGGGACAAATTCTTCCTAAGCATTGGGGCAGTCACAAACTATTTTGAAACTTCAAGAATTCCATGTGGTTCAGGAGTTATAGCCAAAAAACCAAAATTTTCAAATTTCGTTTTTTCGTAATAACTTCTTTATTGTAATCGATATGTTTTTGCTATTTGTACTTTCTTAAGGCACTTTTTCATGCAGAATTCAAATGTGCTTTTAAATTTTTGTTTTCCTTTTCCGTTTTCGAGTTTTCACCACCAACTTCAGTTTTTCTTATGGACCGTCAAATAGGCTTTGGAAGAATTGAATGCGCTCTTTTTTTCTCTTTACAATGGTATAAAACATGTAATATTTATTTTGACAGATAACGAAGAAAATTTTAAAAAATACATTTTCTCGACTAAACAATTTTCAAACAAATGAATAAAATAAAATAAGAAAGAATTGACCATTGCGTTCTAAACATGCGAATTGTTGTTCTTATTGCATTATGTAAATTACGACACGAAATACTGCGAAATGCTGCAAGCACAGATTCACGTAGATCTTCAATATTTGCAAGTGTTTCAACATAAACTTTATTTTTGACGTAACCCCAAACAAAAAAATTCAAAGGGGTTAAATCCGGAGACCATGGAGGCCATAAAATAGATCCACTATTATCAGTCCACGAATTAGGGAACTGGTTATTGAGATATTCCCTAATTATGTTAGATTATCTTGTTGAAACCAAATATTCATAATTTCAATCAATGATAAATTATCAAGTTTATCTTCTAAATTAGTTTGTAATAAATTTAAATATCTTTGACTGTTTAACGTTTCGTTAAAAAATATGGGTCCAATAAGCTTGTCTAAAGCTTGTCGTTTAAAATTCCGCACCAGGCATTAAAACCAAACCGCACTTGATGCCGACTTTCCCTAATAACGTGGGGATTTTCAGTTTCCCAAAAATGAACGTTATGTCTGTTAAACAAACCGTTGTTTGTAAACCTACTTTCATCAGACCATAAGATCTTGGTAGGAAAATTATCATTATTTTGACATTGGTTGAGATACCATTGACAAAATCGCAATCTTCTCTCTTGATCTTCTCTGAGTCCTTGCAAAATTACACAGGGTGAGTTATTAAGCGCCCTTTCTTCCATAGCTCATTTATAGAACGAGATAGAATTTTTTTCTTTTACAAGGACATTCTACCTATTGAGCACTATAACCTAAAATTATTTTGATACGTACAGAGTGTTACATAAAATAATGGCAGCATGCAGCGGGATTTTCTTTAATGGAACACCCTGTGTATTTTCCTATAGAAAGATATAACACTCGATCCTCTAAACAGCAGCACATAAAATATTTATATTTATTTAACCAATTAAAAGTAAATTAATATTTTATTGGAAACGATCTGATTTTCAACTTCTTTTAAAATACTAACTGTAAACGTATCGTTTGTCGTACGGAAATAAAAATAGGTAGTGTTATAAAGTAAAGTATAGGGAATAACCCAGATATAAACTGATTTAGTTTCATTTGTTTTTTCAAGTGTTCAAGCCTGTGTAATTGTGAGATTTTCAAATTGCCGTTATTCAATTTTTTTAAATGCAACCCCCCCCCTATCTCTTTTCACGAATAGATAGTGTTCATGTTCCTCTTCAATTCTGTTATAGGTTTTCTGCATCTAATCCTTACAGTTTTTTGCTACAAGAAATTTTTTACATTTTTACTCTAAAATCAATATTAAAAAGTTATTTAACGTACCGTATTTTAATTTGTTTAAGACAGCGTCCTCTATTTCATAAAACAATGGATAATATCAAGTTTACAATTGGTTACAAACTCTTATTACAATATAATCATCGTATTTTTATTGTAATACAGTTCTTTCACCTTGTTATAATTAACGTCTTAAAATTGATTCGATGTGGTTTACAACAAAAGAAAACATCAGTGTTTGCAAATAATTACCTTAATGTAAAAATTGTTGTACTTAAAAAAAAATATACAAATAATAAATTAATAATCTAACAAATAAATGAAAATCGGTGAATTTCTCTTGTTCAAGTATTCAGATTTTATTAAATCAAATGTTAATGAAGACAACTGAAGCTTAGGAATTACATCGAATCAATTTTAAAGCATTCTTAATTAAAAAAAGTAAAAGAATTGTATTATAACCAAAATACGATTATTATAATGTAATAAGAGTCTGCAATCAATTGTAAACTTGATATTATCCATCTGTTTTATGACGTTGTCTTAAAGAAATTAAAATACGGTACATTAAATAACTTTTTAATATTGATTTCAGAGTAAAAATGTAAAAAGTTTATTATAGCAAAAGAACTGTAAGGATTAGATATAGAATACCTATAACAAAATTGAAGAGGAATATGAACACTATCTATTCGTGAAAAGAGATAGGAGGGGTTGCATTTAAAAAAATTGAATAACGGCAGTTTGAAATTCTGACAATTACACAGACTTGAACATTTGAAAAAACAAGTAAGACTAAAAGAATTTATATCTAGGTTATTCCTTACATTTTAATTTATAACACTACCGATTTTTATTGCCGTACGACAAACAATACGTTTACAGCTAGTATTTCAAGAGAAGTTGAAAATCAGACCGTTTTCAATAAAATATTAATTTACTCTTAGTTGGTTAATTAAATATAAATATTTTATGCGCTACTGTTTAGAGGATCGAGTATTATGTCTTCCTACAAGAAAATACACAGGATATTCCATTTTAAAAATCCTGCTACATGCTGCCATTACTTTACGTAACACTCTGTATGTACCAAAATAATTTTAGGATATAGTGCTCAATAGGTAGAATGTCCTTGTGAAAGAAAAAAATTCTATATCGTTCTATAAATGAGCTATGGAAGAAAGGGCGCTTAATAACTCACCCTGTATACTTATACGGATGGTATTTATGACGCTTTAAAACTCTCTGTGCTGTCGATTTTGAAATGCCAGAGTCATATGTTCTATTTCCCTAACAGATGTTCTAGGATTTTCAGTAACGTTTGTCTGTAATGCCGGATCCACACGCTGGGCGAAGTCTGGCAAACCTTAGCCAACGTGAACGTGTAGCCGTTAACTTTGGCTTAATTGGCTTCGACTGGGCCAAGTTTGCCTGCGTTCGTCTGGGTGTCGGCCGGATCCACACGCTGGGCGAAGCCTGGCAAACCTTGGCCAACGCAAACGTATAGCCGTTAGCTTTGTCTTATTGGCTTCGACTGGGCCAAGTTTGCCTGCGTTCGCCTGGGTGTCGGTAAAAAGCGACAAATCAAAGGAATTCGAGCGTCGTTGGCCAATCAACACACTTGTGCCGTCCACACGTTTGTGCGTGTTTGTCGCATAAAATAACTACTCAACTCGGTACAGTATACAAACTGTTGCTTGCTGGAAGTTATACAGTGAGCATCTAAAGTATGGAATAAAATTCGTAATTTCTTTATTTTTGACATTTCTAAAAAACGCTCGGACAGGTAAATTTTGTTTTTAAAAAGCACACATTTTCAAAGGAAAATCAATTTTTGACAGTCATTTGTTTTCGAGTAATGACGTCAGCGACATGTTTTTTAAATAGCAACCCCCAATTTTTTTCTTGTTCTGATAGCTCATTGAATTCTCTATCCAACCACATCAAAAATTTATTATGTTTTATGGGAAAAATTTTGAGAAAAAAATTATTGAAAATGAATGAATCATCTACTACCTACAAATGAAGTAGGCGTGACATTTTCAACAAAACCAAAATGATACCTACAATAAAAGAAAACTTGTCATTCTTGTCATTTAAACAAAGTCTTTTCAAGTCGAGTAATCATGGTTCGTCATTTAACCGAAAATTAAATTATTATTTATTGACCACCGTGTGCATAGCATATTTGTACGCAAATGATAGGGCAAATGTTCGGACAAATGTTTCGGCAAATATATGGGCCAACGTGTAGATCCGCAGTAAAACGTTTACTTCTTTCGAATTCCAACTTGGCTAACCTATTTTTTGTAAGTACTTTTTAATAATTTTAATTAATATCTTTGAAATATTCATTTGTTTGAAAATTTGTTTATTTTTTATTTCTTGCCTTAAACAAAGCATACGTTTGTCGAGAAAATGTATTTTTTAAAATTTTTTTCGTTATCTGTCAAAATAAGTATTACATGTTTTATATCACTGTAAAGAGAAAAAAAGAGCGCATTCAATTCTTCCAAAGCCTACTTGACGATCCATAAGAAGTTTTTCTTATGAAGTTGGGGGTGAAAACTCAAAAACGGAAAGTGAAAACAAAAATCTAAAAACACATTTAAATTCTGCATGAAATAGTGCCTTAGAAAGTACAAATATCAAAAACATATCGATTACAATAAAGAAGTTATTACAAAAAAACGAAATTTAAAAATTTTGGTTTTTTGGCTATATCTCCTGAACCACATGGAATTTTTTGAATTTAAAAACAGTTTATGACTACTCTAATACTTAGGAATAATTCGTCTCATTTAATCGAATTCGTATCTCTTATAATAAGCGAGATCCCCATGCTGGAAAAGTTATCTGGGACATATTGTATATGTATATGTATACACCTATAGAAAAGTTGAAAGATCTAGCAGGATAGCAGTCAAAAGGGGGCAATTAAAAGTTTACTCTTGTTTGATTGCCAAGCTTTCGGAAAGTATTTATTTCCTTCATCAGGGCGGCTATAATGTTAATATGAACGTGTTACACAATTGAAAATGATGATTTTAAAATTCTACTTACATCTAAGTGAGGTTATGAGAGCTAAAGTTGCACATGTGAACAAGCCAGGAATAAATTTCTTAAGTAGTAACCATTATTAACAATTCATAAAGTTGTATTGTAAAACAAATTAAAATTTAAAAGTCACAGTTTAAAATGATGGACAAAACATTTAAAACGTTAACGTGCACAATGGCGCCTATCTGGTAACGCTTGTAGGTTAGTTTAAACTCATTTGGAGGGAAAAGATCCCGGCGGGAAATTTGGAAAACAGACTGTAATCCTGATAGAGTTAAAGAGAACAAGAAATTCTTAAAATTATTAATTAGATACAGAGATTGGTGCTGGCACAAAATTTGTGGAAATTTCACAGTAATAAGGGGGCAAGCAAACAAGAGTAAACTTTTAATTGCCCCCTTTTGACTGCTATCCTGCTAGATCTTTCAACTTTTCCTTAAGTTCGCAGTCGCGATCAGAAGCCGTTTTATTATGTATACACCTATATATAACTCTTAACTTGTAGTGTGTGGGTGTGATCTGCTCTAATCTGTAGGTTGCTTTTTGGCGATTTGTGCATATATACAGCGTGTCCACCGAGTGCCGCGGTCTTCTCTACCGCCTATAGTATATAAGAAAAAAAATTCAAACGAGCTAAGATGTAACTCAGGCAGCTCTACTTCATCAAATTACTTTTGGCTATACCGAGTGTTCAGTAACCAAAGTTATATTTTTTTAAATGGAACACCCAGTATATTTTTACATATTTCGAAAGTACGCATAACGAATAGGTAATAACCAAAAAATTAGGAAGTTTTACTTAAGAGTTGGTAAGATATTGATGTTTAAGTGGAAAAAATTGTCATAATATGAGTGCTTATATCTTTGTTATTTATTTACATTTCGTCTTGAATTTTTGTAGGTACTCAATACAATATCTTTTCTACAGAAATTTCAAAACAGCTTCGGTCTATCAGTTATTATGTGTACAGGGTGGTGGGTTTTACGAAAGATAATTTTTCTCAAAATTTTCAAATGGAACACCCAGTATTCTAGACTCTCATGACACACTGTTTTCATAAGCTTTCATAAAATGCCAAATGTATTTGTCTAACTGAAGAAGTCGAAAATCTTATATACTATAGACGGTAGAGAAGACCGCGGCACTCGGTGGACACCCTGTATATAGGTGTATATATATACATATATAGGCATATAATTTCTTTTCAGGGATAAATTCAAGCGGTATCAAATAACAGGGAATTAAATGCTTACAAAAGTTCTTTATTCGGGAGAATAAGAACCTTTTTCGGATATTAGACCAATACTCGTTTCCGTTTTATTTGATTTGCTCTTTTTTTTTGGTAGGTTTTGACTGTTATTATTGTGGGCGGAGATAATTTTCAATTATTTCTTAAACCACAGTCTCCTTTTTTAGTGTTAATTTTGTTAATTTTTAGATAGTATTAGTAGTATAGATAGTATAATCAGGTAGGTAGGTAGCTGTTAGATTTCATGTAGTGTTTTTTAAATTGTACTGAAGATGGCAGCTTAGTTGCCGAAATACGTATCTACGGATATAAAATTATTGTGGGCGGAGATAAATTTCAATTATTATATTTATTTATTATTATTATTCTCGAAAAATAATCTACCACTGAGTAACTAATTAACTATCTCTTTCTTTACCAAAGAGAGGTAGGCGAACACTTTTGGCGCGGGGCTCGTACACCATTGTGGAGGTTTTGCAGTTCTTGAAGGCACCTCGGAAACCAAACTTCTTAGACCAGGAGCAAGTCCAATTTGGCCGATTTAAAAATACGAACGGTTTCATTTGTTTAACATTTAAAATCAGAATTACATGGAGATTCATTTAACCAAGCATGAATGCGAGAGATGAAGGATTACAAAGTTATTTTTATGTACCACAAATTCTTTAAAACGGATACAGAATATGTATGCGCACTACAAACGTTAAGTGGTAGTGCGCATATTCAGTGTCCGTTTCAAAGAATTTATGGACAAGAACCTGCTTCAATTATTTTTTATGATGCATTTAAATTCGCGTTTTCCAAAAAACTGTTTTCCATTTCGTGATATTTAAAATTCAAGAGAAAATGTAATCACAGATTAACTGTAAAATGTTGTAGGTAATTGTAGGAAATGTACTACAACTGTAATACCGTATACATACAGACTGAATCCAAAGCGATTAAAAAATCAAATAAAATGACAGAAAAGACTCTACAATATACCCAATATCTTGCATTTTTAATACTGTGTGATTCAATATTTTTTAGATAAGGTGAGGCTACGAAAAATAAAATCAAAGTCTTAGCTTAATTGATACAATTAACCTACTGACCATCTGTTAAAACTGGTACGTCAAGATACATGTCCTAAATCTTTTAATTGAATACATAAGAATTTGTTAAAACTGTTTAATATGATAACAAAACTCAGCAAATGTCAGACTAAACGTTTTGAATCAAGCTAAGACTATGATTTCATTTTTCATAGTCTCCACTTATCTAAAAATAATGGATCGCACAGTATATTTAAAGCAGCTATATAACAGCTGTCAGGTTTTGTTTTTTAAATATAACGGTATAATAGGGTACATGGCATTGTTTAAGATAAATTCTGAACTTACAGAGTTTGCGCAAACACACCATTACACCTATAAATACAATCGTTATAGGGTAAAGTGGGACAGCTTCGGACATGGGGCACCTCCGGACAAACCGAATTTAACACCATAGAGTGCTACAAAATTGGACATTTCGAGAATACGTATCCTACTACAGCAGTAGTGCCGTGATCCATTATTGTTGAACAACTTCGATCACGCAGAATCCAATTATTTAAGAAAATTCAAAAATAGAGTTTCTCTTGTAACTTTTATTGCAGACATTGTAAGCTTTAACGGCTTGCGAACAACTTTGAGGTAATATTCATACTATTTACCTCAGGCTTGGATACGTTTAGCGATGCATAACCACACAAAATAGTAGATTCAAACCATGTACGAAATTAAATTTTGTCATTTATGTATGTATTTTACGTACGTGGGGCCAGTTCGAACTAATCAGTTTCGGACTAATAAAAAATACTTCATTTTATCGGTAGAGTGGCATTTTGCAATAAAGACGATTACGTCGTGGATTTCTTGAGAAATTATAAAGACAGCTTCCGCTTCCGGGATTTACAAGACATTTCGAATGTTTCCAGAGAAGATATAGTCTCAAAATTACCTAATCCAGAATTAACACCAGGAACTTCAAAGATGCCTTCAATTTGCAAATTTAATATCAATGTTTAAGGTTACAACATTTAATAAACCTTTTTCTGATAAATACTGTTATTGTCCGGATGTACCCAGCAGTTTCGGACAAATGCACCTTTTACGGAAAAATATAACTGAACGAAAAACACTGTATTTTTTTTGTTTAAGATAAAGCCTTGAATGTTGGAAATAGACTAAGGTATCTGTAAGACTCAATGTAATTAACAAATGTAATTACTGCTTGAAAACAAATAGGAGAAGCACGGTATTCAAAAGTTGTAGAAATTTAGGCGAGTATTTATCACATACTGTTTCCTTCGGTTTAGAAATATAAACTACCCTTTCTAATTTATAACGATGCATTTATAACGTAACGGTGCGTTTGCGCAAACTCTATATTTGTTAATACGGTAGCTTACGCAAATATATTTTTTATTTTGTTTATAAACAGTTTAATAAATTAATATCCAATTAATAAAACGTGTAATTGAGAATCAGTTGGTTACGTGATTTCAAACGCCAATCAAGCCGAGTGACGTCATTATGTCAAAAACGTTGTACTCTCGCGACTAGTGATATTGATACTGATAAGTACTTTCGTGTTTGGAATTAATAAATTTTACCTTTTCTATACCATAAAGTGCAAAATATTTTTGCAATAATGGAAAACGTATACACAAAAGCCGAAAGTACAAATTTGCTCCGGATAAACGTTTTAATGGTGGCAAATTTCTTTGCGTCAAATCAAATTTCTGTGTTACTGAATTCGGGAATGTTAAAACAGTAATATAAATATTCATACAATCGTATGTATTTTAGATGTTTTTGGCAATCAATGTTGGAACAAAAAACAGAACTGCAATCGAGCAGTGACCTAGTGACCTCTGCCGAGTTCGGGCGGCTAATAAAAGCATTTTTTTTTCATGTCACAGTTTAGTTTGTGAAAAGTGATTGAACGAGTTAAAGCTAAATACGATTACTATTTTTTGTGCTTAGTATGTACAGCGCGGATCAATTTCGATGTCTCTTATGGGCATCTCTGTAACTATAAGAGATAGAAAAAAAACTAGTGGCCAAATCTCGATCTCCTTTATAGAGATAAAGTCAATAGACTAAACAAAAATTGGCTATCTTCTTTTGTTTTCGAGTTATAGGCAAAAATTGACATTTTCGACTTTTTGTCAATCGCGCATATCGCACACACACGAAACGTTCCATAATCGCGTAAATGCGGGGACATTAGCTGTAAATGTTCTTGCATTGATTTGGAAATGTGTTTCCATAAATTCGCCGTGCTTCTTCAGTATTTGCTCGAGCTTCGCCGTGGATGAATTCTCTCGCCGCTCGTGAATTGCGGCATTTTAATAAGTACAGGGTGGATCAATTTCGATGTCTCTTATGGGCATCTCTGTAACTATAAGAGATAGAAAAAAACTAGTGGCCAAGTGTCGATCTCTTTTTTAGAGATAAAGTCAATAGTGTATACAAAAATTGGCTATCTTCTTTTGTTTTCGAGTTATAGGCCAAAATTGAGATTTTCGACTTTTCGTCAATCAGTCATATCTCGTTTTTTTTGCAGATATTAAAAAACTGTTTTGACATTATTAGGACACTTTTTAGAATATAATGGTGAGCTGAGTTGGGTTACAACATGAGTTGGCTGTATATTTTAGCGCGTCAGTGTTTAAATTGCGATTTTATTTTGATATTATTTTCTGGATTTTAAGTTATTTATTGTGATATATCAAGAGTTGTGTTTATTATCTACTTACATTTCAATATTCTTTAACTTTCTCTGCAATAAATTTCTTATTTTTAAGATGTTTTTAATTTATACATATTCATTATTCATACAATTCATTTTCCCATGAAATGGATATTTGATCAAAAAATGTATTTTAAACTTAAATATTAAATGATGTTAAAGAATTTCGAATTTGACCCAAATCACGTGGTATCGGTATTGTTGTAATCTTTGTGACTTAGAGGATGCTCGTTCTATCTTTCTTTCTCTTTACGCGTCTGCTACTGTCAAAATATTTGAACAAGAGTTGATATTCAATAAAACAAACAAAACAATTGTCGGCCTTTGTTGAAACCGGCCTACTAAGAATAGAATGCACCCAAGAATAATAAAAAAAGGCGTTTTTTTCTATTAATTGTAAGAAATAAACCCAACAAAGTATATATTTTTGAAAACAGAAAAAAAATCTCTATTTAATGGTGACATTGCCCACTAATATTTCCATTTAAAAAAATATAACTTTATGTTATAACTTGAAAATTTCATTAAATATCAAGAAGCCAACTACACCACTGAATTGTATTCAAAAAAGTGTCCTAATAATGTCAAAACAGTTTTTTAATATCTGTAAAAATAAACGAGATATGCGCGATTAACGAAAAGTCGAACATGTCAATTTTTGCCTATAACTCGAAAACAAAAGAAGATAGCCAATTTTTGTTTAGTCTATTGACTTTATCTCTAAAAAAAAGATCGAGACTTGGCCACTAGTTCTTATAGTTACAGAGATGCCCATAAGAGACATCGAAATTGATCCACCCTGTACATAATATGTATGTATCTAAAAGGTATCTAGATATATTGATGCTGTATCTGTATCTGTATCTAGTTACTTTTCAAAAAGAAGTATATGTAACTGTATTTAGTTACTATTTAAAGTTGGTTCTTGTCCGATGAAAATTGTATTTAGTTACAAATTAGAATATGAATCTGTATCTGAGTCTAGATACTTGTATCTGTCACAACACTGCAAGGAGGCACTTGTCAACTTGAAACCTTCGCGTTATTTTTTTTTAAATAACATGGAATCTCGTATTATTTTTAATGAAAAACGTGAACGATCCTCCAATTTTACGGAGAAAGAGAAGGAAGTTTTGTTTTCTATTATTACAAATATTCATGCCCGGTTGTACCAACTTTTTAAGCAGAGCTTAAATTTAAGTGGTGTTTAGACTATGACATTATTTATAGATTTAACAAAAAGTTAGTCACATTCTAAAAGATACTTAATTGAAGTTTAAGTGTCAATCAGAATGTATTTGACATTCTACTGACCATACGTAAATGTCACATTCTAAACATAACTTAAATTTAAGCTCTGCTTAAAAAGTTGGTGCAACCGGGCATCAAAGTATTCAAACTCAATTTAATGCCGTTACGACTAATGTGCCTAGGACGACAGGTAATTGACCTAATAACAGCATACATTAATTTTAAAGGAAAATTGAGAAAAGATCAAGCTGATGACAAAGTAAGTTTTAAATGCAAATATGTAGTATCTACTGTTGCTATTTTATTTTCTAGGCCTATAATGTTTTGGCTTGGGAAGTAAATTTATTAGATTCAATAGTTCTTCATCAGAAGAAGTGCTTGAGGTTTCACACTAACTCTTAAATAAGGCAACACGTTTTAATTAAATGTACAATCCCACTCATATTAGATGACATAGGGAAAATACGCAAGTAGCGTCGGCCTATCTCCTGTAAAGATCGGCCGGGCGAGAAGCGCAAAAAAGTTTATTGGGGTAAAAACGAATTATTATTTATGTATTGCTATTGAGTTGTTACGATCAAATAGTTACAGTTTCGCGCTTTGTGTGCAAAGTATTTTTATAGATTAGTTTTTAAATTTAGAATTATTTTACAATTAGCCAACAAACACGTTTTTAAAGATTTTTTCTATAACTAAAATGTATTCAGTATGGGAAAATGTACATTAAAATTAAAAATATTTCAGAATATACAGGGTGTTCACGGGAACCCGCTACATTAACTAACTTTTTTATTTGAATTTTTATGAGGTAGCTTAAATTAGAAAAGTTTTAGGACGTCACCTGCTGGATTTTATGGCAACATCAGAAAAACAAATAACTGTCAGGTTTTCGAAATTTTCAATTGTTTTCAATTTTTTTAATGGAACGTTATATTTTTTAACATCGCATCGCGTTCAAGGCGTCAAATTAATTATGTCTCTAAAATATTACCTTCCAAGGTCTACTATTTGACATTTTTAAAATGAACTAAATTTCAAGAACTGATTAATCAGAATAGTTAACAAAACTGACAATTTGAAAACAATTTCGATGTTCTCTTGTTTCAACGCACACCATATTGTGTTCGCCAACAAAAAAGCCGTTGTTGCTATGCACTTTCCGCGAATACCAATGTTTATTTACTAAATAATTCATAAAATAGTAGGCCTTGGAAGGTAATATTTTAGAGATATAATAAAGGGTTTACCAATACGGGTTATAGACAATTTTATTGGAATAAAACTCTGAATATTCAAGAAAATTCGGAAATGTTTATTAAATATGAAAATATGAAACATCTCAATTATGTGCGAAACACAATGTCGGCCAAATGACCACCGTGGCTCCTTTGGCAGGCCATAATCCGCTTGATGAAATCTCCCCCATGACATTTTCGCACGTCTCTCGGATGTGCATTGCCTATCGCGTTCATGCGATTTGACGCCACTCGATTTTTTTTGCAGGGATATGTGAAGGGAAAGGTTTACACTACCCATCCACAGAATATTCAACAACTCAAACTCGAAATTCAACTTGTCATTGGCGAAATTCCGAGAGACATGTGCGGAGAGACATCAAGCGGATTGTGGCCTGCCAAAGGAGCCGCGGTGGTCATTTGGCCGACATTGTGTTTCACACAAAATTGAGATGTTTCATATTTTCATATTTAATAAACATTTCCGAATTTCCTTGAATACTTAGAGTTTTATTCCAATAAAATTGTCTATAACCCGTATTGGTAAACCCCTTATAATTAATTTGATGCCTTGAACGCGATGCGATGTTGAAAAATATAACGTTCCATTTAAAAAAGTTGAAAACAATTGAAAATCTCGAAAACCTGACAGTCATTTGTTTTTCTGATGTTGCCATAAAATCCAGCAGGTGACGTCCTAAAACTTTTCTAATTTAAGCTACCTCGTAAAAATTCAAATAAAAAAGTTAGCTATTGTAGCGGCTTCCCGTGAACACCCTGTATATTCTGAAATATTTTTAATTTTAGTGTAAATTTCCCCATACTGAATACATTTTAGTTGTAGAAAAAATCTTTAAAAACGTGTTTGTTGGCTCAAAATTAGTAATTACTTTCTGTTTCATAATAAAAAATATTAAAATTCAATTAAATTTTGATTTTCAAAACTCAAAAATTCTTGTAATAAAATTACGTCAACCGATAATGTTATTAGTTCATGAGTAAAATGTGTTTACACAGAAATAATATTTGTAGAACAGGTGTAAAAAAAAATTTGAATTCATCTTATGTTCAAATTTGTATGAGTATTTTTTTTAATAAAATAAAATCTTTAAAAATCTGAAAGAAAAGATTTTCCTGTACTTAATGTGTATTTATAATTTCTCCGTCCAATAAAACTTTTTTGCGCTTCTCGCCCAGCCGGCCGGCTTTAAAGGAGATAGGCCGACGCTACTTGCGTATTTTTCCTATGTGATCTAATATGAGCGGGATTGTACACACAGCCGGCCGGTCTTTAAAGGAGATAGGCCGACGCTACTTGCGTATTTTTCCTATGTCATCTAATATGAGCGGGATTGTACACACATCAATATTAATATTATTACCTGTATTGTATTATAAAACAAATATTTACAATTTGTAATACATGCCACTCACAATAGTTATTTACGAACCGAGTGCAGGAACACATTTTTCCAGCGTGAGCACAGTTTTGAAGGGCGATGAGTTCAAAAATGAATATTACGCAAGTTGTCAACCACGGCTGTCAACATTAATCATGAGTTAATAGTTCGCTAGTCAGACAATTTTGGGTGATTAGCTAAATACAGTTAACAAACTTGAAGTTAACGCTAACAAATGTTCGTGCAACGAATATATCTTTAACAACTGATTTATAAACTCGTGTTTGTTAATTAATTGCTAACAACGGTCGGTGCAACCGGGCATGAACATAACTTAAATTTAAGCTCTGCTTAAAAAGTTGGTGCAACCAGACATTAATTAACTAACTAATTAATTATTATATTATTTTTTCTGCGAAAGAAGTAATAAGTGCCCTGATTTATTTGTTTATTGTAATCACTTGGTAAGAGAGACCATAAGCGAATCGAAAAGTTATAGGCAACAGATTCATGCATTTGTCTCCGTAAAAAAGTTTGGTGGGGGTTCATTAGCGACACGCCTACTGATTGTTCCTTCCCCTCACCTTTTAGCCCCTCAGAAACTTTGGGATTGCAAGGCATAAGCCTTAATTCCAAATTTAAATATCGCAAAAAATATGAAACCAAATACAGGCTGTTACAAATTCGAGGCTCACCACTGGGATCTCGGAAAGGTTAAATTGGGACAAAGTTGCGTATTTTGGTGCTGAATAATAATCCGTTCTGAAAAATCTTCTACGATTTGTAGTTTTTGAAATATTTCCAAAAAACCAGAAAACGTAATTTTCTTTTTATTTTTTTCTGAAGTTATTATTGCTGGGATCATAACAAAATTAATACATTCTACAGGCACTTTTTTAAGCTCTTTACGATGATATCATTAGATTTTACTTAAAACGTTTCGTCTCGTTCTGATCATCATCAACTTCATTTCTTCTTATTGGCGCTATTGGGTTTTAATACCAATGAATAGATCTATTTTATCTGATGCTTTTCCATATATTACACATCTCTATTTAATAATTTGAAACATCTGGAAATGCAAGAAATTGTTGAAAATAACACTGCAAAGAAAAACATAGTATGCAGTGAAAACAAAAATCAAAAAAGTTTGATATACCTTCGGAGTTTTATTTCGTTTATCACAAAAGCAGATTTTTGAAAAATTTTTAGATATAAAAATGAATGATGTGAATCCAAGAAAGACGTACATTTTTAAAACGTATTGTGCTAACAACAATTTAGTAATAGCAAGAGAAATTTACTTCCAACAATGACCATGACGCAGTATTTAATTAGTTTCGTAATTAAATTATACATTTTCCTGATTAAAGCAAGAAAGTATCACAAGAAATTATGTCTTGAAAAATCTCTCCTTCTTGTAAATTTAAAAATGTATTGTGCTAACAACAATTTAGTAATAGTAAGAGAAGCTTACTTCCAATAATATCCAGAAAGATGCCATCCACACAGAACAATGTTATTAATAGATAGAAAAATTGCTCTTTTCATAAAACTCGAATGACGTATTGAGATCGCCTTAATGATGATGAGAATGAAGAATTATTAGAAGAGGTAATTAATAGTTATTTATAAAATGTATAAAATTATAAGACTACAAGAAAGAATGTTTCCTCGAGCAGTAATATCTTTTTTCTATTTTGCGTTGGTAACAGAGCTATTAAACGCACCGAAACGAGTGCTTTAATAGAAAATTTGAGTGCGTTAATGGCATTGGTGTAATTAATTTATTTAATGTTGGTAGTACTAATTCCAAGTAAGAAATAAACATCAAATGTCAAACGATATCAAGAACTTTTATTTAATTTAAACGATCACCACCATGAAATGTGCAATTATTATAAACGTTAACGATTACATTGGATGTGTCTTTAGAATTTATACTAATGCCTGGTATGTTCTGATTTGATACAATAATTTTGTGGAGTACATTATTACCTTCAACAGTGGTTTTATTATGCGAGGCGCAATCAGATTATGATCCAGTGGAGCAGCTGGGCAGGTTAGTTTGCTGAAATCCATAATGTTGAGCATTAGTATTTAAAATTGAATTTCCCACTGCCTACTTAAATGATGTTAAATAAACCACCGCAAAATTCCCTAAATTTTAAAATATCGCTTTTTTCTTTAAAAGGGGACAAAATAGAAAAAATAGTATAAAATACTCGTTACAGAAGGCTTTTCAAGTACTCGTCCGTTCCATCACTCGCAGCAAGCGACTCGTGATGGAATTTCGGACTGCTTGAAAGACTGCCTTCTGTAACTTGTGTTTTAATATACTATTAAGATACGAGTTTTCTAAAGACATACATAATTTAATTTGATTTCTTGCTTTAATAATAATAATGTATAATTTAATTACAAATCTAATCAACTATTGTTTTGTAAACAATTTAAGTAGCGACATCTTACAATCGCTTTTTGATCTAACATCGCAGTAGGATTGACAAATTGAAGCTAGTTCGCCACATAATCCAGTCATCCCATGCGAGGCGGCCATGCTTGCTGTCAAAGCATATGAGAATTTTAGAAAAATTGTGTGCAAATCGGTTTTGATTACAGCAGATTCCTCGAGCAGGCTCTGTACAGCTGTTTCAGGCCTAGTTGGGCCTTCGTCAGCAGAACCGTAGCTCGAGAAATCCACTGCAAACCAAACCGATATGTCCAGGTTATTCGCCCATGCGATGTGAAAGTAATAAACAATTTAAGTAGCGACATCTTACAATCGCTTTTTAACCTAACATCGCAGTAGGATTGACAAATTGAAGCTAGTTCGCCACATAATAAGTCATCTCATATGCTTTGACAGCAAGCATGGCCGCCTCGCATGGGATGACTTATTATGTGGCGAACTAGCTTCAATTTGTCAATCCTACTGCGATGTTAGGTCAAAAAGCGATTATAAGATGTCGCTACTTAAATTGTTTATTACTTTCACATCGCATGGGCGAATAACCTGGACATATCGGTTTGGTTTGCAGTGGATTTCTCGAGCTACGGTTCTGCTGACGAAGGCCCAACTAGGCCTGAAACAGCTGTACAGAGCCTGCTCGAGGAATCTGCTGTAATCAAAACCGATTTGCACACAATTTTTCTATTGTTTTGTAGTTGTCTTTCTGGATATTGTAGGAAGGAAATTTCGCTCGTTATTACTGAATTGTTGTAATAAATTTTTAAATTTACGTCATTCTTAGATTTATAACATTCATTTTTAGATCTAAAAATTTTACTAAAATCAGCTTTTGTGATATACGAAATAAAACTCCGAAGGTATATCAAATTTTTTTGGTTTTTGTTTCCACTGCATACCATGTTTTTCTTTGCAGTTATTTTCAACAATTTCTTGCATTTCCAGCTGTTTCAAATTATTAAATAGGGATGTGTGATATATGGAAAAGCATCAGAAAAAATAGATCTATTCAATGGTATTAAAACTCAATGTAGCGCTCATAAGAAAAAATGAAGTTGATGATGGTTAGAACGAGTCGAAACGTTTTAAGTAAAATCTAATGATATCATCGTAAAGAGCTTAAAAAGTGCCTGTAGAATGTATTAATTTTGTTATGATTCCTGCAATAATAACTTCAGAAAAAAAGAAAAAAGAAGATTACGTTTTCTTGTTTTTTTTGGAAATATTTCAAAAACTACAAATCGTAGAAGATATTTCAGAACGGATTATTATTCAGCACCAAAATACGCAACTTTGCCCCAATTTAACCGACTTCGTATCTCTTACGGTTTCCGAGATCTCAATGGTGAGCCTCGAATTTGTAACAGCCTGTATAGACAAACTACATATTTTTGGAATTAGGAAAAAATATCTTTCTTAATTCGAGAAAATATACTGAGTGTTTCATTTAAAATAACAAAATTGATACTCATTCGTTATGTGTCCATCATTTGTTCTTGTTTTTGTAAATTCTGGCGGTTCAGGGAAATCCCTAAAACGTTTGTATTTAAAATTTTTTTTTGTAGGTCTAATAACAAAATGTGTAGAGACCCTGTACATACGTTATTAAAGTATATACAAACAAATTTGTCAAGAACGAATTACGTAGCAACATGTTTCGCCGTTATAAGCGACGACGTTTTAAATGACTTTCATTGTACATATTTGTTTTTTACAAAACAGGTATTAAGTTGCTTTTTACAGAACAAATCTAGAAGTATTAAGTTATTTTTTTAACATACAGGCGGTGTGACTCTTCCGACTTTAGGAGGTGTAGGTCCGTTGCTGTAATCGGATTCTTCATCAGCCATGGCTTCATCCAAGTAATCGTCCATGTCATCCAAAATATCAGACACGTCACTTCCCGAGGGTTCATCATAGACAATGGCCTAGTAGTGAATAAAGGAGTACAGTCGAGTAACCACTTTCATAAAATGAATTCACTTACTCGCTTTTGAGGAGTTTGATTCATACAAACTGCCTGGAGGATTTCACGTCCAAAACTGGTGTCGGCTCCTCCACTCTCCTCCGAACAAAAACTCTCTTCTTCACGGCTGTGTGCAAATCGAAAACAATTGAATTTAAAATAGAAATAATGAAGCGGGTGATGAAGATGTTGATGGTGTTTTAAATGAACGTGACACGACATTTGAAAAGTTTATTGAAACAGATTATGTACAAAAATGCTTAAACATGAAACAATTTTCTTTACAAAATATTTGATTATGATTTACTTTACTATTGCACTGACCACATACAAACAAATAAGTCAGTGAAAGCATTCGTTTGATAAAAAATTAAAAACAAGCGTCGAATTAAATTAGAAAGACGTTTTGATAGTTTACTCTACAAATTAACAATATAAGTCGATAAACATGTCTTTGATTTTTTATATATTTTTAATCAACATGTTTAGCAAATAATCGTAATGATAAAAGTAAAACTCTAACGGCGCCAATTAATTAAATTCTAATTCGTGATTTTATTTTATTAAAAAATGTTTTGTTTTTCTAATACAACAATAAATAAATAAATTAAACATTAACAACAGAAGTCCTTCCATTTTTGTTTCAATTTTATTAAAAGATCAAATAGAATAGAATCGAAAATTAAAAATTCATTTATTCAACACTAGTGAAGTTTAGTCAACACTTGTGAAGTGAAATGTTAAAAAGCGTTCAATTCCTCACTTGATTAATACACCGATATATAAAAAAAGTAAAAATTAAAGAATTTTAGTCATTTGTTTAACGAAATAAAGTACAAATATCAAGTCTATAACTTAAATATTCATTTATTTAAGCATTTCTTCACCAAATGTGCTTTTTAGAACCTTTAACTCCCAAAACTCTTTCATAAGTCTGCTATTTTTACATACTGACGTCGAAGAGGGCCACAAAAATATTATTGCGAATAATCACAATTGTTAATATGCGTAAGAATTCGAAATTCATTCTTATCTTTTCGCTGTCAGTTAGTTATTTTATAATAGTATATTATTTTACGAGTTTCACAAGAAGGCTTATTGTAACACGAGTGGGGTTGGGGTACGATGAGCGAAGCGTAGCAAGCTCGGAGTGCCCCAACGGAACGAGTGTTACAATGCCTCTTGTGAAACGTGTAAAATATAGTATTTTTTCTACTTTGCGTCACTTATTGAACAAGAAAATGAAAAATATTGTCAAAAATTTGATCTCCTTGGTATATGGGGAATTTTAGTTGTAATGCGTGGCAACACTGAAAACCTTTCGTTTTAATCAAAAGTCACTTTAACAAGTTATTAATTTTTCTTATCCAGCTTCATTGTGAGTATTCTGTTAAGTAACAAATAAATAATGAGTTATTTTGTAGAATCTAATAAATATTTTCAATTAAAAATTGACTAAAATTTCCCCAAAAACAGTTTCACAATGAGCTTCATTGTGAAACTGTTTTTGGTGTCACAATGAGTTCATTGTGAACGCAAAGTAGAAAAACAAATTAATGATAGAATTTACTGGAATATTCTAGCGTTATTCGCCGCTATTCCAGAATAGCGCTGGTTCTTATAAAACCCCGAGGTAGCGTGATATTTAAATCAGCCTTATTTAGAAGGGGATAGGTAGTAAGCGAATCAGTAGAATGATTAAGTGTTATTTTGTTAGATAAGTGTACAGCTCGATATTACTGTGTTTTCATTATGTTAAATGATCGTAGACATTAAAGTGTTTTAAAAATAAATAACGATTACAATTTGTGAACCCCGAAGTCGTAACAATATTTTAAATTCGTCTCATCTACAGGCCAAGAAGATTTACAACAGGCTATTTAAGAGAGAAGAGTTCCAAGTAACATTTTTAAAGCAAATATGTATTGCAATACTTCAAAGTATGTCTGTTGTTGATAAATCTGATAAAAATATAACAACAAAAATTAAGTCATTATGGTATTGGTAGGTGACGATCTCATCCACACTGCAATTATGGGAACATCTTGGTAAACCAATACTTTTTACACGCCGTTTAAACCAAGATGCTTTAGAAAACTTTTTCGGAACTATGAGACAACAGAGCGGAAATGTTAATAATCCAACACCTATTCAATTTCAGAGGATTTAAAAAAAATTGTTTTGTTTAAATTACTTAGAATACTCTGAAGGGGCTAATTGTTTAGACGATTTTGATGATATCTTACATGAAATTGGAAAAACAAATTTTTAAAGTATCTACAAATATTGACATAAGCACAGAAATACAAAAAAAATGTGAATTAGTTGTAGGGGATGCAGACTACAGAAATTTGGAGGTTGATCAACAGAATGCTCTTGTATATGTTAGCGGTTATATAATATACAAATGTCTTATGAAACATTCTTATGAAAAATTTATTACATTCTCTAGAAGCCAGAAAAATATAGATACCGCATTTTTGTTTTATCACTTTAAAAATTATCAAAATGTGGAAAGCTTATATGGAAATTTAAAAATGCAAACAATAAAATTACCTCGTGCTGTGATGCAACCAAAAGCAAAAAAGTGATTACTCAGGAAAAAAATACCTTGATTATAAAACCTAAGCAAGTGCAAACGAGACAAATACTCCGAAACACAAAAACACAAAAATTTGGGTATTGGTATCTCGAATGTTCGAGATATTAAGGAAGGTGGTATTGTACTTCAATGCTTAAATGGTAAACAGAGAGATCTGATGAAGAAGGAAATTGACGGAAAACTTGGGAAAGATATAACGACGAAAGCAGGCACCCATAAGGATCCTCAAATAAAAATTGTTGGCCTAGAAAAGGAATTAGATGAAGAATCTCTTATAGAATATTTGTCGAAACAGAACGACCTCAATTTAATAAGTAATCAAAATTTAAAATTGGTGGTGTCAAGAAAAATCAGAAAGACCTATACATGGCGATAGTGAGATGTAAGCCGGAAGTGTTACACAGAATAATTGAAAAGGAGAAACTAAGTATTGGATGGAATGTGTGTAGAGTGTTTGAGCATGTGAATATCTACAATGTTTTCAGTGTAGTGGTTTCGATCACGAAACTAAGATCAGTAAACGTAAAGAAATATGTATAAGTTGCTCAAAAGATGATCATACTAATAAAACTTGCCGGAATGAACAAAAAATATGTGTAAATTGTCAAATAGCAAACAAAACATATAATTCTGATATAGAAATTAACCACTCGGTGTTTGATATGAAATGTCCAACTAAATTAAAGATTTTGGAGAAAGAAAAGAGCAAAATAAATTATTATGAAATACAGCAACTACAGAATGACGAAGATACCACTACCCTCAATACAAGTAACTTAAAACATAAAATAAAATCGACGCGAATTATTAAACTGTGGCATCAAAATATACAAAGCATAACAAATAAGATTTCTGTAATAGAATTATTCGCTGTAGAAGAGGACATAGATATAATCTGTATCACAGAACATTGGTTGAACAAAGAAAATTATAACTTATAAATGGTTATAACTTATAAATGGTTACGAAAGAGCATGTTCTACCTTTCGAAAAACTTATATACACGGAGAGGTCGGTATACACTGTGTTTCCTAAAAAATGTTTCATCCCGTAGCGACTTTATTTATGATCCGATTTTAATGAATAAAAAAATAAAACAAATGGCTTTAGATGTATTTTAAAATGGCTCTAATTTCTATTTTTTCTAATGTTATCTTCAATATCTATCGATAGTCAACTTTTTTTTTCAAATGGCTGCCCATATTTTTTTAGCATTAATCTAGTAGAGAATTTTTTTCTAAATCGGATAAAGTATTCAAAATTATTATTTGGTGCGCAGTTAATTGGAAAAATTAATAAAATTATTATTAACATAATGAATGAAATTTTCAAGTCAGCCGTGGAAATTCATAACAACGCACTAAACGACAAATGTCATTCAACCGTCATTTTGAAAATGTTTGTAGTTTAATCGTTTAGGAGATCAATTAATTGGGCCAGTTGTCATAAAGGGTACTCTTAGGGTGGGTTGCATAAAAGATTTAAGCCAGGATTAAATTTAATTCTAAGTTAGAAGGTCACTCACAATGACGTATAGCATATTGTGTGTCACATTCTAACGTGGGCTTAAATTTAATCCTGGCTTAACACTTTTATGCAATCCAGCCTTAATCAATGAAAATATCACCGTTATCGATAGACATAGAAAATTTTTTGGACGAATTACCTTTGGCAGAACTAAATAGAGTTTTTTTCCAACAAGATAGAGCCGCTCCTCATAATGCAAGAAGAATTGTCCATTGGTTAAATAACAAATTCGGTACAAGATGGATAGGAACGGATGGGCCAATTGGATGGCCTGCCGGTTCTCCGGATCTTATACCGCTCGATTTTTGGATGTGGGGTTATCTCAAAGATCGCGTGTACATAACAAGCCCGGAAAACGACTTGATTTTAAGACAGAGGATCGTTGATACTTGTGGCGAAATACCTCCTAATTTACTATTAAATGCGGTCCGTGGCGTGATTAGAAGGTGCCAGTTGTGTGTTGAGCAAGGTGGTGGAGGTCAATTCGAGCAATACTTGTAAATTTTTATGATTTTGTCTAATACGTTTATTGTTTGTTGGTTGTTTATTATTATTATTTTAAATCTATTAAACTGTCATAAAAAATCATGCTTATAATAATTTTATTAATTTTTCCAATTAACTGCGCACCAAATAATAATTTTAAATATTTTATCCGATGTAGGAAAAAATGCTCTACTAGATTAAAGCTAAAAAATATGTGCAGCCAATACATCTAAAGCCATAAAATACATCTAAAGTCATTTGTTTTATTTTTTTATTCATTAAAATCGGATCATAAATAACGACGCTACAGGATGGAACATTTTTCAGGAAACACCCGGTATATGTCAAATCTGGATTAGAATGGGCAGAAATCGAAAATATCAATAAAAAATCAGTAGAGCTGTCATGTGAACTTGCAGCCATATTAATAGAAAGTTTAAACACCGTTATAATCACCGTGTACAGAAATGGTCTTGAACATATAAACGCTTTTCCAGAAGTCAAGAAAGAAGTTCTCAATTTCGTATTAGAAGAATTTGCTCCATGCATCAAAATACTTGAATAATGATAATAACTTTATTTTAAAGTTAGAATTACTAACATGTCATAAGTTACAAATTCTTTTATATCAACATTAGGTTTTTTGATCATAATTTTTAAATTAAAACTCTTTTTTAATACTCAGTTTTAATTTTAATTAGAAACACTGAACACCTAAACGTGTTAAAAGTGTCCAAAAACGTGGACGGGGAAGGTCCTTTGTAAGCAAATCAGCTACTTGGTTTTCTCCTTCAATGTACAGGGTGGATCAATTTCGATGTCTCTTATGGGCATCTCTGTAACTATAAGAGATAGAAAAAAACTAATGGCCAAGTCTCGATCTCTTTTTTAGAGATAAAGTCAATAGACTAAACAAAAAGTGGCTATCTTCTTTTGTTTTCGAGTTATAAGCAAAAATTGACATTCTCGACTTTTCGTCAATTGCGCATATCTCGTTTATTTTTACAGATATTAAAAAACTATTTTGACATTATTAGGGCACTTTTTGGAATACAATTCAGTAGTGTAGTTGGTTTCTTGATATTTAATAAAATTTTCGAGTTATAACATAAAGTTATATTTTTTTAAATGGAAATCATAGTAGGCAATGCCACCTTTAAATAGAGATTTTTTTTCTGTTTTCAAAAATATATACTTTGTTGGGTTTATTTGTTACAATTAATAGAATAAAACGCCTTTTTATTATTCTTGGGTGCATTCTATTCTTAGTAGGCTGGTTTGAACAAAGGCCGACAATTTTTTTGTTTGTTTTTATTAAATATCAACTCTTTTTCAAATATTTTGACAGTTGCAACAGCATAAAGAGAAAGAAAGATAGAACGAGCATCCTCTAAGAGTCACAAAGATTACAACAATACTGATACCATGTGGTTTGGGTCAAATTCGGAATTATAAAACTTCATTTAATATTTAAGTTTAAAACGGATTTTTTTCGATTAAATATGCATTTCAGGGGATAATGAACTAAATTATATGTATAAATTAAAAATATCTTAAAAATAAGAAATTATTGCAGAAAAAGTTAAAGAATATTGAAATGTAAGTAGATAATAAACACAACTCTTGATATATCACAATGAATAACTTAAAACCCAGAAAATAATATCAAAATAAAATCACAATTTAAACACTGCCGCACTAAAATACGCAGCCAACTCATGTTGTAACCCAACCCAGTTCTATCGGCGCTAGCTTTCTGTCTCTTATGTTCATCGCAATACCTCTCATTCTTGTGCTACCCTATCATCAAATCTTTGTTAATATTTAATAAAAACAAAAGAAAATTGTCGGCTTTTGTTGAAACTAGCCTATCAAAAAAAATGCAGCAAAAATTATAAAAAAGGCGTTTTATTCTATTAACTGTAAGAAATAAACCCAACAAAGTATATATTTTTGAAAACAGAAAAAAAATCTCTATTTAATGATGACATTGCTTACTATGACTTCTATTTAAAAAAATATAACTTTATGCTATAACTCGAAAATTTAATTAAATATCAAAAAACCAACTATACCACTGAATTGTATTCCAAAAAGTGTCCTAATAATGTCAAAACAGTTTTTTAATATCTGCAAAAATAAACGAGATACGACTGATTGACGAAAAGTCGAAAATCCTAATTTTGGCTTATAACTCGAAAACAAAAGAAGATAGCCAATTTTTGTTTAGTCTATTGACTTTATCTCTAAAAAAGAGATCGAGACTTGGCCACTAGTTTTTTTCTATCTCTTATAGTTACAGAGATGCCCATAAGAGACATCGAAATTGATCCACCCTGTACATGACTTCCAAATCACCATCATTGACTTTTTCTCTGACAAAATGGTAACGTATGTCGATGTGCTTACTTTTAAAATGAAACTCTGAGTTTTTTGTTAAACGAATTGCACTTATATTGTCGACATACAGGACAGGTTTCTTTATTCCATTTGTCATTTCGGTTATTAGTCTTCTGGGCCAGATCAATTGCTTTGCAGCTTCGCTGGCTGAAATATTCTCTTCTTCCATGGTGGAAACTGAAACGCCTTTCTGTTTTTGGCTCAACCATATCAGCACAGCTCCTGCATAAAAACATAAGACACCACTGCGAGAACGTCGTGTTTTATCTGCAGCATAATCAGCATCACTGAAGGCAATCAACTCCTTCTTTTGATTAGGTTTATACCGGCTGTTTCAAATTGAGTGTGCACTGAAGGGATCTTCTAAACCGTAAGAGATACAAATTTGGTTAAATGGAAGAAAAGTTGCACAAATCAATGCCTAATTCGTATTCATTCACAGAATAAATTTTTTCTTATTTCTTCTTGAGATATTGATCAAAATGTAAAAATGTCGATTTTCTTTTTTCCTCTGTATCTTTCGTACTATAAATAATTTTGAAATTCTGATTTAACTTTCTACAGGCACTTTCTTATTCTGCTTCGAATAGAGGTGGCAGAATTGAAGTCAAACGTTTCGTCTCTCCACGACCATCTTCAGTTTCGATTTTTTAAATACAACGTATATCTTTTAATTACTCTATTCGATAGCATTTTTTCTGCTGATTGCAGTGATGTATAACAATTAATACTTTTTTCAAGTAAAGTTAAAATATGATAAAAAAAGCTTGATACAGTTTCGTCATGATTTATTTAATAAGTAAATTTATTCCTTAGTACCTTTTTTACTTACTAAATATTAATAACTAACATTCAAATGTCGGAAGAGAAAAAATCAATAAAATCAATCAATCTATCAACAAAAAATCAAAGTTTACAGTTGGTTCTTGTCCGATGAAATTATATACAGCGTGATTCAAAAGGGTCGCACCATTGCTTTGGTGTAAATACAGACCATTAACAGGAGCACAAATATGTTTTCAGAATTTTTTTGCCATGAATAGTTTTTAAGATATAAATGTTTAAAAATAACGCAAATAGGCAACGCTGCACCTTGTAGACGCACGTACATATTTGAAATCATAGATCATGGGTACCCTCTTTTTTGTTGACAACTGCATATGCGCTGGTTTGTCAAAACCTTTGGAAATAAAATTTGACATAATAATAAATGTCATTGACGGAAAAACGTTGTTGAAATGCTCGTCGATGTATTACATGAGGGTTTTCTATTGCCCAATAATGATGATTGTGCATGTTAAACATACTGTCAAGAGTGAAGGTACATTCATCCGTCTACAAAATCAGATTTTGAAAATTTGGATTCAAATTGATTTGATCCAGCATTCAATGGCAAAAGTTAATACGAAGAGGAAAATCAGCTTCACACAGAGCTTGCACTTTTGTATAGTGGAAAGAATTTTTAATACACGCTGAACAACATTGTAATCTACGTTTAAATTTCGTCCAATATCTCGAATGCTGACGTTAGGATTGTCTTCAACGACTTGTAGAACAGCTTCCTCGACTTGGGGAGTTCTGGCGGAGCGTGGCCTACCTATCACTTCATGGATTACATCCAATCGACCTGTTTCCCTCACACGCTGATCAAGCCGTTGAAAAACATTTTTGTCTGGATGTCTACGTTCACCGTATCGTTCAGCATAAGCTGCTGCAGCCCGTCGAAAGTTTCCTCCACTCTCTCCCAGAAGAAGATACATATCACAGTATTCATTTAAAGTAAACATTTTGAATTTGAATAAATTCTTCAAATCAATCAAAAAATTTGACTTTCAAAATGTGAACGTCATTGATAAATTTTATTTGTCAGGTCACTCTATGGTAACCATAGTAAAACCGAATTTTCGATGCACCGTTGCCGGCTTGACTTCTAAAATAATGTTAACATTTCCAAAGACTTTTCCTGCTTTATTACTTAATAAATATTATGTTTTATTAGCAAGGATAATTTTACAGGCGTTTATCTACACCTTTCATTAATAAAAACATAAAGTTACATTATCTAATTACTATAAAATCAACATCAGTTTCGTAACTTTGAAAGCCTATATCTTCGTAAAAAAATCATCTAGAAAATTTTTATTTACACTTTTGAGAACAAATAAGTGGGTCTAAAAACCACCTAAGTGGTGGTGCGGTCCTTTTGAATCACGGTGTATACATATATATATACATATATATATACAGGCTGTTACAAATTCGAGGCTCACCATTGGGATCTCGGAAACGGTAAGAGATACGAAGTCGGTTAAATTGGGGCAAAGTTGCGTATTTTGGTGCTGAATAATAATCCGTTCTGAAAACTCCTCTGCGATTTGTAGTTTTTGAAATATTTCCAAAAAACAAGAAAACGTAATTTTCTTTTTTATTTTTTTCTGAAGTTATTATTGCAGGGATCATAACAAAATTAATACATTCTACAGGCACTTTTTTAAGCTCTTTACGATGACATCATTAGATTTTACTTAAAACGTTTCATCTCGTTCTGACCATCATCAACTTCATTTTTTCTTATGGGCGCTACATTGGGTTTTAATACCGTTGAATAGATCTATTTTTTCTGATGCTTTTCCATATATCACATATCCCTATTTAATTATTTGAAACAGCTGGAAAAGCAAGAAATTGTTGAAAATAAAACTGCAAAGAAAAACATGGTATGCCGTGAAAACAAAAACCAAAAAAAGTTTGATATGCCTTCGGAGTTTTATTTCGCAAAAGCTGATTTTTAGATCTAAAAATGAATGTTATGAATCCAAGAATGACGTAAATTAAAAAAATTATTGTGGTTTTAACAACAACAGTTCAATGTAATGAGCGAAATTTCCTTCCAACAATATCCAGAAAGACAACTGCAAAATAATAGTTGATTTTGTAATTAAATTATACATTATTTATTATTAAAAGCAAGAAAATATCAAATTAAATTGTTTTAGAAAACTCATATCTTAAAGATATTACTGCTCGAGAGACATTGTTTCCTGTAGTCTCATAATTTTATACATTTTATAAATAACTATTAATTACGTCTTCTAATAATTCTTAATTCTCATAATCATTAAGGGTTATCTCGATACGTCCTTCGAGTTTTATGAAAATATCCATAAAGTGCAATGTTTCTATCTAACTTAATAACATTGTTCTGTGTGGAAACATCTTTCTAGGTATTATTGGAGTAAATTTCTCTTGCTATTACTAAATTATTGTTAGAACAGTACATTTTTAAATTTACAGGGAATGAGAGATTTTTAAAGAACATAATTTCTTGTGATACTTTCTTGCTTTAATCATAAAAAATGTATAATTTAATTACGAAACTAATTAAATACTGCGTCATCGTCATTGTTGGAAGTAAATTTCTCTTGCTAATACTAAATTGTTGTTGTTAGTACAATACGTTTTAAAAATTTACAACTTTCTTGGATTCACATACATAATTCATTTTATATCTAAAATTTTTCAAAAGATCTACTTTTGTGATAAACGAAATAAAACTCGAAGTTATATCAAAGTTTCCTGGTTTTTGTTTTCACTGCATACCGTGTTTTCTTTTGCAGTGTTATTTTCAGCAATTTCTTGCATTTCCAGCTGTTTCAAACAATAAGTGAGGGATATGTGATATGAAAGCATCGAAAAAATAGATCTATTCACGGTGTTAAGGCAATGTAACGCCCATAAAAATGAAGTTGATATGATAGGCTGAACAAGTTTTAAGTAAATCTAATGTCATCGTAATAAAAAACCTGTAAATATGTGAGCCGTGTTGTCCTGCTTCGGAAAAAATAAAGAAAATACGACCTGTGTTTTGAAGCTATTCAAAACTGAAATCACACTGAAGAGTTTCAGGCAGACCAAAATAATCGCAACTTTGCTGCTCGACTTCGTATCTCTGACCGTTCAGATGGCAACTGATCCCTGTATCTGTATATATATTTTTTTCTTCCACCGTATAAGTGGAGCCCCACATGAAGGAAATTCACGGTTGAAGTGAGGTCCATGTCAAAGTGAGGACCAATATACGGACCTCACTTTGCAAAGTCATCAAAATGTGATGTTCTAACCTTACAGATTGTAATTCTACAAAAAAATGTGGTCCTCACTTTGTGCCATGCTCAAAATTGTATATTTTAGTTCGGCGCTTCTCCGCTTAAGGGCGCTGCTGAGGCGCGTATATTTTGTAACCGTGTTTATCTCACTCTTGCATAGTACGATGTGCCACGCATCAAGTGAGGACCATATATCTGGCAACAGTGCATTGGTATTTTTTCAAGGATCGGTATCGACTGTTAAGACACGTCCAGAAAATAACTGAAGAAAAAGTCCATCATCTACAGGGTGTCCACCGAGTGCCGCGGTCTTCTCTACCGTCTATAGTATATAAGATAGGAAAAAAATTCAAACGAGCCAGGATGTCACTCAGTCAGCGCTACTTCAGAAAATAATTTTTAGCTATACAGAGTGTTCACTAACTGAGAGCCATACCAAAGTTATATTTTTTTAAATGGAGCACCCATTATATTTTTACATATTTCGAAAATACGCATAACGAATAGGTAACAACCAAAAATTTAGGAAGTTTTACTTAAGAGTTTGTAAGTTATTGAAGTTTAAGTGTAAAAAATTGCCATAATATGAGTGCTTATATCGTTGTTATTTATTTACATTTCGCCTTGAATTTTTGTAGGTATTCAATACAATATCTTTTCTACAGAAATTTCAAAACAACTTCCACCTATCAGTTATTATGTGTACAGGGTGTTGAGTTTTGCGAAAGATAATTTTTCTCAAAATTTTCAAATGGAACACCCATTATATTTAGACTCTCGTGAAACACGTTTTCATAAGCTTTCATAAAACGCCAAATATACATATTTGTCTAAACTGAAGAAGTCGTGAGACAAAAATTAATAATTTTTCTTTCAATATTGACGTTATTTAGTCTTTCCGACCGGTTCTTCTGTTTTGATTTGCTGAAAAATCAATGATTATGTTTTATTTTTTGTTCAAAGTACATAATTGAATATGTTTCTGTTAAACTAATTACTATTTTTCTTTATTTTGAAAATATTTACATGTCGTTATTTTAATAACATTTTTACTGTATTTAATGTTTCCTGGCGTTTAGAATCTTTCTTTCGATCTTTGGAAAACTCTATAATCCAGGTGTCTTCTCATAGGATAATGCTAAGAATATAATCTTGATGTCAAAAGACAGTTTTAGTTGCCTTTTCCTAGTAGGTATGTCATGTCACGTAACTCTTCATTTTTAGAATGCATTTTGTTATCATAAAAAAATACAAAACTGTAAAAGTAGTGGTATCTACTAATTGAATAATTGTTCTGTCAATTAAAAATTTATAGCAACTGTTTTCTTATTTTCTAGCAAACGACAACGTGCTTTAAAATTTTATTTTTTAAAATTATTATTATAACTATATTTACAGTTGGTTCTTGTCCGATGAAATTTGTATCACAAAATCTTCTAAGCGGACACTAAATCGCGCAACTATACACTTTACGTTTCGCAGTCGTTCGACTGCTTCGTCAGAAGTGAAAATTATGTTGTCAAAATAAACAAGGTTGTCAACGGAAACTGAAAAACGTTATTTAGATATTTTCAAAGTAAAGAAATATAGGAATTATTTTAACAGGAACATATTCAATTACTTTGAACAAAAAATAAAACATACTCATTGATATATCAGCAAATCAAAACAGAAGAACCGGACAGAAAGGCTAAATAACGTCAATATTGAAAGAAAGAAAGATTATTAATTTTGTCTTACGATTTCTTCAGTTTAGGCAAATACATTTGGCGTTTTATGAAAGCTTATTAAATCAGTGTTTCACGAGAGTCTAGATATACTGGGTGTTCCATTTGAAAATTTTGAGAAAAATTATCTCTTGCAAAACTCAACACCCTGTACACATAATAACTGATAGACCGAATCTGTTTTAAAATTTCTATAGAAAAGATATTGTATTGAATATCTACAAAAATTCAAGACGAAATGTAAATAAATAACAAAAATATAAGCATTCATATTATGGCAATTTTTCACACTTAAACTTCAATATCTTACAAAGTCTTAAGTAAAACCTCCTAAATTTTTGGTTATTACCTACTCGTTGTGCGTACTTTCGAAATATCTAAAAATATACTGGGTGTAACATTTAAAAAAATATATCTTTGGTGTGGCTATCAGTTACTGAACACTCTGTATAGCCAAAAATAATTTTATGAAGTAGAGCTGACTGAGTTACATCTTAACTTGTTTGAATTTTTTTTTATCTTATATACTGTAGACGGTAGAGAAGACCGCGGCACTCGGTGGACACGCTGTAGATATTTGACGTGCTTTCGAACTTTTTAAGCACAGAGCAAATCTTCGATCAGAAAAGGAGTTTTATAGTTGTAAATACTAATTCTTTCAACATTCCCTATTCATAGAAAAAATAAAGTACGTATGGAAAATGTACCAAAGTAGTAGTTCAATTTTTTCGAAATTTATTAATTTAATTCATTTATTAATCGTTTAATAACAGGTGATCAATATCTTTTCTAATCAAGTGACCTATGGAAATAAAATAATGTGTCTTTGATTAGTTTATTATTTCAAATGCCACTTGAATTACATATTTATATTGTATTCCTATACAAAACGATAGGAATGCAATAAAACAAAGACATTTTTATCCATAGGTTACTTGATTAGAAAAGATATTGATCACGGGTTATAAGGAGTTACATATTCATGATTGTTACAAACGAATCTATTACAACTCTGAAATTTTTTAGAATATTTTCTGTCCAAATTTCTGGAGCATTTAAAACATTCGCCACGTTTTATTTCTTGATTTTTGTGCGGATGACTCTGTGATGTCGAAGCGTTTTCTGATGTCGAAGCGTGTTTTGCGTTTGTTCCAGTAGTAACTAATTCTTTTCCTAGTTGCTTCAAAAATTCGCGTCGTTTGTAACCAGTTTTTGTTTTCCATTCATCGTTTAGGTGAACCCATATAATGTAAGTCTTCAATGCACTAATATCTACTAGTTATAAAAAACTGTCACCGGCCATCCATGGTGTCTACACCTGATTTTGTTCTATTGTAATCAACAATTATTTGCGGCTTTTTCTTTTCACCTTCAAGAACTTACTTCACCACTGTCATGCATGGTGAATAGCAAGGTAACAATTTTTCCCCTTTCTGGACAGTAAGAGGCTAACATGGTTTTGTCTTAATAAACAAATTTTGTTGAATATACTTCCCTCCCACACGTAGTCACTAATTTCTGAGGAAATTGTGGTTTATTTTTTCGAATTGTACCTAGCAAATTTAAAGTTTTCTTTTCCATTTCCTTTGCAAGATCTAGGCTTGTGAAAAAATTGTCAGTGGTAACATTTCTAGCTGATGTTTTACCAGTATATATTTGGCAATTGTAGACATATAAAGTTTTACTGTCGCATGCTGCCCAGATTTTTATGCCATATTTTCCTGGTTTAGAAGGTATGTACTGTTTGAATGGACACCGACCACGGAAAGTAAGCAGCTGCTCGTCGACGGTTAGTTTTTCGTGAGGTATATATGCATCATGTAGTGTAGGTAGCCATAGTCAAAAAAAAACTCTGGCGATAATTTATCTAAATCTCGATTTTTTTTCTTCGGATTTCGGCATTATCAAAACGCAGACATTGAGAAATTGTAGTAAACCTGTGTCTGCTTATAGTTTTGTTGAATATAGGGCGCCCATCTTCTACATTCCACTAATTTGTAATTCCTTCGTTATGATATGAGATTTGTAAACTCCTGCCAAAATCAACAATCTAGAAAAACGTAGAAACTCTTCGGAATCCAGAATTTTCCATAAATTTCCAATCTCCATGCTTGAGTCTACCTTCGGCATTAGTCCACTGAACGACGTGGTTTACAATATTATCTAAAAGTACTGCAAATTGTGTCTACGTTTCGTTTGGCGTATCTAGTAGGCCCTCCTTCTTGATACATTACATTTCATAGTTGTCGTCGTCCTGTTCTAATGTATTTGTAGATCTAAGTGAGAATTTTCAAGCTTATTTTTCGACCTGCAGTTTCAAAAAAATATTTTTTCTAGAGCCGTGCGTAAAGTAGATACTTTAAAGGTTAATTTTAGTTTGTAAAGTGTCACTTTTTACGCATTAGTGCGTAAAGTAAAATGTAAAATGGATTTTGTTTAAAAATACGTGCGTTAAAAAATAAAAAAAGATAATAGAGTAGCATATTTAATAAGTGGGGTCACTGGTAATCCCAATGCAAACTACAAAAATTAGGCTTTTAGCTAGAGTTAGAACAGATAAAGTTAGGAAAAGTCAAATTTGGTAAAGTTTTTAAAAAGTAAATTTCAATAAAAATTATTATATTCATAATCACGCATGGGGTCTTCAGTGACCCCATGGTAGTATGAGGGTTAAATTCCAGTATAGAAAGTATAGCGGTATTTTCTCGTTGACTAATTTGTACGTTCTCGCGTGTAATAGAAATCATATTTAGAACTGTAAGTAGCTTATTTTTCTTTTTATTAGGATTGATTGAGAGCACGGGTCAGTTAATTTGCCCCCCCGTAACGTTTTTCAAAGTTTTCTTACACCAAATTATTGCACCCTTATGCACCACCAAGATAAATTTTTGCACCCCTTCAGGAGAGAAAGTGCAGGCAAATTTCACTAGGAGGGGCCAAGTTAACCGTAGTCCCCTCCCTAGTGAAAAATAAAATAGAAAGTCAACTAGTCCCCCCAATGAACATTTTCGAAGTTTTTTGGTGCACCTAGTTGCACCCCTAATGCATCCTTATGCACCACCTTTTTTAACGTTTGCGCTGCTCAAATAGCTGAGAAAAAAATAAAGTAGAAAGTTAAGCCCCCCTCCCTCGTGAATTGAAAGTTCTTTTGGTGCACCTTATTGCACCCCTTATGCACCATCTTTTTTAACTTTTGCACCGCTCAAATAGCCAAGAAAAAAATAATATAGAAAGTTAGCTAGACGATCCCAGTCAAAATTTTCAAAGTGTTTTTGTTGCACCTTATGCACCACCATTATTAACTTTTGCACCGGTCAAATAGCTGAGAAAAATAAAATAATAGAAATAGAAACTTAACTACTCCCCAGTGAATTTTTTCATGAAGAGAAAATAAAATAGAGACTTGGTTAACCTTCCCGTACAAGTTCTTTCAAAAGTTTTTGATTTTGTGTTGTTGCATCCTTTATGTACCCATATATACCGCTATATTTGATTGACTTTTGCACCGCTCAGACAATTGAAAATCTTAGCTAGCACCCTCTTCCCTATCGCTCAGTTATTTTAAGTTCTTTATTATATGGAAAAGGAAATAAATTTATATCAAACAAAACTATATTTAAGTACTTGAAGTTTTTCATTTATCAAAAGTGGATAATGATAAATTTAACTATAATAACATTAGTCTACAAAATTTAGAAAGTTTTTTGAGAAGAGAATGCTGTTAAGAAAATGATTAAATTCAAAATGAACTACAAAATAGAATACAATTATTTATAAATATCAAAATGTAGGAAAGGTACTGCCCTGTTAAGCAAGAAAGACGTACTTCTCCGTTTCATTTTCTTGATGAGTACACATTTAAAGTATCATTAACATATTTTAGTATCATATAATTAATTTTGAGATTGAGATAAGCCAAGTTGAAAACGGTGATGATACCCAGCAGGTAATGGATGCAATAAGACGCAATAAAAAAACTGAAAATTTTTGCTGGGGTGGACTAGCTAAGTTTCTATTTTTGTTTTCTCAGCTATTTGAGCGGTGCAAAAGTTTAAAAAAAGTGGTGCATAAGAGGTACAACAAGATACACCAAAAAAAATTCGAAAATTTTCACTGGGGGGGGGTAGCTGACTTTCTATTAATTGTTTTCTCAGCTATTTGAGCGGTGCAAAAGTTAAAAAAGGTGGTGCACAAGGGTGCATTAGGAGTGCAACAAGGTGCACCAAACGACTTTTTTTCCCTGGGGGGGGGGGGGTCTAGCTAACTTTCTATTTTGTTTTTTTTTCTCAGCTATTTGAACGGTGCAAATGTTAAAAAAGGTGGTGCATAAAGGGTGCAATAAGATGTGACAAAAAAAAGTTCGAAAATATTCACTGGGGGGCTGCCAACTTAACTTTCTATTTAATTTTTTGTTCTCAGCTATTTGAGCAGTACAAAAGTTAAAAAAGGTGGTGCATAAGGGTGCATTATGGGTGCAGCAAGGTGCGACAAGAAAACTTCGAAAATTTTCGTTGGGATGGGGGGGGAGCTGACTTTCTATTTTATTTTTTTCTCAGCTATTTGAGCGGTGCAAAAGTTAAAAATGGTGGTGCAAAAGGGCGCGTTAGGGGTGCAACAAGGTGCACTAAAGAAACTTCGAAATTTTCACGGGGGCTGGGATTGCTTGGCCTCCACTGAAAGTGCCTGCAGTTTCTGTCTTGAAGGAATGCAAAAATTTATTTTGATGGTGCATAAGGATGCAATAATTTGGTGTAAGAAAACTTTGAAAAACGTTTAGGGGGGGGGGGCAAATTAACTGACCCTGAAAGCACCGCATTGTTTTGGTTAGCGACAACGCGACCCAAAGGTGTCATAAATTTCTTTATTGACGGGCGGCTTCCTTTGAATAGTCGAAATTGTGGAAAATCTGTGATAATTTGTATGCTACTATACTGCGCACTTGGTTTATAGGAACGCGAAAAATGGCAACGTTGCTAGACCTCACTTTGGTAGTTTCACATCTTTATACACCCATAACGGACCTCGCATTGTTGGGATTACGAAATGTATATCCGGTCCTCACTTTAATAGACAGATAGTGCAGTCCTCACTTTGTACTGATATACGCCTGAAAAAAAAGTTCGTCATCTTTCTTAATTTTGGAGTATACTCGTGCGCCCTCTATTGCCCTTGCCAAACTACGGTTACAGTAATTTGCTAGCGTTTGCAGCTTCTTTCCTTCTAGTGGTCCTCACATTGTATGCACTACGATGAGACCTCACTTTGATAGCTGGCCGTAAATATATATATATATATATATATATATATATTCGTAGGGAAGTAATGCCGTACTTGTTAGGTAAACCAATTCTTAAATTATTTTTATTAACGGGGATTAACGGCTATTGTAAATAAAATATATTTTTGTTGGTCAATATTTCGTAATGTTTTATTACTTCATCAGGACCAGAAATTGTGAAGGTGAAAATAATTTATTTCTCCTTTCTTATTTGAATTGTATTAGAAATTGAGAATTTTGAAGTTGATGTTAAACAAAGATTATTTAAATAAATAATCTTTGTTTAACATCAACTTCAAAATTCTTAAAATTATTTAAATAAATAATCTTTGTTTAACATCTGCGAAACGTTAAGTGTATAGTGCGCGATTTAGTGTCCGCTTAAAAGATTTTGTGATACAAAAAATCAAAGGGCTAATATTTGGTGATCTTAGAGGCCACGCGACAGGTCCATTTGTACCTATCAGGAAAAGTTTGATTCAAATAATTTGTTGTTATTTCAGCATTATGTGCTGGTGCTCCATCATTTTGAAATTACAATTCCATAATATGATTTAGAGGAATGTAATCTAAAATGTTTTCCAATGCTGTCCTTAAAAAATCGATGTAACGTTCAGCTGTTACATGATTTTCGTAAATGATCGGACCATTAATTCTATTATGCCAAATACCACACCAAACATTTAAGCTGAATTGTATCTGTGGTCACACTTGTTGAAATCTTTTTTGATTCTCCCTGGACCAATATCTATGTACATTTCTATTAAATATTCCCTTGTTTGTAAAATTAGCCTCGTCAACAACTATCTCGTATAACAAATTCTTTTAACGGATACTACAAATGTGCACTATCAGTGTCCGTTAAAAGAATTTATTATACAATAACTAAAGAGACAGATATTAAATATTTCATTGAAATTTACACTATACCTAAGAAAATGAACTAAATATTTGAAATTATGTATTAAATAAAATTTTCATATAAAAATCTGTATTATTTAAGCTTCAAATTAATATCAACAATTAAGTGTGATATACCATTACAATCAGGAGAAAAAATGGCAACAAATACGATAATAAAAGGTATACGTTATATTTAAAAAATGTAAACTGAGGATGGTCGCGGAGAGACGAAACGTGTGACCACAATTCTACTGCCCCTATTTAAAGTAGAATCCAAAAGTACCTGTAGAAAGTTAAGACAGAATTTCTAAATTATTTTTAATAAGGGAGTTACAGAGGAAAAAAGAAAATCGATATTTTTACATTTTCACCAATACTTCAAGAACAATTAAGAGAAAATTGATTCTGTTAATGGATACGAATTAAGCAATGACTGGTGCAACTTTTCTTCCATTTAACCGAATCTGTAACTCTCGTGGTTTAGGAGATCCCTTCAGTGCACACCCAATTTAAAACAGCCGGTATATAAGACTAAAATTCATGGTACCTTTAAGATAACGAAATATTCTTTTCACTTTTCGCCAGGAATTTTCTGTAGGATTTTCTACATCTTGCGCTACTGCACTTACCGCGTATGCAATATCTGGCCGCGTTCCGGACATTAAGAAAATTAAACTACTCACAACTTCACGATATGGTATTTTCTTATTTAAACGCTTTTCTTCTTCATTCGTCACTTCACTTGTTTCAGCTCGAGTTTTCACGAGTTTGGCATCAGTCATGCCAAATCTAGGCAACAGTTTTTCAACGTAAGCTCTTTGACTGAGTGATAATGACCCATCGTCGTTTTGTTTTATTACAATTCCTAAATAGCAATCAGGAGGTGAGACCTTAATTTCAAACTCCTTTTCCATTTCAATCAAAAAATTATCAATATCAGACATATCAGTTCCTGCTATAAGACCATCATCAACATAACAAACTACAATGATTTTCTTACCATTTTTATGGCAAACGTACAAACACGGATCTGATTCACTTTTATTGAATCCTAGTTTATTCATTAAATTGAGAAATCGCTCATTCCAACATCTCGGACTTTGTTTTCGACCATAGAGACTCTTTTTTAATTTCCAGACACGACTGTGCCGTCGTATCCCTGAGGTTGATTCATATACACGGTGCTGATAAAGTCCCGCAACAAGCTTATAATTTGACGTTTTCATTTTGATCATCTGTCTCAAGATAATCATTGTCACTACCTCTAGTATTTCTCCCTCTGAGAGAGATGATGACAAGCTCAGGCTCATTTCTGATTCCTTACTGCTTTTTGAAACATTTATGTTTTTAGGCTTCTCTGGTTCAAAAATAACATTAGCTGACGAAAGAACCACGCGACCATTAAATACTCGGAAACCATCTCGCTCTCCATAATAACCGACTAAAATTCCTTTCTCAGCCTTAGGAGACCATTTGCTTCGTTTTTGTTTAGGAATGTGCACATAACAAGGAGTTCCAAACGCCCTGAAGTGATCAATAGGCGATGGACCTTTTCCAAGCCAAAGTTCAATAGGTGCTTTACTAATGACTGTTGACGGACCTGTACGATTTATTACATGGCAGGCAGTATTCATAGCTTCCGCCCATAAACGTTTTGGTAAGTCTTTGGTATGGATCATTGTTCGCGCACTTTCCACTAGGGTCCTCATTTCAATACCTCCATTTTGCTCTGGCGTATAAGGCATGACTGTTCTCATTGTAATGCCCCATTTATTGAGAATAGTTTTGACGTTGTTATTTACAAACTTTTTTCCTCCGTCGCTCATGAATGTCTTAAGAATCCGACCCGCTGTTTTCGCTTCAGCAAGAAAATTTTTTATACAATCTGCTACTTCAGTCTTCTGTTTCGAGAAGAAAACGCGCCTAAAACGCGTGTAATCGTCTTTGATTACAAGACAGTATCTGGAACCTCCGACTGATTGCACTTCCATTGGACCACATAAGTCAGCAAGAATAATTTCACCAGGGATTGTGGCTCTTTCTTTTCTCGAGTGATAAGATTTTCTGTTCTGCTTACCGAAAAGACATCCAGTACAAAATTCGTTACGATTTTCTACATTTATAGATCTATCACGTAACACACGCCGTACATGACGTTTATCCTGGTAAGCCAAACGCTCATGCCACTGTTATCATCTTTAAAACTTATATGTGCTTTTGCTTTACATAAAGGTTTAACAACCTCAAGTTCAAGTGCAAATAGTTCATTTTTACGCCGACCACACGATATTGTCACAAGATATAAGTAAATTAAAATATTAGATTCATTTAGCGAAGTTAAGATAAGAGAAAATGCATCTCGGCGGCGCCAACGGAAATGACCTCGACATGCGCCTCCGATGCAGGTGGTAAACCTTGAACAAGTTAAAACGGATTTAAATTATCTCGTATTTTGTCGAATCTTTCCGGTCTCGTAACAACTCGGAATTGCTCGAGTTACACTTCCTATAAAAAGCCCGCGATCTGCATAAAGAGATAAGATTATAATCAGCTGTCAGTACAGCATGTAACTTCTTGTACTTTGATTTGTGTTGTGAATTAAGGATGTAAGTATTTAAGTTATATTTGTATAATTAATGTTTGCCTAGTCATATTTCTAATATAATATTTAAGCTATGCCCCTTGTTTCGATTTATACCGTAATATTTTTGGTGGAGGCGCCTAAAAGTCCTAAAACTAAAATGTCTTAAATTTTTTTTAATTGAATTTCCAATTTTTTTTTATGAAAAAAAAATATTTTTTTACACAATGTTACCTTTGTCAAAATTCGTTTCTTACTTACTATTCAAACTTGAAATGTTAATAATCGGTATTTTAGTCGCATTATTAAATACGTGTCTTGCTCCTACACATAAAATAATAATAAATGAAATAAATTGTGATCGAATCCATCCCCAAATTCTTCGTTCCTATAGACGTGTACGTATACAGGATACGTAAATTAATATAAATTAAATAAATTTTAATTTTTTTTTTAAATAAATTCAATATTTTTTTTTTAATCGAAATTTTCAAATAGCATGAAAATGACAGAAAATCAAGATTTAAACGTTACAATTAATGTTGCCAGCCAAGCAAACAAAAGCCCTCGCTTTCCTAAATTTACAAGCCCAGAAATTTTTATTCCTGCTACTTCTAATGCGTTACAATTTTTGAATTATGTGCCAATACTAACAATTAGACCAACGAACATAAAATAAATTTTTTCGGAAGTTTCCTTCACGGAGATGCAAGCACTTGGTACACTTCTTACGTATCCGCAGTCGAAAATAGCAACAATACATGGGACGACATAGTCCGTGATTTTAAAGATGAATTTGGTGCAATTTCTTTTATACGTGATTTAAAACTTCGTTTACTAAAACGTACTCAACGAGAAGATGAGGATATTTTGAAATATATGTATGATGTTCTAGAAATGTGCCATGATTTAAATCCAGACATGCCTACAGAACAGATTTTAGATTATTTTGAAAACGGGTTACATCCGATTTATATTACTCAGTTTTTACTGCTATCTACTCCTAATATGACTATTAATGATTTAAAAAATATTGTAAATAAACTTAGTGACACCCGTAAACGAGCGATTGCATCACACTTAGCAAATCCAGAATTGTTCTTTCAACAACATCCTATGCCTTCAACTACCAAAAAAACCATTCAACAACTACAACTTCTTATCGTAATACTAGAACACCCGATGGAAGAACTATTTGTTTCATCTGCCGTAAACCAGGTCATCTTTCCTATACATGTAATTTTAGACAAAATGCCAATACTTCTTACCAAAATCGTCAAAATCCGCCAAATTTCTCACAATGGGTAAGGGAACAACCCAATCAATCACAACAACATCGCAAGTATTTTGTTCCCTCAACACGCTCTTCAGCCCCAAACATACAAGGACGACGCCAATAGAATCCTGCGTTGTCCAAAATAAAGTTAAAAAGGGACTCTACTCCTTCTCAACATCTGGCATTGTCACTATACAAACAACTCTAGAAAATCGCTCCTTGAAAACTATTATTGATACTGGAGCTTTACATAATGTAATTAATTCTCAGTATGTTTCCAAATATATTCCTTTACAAAGACCCTTAAATATAATTACGGCTGGAAATGAACCCATAAAAGTGATTGGTAAAGCTTTTATTAAATTACGAATTTCTAATGCACTTTGTCCAATAGAAGTTCTAGTAGTCCACGAACTTCCAAGACCTTTAATATTAGGGACCTCCTTTCTCCGAAAATCAAAAGCAGTCATAAATTTCCCTCAAAATTATTTAGAACTCTGTGGCAATATACGAGTTCCGCTATGTAAAGACATTAATAATTTGAATAATTTCTGTCTACGACACTCTAAGAAAAATATAAATAACAAAAACGTTTATAGCGAAACCAATAACGCTAAAGTAATTCTTAAAACAGACATTATCGTTTATCCTAATAAATCGCAATTTATTGAAGTTGTTTTTAACAATGTTTCCAATTCTTTTAACCCTGTCAAGAATAATTTTATTTCTCGAGATAATTTTCTCCTTTCAAGAAATTTAACAATAAAAAAAACCCTTCCGAACAAAAAATTGTATCATGTTAGAAGTAACAAATTTAAGAAATTTTCCTCAGAAACTATTTGCGAATACAACTATAGGATATTTTGAAACATTACCCCCTTCTATGCATAGATCTGATCTTTTCCACCACGTAGCCACAAATAAAATTGAAAAACCTTCATTTGAACGTCAACTTGACACATTATTATCTAAATTCCCAGATATTTTTGCCTCAGGCATGTCACAAATTGGCCTAACCACGAAACTCAAACATCACATTAACGTGGGGGAAGCGAGTCCGGTTTCTAGTAGACCATACAAAGTGTCACATAAAGAAAGAGAAATTATTAGCGAGCAAGTGAAAGAAATGCTGAATAATAAAATTATTAGGCCTAGTCAGTCACCTTGGTCATTTCCGTTGGCGCCGCCGAGATGCATTTTCTCTTATCTTAACTTCGCTAAATGAATCTAATATTTTAATTTACTTATATCTTGTCACAATATAGGTTTTCCTAATTGTAGAAATACACATTTATCGCCACTAGCTTTAAAGACGAAGCCCTTTCTTACTGTTTGACCAACTGAAAGTAAATTTTTGCCTAAATCAGGAACATACCACACTTTATCTATAGTCTTCATATATTTCTGATGAGACACAATAGTTTTTATACGAATAGTTCCTTCACCAAAAGTTTTAATGGTAGCCTTATTACCAACAGTCACCTCAAAAGGTACCGAAAATTCTTCATAAGCCTCAAACCAGTCTTTGCAGAAAGTCATGTGGTGTGAAGCACCACTATCCGCAATTCATTTGTCATTCTCAACTCTTATTTCTGCTGAATAACATAAGAGCCCTGTATCTGACTTAATTTTACTTTTAGAGGGACAATTCGACGCAAAATGACCTACCTCGTTTCAAATAAAGCATTTTATTGTCTTCGGATTCTTCTTTTGTCTTCTTTTATTATTATTCTGTTTTTGTTTAGCACCAACCTCCAGAGTTGTTCTATTAGCATTTTCTGGTTGATTAGGTAATCTCATTTCTATGAGTCTTAACCTTTCTAACAAAAGACTGACGCTTCTATCACCTACACTGAGAAAACAAAATGCATTGATATAACAGTTTTCTTTTTGTTGTGAATAAAAATGTTGATTACACTAAAATTTTTGTTAAATAGGTACACATACACATATTACTGTAACAAAAATATCATTTTAATTTTGTGTGGTTACTTTAAATAAAATTTATTATTACAGAAATTTACAACTAAATATTTGGTTTATTGTAAACAAAGTATTTGTGTAACATAACAGTAAGCTATTTGATTTATTTGTTTTGACATGGTAATCTGATTAGTACAAAACAAAATTAATGACATTTATATAAATGTTAAATTATAAAAAAAATTGTTTGAACGTACTGAAACGAAATCTTTTGTTGGACAAACAGTTTTTTGGTTGGATTAACACATCTTGTTTTCTCAGTGTATGGGTATACTCTCCCATACATTTTTAAATTCGAAATATTCTGACGGTAGTGTACTCATTATTCTGCTCAGTAACAATAACTCCGGCAATTGAACCTTTGACAACTTATTTAGGTCTTCATTAATCTCGGCGAAAAGCCTCTTTTAATCGAGAAATATACGTTGCTATATCCTCTTCTGTTTTCTTTTCTGCAAAGAAGAAAGATTCGAAAAGTCTATCTGATCGTTGACCAGAACTTTATTCGTACACCGACAAAAGTTGCTTCCAAATTTCATAAGCAGAATGACATGTTGCTGTCATGTCTACATCATTCATATTAGTTACTAATAACGAGTGGTTTTTTAAATCCGACGTCAAGTTAGCTGTGAAACAATTCATTCATAGCTGTGAAATATTCACAAATGCCTCTTCAAGGCCTACTTTGACGTCGGATTTAAAAAAACACTCGTTATAACTTGTGCTAATGAATCTGTTTTCTTCCACTTTTTAATTTCGCTGTCAGACTCGCCTTCTTCCGGTTTCTCTGGGCATCTAGAATCCCCGATAGTAACTTCATGATGTTTGAGAAGTAATTCAATTTGTCTCTTCCACCTGGGCCAGTTAGGTCCTTCTAACTTTTCTAGAATCACTTTTACATCCATGTTCATGTATAAATGTATAAATACTACTGCTCAGAGCTTTAAGCACAACTATTCTGCGTTTTCTGGGCCCATAACCACTTGAAAAATGATAATAACTTTATTTTGAAGTTAGAATTAGCAGTGGAAGCGTGCTGGGCCCATAACCACTTGAATAATGATAATAACTTTATTTTAAAGTTAGAATTACTAACATGTCATAAGTTACAAATTTTTTTATATCAACATTAGGTTTTTTGATCATAATTTTTAAATTAAAACTCTTTTTTAATAAAAATCATTATCGCCGGCGATTTCAATGTCAATTTCCTTTCTGACTCGAGTGACCGAGTTAATGTTATACATGTATTTGATGAAAAGCTTTAGCCTTCGCCAAAAAATTCTGCTTAGACAACATTTTCATCAACGCTGATGATATCGATGCATATTCAATCCCTACGAACTTATCCGACCATGATGGTCAAATTTGCAAATTCCAAGTATGCACGATCTTAAAAACTGAAGTCAGCAACGTAAAGTTTAGAAGTTTTTCCAGCACAAATATACGCAACTTTTATAGACTGCTTGAACGTGAGGAATGGACTTCAACCTACAGGGAAGACGATGTAAACACGAAATTTAATAATTGTCTGTCCTACTTCTGTCAGTACTTCGAAATGCCGTTCCCACTACCAACCGGACAAAAAAATTTTAACAAAGTGTAATCTCTCCTAAGATCAGACAGATCAGAGAAACATTAATTCACTCAGCACACAAACAAAGTCGAGACGAAGACATAAAACCGTTACAAGGAGTTCTATATCGGACAAGCTGAAAAATAAAAATAGAAGAGAAACCAATACTTGACAGAAAACGCAGAAAACAAGACGAAGGCCATTTGGAGTGTGTCATTAACACGGAAACTGGACGAAACAAGAAAAATGCGAACATCACATCTCCAACAAGCGAAGAATTCAACGATTTCTTTACTACTATTGTGGATGATTTACTACAGTCCGTTCTTCAACACGACAATATCCAGCTGTTAAGACAAAATACAGTTGAAGGATACATCAATGTTCTTTTTTCCCACAGATCAAAACGAAGTTGAAAGTATCTTAAAAGGTATCAAGAGTAAATCCTCATGTGATATTTTTGGAATAAGTTCAAAAGTCATGAAGTCAATAGCTGCCGTCATATCTCGCCCACTTTACTGACATCTGCAATGCATCATTGGTACAGGACAAAATGAAGATAGGCAAAGTAATACCGGTACACAAATATGGGAATTCTGAGAACAGAAATTGTCACAGACCAATATCGATACTACCGTGCTTTTCAAAAGTTCTCGAGGCTGTGATGGCAACAGGAATACTTCGCTTCTTTTAGAAGAATCTGTAGCTATCTGCACATCAATACGAATTTCAAGTAGCAAAAAGTAGATATGTTGCTATTTCATCCCTCCTAAACTACATTACAGAAGCCCTGGAAGAAAAGGGTAAAAGTACAGCCATTCTAGTAGATTTGTTACAAGCCTTTGATTGCATGACGCATGAATCCTGTTGGAAAAATTGAACATTACTGTTTCAAGGGTACTTCCACAAATCTTACTAAATCATATTTTGAAAATAGGAAACAATACGTTTGCCACAAAGGCATAAATAGCGAGTTGTACGGGGTTCACTCTTAGGACCGTTGCTTTTCCTGATATACATGAATGATCTACCCATTAATATGAACTGCATTCTTTATGCAGATGGTACTACGCTAGTCACAAAAGGTGCGTCTACAGAAGAATTACAACTTAACAGTGACAGGATGTTTGGAGAAGCTAAAAATTGGTTTGCTGTTAACAGGTTAATTATGAACGAAGAAAAAACTCAAAAAATTACTATCCATAGCTCCAGAAATTGCGGTACTCCCTCTGAAGAAGGGAAATTTCTTGGCGTCTATTTAGACAGCAGACTGACCTGGGCGATGCACATAGATTACCTACAACGTAAATTAGCGAAGGCAACATACACTGCGAGAAGGATCCGCAAAATTGCCGGAAAATACGCAGCAAAGCAAGCATATTACGCCATGTTCTATCCGTATATTTCCTACTGTGTTAAGGCCTGGGGAGGAACTTCACACCTACTCAAAGTTTTTACGTTACAAAAAGAAGTCGTGAGAGCAATCATTGGAGCCGAGTGGCATTCACACTGCCGTCCAATATTTATCAATTTGGAAATTATTTCTCTGCCATCTTTGTACAGAGTGTACATTAATGATTGAAAGGCGTTTGAATTTGGCGCGTTGTCGAATTAGTAATTTTCGTCTTACAAGATTGGTATTTATGCTGGATATGTTGAATTTCGTCAGTAGCGTGCGTGTGTTGTATTGTTTACGTTTTGATTTCCTTATTTTATTATTATTGAGTTAGTATTAACGAAAAGGTTATTTTTATTTCCACTTTTGCTGTCAGACATTTTTCATTGGTAAGTACAGCCATATAACAGGAAATAAAAATACACACAAACGTTTTAGGTTAGCGATGGTTTTCACGGACCTGCACAATAAATTTATTGTTGAGGCCGGCCCACTGTTCTCACCGAAGAAGTCATCGCAGATATTCATCAAAGAATGGATGTAAGTCCGAAGAAGTCTTTACGGTGTTTATCGGCTCAAACGAATTTATCACTTGGTACATGTCAAAAGGCTTGCAAGAAGGTTCTACATTTACATCCATATAAGATAACTGTAACTCATGAGTTGCTACCTCTTGATTTGCCTCGTCGAGTGCAATATTGCCAATGGTTTAATGAGTTCTTAAATAATGACGATATGTTAGACATAACTTTCTTCAGCGATGAAGCATGGTTTCATCTCAGCGGTTATGTAAATTCGCAAAACCGTAGAATATGGTGTGCAGAAAACCCTCATATTTTTGAAGAGACTTCATTACATCCTCAGAAGATCGGTGTGTGGTTGGCAATGTCAAGAAGGAGGATCGTTGGACCTATTTTTTTTCAACACAATATTAATGCACTTGCATATCAAGAAACAATTTTAAATTCTTTCATTGAAGAACTTCATGACGATGAATTACAACGGGGTTACTTTCAACAGGATGGAGCTACAGCCCACACTGCACTGACAACGTTGAATCATTTGCAACAGTTCTTTGGGGATAGGTTAATAAGTAGGGACAGATGGCCTCCCCGGTCACCAGACTTAACCCCACTTGATTTCTTCATGTTCGGTTTTTTAAAAAATAAAGTGTTTTCAGAACGTCTCCATACGTTAGAAGAATTACAAAATGCTATTACAGAGGCTGTCAACAGCATCACTCCAGAAACACGACACAAAGTTTTCGAAAACATGAAAAGAAGAGTAAATTTGTGTTTGGATTCAAATGGGGGACATTTTGAACAGATGTTATAATTTTATTTTATATCTGCTTTACTTTTTATATTCTCCATATCAATGTATGTAATTAATAAACGTAAAATAATTTCTAATCACTAATAAATTGTTTTAATAATATATAATTTTATGTGCCGCCCATGGTAAAACAGAATAGTATGCAGTACCAACTTTTACAAATAATCTAATGGGCGGGAAATTCAAACACCCTTCAATCATTAATGTACACTCTGTATATGTATATTTAAATAGCTGGTTGCCGTACAGACAAATATTAATGACTATACCTTGCGGGAAGAAATGTACAACTATAATATTCGTTCCAAAAAAAATATATCGACTACTAGATTTCGACTTAATTCTACCTGGACAAGGCATGTTGGTATCGAATTATACAACAAACTCCCAGATGAAGTGAGAGCTCTGAGTATTCAACAGTTCCGAAATAGAGTGAAGAGATTTTTGATCAAACAATGGTTCTATTCGATAGATGAGTATCTCTCTATGAGTAGTAGTAATAATTATTAGATGTAAACGTTCTGAAATTTGATCTGTACACTTCAATTTGTTTTTTCTTATTTGCTGCTATTGTCCTGAATATTGTTAATTTTCATACAATGTAAGTAATTTTCAATTCATTTATTTTACTTTTATTATTATTATTATTATTGTATTAATTTGATGTAACCTTTCTTGGATTGAAATATATCAATCAATCAATCAATGTATAATTTAAATAGGTTTTATGGAATAATTGTATTCTTGGTTTAAGTACCAATTTTATATTATAAAAATTGTAATTATAATTTATCAGGCAGTTAATAATTGAAATTAACCTCCGCCCACAATAATTTTATATCCGTAGATACGTATTTCGGCAGCTAAGCTGCCACCTTCAGTACAATTTAAAAAACACTACATGAAATCTAACAGCTGCCTACCTAGCTACCTACCTACCTGATCATACTATCTATACTACTAATACCATCTAAAACCAAAATTAATACTAAAAAAGTGACTGTGGTTTAAGAAATAATTTCCGCCCACAATAATAACAGTCGAAACCTACCAAAAAAGCAAATCAAATAAAACGGAAACGAGTATTGGTCTAATATCCGAAAAAGGTTCTTATTCTCCCGAATAAAGAACTTTTGTAAGCATTTAATTCCCTGTTATTTGATACCGCTTGAATTTATCCCTGAAAAGAAATTATATACCTATATATGTATATGTATACAATACACCTATATATATACACTGTGTCCACATTTCGATGCACACTATTGGTATCTCGGTTATTAAAAGACATAGAGCAACGGTTAAATGGGGAATATTTTGCAGAATTCAATACTCGTGACAGATCTCATTTCAAATTCACCATAACTTTTTAAAATTTTAAGATAATTTTAAAAAACCAAAATTTGCCAATTTCAATGTTCCTCAATAACTCGATAACACCTAATGTGATCTCTTCTAAAGTTTTACAATGTTCATACACTTTTTTAAGGCAAAGCTTTTGATATAAACAGAAGCCCCCGATTGTCATTTGTTTTCAAGTTACTACTGCTAACTTTTGTTTTTCATATGGCAGCCATATTGGATTTTTGATTAGTTAGATAGTCTTTAAAAAGAGCTTTTCAACGATGTATAACATACCCGAAATTTTTTTATTTGTAAGGGAGATATTAACAATAATATTAATTAATTTCTAATATGAAATTAGTAGGCTCCGAAATTAAACAACAATAAGAAATGAAAGCTTAAAGATATGCTAAGTAATACTAAAAACGAAATAGGAAATGATAAGAAAAGTCATAAAAGTAAAAAGTAAAGAAAGAGTACTAAAAGCTCAGCTTTACTTAAATAAACTGTTCAATATGACGACCATTCTGATCCACACACTTTTGACACCTTATTCTAACAGAATTACAAACTCTACGAAGTGTGTTTCCGTTTAATGATCTTAGTACATCCACCACTCTTTCTTCTAAAATTTCTCGAGTTTCTGGCTGTGCAAAATTAAATACTTCGTTTTTAGTGGTACCCCATAAATAAAAGTCAAGCGGGGTACGATCAGGTGATCTCGCAGGCCATTGCACTGGTCCATTATTTGAAAGCACTCTCTCATTAAAGTTTTCTCTCAAAAAATGTTGTATGAGTGTTATGGGCCGGGCAACCATCCTGCTGGAACCAAATGTTTTGCATGTTCTCAGGATTAATAATTTCTCTCCAAGCAGGTATTATCTCGTTTGTTAGTAGCTCCACATATCTGTTACCAGTCAAATTGTAATCAAAGATGAAAGGACCTATTAAGTGATTATCTAAAATGAAACTAAACTCAAAAAACAAAACAAAATATAAACAAACTGCATACCAATTAAACCGCACCAGACATTAAAACCAAATCGAACTTGAAATCTTCTTTGATTTACCAAATGTGGATTTTCAGTAGACCAATGATGATAGTTATGCCTATTGAACACTCCGCAATTGGTAAATCGTGTTTCATCTGTCCAGACTATTTTCCTAGGAAAATTAGCATCATCTTTACATTTTCGTAGGTACCACCTACTAAACTGTAATCTTCGGTGATAGTCATTATCGTTTAAACCTTGTACAATTGTTGGTTTGTAAGGGTGGTATTTGCTTTTCTTCAAGGTTTTGTGAACAGTCGATTTTGGAATTCCAGTTTCACGAGCCACTCGGCGAACTGATGTGCTTGGACTGTTCGTAACATTTTGCAAAATATTATTTCGACGTAAAACAGCATCACTAACTTCTTAGTTAGGTCTTTTTTGTTCGAAACTTCCAAAGTTCCGTAAATTGCTAATTATCCTTCCAAACATTGTCCTGTGAGGTTGTTGTCTTTCCGGAAAACACTCAGCGAGTTTCTATTTGCTTTGAAATACACTTCCAACATGTCAACTTTTTCATCATTTGAATATTTATGTGCCATTACATCAATACTTATTAATGTTAATATTTAAAAATAATTACTTATCAATAATTACGAATAACGAATACACAAGATTTTAATTAACTAATCTCTGTAGCACTAATTGTAATTTGACAGCTTGTCATTTTGTTTCACGCGGATGTTTAATTCCATGGCTTACTAATTTTATTGGGCAGTCTGTTTTTTGTTAATATGAAATTAAACATCAGTAACATTTCGTTATTTTACAGTATTACTTAGCATATATTTAAGCTTTCATTCCTTATTGTTGTTTAATTTCATAGCCTACTAATTTCATATTAGAAATTAATTTATATTTTTGTTAATATCTCCCCTACAAATAAAAATTTTTCGGGTATGTTATACATCGTTGAAAAGCTCTTTTTAAAGACTATCTAACTAATCAAAAATCCAATATGGCTGCCATATGAAAAACAAAAGTTAGCACTAATAATTTGAAAACAAATGACAATCGTGAACTTCTGTTTATATCAAAAGCTTTGTCTTAAAAAAGTGTCTGAACATTGTAAAACTTTAGAAGAGATCACATTAGGTGTTATCGAGTTATTGAGGAACATTGAAATCGGCAAATTTTGGTTTTCTTTAATTATCTTAAAATTTAAAAAAGTTATGGTAAATTTGAAATGAGATATGTGGCGATCATTGAATTCTGCAAAACATTCCCCATTTAACCGTTGCTCTATGTTTTCTAATAACCGAGATACCAATGGTGAGCATCGAAATGTGGACACAGTGTATATATATATATACGGGGTGTCCGGTAAAGAATGGGCCATACTTCAAGGGAGGCTTCTTTGGGTCAAAACAAATCGATATAGATCAATTTATCTTAGTACAATTTTGCTTCATTAAAAAGTTATGGTCTTTCAAAGATAACTTTTTCATTTCAATATTTTAGCAAAACTCGTTCATTTTTGGAGGTATTTAATTGTAATTTGGTATTTAAAGGTTTCTTGTACTGCTGAATCTGAATATCTTCCTATTTTTAACGTAACATATAGGGGGCGCTCTCGAGATCCTGACATTCCTTTGTTTATTGCTGTACTTTTTTTTAACGTGAATATTTTTTAAATTGTATTCATTTTCCTGAAAGAACTTTTAATTTACTTTAAAAAAGGTATACTTGTTACATGTCGCTAAAGTACACCAGTTTTGAGAAAAATGGCTTTGAATGTGAAAATGTTGAATACTTACTACACCAGTAACGCTGCTGCAGGATGAAAAGACAATTACCTAAAGTTGCAATACTTCGTAATTTACTTAAAATTGAAAAAAATTTACAATTCCACATTTAAATCAACGAAACATTACGTAAAAAAATCTTATTATGTTTGCTATGGCCGCGTATTTCACTCATAGTTTTAACTTTCAACTCCAGATTACTCCCATAGTAACAATTATAAAAACAGTTGTTCCCATGGAAATAAAGTGAAGATTAAAGTTAAACTGTAACTGAAATACGGGTCTATGTGCCTGATTCAACGTAGACCTAAAACAGTAATATTCAGCATTATCATATTCAAAGCCATTTTTCTCAAAACTGGTAGACTTTAGCGACATGTTAAAGAAGCATGTTAAAGAAGCAAAATTGTACTAAGATAAATTGATCTATATCGATTTGTTTTGACCCAAAGAAGCCCCCCTTGAAGTATGGCCCATTCTTTACCGGACACCCAGTATATATACCGGCTGTTTCAAATTGGGTGTGCACTGAAGGGATCTCCTAAACCATGAGAGTTACAGATTCGGTTAAATGGAAAAAAAGTTGCACCAGTCATTACTTAATTCGTATCCATTAACAGAATCAATTTTCTCTTAATTGTTCTTGAAGTATTGGTGAAAATGTAAAAATATCGATTTTCTTTTTTCCTCTGTAACTCCCTTATTAAAAATAATTTAGAAATTCTGTCTTAACTTTCTACAGGTACTTTTGGATTCTACTTTAAATAGGGGCAGTAGAATTGTGGTCACACGTTTCGTCTCTCCGCGACCATCCTCAGTTTACATTTTTTAATATAACGTATACCTTTTTATTATCGTATTTGTTGCCATTTTTTTTCCTGATTGTAATGGTATATCACACTTAATTGTTGATATTAATTTGAAGCTTAAATAATACAGATTTTTATATGAAAATTTTATTTAATACATAATTTCAAAATATTTAGTTCATTTTCTTAGGTATAGTGTAAATTTCAATGAATTATTTAATATCTGTCTCTTTAGTTATTGTATAATAAATTCTTTTAACGGACACTGATAGTGCACATTTGTAGTATCCGTTAAAAGAATTTGTTATACGAGATAGTTGTTGACGAGGCTAATTTTACAAACAAGGGAATATTTAATAGAAATGTACATAGATATTGATCCAGGGAGAATCAAAAAAGATTTCAACAAGTGTGACCACAGATACAATTCAGCTTAAATGTTTGGTGTGGTATTTGGCATAATAGAATTAATGGTCCGATCATTTACGAAAATTATGTAACAGCTGAACGTTACATCGATTTTTTAAGGACAGCATTGGAAAACATTTTAGATTACATTCCTCTAAATCATATTATGGAATTGTAATTTCAAAATGATGGAGCACCAGCACATAATGCTGAAATAACAACAAATTATTTGAATCAAACTTTTCCTGATAGGTACAGAGTGGATCAATTTCGATGTCTCTTATGGGCATCTCTGTAACTATAATAGATAGAAAAAAACTAGTGACCAAGTCTCGATCTCTCTTTTAGAGATAAAGTCAATAGACTAAACAAAAATTTCTTTTGTTTTCGAGTTATAGGCAAAAGTTGACATTTTCGATTTTTCGTCAATCGCGCATAGCTCGTTTATTTTTACAGATATTAAAAAACTGTTTTGTCATTATTAGGACACTTTTTTGAATACAATTCAGTGGTGTAGTTGGTTTCTTGATATTTAATAAAATGTTCGAGTTATAACATAAAGTTATATTTTTTTAAATGGAAATCATAGTAGACAATGCCACCGTTAAATAGAGATTATTTTTCTGTTTTCAAAAATATATACTTTGTTGGGTTTATTTCTTACAATTAATAGAATAAAACGCCTTCTTTATTATTTTGGGTGCATTCTATTCTTAGTAGGCTGGTTTCAACAAAGACAGACAATTTTTTTGTTTGTTTTTATTAAATATCAACTCTTGTTCAAATATTTTGACAGTTGCAGCCGCTTAAAGAGAAAGAAAGATAGAACGAGCATCCTCTAAGAGTCACAAGATTACAACAATACCGATACCATGTGGTTTGGATCAAATTCGAAATTATGTAACTTCATTTAAGATTTAAGTTTAAAACGCATTTTTTTCAATCAAATATGCATTTCATGGGATAATGAACTAAATTATATGTATAAATTAAAAACATCTTAAAAATAAGAAATTATTGCAGAAAAAGTTAAAGAATATTGAAATGTAAGTAGATAATAAACACAACTCTTGAAATATCACAATAAATAACTTAAAACCCAGAAAACAATATCAAAATAAAATCACAATTTAAACACTGTCGCGCTAAAATACGCAGCCAACTCATGTTGTAACCCAACCCAGCTCTATCGGCGCTAGTTTTCTCTCTCTTATGTTCATCGCAATACCTCTCACTCTTGTGCTACCTAATCATCAAATCTTTGTCAATATTTAATAAAAGCAAAACAAAATTGTCGACTTTTGTTGAAACTAGCCTACTAAGAAAAGAATGCACCAAAAATAATAAAAAAAGGCGTTTTATTCTATTAACTGTAAGAAATAAAGCCAAAGTATATATTTTTGAAAACAGAAAAAAAATCTCTATTTAATAGTGACATTGCCTACTATGATTTCCATTTAAAAAAATATAACTTTATGTTATAACTCGAAAATTTTATTAAATATCAAGAAACCAACTACTCCACTGAATTGTATTCAAAAAAGTGTCCTAGTAATGTCAAAACAGTTTTTTAATATCTGCAAAAATAAACGAGATATGACTGATTGACGAAAAGTCGAAAATCTCAATTCTGGCTTATAACTCGAAAACAAAAGAAGATAGCCAATTTTTGTTTATTCTATTGACTTTTTCTCTAAAAAAGAGATCGAGACTTGGCCACTAGTTTTTTTCTATCTCTTATAGTTACAGAGATGCCCATAAGAGACATCGAAATTGATCCACCCTGTACAAATGAACCTGTCGCGTGGCCTCTAAGATCACCAAATATTAGCCCTTTGATTTCTTGTTGAGTGATTGATTGATTTTATTGATTTTTCCTCTTCCGACATTTGAATGTTAGTTATTAATATTTAGTAAGTAAAAAAAGTACTAAGGAATAAATTTACTTATTAAATAAATCATGACGAAACTGTATCAAGCTTTTTTATCATATTTTAACTTTACTTGAAAAAAGTATTAATTGTTATACATCACTGCAATCAGCAGAAAAATGCTATCGAATAGAATAATTAAAAGATATACGTTGTATTTAAAAAATCGAAACTGAAGATGGTCGTGGAGAGACGAAACGTTTGACTTCAATTCTGCCACCTCTATTCGAAGCAGAATAAGAAAGTGCCTGTAGAAAGTTAAATCAGAATTTCAAAATTATTTATAATACGAGAGATACAGAGGAAAAAAGAAAATCGACATTTTTACGTTTTGATCAATATCTCAAGAAAAAATAAGAAAAAATTTATTCTGTGAATGAATACGAATTAGGCATTGATTTGTGCAACTTTTATTCCATTTAACCAAATTTGTATCTCTTACGGTTTAGAAAATCCCTTCAGTGCACACTCAATTTGAAACAGCCGGTATATCGGAAAGGTTAACGCCAGGAAAATACAATAAATAAAGGAAGTAAATAACGGCTTAGCTGGCAAGGAAAAGTAACTGTCGACGTACGTTTCGGTCTTATTAGACCTCATCAGGACAGTATAGCCAAGGTGTAAGGTGTTGACACTTGGAGATAGAAAACAACAAATGAAGCAACAGACCAGGAGACCGAATGCACATTTGCTGCAACCAGTGCAAGTTCTTTATTCGGGAGAATAAGAACCTTTTCCGTTTTATTTGATTTGCTTTTTTGGTAGGTTTCGACTGTTATTATTGTGGGCGGAAATTATTTCTTAAACCACAGTCGCTTTTTTAGTGTTAATTTTGGTTTTCTAGATAGTATTAGTAGTATAGATAGTATGATCAGGTAGGTAGGTAGCTAGGTAGGCAGCTGTTAGATTTCATGTAGTGTTTTTTAAATTGTACTGAAGATGGCAGCTTAGCTGCCGAAATACGTATCTACGGATATAAAATTATTGTGGGCGGAGGTTAATTTCAATTATTCCTTAAACCACAGTCTCCTTTACTAATTTTTAGTTTATCAGGCAGTTGTAAATTCAGTTTAAAAATCGATGTTTTACTGGACGTTGAGAGCTTCTTCAAAATAGTAGATTATTCTGAAGGAGATGTCAACGTACAGGGTGGATCAATTTCGATGTCTCTTATGGACAACTCTGTAACTATAAGAGATAGAAAAAAACTAATGGCCAAGTCTCGATCTCTTTTTTAGAGATAAAGTCAATAGTGTAAACAAAAATTGGCTATCTTCTTTTGTTTTCGAGTTATAAGCCAAAATTGAGATTTTCGAATTTTCGTCAATCAGTCATATCTCGTTTATTTTTCCAGATATTAAAAAACTGTTTTGACATTATTAGGACACTTTTTAGAATACAATTCAATGGTGTAGTTGGTTTCTTGATATTTAATTAAATTTTCGAGTTATAGCATAAAGTTATATTTTTTTAAATGGAAATCATAGTTGGCAATGTTATCATTAAATAGATATTTTTTTTCTGTTTTCAAAAATATATACTTTGTTGGGTTTATTTCTTACAGTTAATAGAATAAAACGCCTTTTTTATTATTTTTGGGTGCATTCTTTTCTTAGGAGGCTAGTTTCAACAAAAGCCGACAATTTTCTTTCGTTTTTATTAAATGTTAACAAAGATTTGAAGATTGGGTAGCACAAGAGTGAGAGGTATTGCGAAAAACATAAGAGATAGAAAGCTAGCACCGATAGAGCTGGGTTGGGTTGCAACATGAGTTGGCTGTGTATTTTAGCGCGGCAGTGTTGAAATTGTGATTTATTTTGATATTATTTTCTGGGTTTTAAGTTATTTGTTGTGATATATCAAGAGTTGTGTTTATTATCTACTTACATTTCATTTCTGCAATAATTTCTTATTTTTAAGATGTTTTTAATTTATACATATAATTTAGTTCATTATCCCATGAAATGCATATTTGATCGAAAAATATGCGTTCTAAACTTAAATATTAAATGAAGTTACATAATTTCGAATTTCACACAAACCACATGGTATCGGTATTGTTGTAGTCTTTGTGACTCTTAGAGGATGCTCGTTCTATCTTTCTTTCTCTTTATGCGGTTGCAACTGTCAAAATATTTGAACAAGAGTTGACATTTAATAAAACAAACAAAAAATTGTCGGCCTTTGTTCAAACCAGCCTACTAAGAATAGAATACACCCAAGAATAATAAAAAAGGCGTTTTATTCTATTAATTGTAACAAATAAACCCAACAAAGTATATATTTTTGAAAACAGAAAAAAAATCTCTATTTAAAGGTGGCATTGCTTACTATGATTTCCATTTAAAAAAATATAACTTTATGTTATAACTCGAAAATTTTATTAAATATCAAGAAACCAACTACACCACTGAATTGTATTCAAAAAAGTGTCCTAATAATGTCAAAACAGTTTTTTAATATCTGTAAAAATAAACGAGATATGCGCGATTGACGAAAAGTCGAAAATGTCAATTTTTGTCTATAACTCGAAAACAAAAGAAGATAGCCAATTTTTGTTTAGTCTATTGACTTTATCTCTAAAAAAGAGATCGAGACTTGGCCACTAGTTTTTTTCTAACTCTTATAGTTACAGAGATGCCCATAAGAGACATCGAAATTGATCCACCCTGTACAGCGAATCGTCGATTTTTAAATTAAATTGACAAGAGTCCGAATTGTTACAAATTTTCTGATAATTTTCAACTGCCAAGAAAGTACTCTATTTTTTCTTTGTTACTTTCGTTTCGACGTTGTATTTTATTATAGTTAATTGTTTATTTTTAATATTAACATTACACATCTTTTTCATTAAACTTAATTCACACATGTTTGAACATTTAAAATGCTTAAAATCTTTTATTTTCTTTATCACCATGTTTTTTTTAATTACATTGAATAAAGTTATCTGTTTATGTAATAAATTCTAAAGCAAATGTAACAGAGTTTTTTTAATTTACTATAATTAAGAAACATTTTCTAGTGGATTAATAGCATCAAAATATTTTCCAATTTCCTATTGCGTGCTGGAGAAGCTAGCACACCCTTTTCAAAACGGCTGAAGGTCAAAAAAATCAGACTCACATCATCAAAGGTGCCGACAAACAGTTTCGTATCTGTTATAATAGGTCTGTTCCTGCAGCAGTCCCTGATTGGTTCGAAACCGTCAGAAGCATGCGCCGACCAGTGTTGCCTCTTGTAAATTTTTAATTTTACTGTCTCAGTCACAAAAATTGTACTAGATTGTACTTAATCATCGTTAACTTAAATTAACAATAATAGGCACACTTTTTAATTAAAAACAGTCATACAAAATATACCTGGAGAACACATACGTATAATAATCCACGTGATACTATTATTACCAAAGAACCACTAAAATCCCCAATTTAAAATCTTAAGCACATTCTTCTCTCTTGTAACCGCGGCTGTATATTTGCTTATTCGTTTAAGGCCCGATCTTTTCATCTCCAGTTAACTTTATCTGACAGTTTATTCCCATAGTAACAATTGTGATCGCAATCGTTACTATAGGAATTAATCGCCAGATAAAGTTAATTGGAGATGAAAAAATCGGGCCTGTATTAACTAGATAATAAAAATAGTAATTAATAATTGAGGTTGAAATAATTTATCCAATATTTATTAAAATATTGGAATTTCGTGAAATGTTTTGACTCGAGAAACACAGTCTTACTTGAATTGGACTTCCGGTTGGAACCGGGTCACGAACGTACTACTGCCGAACGTAAAGCAGAGAAACTTAATAACTATTAACATTTACTGTCAAATCACTAATCACAATGTTAGTTTAGGTTTTATAAATAAATAGGTTTATTAAACAAATAATGAGAATGAGAACCCCTTCGGCAACGACCTCTTAACAATCTCTACCTTCGACCATAAAACATCTCTACTACTACTGGCCACCCTGTTCTCTAGAAAAACTCTGTCCCTAAGAGGGACACTTCGAGAAATTGGGCACTCGTTATATTTCATTTATTAAAAACTGTTTCATATATAACTTTATAAATAACGCAAGTTTGAACAAATAACAAATGTCGGGTGATTCTTTAATTTTTTTATCAACTCTTGCCATGAGATTTGGACCTCTCGAACGTAATGACTTATTTCTCAGTTAAGCTAAGACATGCCGTCCAAATTTCATGGCAAGAGACACAGCAAGAGATGATAAAAAATCACCCGGTATACAGGGTGTTTGTAGAACGGTTTGTACTCCAATAGCAAACTTTCGACAAAATCAAAGACATGGTTTAATTTTTTCAATAATTTTTTAATTAATATTTAAATAATTAGGGTACAGAAAATAACCAAGTGTCTTATACCGTTGGAAAGCTAATTTATGCACTTATCAAATATGCACTGAAACTCATGTTTCCATTAAAAAAGAGTTTTTTTTTATGAATTATATTTTTAGAGTTTTTAGAGTAGATTCCAAATATCACAAAATATACCGGGTGTTCCATTTGGAAAAACAAAGTTATATATAATAACTCAATCACAGTAGGCCTAGGAAAAGAGCAATGCATATTGCCCTATAGGCTATCTTCTGTCAAACAAAACAAAAAAAAATTACTAAAATATTTCTATTATTAACGGAGTTATCGACTGGCTACCGTTCTACAAACACTCGGTATGTATATTAATTTTGTGGGACTAAGAAAGTAAATTACTACTATTTGAACAAAAACGTACTAGATATGGTCTATTTTTGTAAAAGAAGGACTAGCAAGCCATCTAGCTAAAATTGTACTAGCTCTAATACAAATGTACTAGAACGGCAACACTGCCGCCGATCAAAGTTTCACATTTAAGGCAGTTCTTGAAAGCGGTGATTAATTCGATGGGCGAATACATTTGACAGTTTCAAACTAGTCCAGAACGTTGCAGGAACAGACCTTATATTAATCTGTGGCACAGTTTAAGCAGTTGTTTCACTGGCGCTACTTTCGCGTACAATATTCTTGGAAACTCGGGGAAGAATGCGCAGTAGTCTCCCTGCTTCTATTGGTAGTTTGATTTACCGCCTTGGTTCGTGCAACTGTAAACACTTCAAGATTTTAAATTTAAATTGTATGCGCCACGTAAGAATCAACTCGCGGAAGAATGTGCAGTGGTTACATCGAAGACACAAAGATCAAAGGTGCCGGCACGAAGTGAAACAACTGCTTAAACTGTGTCTGTGACTCTGTGGTTTCAGCAATGTGACTTCAAGCGCCAACTGACTTGCTGCAAACGTATTACGTTATAAGTAAAGACTTCAACTCTCAAGCCCGAATGCATAGGCGCTTCGATGCCGCGTATGGCACCGATCGATTTACGGCGCTGCAAACATTATTTCTTCGGTATAGCGAAAATATTTTGATCAACTTTATCAGATTTTATTTTATTATTTGCTGTATTTTTGACCATACGATATAATTTAAAAAAAAAAACGAAAACATTCGTTTAAATAAAACTCGTTATATCTATGCATCACACAGCCGTAAACAGCACTGGATACACAGCCAGTCGACCGATTGAGGGTTTACAGTGCATCGGCGCGAGCAGCGAATAATATACAACTGCACGAACAAACGGAACTTTCTTTTGGAGTCTTTAGTTATAAGTGAACGCTGACGTCACTCTAACCTTATCGGATTAATCTGAAGTTTTAATAAATGCTCATTTCAACTTTACAAGAAATAAAATGGTCAGCTCTAACTGAATTCTCAGTACCTACACATATAAAAGACCTGTGATACTAAACAACATTCTGGTACAAAGCGTAATTAAAAATATAACCTACAAATCTGTTCCTCGAAAGCGCTTTAACAGCCATCAGCGAAAATTTTTTGGTTGCAATTTTCTGCAGCCGCTTTATGCAGCGCTGTCGTCCAACGTCAACGCTGTAGAAAAACATGCAGCCGCTTTAAAGACTGGATTCTGTTAGACACAAGCATTAATTGTAATACCTCACACAATCACTTAACGTAACGTAAATTAATAATTTGAATGCACTGTTTGTTAATGTAAACGAAGTAATTCTAAATTTAAATGATTTACTGTTCATAATTAAACACATTAATTAGATTCAGTTTAGAATTTTAAGTATTATTTACATTAAAACAAAACGCTTCAAACCTGTATATAGAGGTTAATTTTGTTACGTTAAATCATTGTGAACGCTGTTTAAGTGTAGCCACTGATTAATGTTAAATTAAACGTTAAAAATGACGTTAGGCGTCACGTTAGACGCAGGTGTGGCTGTAGAATGAAGAATAAAATTTTCCAACAGTCTGACATGAAAGTATGCAGAACATTTTTCGTTCTGACAGTAAAACTTTGAGATTTCAAAGTGGCCCTCTTTAACGTCAGAAATAAGCCTTTCATTATTTTTCATTTCGAATAAGGTGATAATTTTCCATGGTTCGAAGAAGCACACAAAGTAACTTACCATTACAACATCAAGGAACTTTAATTTAGTAACAACAAATGAGAAGAAAAGCCCAAAACCTGTGTAAGTACCCCGTCAAGCAAGGCAAAGCAGAAAAAGCACCCAGTCAGTGAAAGATGTTTCGCACCTGTTATCAAGAGATGGAGTCACTGTGCGTTCCGGTTCTGTTTCAGTTGCAGTCTCTATGTCAGACAGGCTTGGGTAGAGCCGACCGTCTTTTGGCTGAGTCACCTTGATGCGCTTGACGTCCTCTAAAACAGCTGCTACTTGTGGGCTGTCGCTTTTCTCTGCACAACATTTTACTCACAATCAGTCACATTATAGTATATTATTTTACGAGTTTCACAAGAAGGCTTATTGTAACACGAGTGAAGTTGGGGTACGACTAGCGAAGCGTAGCGAGCTAGGAGTGCCCCAACAGAACGAGTGTTACAATGCCTCTTGTGAAACGTGTAAAATATAGTATTTTTTCTACTTTGCGTCACTTATTGAACAAAAATATGAAAAATACTGTCAAAAATTTGATCTCCTTAGTATATGGGGAATTTTAGTTGTAATGCGTGGCAACACTGAAAACCTTTCGTTTTAATCAAAAGTCACATTAACAAGTTATTAATTTTTCTTATCCAGCTTCATTGTGAGTATTCTGTTAAGTAACAAATAAATAATGAGTTATTTCGTAAAATCTATTAAATATTTTCAATTAAAAATTGACTAAAATTTCCCCAAAAACGGTTTCACAATGAGCTTCATTGTGAAACTGTTTTTGGTGTCACAATGAGTTCATTGTGAACGCAAAGTAGAAAAAATATGTTATGAACCTTTCTGTTACTTACTACTTCGTTTTTCTCCACTCCTTCGTTTTTCTCCTACCAATTGCACTTGAGTCGAAGGTACTACTTCTGCTGCAGTCACAATCTTAGCTGGGGGAAGCATTGGTGTAGTTTCATCCTCAGAATCATCTTTGACTGCCACGTTCTTGTTTTTGTTGAAACGATTCATCAAAACTTCCATTTCTTTCTGACGTTGTTCTCTTATATTGTTCTGAATCTGATCCTGACTTATGGTATTTTTATTCTTGATCAACGCAGCTATTTTACTGGCAATTCCCCCTGAATCAGCCAGAGCTGCTTTCACTGGAGAACCGATGGGTGCTTCCTTTGGTTTCGCGGTGAAAACTGGCTTACTTGAGGGGGCGGGGCAATTTGCTTTAGCTTGTTTTGGAGTTGCATTAAATCTTTGGGGTGTAACTGCATCTGCTCCTTTGTTCCTCTCAAACAAAGCCTTCTTTTCTGCCATTGTCATTACTGCAGGATCTTTATTGCTTGTAGTGGTCGGGCTCGATTCAAAAATGGCCATCCTGTTTGCAATGGCGACCGAACGAGCGCTGGGTTTTCCCCCAGGTGACCTCGGGGTAACTTTTTCTTGTTCGAGGTTGACTTTGAGAGGGACAAACTTTTTTGCAATTATTATATCATCAATTTTCTGTTGTTCTTTTGCAGATGTAATTATTTTCGGTGTTTCCTTTACAGTTGGTACACCCTCAGCAACTTTCTTTTGTTCAAGGTTGACGTTTAAGGAGACCAATTTCTTTGTTGTCACTGCATCATCGGTTACTTTCTTTTGTTCTTGTGATACTTCTTGAACACCATCTACCAATTGACATTTCTTTGCTACAATTGTTTCTTCTTCAACTGTATTCATTGGTACATTATGTTGAAGAAATGCTGTCTCGTCTGTTTCTTGTATAGTGTCTTGAGGATTGCCATTTGTTTCTTGATGAGAACTGTTGTAATTGTAGATGAGGCGTGTGTTTGAGGTCGTGCGTGTAAAACCTTGAGACTCCTGAAAATGCATGTGCAACGAGACCGGTGGTTACAGGCGTAAGTATGACTCACCAGCGAATCCAATACAGCTCGATCCCATTTCAACTGTTTTGGAGTTACTTCTTCTCCAGTCACTTTATTATATTTCGGAGTTACTTCTTCCTGTACTATTTTCATCTGTTTTGGAGTTACTTCTTTTCCTGTCCCCTGAGGAAGTATCGGTTGAGATTCGGGAGGTTGAGGAGCCCGCTTTTTCACTCGAAGGTTTTTCAAACTCGGAGGCTGAGGGGCTGGGTGCTTCCAAGACTTCTTCGTCACTACTTTATCCTCATCCTTCCTTTCTTCTTTCTTTGCCTGTCCAAATCCTTAGTAAATCATGTGATACTAAATTTTCTTTTAAAGCACTTACGCGAGAAATATTGTCCTCCCATTGGCTGATATTCTGAGCCAGATCGGCCAACTTACTCAAGCCCTTCCTCGACCTTATATTGCTTCCTGACGCGGAGTCCGGTGAGGTCAGAACTTCTGATAGGAATCTAGCTTCTGTTCTTTGAATGGGCGAAGAAATATCAGCATCTTCACCACCTAAATTTAAAATGAGAGAAACTTGAAAAATCAAATTTAATTGACATATTTCAGCGTTTTACACAGTACCTTCCACAATATTATGTACCAGTGTGTAACTAATTTTTATGTTGCTTGAGAATCAGCAGCGTTTTTTAATAATTTAAAGCAACTACAAATATACAGTAAGCAGGGTAACTTTGTGATTAGCGGAATGACCGGGATAATCAAAAATGTCCTGTCTTGTATCGTTGCTGTTTGCAAAACGATGACATTAGGCTTGTTCAGGTTCTCACCAGGACAGTCCTAGATCCGTCCTACAACTTCCAGGAGCATGCGCACAACAAAAAAAAGTGCAGTTTTTTGTTATGCGCATGCTCCTGACGGTTCTGGACCTGTCCTCACGGGAACCCGAACAATTCTACTAATTACAACACCAGGAAGTTCAATCTGCAGTTCATACTAGAGATGACTTTTAAGATTTCCAGCGATTTGCGCCTTTTTACAATTATTGTTTATTTTGTTTATTACAAGACGCCTTTTGACACTTTTAATAGGAGACATCTGGTTTTAGAAGTTGTAGGTAGTGTCAGGATGTAGTTAGAAGGTTTTGAAAATAATAACAAATATAATTTATGACGTATGAAAAATAAATAATTTTTGTAATTGCTGAAGTTAGATACATTAGAGATGTTTATTACTGAAAACACATTACAATCTATGGTGTTATGGTATCAGGTGTATTTTGGGTCAAGTATTGAAAAATAGAAAATGATGGATGCTGAAGAAAACAGCAGTTCTTTGGAGCAGAATACGCAGCATATTATCCACAATGTAGCGCAATATCAAGTAAACCTGCCAAAACCCAACCGATTGGGATAAATTGGTAAGAAGATTTGAACGATTTAGGCCCAGTAAAGTTGTACAATGCCAGTTTAAATTTAAACGGAAGCTTAAACCCTTAACAACGATTATTTCAACAGTTGTTAAGGGTTTAAGCTTTGGCTTAAAGTTAAACTGGCATTGTACAACTGGGCCTAGTGTGGCATCAAATCTAAACACTAAATAAATAGAGCGCCAGCCAAGTTAATATGTTAATTTGCTACATGGGAACAGAAGCAGAGGATATACTAACTTCGTTTGGACTAGCGGCGACACAAAATACAAATTATCTTATCGTCAAGGAGAGATTTGATCGTCATTTCGGAATTAAGAAGAACATAGTCTATAAGCGAGCGAAATTTTTGAATAGGAACAGGGCCGCGGCTAGCCTTGGATGCGCCCCTGGGCAAAAAATACAATTTCGCCCCTCCTTATCTCAAAAATGTATAATAGATTTTATACAATAATTGTTACTCCCTATGGGGACTTAAATTGAAGCATAAGTAATAACAATATAATAATGTCAAAGAACACAGTTTATAAAAACAATGATTGTGGGGTTAATCAGCTTTTTTATATAAGTAAACGCGCACGCGCAAAAAAATCCAGCCAACGACTTCTGGGCAAGAATCTACAGGATTAAACCTGTAGATTTGTATAGTGAACGTCGGGAAAAAATCGTGTTTCGACAAGAATAACTGCGCTGTTTTGGGGGTGCATTTTGGCACTTTGTCGTACCTACTTTTATGACTGAATGATGTTTGAATTATAAATATTTAATACAGAAGTATGAAGCGTATTTTCGATGATTGATAACGGTACCATTATAATATACATTTACTTACGGCCGGTATTACCAACGTTTTAAGGAGACCTTAAATTTAATTCGTGTTTAGAATGTAATTGATGTTATACAAACCAAGCAGAAATGTCACAATCTACACACGATTTAAATTTAACGTTTCCTTAAAACGTTGGTAATACCGGCCGTTAAATGATTAAATCATTACAATACAGAATAAAATTCTAAATTCTACTCTGCTTAGTAGAAATTTAAATGATGTGTTGGGGCGCCTGGCTGCTGCGCGGCGTAGCAGCCAGGCGCACCAACACATCATTTAATACAGAAGTATGAAGCGTATTTTCGATGATTGATAACGGTACCATTATAATATACATTTACTTACGGCCGGTATTACCAACGTTTTAAGGAGACCTTAAATTTAATTCGTGTTTAGAATGTAATTGATGTTATACAAACCAAGCAGAAATGTCACAATCTACACACGACTTAAATTTAACGTTTCCTTAAAACGTTGGTAATACCGGCCGTTAAATGATTAAATCATTACAATACAGAATAAAATTCTAAATTCTACTATGCTTAGTAGAAATTTAAATGATGTGTTGGGGCGCCTGGCTGCTGCGCGGCGTAGCAGCCAGGCGCACCAGAGCTTGCCCGTCTTGCCCTTATGGGTGGCGCGGCCTGAATAGGAAGCAGCAGCCACATGAAAAAGCAGACCAGTTTATTAATGATTTGCATAAATTAGCAGAAAGTTGCATGTTAGGAGATTTAAAAGAAGAATTAATAAGAGACTTGATAGTTATTGGCATTAAAGATGCAAAACTGTCTCAAAGCTTGCAGTTGGATCCAAATCTAACATTAGAAACAGCGGTAGTTAAAGCCAGGTAGGCAGAAGTAATACAGGGAGAGCAAAAATGGCTGACGTGTGCCGTTCCATACCAATAGGGTATTTGCCGCATAGTATGTATTTACATTAACCATAACTACATTCAGTGGCGTTCTTAAAAATTTTTACGTCATCTTTTAACTTGTGATTTGTCAAAACGACCAAATTCAATGCATAAAGTGGAATTAAATTAAAATTAATATTGTTATTAATTGAAAATGTCTATGGATTTCTTATTGCATTTAAATTAAATCAAAGTTCCAAATTTATTTCATAAAATATTCTGTACATGCTTTCTTTCGTGCTTTCAATTCTATTTCTTAAAATAATACACTCAAAAAAAACTATGTATTAAACACACTGTTTAAGGAATTACAACATAATAAAATGAAAATGGGACCAATAATTCTTCTTCGTGACATTGCAACCCACACACCAACTTTAACAGGATGCAGGCCTCTTTCGTGAAGTTCATGTGGATTTTCTGTTGCCCATACATGATAATTCTGAGAATTTATGTAACCATCCAAATGGAACCATGCCTCGTCACTAAAGAACGTTAAATCAAGAATATTGTCATCATTTAAATGTCTGTTGAACCAGTTGCAATAATTCACTCTCTTCTGAAAATCTGGAGGCAAAGTTCTTGTACAACGCTTACTTTATATGGCTTCATATGTAAGTCTTTCTTCAAAGCAGTGCGACAAGAGCCATAAGATACACCTGAAATAATGCATAGAGTATGCATGACAACAAAACTCAAAAATTTGAAATACCTGTTTGAAGGGACAGTTTTCGTATGGGTTTTTTAGGACTGACTAACATTCTTTGCCCGATGTCTTCTACAACTTCTTCTGTTAGTACTTTAGGTCTACCAGAGGATTTTCCTTTACATACACTGCCTGTCTCACGGAACCGATCTACAATACGGTGAGCATGTTGACGGAACGTATCTTGTGTAATATCTTCATCATGATAAGCTTCTTGAAACTGATGAAAGCAAAACATGAATGAATACTGCCAATTACCATCCTGATCCCTTTCACCAGACCGAAAATACGCTTCTAAGATAAACTTCTGTTCTTCAGTAAACATTTTAAACTAAAAATAAAGCACATATAAGATTTTTTTCTACTTTGTTTATAACAGTTTTACGTACCAGATTTGTTAGACAACTAAAACAGAGCCTTAAGAAAGACTTTGTTATTACAAAAGAAAACACAAAATAACTAAAACCAGGGAGAACTTGTATGTACGTATGTACGCTACTGAAAGGTCAATGACACTTACGTTTGACAGCGTTTGACATGCATGGAAGTAAATATTGGTACAATATTGATAAGTGGAACACATTTTCGATATAAGGTTGGAACAACTGCAACTTCACACGTGTCAATCATTGTTGCTCTCATTGTAGAAGAACAGCAGCATGTAATGAGGCCAGGAGAGAGAAGTGTGAAATACGAAAGAAGAAAAAAGCAAGCGCAAATATCATAAGTGCGGACGTATACCTATAAAGAAATATGCAGAAGATGCAAGAGATTGGGCCATTACGCAAAAATGTGTAAAAATAGAAAAATACAAGAGATTAAACAGAGCGACAGTGAAGAAACAGAAGAATGGGAGAAGTATTAGAAATTAATAATGAAGATAATTAATAATGACAAGAAAATCAAATTTAAATTAGACACTGGCGCAGATATTTCAGTGATAGGAGACAAATTGGCCAAAGAAAAGGGATTGAAGTGAACTGCAGTGACAAAGAAGCTGTACGGACCAGGAAGAAAAGATTTGAGGGTATTAGGAGAGATTAGGATGACTCTGGAACATCATGGCCAGCAACATTAACATTCACTGACGTGTATGTATGGCCGTGTCAATTCGCCTAAAATTCGGTTCCGGAAAGCATGCCATGGAGTACTCCACTCAGCGCTCCCTGTTAAAGATACTACAGAACTACTGATAGTAACGTAATGGCAACTGCAATTACTTAAAAACTCACAAGAGGCGCTGAGTGGAGTACCCGTCAAATTTTTAAAAGTCAAATTGAAACGGCCATACATACACGTCAGTGAATGTTAATGGAGTTGGCCATGGGAACATAAAGACAGAAGAATTGAAGAGAAAATGTACGTTATTAAGTGTTTAAAGAATCTCAAACTGAGAAATTGTAATAAAATAGAATCAGAGAATTCTCTATAAATATGACGTATCCGTAATCAATGCATACTGTTCTTGTTACTATTTATCTGCGTGTTTCCCCGTCGACCGCCTACGTGATGTATCACAATCCAGTACAGTATGCATTGTTCACACAACATTCTACCCTTTATTTAGCTTTATTTTAAAAATGCTACAACACTGAATAATATAAATTACAAGAATTAATAAACTTATAAATTAATAAGATAACTAACAATTCAGAAAACTAATTTCAAATTACGTAGTTACACTACATAAAATCACTCAACTCTGTATATAATTTGCCCCCCCCCCCCCCGTAAAGTTTTTAAATATATTTTCCCATCACGTAAATGCACCCTAAAAGCACCACCAAAAGAAAAGTTTGCACCCCTTCAGGAAGGAAACTACATACAGTATACTATAACGCACCCTAAAAGCACCACCAAAAGAAAAGTTTGCATCCCTTCAGGAAAGAAACTACATATAGGCAAATTTCAGTGGGCGTTCCAGTAACTTTTGCACCCTTCAAATAGCTGAGAAAAAAAATAGAAACCTAGTTAATTTCCGAAATTTTTCTGTTGCAACTTGCAGGCCTAATGCATCCTTATGCACCACAATTTTTAACTTTTGCATCCTCTCCATGGTTAGACCCGATAAATAAAATAGAAACCTAGCTAACCCCCCCCCCTTTCAAATTTTGTGTAAAATGTAAAAATGATGACACATAAGGGTGCATTAGATAACAAAACGCCTGTGACCTTCTATCTCACATGTAATCTATTTTTTTGCGATGTCGGCATTCCTTTTGTGCTGAAAATTTGTGCTGGCACGAAATTGAATGTAAATACAGCTTCAAAGAAAATACATTTTAAGTTGTCAGTGCCAATCAGAACAGCTTAGAGCTTGTTGGACAGTTGAAAGAAATACTACTCTGAATACTACAAATGGTTACAATAAACAAGTGGTAGGTATAAAACAAAATAAAAATTGTTATGTATGGTGGGGAGCGTTACTCGACCGAAAAATTATTTAAAGAAAACAGATGGCCTCGAATAAATCACTTTACTAAATACACAACTAAATTGGCTTGTTCATATACAGATGGCACATTAGTGTGACAAAGTTAATTATCACCCTTGCCGGACGTAAAATGCAAAAAAGCTTCATACAAAAGTTATATGGCCTTAACAAGTCCGTATTATAAAATTATTTTCAACAATACAGGCCATTCCATAAATGAGTGACTCTACCGTTGTAATTTTTTTTTAAATGGAACAGCCTGTATATTTTTCTATTTTTAAATTCTACGTCAAATAAGGTTTCCAATAAACAAAAGAAATTTGACCTTTGATGCAGAATTACCAACTTATAGACGAAAATCTATAAATTTTAAAAATATTACGTTACAATATAAATGATCACAATAGCCGTAATATTACTTTTAGGAAATTAAAATTTGGCAGTTGCATAGTACAAAGGTACCTCTACGTTACCCTGAACACAGAGTCTGAATATTCTACACAGGGTGTTTTTCCTAGGCGAACAAATTTGATGATTTTCAAGGACTTTTTTCTTTGAATTTTCAAATGGAATACCCTGTATTCTTTTACTGAAACAGATTAATTTTTTCATAGGCTCTAATTTTTATTAAGGATATTATGTACGTAAAATCATTATTTACGATGATATACGGCTTTTTTTAAATAAATTATCCGATTTATATCTATTAAGTGAAATTTTATAGGCGGCGTGAAAAAACAAACATGTTTCACGGTACCCGTCAATAATTTTCAAGTCAATCGAAAATTTTTGGCTCTATTTAACGTCGAAAATGAATTTCTCTAAAGAAGAAATGATCAATATGATTTACGTATTAGGCGCAAGTGACAGAAATTGTTTACTTGCACAAAGAATTTATCAAGAAAGATATCCGGATAGAAGACAACCAAATAAAAGAACTTTCGAAAACTTAATGGAACGATTTAACGAAACATGTCATTGGACCGCATTTTTTGAAGGTCATTTAAATGGAGAAGCTTATCTTCATTTTTTAATGAACGATTTTCGTATTTTATTAGAAGATGTGCCTTTAAATGTGCGCCAACAAATGTGGTTTTTACATGACGGAGCACCTGTCCATAATACAGCAAACATTCGTCAACTTTTAAACACTGAATTACCTCAAAGATGGATTGGTAGAGGTGGACCAATAAGATGGCCTCCTCGATCACCAGATTTAACAAAAATGGATTTTTTTCTTTGGGGTTATGTGAAAGAACCCGTTAATAGCATACCTCCAACTACTAAAGAGAATATGAAAATTAGAATCAGAGAAGCCTTTCAAAATATCGATATGAACGTTCTTAGAAATGTAAGCCACTCATTTGAAAGTCGTGTAGGAAGGTGTATTGAGTAATTTGGTGGCCATTTCGAACATGTTTTCTAATAGCGTGCAATAATTTATTTTTGTTTTCCTTTGTTCATTCAAAGCGCATAGGATATCTATTTGTAGATAATCTTAATTTTTGTGTTGATATTAATTTCGTTTTATTTTGGTTACTGTTTTTTTTTTCCTTTCTATTATTCATTATGTTATGACATTTTCTAATGGTTTGATTTATGTTACTAACTGACCCCGTAGAGGACGTGGTTATTGATATTTATTTCATTTTCATTTGTGTTACCCGTTTCCTTTTCCAGCTTGTTACGTTACGTTATAATAATTTTTTCTTGTTCGTCATTGGTGGTTTGTTTACAAAAAAACCTTTACCATAATTGACCTATCGACTAATTTTATTAATTCGTATGATCTATATTTTTCATTTGTATTACAGTTTGTTTTTTCTGCGTTCCTAGTATTTGTTATGTTTTGTTTTGCTTTGTTTCATTTACGTCATTGATAGTGTGTACATAAGCCTTAGTAAGTAACCCTGCACAAGAATTTTGTTCATTCCTATACAGGGTGTCCACCGAGTGCCGCGGTCTTCTCTACCACAGAATATCTAACAATCAGAATGCAAACTCTCGGCGGCACCTTTGATCTTTTCGGTACACATTTCGGTGACCTTCAGCCATTTTGTCAGGCTAGACAATAGAGATGTGCGAGTTGACTCACCGAGTCGACTCGATGAAAAGAGCCGATGAAGCAGCTCGCTGTAGTTCAGCACAACAGCTCTCAGCTCTTGCTGCGCCGGGCTGAGAACCGAGAGCTTCCCAATGAAACGGCAAAGAGTCAACTCGATCGAAAGAGTCACTTTGTCCATCTCTACTAGACATTGGCGGCGCCAATTTTGAAATTACATTTTCACTTTTATCTATGAAGTGAGAACGAGAATTTAGCTCTGTTTACCAAAATACTGCTTGTTGCTGCAATTTCTTACTGCATACACATCACCAGCTTTCTTCTTTCCAGTCATTTTTATGCAGAAATTTATTTACAAATGCTTCCCGCGAACATAACCTAACAACCGTGCACTACGCAATTAATCAAATTCTAGCCTGCCAAAATGGCGATTTTACGATTTGCGTGACCTAACCCCACCACAAGAGTTTGCATTCTGGTTATTCTGTGTCTCTACCGTCTATAGTATATAAGATTCAAACGAGCTAAGATGTAACTCAGTCAGCTCTACTTCATAAAATTATTTTTGGCCATACAGAGTGTTCAGTAACTGAGAGCCATACCAAAGTTATATTTTCTTAAATGGAACACCCAATATATTTTTACATATTTCGAAAGTACGCATAACGAATAGGTAATAACCAAAAATTTAGGAAGTTTTACTTAAGATTTTGTAAGATATTGATGTTTAAGTGTAAAAAATTGCCATAATATGAGTGCTTATATCTTTGTTATTTATTTACATTTCGTCTTGAATTTTTGTAGGTACTGAACACAATATCTTTTCTACAGAAATTTCAAAACAGCTTCGGTCTATCAGTTATTAGGTGTACAGGTGTAGAGTTTTGCAAAAGAGAAATTTTCTCAAAATTTTCAAATGGAACACCCAGTATATCTAGACTCTCGTGAAACACTGTTTTAATAAGCTTTCACAAAACGCCAAATGTATTTGTCTAAACTGAAGAAGTCGTGAGACAAAAATTAATAATTTTTCTTTCATTCAATGTTGACGTTATTTAGCCTTTCCGACCGGTTCTTCTGTTTTGATTTGGTCATAAATCAATGAAAATGTTTTATTTTTAAAGATAATTGAATATATTCCTGTTAAAATAATTCCTATTTTTCTTTCTATTTAAAAAAATAAAATTTAGAGTCACGTTGCCCTTTGCTAGAAAATAGGAAAACAGTTGCTATAAATTTTTAATTGACAGAACAATTATTAAGATTAGTAAATAACACTATTTTTACAGCTTTGTATTTTTTTATGATAACAAAATGCATTTTAATAATGAAGAGTTACGTGACATGACATATCTACTAGGAAAAGACAACCAAAACTGTCTTTTGGCATCACGATTATATTCGCAGCATTATCCTATGAGAAGACACCCGGATTATGGAGTTTTTCAAAAATTGAAAGAAAGATTCTAAACGCCAGGAAACATTAAATACAGTAAAAATGTTATTAAAATAACATTATATAAACATTTTCAAAATAAAGAAAAATAGGAATTAGTTTAACAGGAACATATTCAATTATATACTTTGAACAAAAAATAAAACATATTCATTGATTTATCAGCAAATCAAAACAGAAGAACCGGTTGGAACGGCTAAATTAAATAACATCAATATTGAAAGAAAGAAAAATTATTAATTTTTGTGTCACGACTTCTTCAGTTTAGACAAATACATTTGGAGTTTTATGAAAGCTTATTAAAACAGTGTTTCATGAGAGTCTAGATATACTGGGTGTTCCATCTGAAAATTTTGAGAAAAATTATCTTTTGCAAAACTCAACACCCTGTACACATAATAACTGATAGACCGAAGCTGTTTTGAAATTTCTGTAGAAAAGGTATTGTATTGAGTACCTACAAAAATTCAAGACGAAATGTAAATAAATAACAAAGATATAAGCACTCATATTATGACAATTTTTTCCACTTAAACATCAATATCTTACCAACTCTTAAGTAAAACTTCCTAATTTTTTGGTTATTACCTATTCGTTATGCGTACTTTCGAAATATGTAAAAATATACTGGGCGTTCCATTGAAAAAAATATAACTTTGGTATGGCTCTCAGTTACTGAACACTCTGTATAGCCAAAAATAATTTTATGAAGTAGAGCTGACTGAATTACATTTTAGCTCGTTTGAATTTCTTTTCTGTCTTATATACTATAGGCGGTAGAGAAGACCGCGGCACTCGGTGGACATCCTGTATATTCAAATTCACTACCAAAATTTTCCTAAATCTCAGACCCCGGAAGGAAACAACTCGATTATTTTTCTCTTTTAAATCGAGAAGAAATTCACAAATATCAAATACAGTGGAACCTCCATAACTCGAATCTCAAGGGACCGGAAAATTACTTCGAGTTATAGAAATTTCGAGTTAAAGAAAGAGATTTCAATTATACACAATGTGCAGGGACATCAGTAAATTTCGACTTACAGAGAGTTTCGAATTGTGGAGGTTCGAGTTATGGAGGTGCGACTGTAGTATTAAAATTTTTTGATTTGATTTAAGTTAATTAATGGCCTATATTGTGATATAGAGTGCTGGGTTGAAAAACAATAATTATTATTATTATGTGTTGAAGACTAACTGTCAATAAATACTTTACAATACATGGTGGCAGCGGTAAAAACTAAAGAAGATAGTGAGATTGCAATAATTCACTATAGAAATTTAAGAAATATTTAAAAAGCACTACAAGAATTAGAAGAAATGGCTGTAAGCAATCAAGCAATGTGCCCCATACCAGAACAAATGAATTTTTCCAATGCTGAAGAATGGCCCAAGTGGAAAAGAAGATTTGAGCGGTATCGGATTGCATCTGGTTTATCTAAACAAACCGAAGAAGAACAAATTAATATGCTCATCTATAGCATGGGAGATCGTGCAGATGATATATTTTTATCAATGAACTTAACAGAAAATATCAAGAATAAATATAACGAAGTTTTAAAAGCGTTTGACAAACATTTAATTGTCAAACGTAATGTGATATACGAGAGAGCAATGTTTAATTCGAGAAGTCAAAGTAAAGATGAATCTGTAGAACAGTTCATAACGTCTGTAAAGGCAATGGCAGAATACTGTGAATATAATTGTGAACATTGTAATATTAAGGAAGATTTGATTCGAGATCGAATTGTACTAGGAATACAAGACAAAAATTTATCTGAAAGAATGCAACTAATGACTGATTTAACTCTCGAAAAAGCGGTTACTATTACGAAACAGTCTGATTTAGTTAAGAAGCAACAACCACATATTCAAGGCGAAATGCAGCATACTTCAAAATTAGAATTAGATCGTGTCAAAACGTCGTCTCGTCCGAAATTTGAGAAAAAGGAGAAAGTGAAGTATCAAAATCAAAATTCAAAATGCAGAAGATGTGGTAATAGTCATGCAGTTAAGGAATGTCCAGCCTTTTTAGCAATTTGCCACAAATGCAAAAAGAAAGGACATTACGCAAAAATGTGTAGGAGTTATGAAAAGAAGTCCGGTGTTCGCGAGATTACAGAAGATGAAGAAGCATTCATTTACACTATAAATGAAAGTATAAATGAAAGTGGAAGATGGAATGTAACTGTAAATCCTGGAGTAGTGAAAACTTCATTCAAAGTTGACACAGGAGCAGACATTACATATATTTCAGAATTGACATTTCAAAAATATTTTTCTAATGTCAAGTTACAAAAATCAAAACGTTTGTTGTTCGGCGCAGATCGCGGACAATTAGATACCATAGGATATTTTCAAGAAGAAATTTCTTACCATGGAAAATCAAGATTAACCGATATTTATGTGGTAAAAAGACTAGGAAAGTCTTTACTTGATGGAGATACCGGCCATTATTTAGGAATTGTCAAACGGGTACAAATAGTAAACGAGAAAATTAAAATATCATTTAATCCTATAAAATGTTACCCAAAATTGTTTAAAGGCCTGGGAAAAGTTAAAATTCCTTACAAAATACGTTTACGTCGAGGTGTTGTACCTCATGCATTAACGACACCAAGACGAGTTCCAATTCCAATGTTAAAGACAATCAAAGAAAACTTGTATTGTATGATTTCCATGGGGGTCATAGAACCTGTAGAAGAACCAACGGATTGGTGTTCTGGACTGGTTCTTGTTCCAAAACCTAATGGTACAATTAGAATGTGTGTAGATTATGTGAAATAAAATTCCTATGTACAGCGAGAAATATACCCGATGCCCAGTACGGAAACTGTATTAGGACAACTGGGAAAAGCAAAGTATTTTTCGAAAATGGACGCTAATCATGGATTTTGGCAGGGCATGTTGGATGAAGAATCACAGCTCCTCACAACGTTTATTACACCATTTGGAAGATTTAAGTACAAACGTCTGCCATTTGGTATAAATGCTGCACCAGAGTTCTTCCAGAAGAGGATGATGCAAATTCTTGAAGGATTGGAGAGTATACAGTGCAACATAGACGATGTTCTCGTCTTTGCTGAAACAATTGAAGAACATGATCGCAGACTACATCGTGTTCTCCAGAGGCTGACAGAAAATCAAGTAACACTGAATCCAGATAAGTGCACATTTGGAGTTGCAAGAATAAATTTCTTAGGACATGTTATCGACAGACATGGAATACATGTGGTTGAAAAACAAATTGAGGCAATTTTAAAAATGGATCCACCACAGAATGTTTCAGAATTAAGGAGTTGGGTATGATTAATTATTTTTCAAAATTTATACCTCATTTATCACAGAAAGCTCGTCCTTTAAATGATTTGCTTAGTCCTAAAAATGAGTTTAAATGGAGAAGTCAGCAAGAGACAGCTTTTAACAAGTTTATATACCGGCTGTTTCAAATTGAGTGTGCACTGAAGGGATCTTCTAAACCGTAAGAGATACAAATTTGGTTAAATGGAAGAAAAGTTGCACAAATCAATGCCTAATTCGTATTCATTCACAGAATAAATTTTTTCTTATTTTTTCTTGAGATATTGATCAAAATGTAAAAATGTCGATTTTCTTTTTTCCTCTGTATCTCTCGTATTATAAATAACTTTGAAATTTTGATTTAACTTTCTACAGGCACTTTCTTATTCTGCCTCGAATAGAGGTGGCAGAATTGAAGTCAAACGTTTCGTCTCTCCACGACCATCTTCAGTTTCGATTTTTTAAATACAACGTATATCTTTTAATTATTCTATTCGATAGCATTTTTTCTGCTGATTGCAGTGATGTATAACAATTAATACTTTTTTCAAGTAAAGTTCAAATATGATAAAAAAAGCTTGATACAGTTTCGTCATGATTTATTTAATAAGTAAATTTATTCCTTAGTACTTTTTTTACTTACTAAATATTAATAACTAACATTCAAATGTCGGAAGAGAAAAAATCAATAAAATCAATCAATCAATCAACAAAAAATCAAAGGGCTAATATTTGGTGATCTTAGAGGCCACGCGACAGGTCCATTTGTACCTATCAGGAAAAGTTTGATTCAAATAATAATTTGTTGTTATTTCAGCATTATGTGCTGGTGCTCCATCATTTTGAAATTACAATTCCATAATATGATTTAGAGGAATGTAATCTAAAATGTTTTCCAATGCTGTCCTTAAAAAATTGATGTAACGTTCAGCTGTTACATAATTTTCGTAAATGATCGGACCATTAATTCTATTATGCCAAATACCACACCAAACATTTAAGCTGAATTGTATCTGTGGTCACACTTGTTGAAATCTTTTTTGATTCTCCCTGGACCAATATCTATGTACATTTCTATTAAATATTCCCTTGTTTGTAAAATTAGCCTCGTCAACAACTATCTCGTATAACAAATTCTTTTAACGGATACTACAAATGTGCACTATCAGTGTCCGTTAAAAGAATTTATTATACAATAACTAAAGAGACAGATATTAAATAATTCATTGAAATTTACACTATACCTAAGAAAATGAACTAAATATTTGAAATTATGTATTAAATAAAATTTTCATATAAAAATCTGTATTATTTAAGCTTCAAATTAATATCAACAATTAAGTGTGATATACCATTACAATCAGGAGAAAAAATGGCAACAAATACGATAATAAAAAGGTATACGTTATATTTAAAAAATGTAAACTGAGGATGGTCGCGGAGAGACGAAACGTGTGACCACAATTCTACTGCCCCTATTTAAAGTAGAATCCAAAAGTACCTGTAGAAAGTTAATTATTTTTAATAAGGGAGTTACAGAGGAAAAAAGAAAATCGATATTTTTACATTTTCACCAATACTTCAAGAACAATTAAGAGAAAATTGATTCTGTTAATGGATACGAATTAAGCAATGACTGGTGCAACTTTTCTTCCATTTAACCGAATCTGTAACTCTCATGGTTTAGGAGATCCCTTCAGTGCACACCCAATTTGAAACAGCCGGTATATATAATTAGACGTACAGTACCTACATCGTACATAGTGGTCTAATATACAAACTTAAACATTAAATAAACAACTAATACGTATTATAACATTAATAATATTTAAAATTTGCATTTTCAAAATTACGTCCTAACTTTTATTTTCTTTACACAATTTTCAATTAATTTTTTCAAATTTGTTCCACTTAAATTATTCCAATCTTGAATTGTTTTCGGAAAAAAAGAAAATTTATGAATGTTAGTTTTCGAAAATGGAATTTTATAGATAAATTTATGATTTTTCCTAGTGCTTGAATCATTTATTTGTAATTTAGTTAGAAAATTGTGCATCGAATCAACTTTGAAATGAATATAACAAAATAATTTTAATCTTGCTTCTTGTCTTCTAGAAGATAAAGTTTCCCAATTTAATTCCCGTAGCATGCGTGAAACAGATGAAGTTGTTCTATGGTCATTCATAACATACCGAGCTGCTTTATGCTGCAACATTTCTAAATCTTCAATTAAATATTGTTGATGCGGATCCCAAACTTCTTGCGCGTACTCAACTTTAGAACGGATATATGTCATATAAGCTTTTTTAATTACAGGTTTTCCAGAGTCTTTAAGATTTCTTCTAATGTAATATAGTGATTTATAAGATTTTTTTAAGATGTTCTGAATATGACTACTGCAATTTAAATCACTCCTAGATATTTACACGTATCATTATATGTTAGTAATTCATTTCCTAATTTGTATGGATGAGCCTGAAATAATTTTGTAATACCAAACGATACTGCAACACATTTCTTTGTATTAATTTCCATTTTATTTTCGTCGCACCACATATAAATTTTGTCTAAATCTTCCTGGAGTAAAATCCAATCTTCTGTATTTTTTTTTTATTATAAATAACGCAGTCATCAGCAAATAATTTCGTTTCGCAACTTAAATTTTGTGAAATATCATTTATAAATATAATGAATAATATTGGTCCGATCACGCTACCTTGAGGTACTCCAGAACTGACAGTTAGCTCAGATGAATAGATATCATCTATTCTAACTCTCTGTTTTCTGTCCTTAAGATATTCGTTTATCCATTTCACAGCTCGCATATCACACCCCAAATTTTGTAATTTTCTTATAATAATATCGTGAGGAACTTTATCAAAAGCTTTTGTAAAATCGATGAAAATTGCGTCTACCTGTCCCTTATCATCAACTATTTCTGCCAATTCAGTATGAAAATTTATCAGTTGAGTAACACAGGAAAAATGTTTTCTAAAGCCATGTTGATTTCTTTTAATAATATTATGTTTATCACAAAAATATTGAAGATAGTTCGTCAGAAGTTTTTCTAGAATTTTGCATACTATACACGTTAAACTAATTGGACGATAATTATTGCAATCAGATTTAACACCAGATTTATAAACAGGCAGAACTATTGATATCTTCCAATCACTGGGCAAAATATAGTTATTAATGCTAATTTGAAACAAATGAGTTAAATATTTGGATACATAATATCCTCCTATTTGTAAAACTTCAGCCGTTATATTATCAATACCCGGAGATTTATGTGATTTAAGCTCCTTAATGACATCTGCAACATTTTCTCGAGTAATATGAAACATGTCAGAAACTTCTAACCTTTGATTTTCATTAAAATTTAGAACAGTATCAATTTTTTCGTTAAAAACACTGATAAAGTACCTGTTAAATTCCTCCACTGTATCGGTTAAGTTTTCCAAAATACGTCCATTTTTTTAAATCAAAATTTGAGAAGTTGTAGATTTATTTAAACGTTTTATATAACGATATAAGTGTTTTCCATTATCCTTATCCATTAAGTGTATTAAATAATTTTCATTTGCATGTCGCTTAGCTTCATTAAATTCAGATAATAATTGTTTATAATAGTATTTATAAATTTTTCTGAAACGATAAGCTCGACGCACTTTTTTCTTTAGACGCTTTACATGATTTGTATAATAAACGGGATCTGTTGTAGATTTAATTTCCTTGCAGGGAATATATTTTAAAACCAAATTTTGAATTAATTTCACAAAAGATTTCCATAATTGATTGATATCTCCAGTGGAACTTACCCACATTGGAAAACTTCTCTCCAGTTCATTAATAAATGATACAGTGTCCGCTTTATGTTAATGGTGAACTCTTATTATTTTATTGTTAATCATAGGTAATTGAAGATCCAAGTCAATAATGACAACATTGTGATCGCTTATTCCATCCTCAACATCCCAACTTATCACCATATCAGCTGGCCTAATGATGGCTACATCTAGAATATTACCATTAGTATTATTATCAAAAAATCTAGTAGGTTTATTAACAATTTGAGTCAGAGAATGCTGTATGATCAAACCATTTATTTTAGATTGTAGCTGATTCCCAATTTTATTCCCACTCCAGTCAATGTGCGGAATATTAAGGTCTCCAATAACAGCAATTCTTTCAAATTGGTCCTGCACATCATTTATAAAATTAACTAATTTATCGATGTAATTTGTATGATTACTTGAACAGTAAACTGCTAGTATCAATAATTTGACTGTACATATTTGAGCAACTACAGCTAATGGGTGGTATGCATAAAACGAAGTAGATGCTAATACTTCTCAAATTAGTATATTCTTCGAAGTATCTTCTATTACATAAAGTACCTACTGCAGTTCTGAAGCATATACTACGAAAGCAAAGTTTATACTACAGCACGTAGTAAATACTACTGCAGCGTAAATGAATCTGAGGCTTTGAAGTAGATACTACAGTAGGTGCTTCTACAGTGAAGTAAAAACTTCTATGTGCTCTTGTGCTCTAGTATCTACTAGATCGCATAGTATATACTACGTTACTATAGTAGGTACTTCACTTTCGAAGTAGGTGCTTGAAGTATTAGCATGTACTTCGCTTTATGCATACCACCCACTATTTCACATTCACCATCTCTCCAGAATTCGTAACAGTAGAAATTTCCTTTTATCAAAATAAAGACACCACCACCAATTCTATCTAATCTGTCATATCTAAATACCAAATCAGATCTAAATATTTCACTAGATGAAATGTTATCATTTAGCCAGGATTCGGTTCCCACTATAATATCAGGTTCATGCATCTCAATCAACGAATTCAATTCTATTTTTTTTATTTTGTATATTTCGTAGATTTACGTTTAGTATTCTCAACTTATCAATCGATTTAGAATTTGAAGAATATTTCTCTATAAATTTGTCATCATCTTTTACAATTTTTAATTGCTATATTTTATTTTCTTCGTTCGGGTCCATATTATAATTAGTTTTACTTTTTAAAATGTTAATTATTCTTTGATAGCTGGGGCAGCTTTTATCCCATCCTGAATGTGTAGTATCCAAACTTAATCCTAATTTATCATTAGCGTCTGTACAAGATGGACATTTTTGATAATTACTTTGACAGGAATTGCTGTTGTGTTCACCACAACATTTCGCACATCTATATTTATTACTGCATTTTTTCTCATTTTGATTAGCAAAGTGTCCTAGTTCTCCACAGTGGAAACATCTAACAACGCCAAAATGTTCAAATACCTTGCCGATACTCCATCCAACATAAATAAATTCCTTGGACATTAAAGTACATATTAAATATTTTTGGTCGTGCTTGCATAATAATGTTTATTTTATTTTTGTAAGGTTTCGACTTATAAATAATTTTTAAATGTTGACCATCGGTATTTAAATTCAACTTATTTTGTCTTATAATTTTTTCTAATAGTTGTTCATTATCCTCATTTGCATCTTCCACTTTTATATCAACTACTTTAATTTTCGGATGTAACTTATTTGGTATAGAGATTTTAAAGTCGTTACCAAGTTTCTCAGAAATTACCTTCTGTATTTTAGACGTTTCAGATCTTTCAACTTGTAAAAGAATCCCTCCTTTTCTAGTGCTTTTTCCAATAGATACACCTGCTTGCATCTCGACAACATTAATTTTATTTTTCAGTACCTCTGTGACAGGCTCTTGCCGTGCTTTATCTTTGGGTTCAACAATTATTACATTTCTGTTTAATACATCCGCATATGTATCTTGTCGTCTACTTGTTCCATTAGTATTATTAGAAATTGATTCATGTGAATTTATTTCTGATTTTAAATATTTAATTTCGTCTTTTAGATATTTATTCTCCAATATAATGCTATCTAATTTAATGATGATTTCCTTATTTTGCGAAGTTATTATTTGAAACATATTAAAGATTTCCTCTTTAGTACAGCCAAAGGAAGTTATTGTAGAATCATCGTTGTCAGCAATACTTCTCGTCGGTTTAGGAGACTGATTTACAAGTCCACTTGTTAGACTCACATCTGCCAAATTGTCACTCGTTTGACTTGCCAAAATTTCGCAACAGTTTATCGAATCTTCATTGTACACAATCACATTTTTTAAGTACTTCACACATCCACGATGAGTTAATCTACCACAAATGATACATTTTAATCCATTTACTGGTATATTATTGCATTATCTGCAAGGTTTATTCGCTTTCGAAGTTGACGCAACTTGTGACGTTGTCACTTCGTTCAGTTGAAGGAAGAATTATCAAGAAAGCCTGTTTTAGCATGGTTCGACTTACATCGTGAGACTGCAATTTCTACTGATGCCTCTTCTTACGGTGTTGGTGCTGTTTTGAAGCAAAAGCAAGATGATGGATATTTTCGACCAGTTGCTTATGCCTCAAAAACCTTTTCTCCTTCACAGAAAAATTGGGCACAAATTGAAAAAGAAGGGTACGCTTTGACATGGGCATGTGACCGATTTAAAAATTTTATTACTGGTTTAAAAGTATTTTTAGAAACGGATCACAAACCTGTTGTGCCAGTTTTTACAACAAAACCATTAGACGAGATAACTCCAAAATTACAAAGAATGCGATTACGACTACTGCGATACACATATGAACATGTTCCAGGAAAAGAAATTGGAGCTGCTGATATTTTATCTAGGAGACCCATGATATCAGAAAATAATGAAAATGATGATGAATTAGATAATTCAATAGTAGCCTATGTTCAAGAATTGGTTAATAATTTACCAGCTACTAACGAGAAAATGCGGGAAATTATCATTGAACAACAAAATGATGATATTTGTAAACAATTAATTGACTTTAGTAAGAAAGGATGGCCAGAGAAATCAAAATTATCTCCTGAAATGAAAATCTATTGTACTGAATGTATTCAAGAGCAGAAAAATCCACACGAACCTTTGCTTCCTTCTGAATTTCCAGAGCGTCCGTGGCAGAAGATCGGAATGGATCTCTTCCATCTAGAAAAATCTTGGTTTTTATTAATAACTGATTATTTTTCCAGATATCCTGAAATAGTGTCATTAACAAGTCTTCGAGAAGTAGAAGTAATAAAACATTTGAAATCAATTTTTGCTAGACATGGGACTCCGGAAATTGTGTATAGCGATAATGGAACACATTTTGGACCTATGTTAACATCCAAATTCAGTGAATTTTCAAAGATCTGGGGATTTAAACATGTGACATCGAGTCCAAAATTTCCACAAAGTAATGGTTTCATAGAAGCAACCGTAAAAATTATCAAAAGAACTTGGAGGAAGAGTGATGATGTATACAAAACCCTACAAAGTTATCGGGCAACACCTCTTACAAACGGTTTCTCACCAGCAGAATTATTAATGGGACGGAGAATCCGAACGGCAGTTCCTATTGCACCTTCAAAATTAAAACCGAAAATTCCAGATAGGACAATGATTTTGGAAAAAGAAGAATATCGACGTACCAAGCAAAAAGAAAACTATGATCGTCGGCATCGTACAAAACAGCTAAGTGAACTCAAACCGGGGGATAAAGTCTGGATCGTTGATTTACGAAGAATGGAAACAGGTTACTGAAAAATCTAGTTATCCGAGATCGTATACAGGGTTACAACTAATTAAAGGCTCACCATGGGGATCTCGTAAATTATAAGAGATACAAAGACGGTTAAATTACAAAAAAGTTGCGCTATTTTGGGGTCTATAAAAATGTGCAAAGAAATCTCTCCTATCTTTATTCATTTCCGAAATATCTTCAAAAAACTGAAAACTCTCAATTTCGAAAATCTTGAATATCTTGTTTATTTATCAAAATAGACTCACAAAATTCTGTAATTTTACACTAAATTCAATGGACAATCTAATACAGTAGGTTAGGATTGACAGTTACACAGATACGACTGTCAACTGTTTTTTTTTCTTATGGCCGCTATCTTAGATTTTCATACCATGTGATGCAAAAATAAAATCTGAATACGACGATATGACACACTTATGCCTTTGTTTTAAAACAAAATATGAAATTACTAAGAAATATTTTAGAAAATTTTTAATCTGGTAGGTGAATGTATGAGAATGTTCTGTGTCGACATGCAAATGCCGTATACCAATTGTTGGCAATAAACACCCGCCTACCAGATTAAAAATTTTCTAAAATATTTCTTAGTAATTTCATATTTTGTTTTAAAACAAAAGCATAAATGTGTCATATCGTCGTATTCAGATTTTATTTTTGCATCACATGGTACGAAAATCTAAGATAGCGACCATAAGAAAAAAAACAGTTGACAGTCGTATCTGCGTAACTATCAATCCTAATCTATTTATTTTGACTGTATTAGATTGTCCATTGAATTTGGTGTAAAATTACAGAATTTTGTGACTCTATCTTGATAAATAAACAAGATATTCAAGATTTTCGAAACTGAGAGTTTTCAGTTTTTTGAAGATATTTCGGAAATGAATAAAGATAGGAGAGATTTCTTCGCACATATTTATAGACCCCAAAATAGCGCAACTTTCTTGTAATTTAACCGTCTTTGTATCTCTTATAGTTTACGAGATTCCCATGGTGAGCCTTTAATTAGTTGTAACCCTGTATAGTTACCTCAAATGGAAGGAATTTGAGAAGAAATCGATTTCATCTTATACCAATTCAAAATATGAATCACGATACCAGCTGTATAGACGTTTGGGATGAAGATGAAAATGAGAAAACACGAATTCCAGTGAACGTTCAAACAGATAAAAGTGATAAAACAATGCGACCACAACCGAATGAAGATCGAACAAGATCAGGGCGACTTGTTAAAATTCCAAATAGACTGACATATTTGTGAATAAGTTTAAGAAGGGAGATGTGATATAGAGTGCTGAGTTGAAAAACAATAATTATTATTATTATTATGTATTGAAGACTAACTGTCAATAAATACTTTACATTGTAAATAATGAATTTACATACATAATAAAAATAAGAGCCTATGAAAAAATAAATCGGTTTCAGTAAAAAATACAGGGTGTTCCATTTGAAAATTCAAAGAAAAAAGTCCTTGAAAATCATCAAATTTGTTCGCCTAGGAAAAACACCCTGTGTAGAATATTCAGACTCTGTGTTCAGGGCAACGTAGAGGTACCTTTGTACTATGCAACTGCCAAATTTTAATTTCCTAGAAGTAATATTACGGCTACTGTGATCATTTATGTTGTAACGAATATTTTCAAAATTTATAGATTTTCGTCTATAGGCGCCATGCACATTTCTGCGTTCAGCGCCGCCTGGCGTGGTGATTTCTGAATTAGTGATATGAAAATATTTCTTGAGACTCATTGCATAGAAATAATATCACTCTTATGAGAATTTACGATTGCAGTACGTAATACTTGAGCTTCCTGGTATTGAAATACATTACAATATTCAAGTTCAAATGTACACTAATAATTTGAAACAATTCGTATTTTCATACCACTAATGCAGAATATGGTCATTGGTGGCGCTGGCTTCGCATGTGCATGGTTCCTATAAGTTGGTAATTCTGATTCAAAGGTCAAATTTCTTTTGTTTATTGGAAACCTTATTTAACGTGGAATTTAAAAATAGAAAAATGGACAGGCTGTTCCATTTAAAAAAAATTACAACGGTATAAAAATAGAAAAATAGACAGGCTGTTCCATTTAAAAAAAATTACAACGGTAGAGTCACTCATTTATGGGACGCCCTGTATTGTTGAAAATAATTTTATAATACGGACTTTTTAAGGCCATATAACTTTTGTATGAAGCTTTTTTGCATTTTACGTCCGGTAAGGGTCATAATTAACTTTGTCACACTAATGTGCCACCCTGTATGTTTAGTTGCTAACTTATTTGCTATTCAACTACCAAGATACTGCCACAATCTAAAGTAACCTTAACAGTAAGGCAAAACAATTTAGAGAATGATGAGTACTTTGTAGCTCTGTGCTCACCTGCATATAACTTTCCCAGTTTCTTCAGCCTATTTTTTGCTTGTTCACGTAGCCCAGGTGTTTCTATAATTTGAACGCCTTCTTCACCACCACCATTTGTAAGCTCATCTTCTGAATGGTCACTTTCCTGTATCTCTACCTCGACTCTAAGATTCTCTGAAGAAATAAGTTTAATTTCCATATTAAAATTATCTCTCTCAATGTTGAGCGTTTTTAGTTGAGGCTGGGGTGATCCCGGTAAAGCTGAGGTTATTTTCGTGCTGGAATTTTGCCGAACGATTTTTTCTACTCTCCCTTCAGATTGGTTTTCTTTTGATTTCGAATCCACAGCCTTGGTGCTCAAGTTCGAATCTGAGACGGCCTCCTTCTTGAAGGGTTTCTTGAACTCGCCCAAGTTCGGCTGTGAGACCGAAGAAGAAACCCTGTCTAAAATGAGATTCGCTTCTCTTAAGGGAGTGGAGTTGCTGGACTCCTGAAGCTTCTTTTGGCGCTCCCTGGCGCGCTCCAGAACATGCTGCAAGAACAGCACCTTTGTTGTCTTGCTTAGCCAAAAAAAAACCGGCGAAACTTACCTCCGTGAATGAAGAATCCATCGCTGGACTTCACACTTAATACACAAGCAGACGTCGTCCTTTTTATTCTAAAGTCATCAGTGACTCATATTAAAACTATTACACTGAAGACACAACTGCTATCGTAACCGACAACCGTTTCTGTTAAGTTTCAAATTTGATTCTGACAGATTAGTGAAGTATAGAGGGCGCTTCAAATTCAACCTGTGAGTAAAGAATTAACAGGAGAAAACCTACGCCAGTAGACTTTCGCTAACAACTGCAGATCCTGACTCGTCCATCACGAAGGGAGACAAATGTTTATTATTATTATTACAATAACACTTCGTCACACCAAATCACGACAATCAGGCCTATGGTGTTAAGAATAACAGCACTGTTAGCTGTGTAACTGCTCTCGCTATCAAAAATTGATATGATGTATCATCCTAACATAACTTGCACGCTCATTTTGTGGTATTATTTTGTTCTCGACTATATATAGTGTTATATGTGAGCTAATATGCACTTTTTTACCTACGTTAGGCGCGCCAGTTTCTGTAATGAGTTTAGCCGCGCGGTCTACAGGTGTAGACAATTTTAAACATTGTTTATAATTATTAATATAAGTGTTTTTTTTAATGAATTCGGAAATAATTTTTTGGGTTCCATATAAAAGGACTAAATGAATTTTAAATGAATATATTTGTACTTATTGTGGTGGGAGAACAACGAACTGAATTATGCATTTCATCCTCGCTTGATAATTCGTTATACCACTGCATCCAAGCTTCCAAGTATTTGGGTCGGAGGACGTATCAATGCCACGTTTCTTCAAAGCTGACATATTTACACCTTTATTATTAAAAGAAGAAAACAACGTATGCACAAAAGAATAAATAAAATATTCTAAAAACAATTTACTTACTCACAAAAGTTTAAAACTGATTATACACAAAATATGTAACACAGTTAGGCGCGCGGTCTATACCTGTAAACCAAACGTACTTTTAAGCCCCTGTCACATCATTAGTCAGTTTGATCAAACTGGACTGACAAACTAAACTAATGACATCACATGACGTCATGGAAGCTGTTTGAGCAAATTTTCTAAATTTTAGGGGCGCCTCTATATCCATCAGTCAATTTGATCAAACTTGCCTTATGATTGGTAGATTTAAAAGCACAGGAAGAGTTGCGAAACGGAAGTCTAACATCTAACCTAACCTATAAGGCTAACACTGCCACTGCTTTTTTCTATCTATTTTTGCGTAACTTTTTTAAAATGACGATTTCCAAGAAAAATTTAACCTCAAAGTTTGGTCAAATTTCTAGTGCTAGTGTGACAGCGCAGTTTGACGAAATAACGAATTTGATAAGTCTTGACGTCATTGATGTACATAGTTTGTCAGTCCAGTTTGATCAAACTGACTAATGATGTGACAGGGGCTTTACTGGAAAAACTTGCACTGAGAATCTCATATAACGCAATGAGGTTACCAATACGAGCTTTGTTTTGGTTATTATTTCAGAACGATTCCCGAACTGTGCAGAACTGGTTGCGCTTGAGCGCTCAATTCTAGAACAGTTCTGTGATAGTTCTGGTATTGCAGTAGTATATAAAATGTTACTTCTGGACCAGGGCATTTGGCACACGAAAACCCCAGTGATAATCATCCAAAATCAAGCATAATTACCTTAAATACATCTAAAAAACATTACAAATTCTTTTGTTTTTTGACATTCCAAAATGGATTTTCATTTCTGGACCAAGTCAATTGTGCGCATGCAAATACCATTGAAAAATGACCGAAAAAGAGCCAAAAGTCTTATTTAAATCTCTCGGTGTTCAACGCCTCAATATTTAATTTAAAAAAGTGCAAGACATTCCCCGTTTTTCGTTCCGACTACAATCCGATCTATTCTTACAGCATCTCCTCTTTCACGACAGCTTATACGGTTTATAGGTACATACGTGTCTATCGAGGAGAATCATCAATCCCGAATTAACAGGACAGTAAAATTAACTGAACTTGGTTACGTATTTTGGTAACAATTGGAATTGTATTTGGGAACTTAATTAGAATTTTATTATAAACACTATAAACTAATACATTACCAGAATAAAAAATTAAGTATACACAATTTATATAGAAAGATGCAAAAACTTGTTTCATTTTTTAACATAAATAATATGTTATAAAAACTTTCTTTTCCTCTGTATTAAATGCCAAACTAGCATAAATCTTTTTGGAAATATGTTCATAGTCAGGTTCATCGAATTTAATATAATACTGCCTCTGAAAAATTTGTTTTAAAGCTTCCTTTGCAGACTTAGAGTTCATTTTGTATTCAAAAATGATTCCGATGTTCTTAGTGATTATCACCACATCTAGGGTATTGGCTATCCCTGGTCCCTTTCTATTTTTTTTCTATCTGGACCTCACTGTATGTTACGAAGTATCTGGAATTATATGCCAGAGTACACAAGATGTGATGAAGTTCTTTTTCGTTCTTGATCCTCTGCGGTGATTCAGAAAATAATACTAATACGGCGTTTGCAAGATCAACAAATGCCCTCTCACTTGTACTTTCCAATACTAATTCTGAGAGCACTTAAATATTTTTTAATGGATCTAGCTTTCAACTTGAATTCACATATAATTGTCAATGCTTCACTATAGCAAACGTTGTGGATATGCTGGTTAATTTCAAAATTAGGTACTTTTAAAATACAATATTTTGAGTTATTTTCAAATTCAGCATCTTCTATATTTTCATCTTCGGTTTCTGTTTTTATTACATATTTTTTCTGATCAACCGACAATATATTAAAGTAACCACTATCGGCCAAGAATTGCAAAAATAAGTTCACACTTTCCTTCGATAGTTCATCAAACTCTAAAGAAGTCAGTTCCTGTAAAGTCTTTAAATGCTGGACATCCACCGATTTAACTGTTCTTATCTCTATTTCACCACAAGAAATAACTTCCTCAATTTTCTCTCGAATTACAGGTTCTACAAACAGCTGCTGCAGGTTTATTATATGACCTGTATCAATCCAGAAAGATGAATATTTGAGGGTACCGGATGTAAAAACCGTTTGCAAGAGGTTTAAGACTGACCAGCTACTGAATATTTTCAATCTGCCATTAAACATCATACCGGGTGGAAAGTTTCAAACCCGAACATAGGAAACTTGCATTGACAAGTACGTTTATGGAGATTGCTGCTCGCCATTTAAAGATACAAGAATGGTTATGGTCTTAAAGGAAAGAAAAAATTATGACCATTAATTACCATGCTAAGATTTTTGCTAAATGTTAATAATTTCGTGAAAATAAAATTTTTAAATTTCATCTGAAAAATCTAGTTACCAGTTGTCATGTTTGAAAGATTTAATTATTTTCTATTGATTGAAAATAGTTTCTCCGTCACTCAAAATGTATCATAAATAATTACACAAAAGGAAGGACTTTTATTTTAGAAATCTTTTACAGTGGTGTTGGGCTTCGGATAGAGAAATTTATTTTCCGTGAAATTCAAGACATGAAAAGTTTTCTCTATCGGTTAGGATATTGTTTATTGCAAAACGGTGTCTTATTTGAATACCTGCTGAAAATGTATTGTATTAAGAACATTTAATAAAGTTTCAATGTGTAAATTATTCATCATACATTTTGAGTGACGGAGTGACGTGTAAATTATTTTCGCTTAATAAAAAATAATTGAAGGTGTCAAATTTGACATACCAAGGAAACTAAATTTTTCAGATGAAATTTGAAAATTTAATTTTCACGAAATTATTAACATTTAGCAATAATTTTTGCAAGGTAATATTGATCATAATTTTCTCTCTTTTAAGCCTACTACCATTTTTGTACGTTTAAACAGCTAGCAGCAATCTCCATAAACAATGCAAGTTTCCTATGTTCGGGTTTGAAACTTTCCACCCGGTATATCTATCATATCATTTCACAGAGCGGCGGTCGTTACTAAGGGCCAGTTTCATAATCGAATTTAAAGGAGACTTTAAAATTAAAGTCACTTTCAGATGTCAAAACAAATATGAAAACACATTTGTTTACACGTCAGAATGTGTCTTTATTTTAAAGTCTCCTTTAAATTCGATTATGAAACTGGCCCTAAATGCCTTAACATAACTATTGTAAATAAAGTGATTAGGATTATTATTGTGGTTTTTAAACTGAAAGTTTTCTGAAAATTATGTACTTATTATTACTAACAATAAATTATTGCCACAGTTAATTTCGAATACAGGAGAGTTTTACTAAAGATTGAATTCCACCAATAAACCTAACTGAATAAATATATTTCTTAACTCACCTTAGAATCATTTAGAGAAGAACTCTCATTCATTTTTACTTTGGTTCGGCGACAATCTGTAATACAAATAACATATAAGATAATTAAGTCTTTTGTCAACTAGAACAGTTAAAGTATAGAAAAACCTCGAAAAAAAACTAAATTATTTTGCATCAAAAAAAACCGAAACAAATAAATAAATATAATTTTCTTAGCCGGAAAAAAGACTTTGAGAAATAGTAAAAAATACATATATCCAAATTTTGAGCCAAATTGTTAGTTTGACATGAAATATAGAGTGTTATGGATGCACTAATTATTTTATAAAACCCTAAAAGATTACCGTCTTCAATTTTCAGTAAGTTTATGCCCGGTTGCACCAACTTTTTCAGCAGAGTTTAAATTTAAGTTATGTTTAGAATGTGACATTTACGTATGGTCAGTATAATGTCAAATACATTCTGATTGACATTTAAAGTTCAACTTAACTATCAATTAGATTGTGACTAACATTTTGTTAAATCTATAAATAATGTCACAGTCTAAACACCACTTAAATTTAAGCTCTGCTTAAAGAGCTGGTGCAACCGGGCATTAGTCTCGCATCTTTCAAGTCTACTCTTGCCGTGTAGATTGAAATTCGAACAAACCTTCAATTTTAGAGCCTTGGTTCTGAATTTACAACTGCAAAAGACAATCTAAAATCCTCCATAATTAGTGATTTTTTATTATTTTCCAAAATTTGTTAATTATGATTTTTTTTCTTATAAAAAATTTAGTCCGCAGGGTAATCTGTTTTCAAAATTATTGTCTGTTGCTTCTACTTATTTCGGCGCTAATTCACCTTTCTAGAACAATTTTTAACTAAAATTTAAATAGTTTTTAATATTGAACATAAAAGCAAATCATATTATTATTTTAGAAGTAATGAAACAAAAAGGAACAAACAAGGTCATTGCGTATCAGTCTTTTACTCGTCAATTATTTAAATTGCACAGATAGAAAGACATCGCGCAGACCACTAGAAACAAACTGGTTGATAATAATCATGAAGTGAAAAACTTTAATCACCAGTATTATTATTATTGCTAATTTTTTATTCAACAGGATTAAATTAATAGTTAAGTTTAGGATTTTTTTTTAATTTGCTTGTGATAATGACGAGGAGGTTCTGTTCCAATTTTTGTTTAAAAGAGAATTTTGAAAACCTTGATGAACTTATAAATTGTGCATATATAAATATTTAGCTCAAAAAGTACATTTTTTATCAAATTTAAATACTTATTTCAAACACGATTTGTTTAATTGCTATTTTTTTTACATTACTTGCAACAATAAGATTTTATATTAATTTACACGATAAGCCATATATTTGTTTATTAAAACGCGAGTAGTAAGAAATAAACTGTTCAATAATTCAATTTTTTTTCTGTATGTACAATTTTTTAAATTACAGAATTATCCACTATTATGTCGGAAAATACAACGTTCAGTATCTAATGAGTAATACAAAAATTTCTATAATAAATTAAAAAATGACAAATACTAAAGAAAGTAAAATTGTTGCAGAGTATTACACACCATTAAAAACAAGACAACCATCTGAACTCCAACAATTTAAAAATAATTACAAATCTTTTACTCTCGATAAAAAAAACTAAATATATCAAAAAATATCAATGAAGTAACGCAAATGAAAAATCGTAATTTTGCTATTGAATATCTCAATTCGAGCGTAAATAAAAAACTAACAAAAACAGATTTTTGCAAATCTAAAAGTATTTCCAGAAATTCCCTAAATATGGGACTAAATTCAGTTGGAATTAAGATTGCATGTAAAACGAGAACAAATGAGAACAAACGGGAACAATCCGGACCAAAAGAGAACAAATCGGAACAATTGGGAACAAAAGAGAGAAAAAATAAAATAAAAAACTATTCGATAATGTAGACCATAATAATAATAATGTTTATTTGCCCAACAGTTTACAAAAAAACCAATTACAGAGCAAAAAAAAAACGTAAATGTAAAGAATTAAGTAAGAGAAATCTTAATCTAAGTATAAACTAAATTATAAGTAAAAAGTAATAAACAGAAACAAAAACAAAAACAAGGTAGACATAAGTTGAATCATTTAGTGAAAGCTTATAAGTTAGACAGTATTGCGAGCACTAGCATAGAAATTTAATAAGTTGCACCTAAAATTATTACAATTTAGGTGGAAAATGTCGATATGGTTACAAAGTTGGTTATACAAATTGGAAACAGTATGGATAGGAGAACGAACTAGAACATTAGTTCTAGGTGTAGTTAAATACATTGAGGATGATGATCTGCAAGACATGCATGGTACATGGAATGATAGTCTTTCCAAAAGGTAAGCAGCATCAACTTCATTATTAATCAACTTGTATAAAAATAACAGGCAAGATATGCATCTCCTATCGGCTAGTGTAAAAGCATTAAATTCAGCAAGTAAAGTTTCATGTGGAAAACCTCTGGGAGGGTACACACCGTATTCCTTAAACCATCTGAATGTGAAAAAACGACGTTGAACTTGTTCCAGGACTTCAATGTGGCATTTGTAAATGGGATACCAAATTAGCGAGGCATACTGTAACCGCGAAAGAATAAAAACATTGAACAGCATATTTAAGACATTATAATTAGTGAAGTCTCGAGTATTTCTGATGATAAAACCTAAAATAGATAGGGATTTTTTAACAATATCATTGACGTGATGAATAAATAGGAGACGATCATCAAAAAGAACACCAAGATCTTTGATTACAGTTACTTTTTCAAGATTTTGATTATTTAGCTGATAGGGAAAAAGATGTTTGTTCATCCTACGTGAGAAAAAAACGATCTTACATTTGTTAACGTTCAAGGTGAGTGCGTTTAATGTACACCAATCAAAGAAGGAATTCAGATCACTTTGAAGAAGCAAGGCATCCTCAGAGTTGTTTATAATACGGTAAATTTTTGCGTCATCAGCATACATTAAAATTTTACTACGGTTGACAAGAGATAAAGGAAGATCATTTACAAATAAAACAAAGAGAAGAGGACCTAAGTTAGCTCCTTGAGGAACTCCAGATGAGGCAAGGTAAGTATAGGAAGAAATATAGTACATTATAGTACACGTTTTGACGTCTGTTAGCAAGATATGATTGCAAAAGAAGTATTAATGAGTTGCAAAGACCAAAGGAATTCAATTTTGAAATCAGAAGTTTGTGATTTATCCTGTCAAAGGCTTTAGCAAAGTCAGTATACACAACATCTACTTGAAAGCCGTTATCAATTGACTCACATAGATATTGAGAGAAGCAAGCAAGATTACTTACAGTTGAGCGCTTGTCTATGAAGCCATGTTGTTCAAGACATATATTTTGCCTTACGTAAGGATAAAGATACGAGTATAATACAATTTCGAAGACCTTAGAGAAATTGCACAACAGTGAAATTGGGCGATAATTCGTTATATCTGAAGGGTCACCAGTTTTAAACACGAGAATTACCTTGGATAGTTTCCAAATAGAGGGAAAAGTACCGTTTTTTAGAGCAGCATTGAAGATCATATACAGCGGCTTCACAAAGGCTAATTTGCAGTCCCTTAGCAGGAAACTAGGTATTTGATCAGCAGTAAAGGAGTTTTTTAATTTTGATAAGGTACTGAGAATATCGTCTTCCGTAATCTCGGTTATGTTTAGGAAACAGGAATTGCCGCAGAAGCTGCAAGAAGTTAAGGTAGAAGAATCGGCAGATGAAACTGTAGATGGGGCAAATGCCGAATTAAAAAACAATGCAAAGCTATCAACAATCTCTTGAGGATTATCAAGGGAATTAAGATTGTAAAACATATGACCGGGAATTCTTGTGTTATTTTTCTTCAATCTAATAAAGGACCAAAATTTCTTGGGATTGTCAACAATATTACTCTGAATACTAGTTATAAATTTCTTGTACTCAGTAGAAATTTGTTTTTTAACAAGTTTTCGATATATAATGAAATTATCACGATAACATTTTAATTTAGTAGAAGCGTACTTCTTATGGAATAATGATTTTAAACGAATGTTATTAATAATTTGGGAGTTAAACCAAGGCGGAAAATGCCGACCATGCACAACGGTGTAACTGGGAACATATTTATCGAATAAGTTATTCAGAATACCATAGAAATGCTGTACCAGGTCATCAACATTAGAGTAATCAAGCAGACAAGACCAATCAATAAGAGATATATCACGATATAGTTCCACAAAATTAGCTCTCTTAAAATTAAATATTTTGATATTGCTGTTGTTATCAAATTTAACGAATAAATGTTGAATAGTTAAGGAGACAGACAGAGCGGGATGATGAGTGTCTTCATTAATTAGGGGGACAGGATCATGCTCAATATGGCAGAGATTACTGGAGAATACCAGATCAAGTAATCTGCTGGACAGGTTTGTGATTGTATTATACTGTTTTAAATTTAAAAATTGTATACTACTATTAAGAATCGATACAAGCCTATTTGTTTCATTTAGAATATATTCAGGCAGATTGAAGTCGCCTATAAGCAGAATATCCTCAAAGTATACAGATAATTATTCTTGTAGGAAGTTACAAAATATAGATAACTCCTGTAAAGTAGCAGTATGAGGAAAATACACAAGAATAATAAACAAAATCTTTCCGCCAAGCTGACATTTACAAGCAACACAATCAATGTACAAAAGATTTAATAAGTGGGATAAATCAACAGGTTCAGTCTGATAGTGATATTTGAGGGCCAGTAAAACACCACCACCGCGGTTTACACCCAATTCATCATAACGACGATCACAGCGGAAAATAGTATAGAATTGAGATGGTAAAATTTCAGCGTCGTATTATAGCTGGGTGCAACCAAGTCTCAGTTATACAAATTATATCGTAATGACAAGTGCTTGCAGCGTTAAAAAAATCACTGACCCTGTTCCGTATACTGCGAGTGTTTTGATAATAAATGTTTAAATGTAAATTGTTGGGCCTTACTAGTTTAAATTGTTTGGAGTTTTATTAACATAACGAGGAGTACCCTGCAAGAATTTTATGGTAAGTCCGGATTCACCGTCGGCAATCCTCTGGGCTAGCTCGGATTTTAAATTGCGAAAATTTGCAATTTGCTTAGGGGTCTGGTCGAATGATGCTGTCACGCCTTTGAACGCCGGACTTTGCTGTATAGCAGCATGACAATTTTTAATATTCTTTATTGTACGACCTACCAAATCTTCATCATTAAATCTCACTTTAACAGGACGAGGTCTAGCAGCACGAGGAACAAACTTGCCAACACGGTAGCATTTTAGGACAGCTGAGGCGGCCGGCTTGTCAGCAGGTGATAAAAAGTGCAGGAAGTCAGCAACATAGTTTCTGTCTTCGGACGTGCAATCAGCAGCAGACAATTCAGAGGCTTGCTCAGGAATACCGTAAAACATTATATTTTGTTTACGGTTGAACCTGTCAGCGACCTCACGAATTATTTCTTCGGAGTTGCTATCTTCAGTTGTTTTGTTCGTTTGCTTGACTTGGTTTTTCAACTCGTCAACCGCGGTTTTTAACTCCTCTATTAAATTTTGCAAATGGGGTATTATTTTACAGCAATCACAACTTGAACCGGAATTCGAGTTAACATTCGTTGCATTACTTGTAGATCGACGACAAGATACACAATTCCAATCCATTCCCTCTGTTGCCTTAAACATTTCATAATGCGCTTTGGAAATGTTTACACATTTAATGTGAAACGCGGAGAGACAAGAAAAGCATTTTACTGCAGGAACAGTAGGGGTTATCGCAGACTTGCACAATACGCACTGCAGCGGCATTATTAAGCACTGTTGTAAGTCCAATTTATAAATTAATGTTAAGTAAATACTTTGATTTAAATCGAGAAGAGACAACTAACTCACATCGTGCACACGCGTGACTCTAAAGCAGGTAGTCGTAAAAATATGACTTTAGATGAAGAAGCAGATGAATTAATTAGTAAATCTTTAGAATCTTTTCAGTCATAAAAATGGACAAACTAGTTTCATATATTCCTAATGATGAGAAACAAAAATTGAAAGATGATTTAAAACCTATCATTACTGAAATAGACAGACTAGAAGATCGAGCAAAAATAGTTGGTTTTAAACAAGAAGTAGTAGATAAATATATTGCAAGAAAAGCAGCTAATTTATTTCTTGAACAATTAATTATGACAGACTGTGAACTAGAGTCCGCTAATAATAAAATAGATGAACTGGAATATAAATTAAATTAAACAACTACAATAATTAAGTTCCTAAGAAATTAGCAGAATTAAGAAACAAAACAGTAGTAATACCACAGAAGACTAATCTATACAGAAGCGAGAAGCATCACTCGAGGCGACACCTTTGATCTTCCGCACAACCTGCCGATGACCTTGGCCATTTAAATCGGTAGTGCAGTAGAGAATTAGAGATGCGTGCGTGCTTTGAAAATATTTAGAGTTGAGGTAGAAATGGGATTATAATCTACGCTATTAATTTTAAAACGAGTACCACTTGCGGCATTGGTGAGCACTAATAAAACACTGTCGTAACCAGGATTTGGTCATTGGGGGTTCGCATTTGAAATTTTGTTCGGAAAATGAAACCTGCTCCGAATTTTATCATAACGATTTCTATTGTTGCACTTTCGCTCCTTGGACACGCTACCGCTAAAATGAAATGAGAGATGGATGAGAGTACCTATTATATACAAAGTTCGACAAGAGGAATTCGCTATGAGAGAAACGATTCAATTGTAGGGAAATGTATTTCGTTTATTAGTTAATAAAATTGAGAAACAATGCAAATAATAACTGTGGACTATTTATTACAATTGCCTAAAGTAAAAAATTAATTACAAAGTGGAAAACGCTATAAATATGCACGAGATGACAGATTCTTGCCCGGATTTTATTGTCCGCTACTGAACTTGTGTAATTCCCGTTACGAAATTTTACTCCGCCATGCTTCTTCATACGCAAATTTATTCATCCTGTGTTAACTCGAGGGTAACGCATTCTTTTTTCTCTCTCGCCTTACGCCTTCAAGCAAGGCGTCGAAGGAAACGCGCGAGTGTTGCCGAGTGGACACGAAAGACCTTTAAAATGGTAGTGCTCTTCTTACTCTTTCTAATTATGAAGCTCCTTTTCAAGTGACGCTTCTGTTTAGATTAGTATTCTGTGGTAATACCATCAAACATCGATGATGTAAAGAAAAGAACTTTGAAAATATTTGAAAGACATACTAAAAATATGAGAGCAACAAATGAAAAGATTCAAAAATTGTAACTTAAAGGGAAAGTACTGTATTTAGGAATTTAAATATATTCAATGAAGAATATCCAAAATTCCGAAAAAAGTTTTCAAGTCTTATTCAACAAGTTAATAAATTAAAAATTATTATCTTTATTCTTACGTTTATTATCGTAATTATTATTATTGTTTTCTTAATTTATTACTTCCACACTAATAAAAAATAACGATTTATTCAACAATGTCCATGAACGTACCTCCCAGGCAGCAAGGTGCCGTCTTTCTCACGTTAATAGTTGGTCATTGTTTACGTCAAATGACCATTGTCATCGACGTATTAAAGTCGTAAATAAGATGGACAAATGTCGCAGCCTGGCGACGTCATTTTTGAACGTCATATAGTCGTATGTTTCTGACGTCATTTTTAATTATATTATGACGCAAATATAACCAAAAAATGAAACCAAATTTTAATTTTAATTTTTATTTAAATACCTAGACATATGTATATGAACAATAAATAATTTTTTTACATCCAAACAAATAAATTCAAGGTGCCATTAAAATATTAGTAGAGATTATGATGCATGAGTCGATATGAGTTCCTTCGTTCCCTCCTTTGCACGGCTTACTAATAACAAAAAATGTAAATACTTAAAAAATATTAAATACCTTAATACATACATCCTCTCAGTAACAAAATAAATTAGCGCTTTAGAATATGAACCAGGGATGTTCCGGGCCACCAATTTTTAGTATTAACATTTAGGGGAAAATTGTACTAAAAGTGGTAACCATTGTACTAGATTCAAAAAAGGCGCCTAAATCTTAAATCATTTGTTAATAAATAAAACCGTTAATTGAAAATGTTTTTTTTTTAATTATAAACAAAGGTATAATTTTTTTTTAAATAAATATAACAAAAATACAACATTCTTTGGCAATAAATAAATAAAATTCTACAAAAATACATTATTCAATAATTACCCTGTACCGACATATAAACGTCAGCGTCAAGAAAGGACGCTATACTGTTTGATACCTACCTAATACCTAAATGTCTCAACGGTGTGTATTTCTTCTGTGGAGCCTATAGGAATAACAAATAGAGAAAAAAGATTAAGAAAGTTATACTAGACATCACGCGGCACATTTTAAAATTATTTTCAACTATACAGGATGTTCAGTAAAAATATCATGTTTATGACTCCTGATCACTTTCTGTCTATGGAAGTATGAATAAGCAATTTTTGTAATCTTAATCGTTAATGATCATTAACGATCCGTCACGCCCCAACAGACCAATCCCCGGTCACCGTTCCGACCCACTACCCCCACCGATCACTATAAATACCACGACAACAGACATACCCACTCAGTCTCAACGACCCACGAGAAGCAGCAGCAACACCACCAGCACCAGCAGCCCTGAGGAAGTTCTTCTGAAATGGAGAACGAAACGTCGGCAGTAGAAGAAGTCAACGTGACGCGGTTCCAACCGGAAGCCAATTCAAACATGGACAACGGCCGCGGAAGCCTTCAAGTTAAATTAAATATATTTCTCTTCGTTATTAGGTATTAATTTCAATTGACTTTTATCTTCTCCTAGATTCTTTATAAACAAATGACAATCGTAAGAACTAAGGCTGGGATTTTTCTCAGATTTGGTATTCGAATATTCAATTGAAATTTTATTCGAATATTCGAATAAATCGAAGTAATTCGAATAATTCGAATAAATCGAATTAATTCGAATAAATAGAATTAATTCGAATAATTGAAATAAATCGAATAAAAAATCGAATATTTAAATAAGTATTCGAATAATGAAATGGAAATTGCCTGTACGGGCAAAATTTACATTGTATTTTGTCACTTTCATTTTAAACTTAATTTAAAGTATTTCCAAACATCACTTCTGGACAATATTTTGCGAATAAATGATGTGAGAAATACTATAACGTGTAGCTGCCGACAAGACTTCGTAAAAAAGGGTCTACATTCTTGTGTCAAAGATTGCAGGGATACCTTCTTCTGAGTGGCGCAATACGATTCAATTAATTTTGTTTGTCGATAATGAAGGCAACTAGAAAAGTAGTTACAAAACATATTCGAAAAATCGGATTAAGTTAATATTCGAATGTTTGAATTTTTCAATTCACTGAATAATTAGAAAATTCGAATGATTTGAATTATTCGAATAATTTAAAAATTCGAATTATTTGAATTATTCGAATAATTAGAAAATTCGAATGATTTGAATTATTCGAATAATTTAAAAATTCGAATTATTTGAATTATTCGAATAATTTGAATATTCGAATTATTAAATTTGAACGTATTCGAATACAGAGCGCACATGTATTCGAATATTTGAATTATTCTAATATGATTCCCAGCCTTAGTAAGAACTTAAATTATGAAATAAAATTGGAATAAACAATAGTTGTTTATATTTCAAATTGCAGTTTCTACAAGTAGCTCCTCTATATTTTCCAGTGTAGTGATCATGGTCTCTTATTTTTGGATCTTCTATAGAAAACACATTTTCACAAAGGTAACAAATTTTTGTTTTCTCATATTCTTTTAGATCGATATCTGTTATGGATTTATTTTCCATTAATGACTTATACAGTGTTTCCCGAAAGTAACGGATAAATTCTATAAAATGGTTGAGAAAAATGTTTCAAAAAAATGCTCGGAGAGGTCGATTTTTATTTTTAACCCATTATTGAAAGATGTAATTTTGAACCCCTCACCCTTCATCCCTTAAGCGCCAGCAACCCCAACTTTAAAAATTCAAATAGCATAGTCTCCTTGTGATACCTCATTTAATAGCATTTTTTATGCTGAATACAATAAAAAATAGTTTTTCAAAATCGGTTGATAAATAACTGAGATATTCAACAAAAATGTATTGAAATGAAAGTGCCGCTATTCGAGCAGGCGTTGATACGGCTCTAGCAATAAGTGCTAAAAACAGTTGCAATTTCTTTGTAGTTAAATGTCAAATAAAATTTATTGATATTACGTAGTGTGTTTAACGATTAGATAGCAAAAATGAAACTTACTGAAACCGAAAGAATCGAAATTTTAATTATGATTGGGTTTGGAGATAGAATTCGGACGCATGAAGAAGTTCGTATTTTGTTCAATGAAACTCACCCAAACCGTCCTCCAATATCGCAATCAACTATAAGTCGAATTGATAAAAAATTTCGCGATCTTGGACATGTACGATATAAACCTAAAGCCGGACGTCCAAAGGCTTTAGATGAAGACAGACAATTGGATGCCATGTTAATGGTGCAGGAAAATCCACATTCAACCCTCGTGGGAATCGCTTCACATCTTAATACATCAAAAAATGCAGTTTCCAGACTTCTTCATAAGGAAAAATTTCATCCCTACAAAGTGCACTTGGTACAAGAGCTATCCGATGATGATTTTGATCGACGAGCGCAATTTTGCGAGACAATGATGGAACTCTCTAACGCAAATCCTGCATTCATTAGAAATATTCTCTTCTCTGAGGAGGCAACATTTTGCTTAAACGGTCAATAAGCAAAATTGCCGTTATTGGGCGGTTGAAAATCCATATTGGATGATGGAGGCAAACACACAATATCCCCAGAAGGTCAATGTGTGGGCTGGGATAGTGGGTAACCAAATTGTTGGACCATACTTTTTTGTTGGAACGTTGGCTGGTGAACAGTATCTGAACTTTCTCCAATTTGAATTAATTCCGGTCTTAGCGATACTGTTTCCTAATGCAGAAGATCCTGATTTACCCGATCCCCGAATTTGGTTACAGCAAGATGGTGCACCTCCTCATTATGCACGTCCAGTACGGGAATATCTCGACCAAATATTTCCTAATCGATGGATTGGTAGACGGGGACCTATTGAATGGCCAGCAAGATCTCCGGATTTAACCCCTTTGGACTATTTCCTCTGGGGTTATTTAAAATCTAAAATTTATTTGAATAGGCCTCCAAATATTGAGGAGTTAAAGCAGAGAATTCGACAGGAAATTCGCTCAGTCACCCCTGAAGTGGTAAACAATATTCAAGAAGCGTTTGTCTCTAGATTAGGACATTGCCTCGCCATTAATGGACAGCAATTTGAATATTTAATTTAATTTTAATGTAGTTTTATTTTTCAATTTTTTTTAAGTTTTATGTTTTGTTTCGTTTGAATACATTTTTGTTGAACATATCAGTTATTTATCAACCGATTTTCAAGAACTTTTTTTTTTGTTGATTCAGCATAAAAAATGCTATTACATGAGGTATCACAAGGAGTACTTTGCTATTTGAATTTTTAATGTTGGGGTTGCTAGCGCTTAGGAGTTGAAGGGTGGAGGGTTGAAAATTACATCTAACACACTACGTAATGTCAATAAATTCTATTTGACATTTAACTACAAAGAAATTGCAATTATTTTTACCACTTATTGCTAGAGCCGTATCAACGCCTGTTCGAATATTAGCGCTTTCAATTCAATACATTTTTGTTGACGATCTCAGTTATTTATCAACCGATTTTAAAAAACTTTTTTTTATTGTATTCAGCATACAAAATGCTATTACATGAGGTATCATAAGGAGTACTATGCTATTTTTCTGGAACATTTTGCTTAACCATTTTATAGAATTTATCCGTTACTTTTGGGAAACACTGTATATTGTTCTAGCATGTGCAGTTATTCTTTTTATAAAACATTTATCACTTTCCTCTCCTCTGTAAATTTCCAATGGGTTATCAATATTATTATAAACACTCTTAGGCCCGATTTATTCCCATAGTAACAAATGTGATCACAATAGTTACTATGGGAATAAATCACCAGATAAATTTACTTGGAGGTGAATAAATCGGGCCTAAATGTATAATCTGTAACCACAGGGAATATGAAATTGTGTTTTATGAGTATATGATTCAGGATTTGGTTCGCAAGTATAAATAGGTTTCAAAATAGATTCAAAATCAGAATAAATTACATACGGATGTCTTAACATCCTTTGGATATTTTTAAATTTTAATACATTATCTTCAGGCATGTTCGGAACACATGGTTCATTACTAAAGCAGACATTTTGCTGTTTCTTTAAAGCATCTTCAGTTCTGGCGGAGTAATTCAAACATCTTCTACAGAAATATTTTTTGTTTCTATTTACTTCCAACTGATCAATTAACAATCGACTCAAATTCTTGATCCAACAATAATGATTTTTGTCTTTATTTCCAAAATATAGTAAGTCGATATTCATTTCATAGAATTGCTTGTTATTATGATACAAAGGATAAAATATTTGTTCTTCGTAACTAAACACGGTAACATTAATTTTATTATGTGATTCAAATTTAGGTATGTCCTGGATTTTGACGGGAAAATTTATTCCTTCAAAATTTAATTCACTTATACAGGGTCTCCCAAATAGAGTAGCCTATTAAAAGTTTTCGGGGAAGGGATTATACAAAAGTTCTGAAAATTAGCACACTGCCCTAAGGGAAAGCGATCTTTCAGATTAAAATATTTTCACTTTTATATCACATCCGGTTATACCGGAAGTCGCCGTTAACTTTCTTATTTTAAATGGAATGCTATACTTTTTATTACAAATTCTGATTCTACTCATTATTCTAAATAAAAAATGTTAAGGCTTCCCTATACCTAAATGTAATCAATTTTGAGATATCTTCAAAATTATTTAAAAAAAAGTTTTGGTGACCTTTCATTAAAGACAATGTATTTACGCCAATTTCAAATTTAAAGGTTGAAGTGACATATCGTTTAAAAGTATAATGTTCAATAATCATATCCTAATTATCCCTGAAAAATTCATAGGGTGGTTACATTATGGTGTCGTAGGTAATTATGTTTAACTGCCCAAAACTCAATTTTCGTAAATGGAACACCCTGTATATTTTTACATCATGAGATACAGAATCAAATTCTACATCGATTGATATTAGCATTCCCTATACCTGTATCTTTTAGTTTTCTTTTTTATCTTTAATCCACTTAGGTAATTCTACATATGAATTTCCGCTTAAAGGTGTATATTTGTTTATATTAATGCGCAAATAATTTATATTTTTCAGAGTCCATCCAGATCCTTTTTCTTGTAGTTCATCACATCTTGATATAAATAAATCCTTTTGTTCATCCCAGTATTCCTCCAGACCGTCTTTTTCTCTTAGTATAACATTTGGTAACTGAAATTTATGTATTATTGTGAAGTCTTCATTTTCCAGCTTCATAAACTCACATTCCATCTCTAAATTGATTTTAATATTTTTTATTTAATATCTATACTACTAATAGTATCTAAAAATAAACAATATTAACACTAAAAAAAAAAGTAAAGGAGACTGTGGTTTAAGAGATAATTAAAAATTATCTCCGCCCACAAAAATATTAACAGTCAAAACCTACCAAAAAAGCAAATCAAATTAAACGGAAAAGAGTATTGGTCTAATATCCGAAAAAGGTTCTTATTCTCACGAATAAAGAACTTTTGTAAGCATTTAATTCCCTATTATTTGATACCGCTTGAAATTATCCCTGAAAAGAAGAAGAATAATAATAATTATATATATATTTGGGAAAATAATATTCGGGGATTGTTGAAATAAACTCTTACGAATACTTTCAACTCTAACAACACTATATTTTAACGAAGAATGAGAATACAAAATGTTTTTAAGTTAAATTCAAGAACTAATGGGCCCGTTCAGATGACACAGCTGCTGCAAGTCAGCGCTCAGCTTGATGAAAGTCAGCGGTCACGTATCTCTGAACGGACTGCTACTTCTCAGCAATTTTTTGTGTCATTTCAAAAGTTTAAAATTTATTGAACCTCGTTTCTGAACGTTTTATGAATTGAAATTTATTAATTTAAATGCAATGGCAGAAAATATTTTGTTATGTGAATTATTATGCGACGATGGGCTAGATTTGAATGGTCTGCGGCCCGTAATACAAGATCTTGCTAAGGTTATGTTTGTTTATACTTACCTCCACCAATGAACGCTCAGCGCTGAGCAAGTCAGCGTAAATAAATTCCGCTGTGTAGAAATGACAGCTGCTGGAACTTAGCATGTCGGTTTAGGAAATTTGCTGACCCAGCAACTCAGCTGCTGTGGTCGTCTGAACGGGCCCAATGACGTTTCTCTGATTGTGTTGATGATTATTCTTTTTGTTCCATTTCGTTCACCGCCACCTTCTCTTTTTTCTTATCGCTCGGGAAACCTTTAAATCCTTGTTCGAATTCCCACATATATGTATATGTCGCAGTATGATCACGACTGATCAGTTAAGGAAAATTAAATTCTTCAACAGGGCTGCAGTCAAGAGGGCGGTAATTAATACTCTTTTAAAGTTTAACCGAGCTTTCGGAAAGTTTTTATTTCCTTTTTCAAGGTTTCTACAAAAACATGGCACTAATTAACAATTAATTAATAATATAAATTTTTACTTACTCCTTAATGAGTAAGAAAAGAAGTTACTTCCAAGTTAAAAATTTTTGTTGACAAATTATTTTTGACACTAAATTGAATTGACAATAAAGTTGTTTATTTGGGGCAAGGTAATATGATGTTATAAATTTTTTTTTTTTTTAATTTTTCGATTAAGAATTTTTAGAAGTTGTTTTAAAATTTAGTAAATATGTGTAAATGCAACTAAGTTTCTCAATATCTGTTCTTTTATTCATGCGTTTATTATTGCCAAAAATATGACACATTTCAATAAAAGTTCTTTGATTCAAATTAGGTTCAATGTCTAGTATTTTTGCATCTTGAAAATTAATGTGATGGTCCTGTTTATTGGCATGTTCAGATAAAGAGCAAGCAGAAGGTCTGACTCTAATATCACTTTTATGTGAGATTATTCTGGAGTGAAGAGTTCTGGATGTTTGTCCAATATAAACAGAATCACAATCAAGACATGGAATTTCATAAATAGAATTAATTTGTTGGAGTTTGTCAAAAGGATCTCTAACTTTAGTAAATAAGGCCTTAATTGTTAATAAATTTTTAGTTGCAATGTGAATGTTTTTGTTCTTAATTACTTTTATTAGTCGAGATGTAAGATTAGGAATAAATTTTAAGGATCTGAAAACTTTATTACCATCATTTAATCTTGAATTATTATTACCTTGTGATTGGGGTTCTATTCTTTGCCGAGTATTGAAAATTAATTTATTGAGCATCGCATTAGGATAACTATTCTTTAAAAGAATGTTTTTTAGCTTATGAAGATTTGTTATCAACAAGGAGGGATGAGAAATCTTTTCTATTCGGTTTTTTAATCCTAAAATCATATTAATTTTCATTCTGTGTGGATGACAAGAATGAAAGTTTATATAACGTCCAGAACTAATGGGTTTAGTATACCAATCAATAATGATTGTATTGTTCTGTGAACGTGTAACTTTCGTGTCCAAAAAAGGAACACTTCTGTCTGTTTCCCTTTCAATGGTAAATTGAATATTAGGATTATAGTTATTAAAGACTGTTAAAATCTCATCAATACCTTCTTGAGGAACTAAGCAAATAATGTCATCAACATATTTCTTAAGCCAAGGTATTTCAAATGATAATTGAGGTATGCAATCATTTAATAAATCATCCATTAATACTGGGAATAATTGAAAAGTGGCCGGCCACTTTTAACATGATGTATGTTAACTTCGAAATTTGTAAATAAAACTGTTAAAATAGTGAATTACTTTAACATCACAACATCAGAACGGCGGATTAAGCATTCTCTTCAATAAAGTCCGCCGTTCGGCGGTATTATTAGTTTTTAGAGTAATGTTCCGCCGTTCTTGCGCAAATCAATCGAACTTTCGGCGGACTTGAGGGCTAAGGTTATTTTCATCCGCCGAAAGGCGGAATTTCGATATACAATGCATGGTTCCGCCGGCGGACGTTTAGCCACTTCCTAAACTTTAAAAGAGTATTAATTACCGCCCTCTTGACTGCAGCCCTGTTGAAGAATTTAATTTATATGTGTATGTATACATCTATATACCGACTGTTTCAAATTGAGTGTGCACTGAAGGGATCTTCTAAACCGTAAGAGATACAAATTTGGTTAAATGGAAGAAAAGTTGCACCAATCAATGCCTAATTCGTATTCATTCACAGAATAAATTTTTTCTTATTTTTTCTTGAGGTATTGATCAAAATGTAAAAATGTCGATTTTTCCTCTGTATCTCTCGTATTATAAATAATTTTGAAATTCTGATTTAACTTTCTACAGGCACTTTCTTATTCTGCTTCGAATAGAGGTGGCAGAATTGAAGTCAAACGTTTCGTCTCTCCACGACCATCTTCAGTTTCGATTTTTTAAATACAACGTATATCTTTTAATTATTCTATTCGATAGCATTTTTTCTGCTGGTTGCAGTGATGTATAACAATTAATACTTTTTTCAAGTAAAGTTAAAATATGATAAAAAAAGCTTGATGCAGTTTCGTCATGATTTATTTAATAAGTAAATTTATTCCTTAGTACTTTTTTTACTTACTAAATATTAATAACTAACATTCAAATGTCGGAAGAGGAAAAATCAATAAAATCAATCAATCAATCAACAAAAAATCAAAGGGCTAATATTTGGTGATCTTAGAGGCCACGCGACAGGTCCATTTGTACCTATCAGGAAAAGTTTGATTCAAATAATTTGTTGTTATTTCAGCATTATGTGCTGGTGCTCCATCATTTTGAAATTACAATTCCATAATATGATTTAGAGGAATGTAATCTAAAATGTTTTCCAATGCTATCCTTAAAAAATCGATGTAACGTTCAGCTGTTACATGATTTTCGTAAATGATCGGACCATTAATTCTATTATGCCAAATACCACACCAAACATTTAAGCTGAATTGTATCTGTGGTCACACTTGTTGAAATCTTTTTTGATTCTCCCTGGACCAATATCTATGTACATTTCTATTAAATATTCCCTTGTTTGTAAAATTAGCCTCGTCAACAACTATCTCGTATAACAAATTCTTTTAACGGATACTACAAATGTGCACTATCAGTGTCCGTTAAAAGAATTTATTATACAATAACTAAAGAGACAGATATTAAATAATTCATTGAAATTTACACTATACCTAAGGAAATGAACTAAATATTTTGAAATTATGTATTAAATAAAATTTTCATAAAAAAATCTGTATTATTTAAGCTTCAAATTAATATCAACAATTAAGTGTGATATACCTTTACAATCAGGAGAAAAAATGGCAACAAATACGATAATAAAAAGGTATACGTTATATTTAAAAAATGTAAACTGAGGATGGTCGCGGAGAGACGAAACGTGTGACCACAATTCTACTGCCCCTATTTAAAGTAGAATCCAAAAGTACCTGTAGAAAGTTAAGACAGAATTTCTAAATTATTTTTAATAAGGGAGTTACAGAGGAAAAAAGAAAATCGATATTTTTACATTTTCACCAATACTTCAAGAACAATTAAGAGAAAATTGATTCTGTTAATGGATACGAATTAAGCAATGACTGGTGCAACTTTTCTTCCATTTAACCGAATCTGTAACTCTCATGGTTTAGGAGATCCCTTCAGTGCACACCCAATTTGAAACAGCCGGCGCGACCAAACATACTGCAATAAATAAAATAAACGAGCTTTCAATCAAATTCATTTGTTTGAATTAGCTTCCGGTTGGAACCGCGTCATGTTATTTTCTTGACTTGTTCAAAAATAAGTCTATACAGGGTGACTGACAATTATTCCGCTGGAGAAAAATCGCCAAAAAGCAACCTACAGATTAGAGCAGATTACACCCACACACCACAAGTTAAGAGCACCTCACGATATTTATCTCGGAGAATCCTCTCCTTATCACATATCCAGTGCAAATGCGCTTAACTGTCTCCAACACCCCTTTATATAAAATTTAGGTCGCGATCTCTTGCGGCTGACTTTTGACCTAACAAAAACAACATCTGGCGGCCGATTTCTGACTCAAACACATACATACACACCCACACATATAAAACATATACACAGGATGTCCACCGAGTGCCGCGGTCTTCTCTACCGCCTACAGTTTATAAGACAGAAAAAAAATTCAAACGAGCTAAGATGTAATTCAGTCAGCTCTGCTTCATAAAATTATTTTTGGCTATACAGAGTGTTCAGTAACTGAGTTATATTTTTTTCAATGGAACGCCCAGTATATTTTTACATATTTCGAAAGTACGCATAACGAATAGGTAATAACCAAAAAATTAGGAAGTTTTACTTAAGAGTTGGTAAGATATTGATGTTTAAGTGGAAAAAATTGTGTTGGGTTTTACGAAAGATAATTTTTCTCAAAATTTTCAAATGGAACAGCCAGTATATCTAGACTCTCGTGAAAGACTGTTTTGATAAGCTTTCATAAAACGCCAAATGTATTTGCCTAAACTGCAGAAGTCGTGAGACAAAAATTAATAATTTTTCTTTCTTTCAATATTGACGTTATTTAGCCTTTCTGTCCGGTTCTTCTGCTGTGATTTGCTGATAAATCAATGAGTATGTTTTCTTTTTTGTTCAAAGTAATTGAATATGTTTCTGTTAAAATAATTCCTATTTTTCTTTACTTTGAAAATATCTAAATAACGTTATAATAATAATTTTACAAAATAAAATTTAGAATCACGTTGCCGTTTGCTAGAAAATAGGAAAACAGTTGCTATAAATTTTTAATTGATAGAATAATTATTCAATTAGTAGATAACACTACTTTTACAGTTTTGTATTTTTTTATGATAGCAAAATGCATTTTAATAATGAAGAGTTACGTGACATGACATACCTGCTAGGAAAAGGCAGTATGGCTCTCAGTTACTGAACACTCTGTATGGCCAAAAATAATTTTATGAAGTACAGCTGACTGAGTTACATCTTAGCTCGTTTGAATTTTTTTTCTATCTTATATACTATAGACGGTAGAGAAGACCGCGGCACTCGGTGGACACCTGTATATATGCACAAATCGTCAAAAAAAAACCTACAGATTAGAGCAGGTCACACCCACACACCACAAGTTAAGAGCACTTCACGATATTTATCTCGGAGAATCCTCTCCTTATCACATATCCTGTGCAAATGCGCTTAACTGTCTCTAACACCCCTTTATATAAAATTTAGGTCGCGACATCTTGTGGCTGATTTTTGACCTAACATAAACGACATCTTGCGGCCGATTTCTGACTGAAATACACACACATACACATATACAGGGTGATTTATTAGCTCACCGACAAGCTTTGCCATATGAAAGCTCATGTAATTTTAAGAAAAAAAAATCATTTGGACATATGTCCGATTTCATTTATTTAAGGAAATAGAAGACTTCAAAGTTTTGATTCTAATTATTTTAACATTGTAAAATAATAGCCAATTTAATAATAATTTAATAATAATTAGAATTTTTTATAATTATGTATTTATATGATTTTGAATTTTGAGCAATTTATGTAAATATTTAAGTGATTTTGCAACATTAAAATAAATAGAATCAAAACTTTGAAGCCTTCTATTTCCTTAAATAAATGAAATCGGACATATGTCCAAATGATTTTTTTTTCTTAAAATTACATGAGCTTTCATATGTCAAAGCTTGTCGGTGAGCTAATAAATCAGGCTGTCTTACGAAAAACGCCCCAAGCCATAACTCCGTTATTTATGGACTAATTTTAACAAACAAAAAGGCAAATAAAATGAGACTAAAAATACTATAAAGTGAGTCCAATTTGAATTTTTTTTTAATTACCTTCAAGGTCAAACGACTGTCAACTTTTATTTTTCAAACGGCTCTGTATATTTTTTATTATTATATCTGGTAGAGATTTTTTTTTCTAAATCCAATAATGTGCAGCACTTTGACATTTAGAAAATATTTTTCGTAAAAAAAAGAAATGATCTAGTCTATTATGCAAAACGTGCTTTTCATAAAAATGTTAAAGTTTGTCGTGAAAACAATGTCATTGAGCGTTATTTTTCAAAGTTGTTTCAAACTGTCCAGTTATTCTCTTTGTATGATTTATTGTTTCCTAAAAAAGCCTATTATGGATATTACTCAGATTGACTTACTCCAAGTATATTTTGAATGCAATAAAAACACAAGCAGTGCGTCTCTATATATTAGTCAGCGATTTATTCCCAAAGCAACTTACACAGTTATAGACTTAATTTTAATTATTTCATTAATGTTTTCTGTACTGCTTGATTGCACTTTTTTAAGCTCTTTATGATGATATCATTAGATTTTACTTAAAACGTTTCGTCTCGTTCTGACCATCATCAACTTCATTTTTTCTTATGGGCGCTACATTGGATTTTAATACCATTGAAAAGATCTATTTTTTCTGATGCTTTTCCATGTATCACACATCCCTATTTAATAATCTGAAACAGCTGGAAATGCAAGAAATTGTTGTAAATAACACTGCAAAGAAAAACATGGTATGCAGTGAAAACAAAAACAAAAAATGTTTGATATACCTTCGGAGTTTTATTTCGTGCATCACAAGAGCTGATTTTAGTAAAATTTTTAGATCTAAAAATGAATGTTTTTGAATCCAAGAATGACGTAAATTTAAAAATTTATTGTGGTCTTAACAACAACAATTCAGTAACAACGAGCGAAATTTCCTTCCAACAATATCCAGAAAGACAACTACAAAACAATAGTTGATTAGATTTGTAATTAAATTATACATTATTATTATTAAAGCAAGAAAATATCAAATTAAATTATGTATGTCTTTAGAAAACTCGTATCTTAAAAGATATTACTGCTCGAGGAAACATTCTTTCTTGTAGTCTCATAATTTTATACATTTTATAAGTAACTATTTTTATGTAATCTACCTGGCCATGAAAACAATGACAAATGACAACGATTTTGAAACGTCAAGTACAAACTACCTCTACTAATAATTCTTCGTTCTCATCATCATTAAGGCGATCTCGATACGTCCTTCGAGCTTTACGAAAATATCCATAAAGTACAATGTTTCTATCTAACTTAATAACATTGTTCTGTGTGGATGGCATCTTTCTGGGTATTATTGGAAGTAAATTTCTCTTGCTATTACTAAATTGTTGTTAGCAAAATACATTTTTAAATTTATAAGAATGAGAGATTTTTAAAGATATAATTTCTTGTGATACTTTCTTGCTTTAATCATAAAAATGTATAATTTAATTACGAAACTAATTAAATACTGCGTCATCGTCATTGTTGGAAGTAAATTTCTCTTGCTATTACTAAATTGTTATTGATAGCACAATACGTTTTAAAAATGTACGTCTTTCTTGGATTCACATCATTCATTTTTGTATCTAAAAATTTTTCAAAAATCTACTTTTGTGATAGATGAAATAAAACTCCGAAAGTATATCAAACTTTTTTGGTTTTTGTTTTCACTGCATACCATGTTTTTCTTTGCAGTGTTATTTTTCAACAATTTCTTGCATTTCCAACTGTTTCAAATTATTAAATAGGGATGTGTGATACATGGAAAAGCATCAGAAAAAATAGATCTATTCAATGGTATTAAAACCCAATGTAGCGCCCATAAGAAAAAATGAAGATGATGGTCAGAACGAGACGAAACGTTTTAAGTAAAATCTAATGATATCATCATAAAGAGCTTAAAAAAGTGCCTGTAGAATGTATTAATTTTGTTATGATCCCTGCAGTAATAACTTCAGGAAAAAATAAAAAAGAAAATTACGTTTTCTTGTTTTTTTGAAATATTTAAAAAACTACAAAACGTAGAAGATTTTTCAGAACGGATTATTGTTCAGCACCAAAATACGCAACTTTACCCCAATTTAACCGACTTCGCATCTCTTACCGTTTCCGAGATCCCAATGGTGAGCCTCGAATTTGTAACAGCCTGTATATACAGGGTGTTTAAAAAAAACGTTCGGATACTGTAACCATGAATAATACTCATCAAGAGCAACAAAAAAGTCTTAGTAAATATAGGTCCGCAAATAATTTTTTTCAAGGATAGAGTTGATTTTCCATTGAAGTTAAAAAATTGTATTATTATAAAGAAACAAACAGTAAACGTGTGATTATGTAGACAAAAAATATTTAAAGAAAATGTTCTACGTGTCCAACTCCCGCTTGCACACAGGCTTCACATCTCTTATTCTTTCGAATAGTCCTTGATTTTCTTGAATGGTTTGGCAGTTATGTTCTGTTCGCTACTGCAGCTCATTTACGTTATTAACGGGTCTTGAATACACCAGAGATTTTAAATATCCCCAAATGCAAAAATCAAGTGGGTTTAAATCAGGAGATCTAGGTGGCCACGGCACTGGGCCTCCTCTTCCTATCCAGTTATTGTTGTACGTTGCATTTAAGAAATTTCTTACAACGATAGCGAAATGTGGAGGAGCCCCATCATATTTTTATTTTTCTTGGAAAACGTGATCTCCTAATTTAATCCCATTAGACTTCTGCATTTGGGGATATTTAAAATCTCAGGTGTAATCAAGACCCGTTAATAACATAAATGATTGGCAGCAGCGAATAGAACATAACTGCTAAACCTTTCGACAAAATCAAGGATTATTCGAAAGAATGATAGCTTCTTTTCTACGAAGCGAGAGAGGTGAACATTTACTTTAATTATTTTTTGTGTCTAGATAATCACATGTTTACTGTTTTTTCTTCATAATAATGTAATTTTTTAACTTCAATGCAAAATCAACTCTATCCTTGAAAAAAATTATTTGCGGACCTATACTTGTAAGACTTTTTTGTTTCTCTTGGCGAGTACTATTCATGGTTACAGTATCCGAACTTTTTTTTAAACACCCTGTATATATCCGTACATAAAACCTACAAAATTAGAGTAAATCAAATAATACGGAACTAGGTATTGGTCCATTATCTGAATTCATTAAATTGTTTTTATTTTTTTGAATAAAAATACTTTCGTAAGCATTTAATTCCCTATTATTTGATACCACCTTAATGAGTTTTAAATTATCTTTAATAATACTGTGTCCAGTATTGTAAATATGTTGGGCAACACTTGATTTCTCAAACCTATTGTACCTATAGTGACTTAAATGTTCCTTAAAACGTGTTAATATATTTCTTTTTGTTTGTCCAATATATTTATTAGCACATTCATTACACTTAATTTCATAAATTCCAGATTTCTGTTCAACATCAACTTTATCTTTCGGGTTTCCCAATAAATTCTTTATGGTATTGTTAGTAGAAAAAGCGAATCGTAAGTTTTGAGTTTTAAAAATATGATTTAAACCTTTAGTGCAAAGTGCATTGAAAGGCATTTTAACAAATTTTCCTAGAGATGAAGTTGCCGTTAGAGTGCTAGAATTTTGAACCTGTTTCCTGTGACTAATCTTCCTAATTATCTACTATTTGGGGAGTATAACCATTATGAATCGCAACATTTTTAATATATTTAAGTTCTTTGTCATATCGGGATTTAGTAAGTGGAAATGACAGTACCACATAATGAATATTATAAAATCATTGAGGGGTTAAGAAAGAAAAACTGTTTCTATTTAAAAGCCGACAAAGGTAATAAGATTGTGATTTTAGATAAATCCGATTATTATGAAAGGGTAAACAACCTAATAAATAATGGTCCTTACAAGAAACTACCCCGAAACCCGTTGCCAAAGTTAATTAAAGCTGTCAAAGACACGATAAAAGAATGTCCTAATCTTATTACTAAACAAAATATATTTAAGATTAATATATCTAACCCCAATGTACCCAAATTGTACGTCCTTCCAAAAATACACAAGGCAGGTAAATCGGTGAGACCAATCGTGTCCGGTATAAACTCATCCACTTACTCTCTTTCCAAATGGTTGAATAGTGAGCTCAGTGCACTTCCCTTATCCTCAAGATAATTTTTCGGTAAAAAACTCAATGGAGTTTATAAATAAGATTAAAAATGTTTCTTTACAAGAAGGGGAAATCCTGATCTCTTTTGATGTTCAATCGTTATTTCCCAGTGTGCCCATACCTGAAACGCTGTCTTATTTGCGGGAACTACTGACAGTTAATAATGTAGATAAAGATATGTTGGAGGAATACGTCAGGCTCACATCTCTTTGCATGTCTCAGAACTGCTTTCAAATAAATGGTGAGTTTTTTGAACAAGTTCAAGGGACCGCAATGGAAAACTGTTTGTCACCGTTTTTGGCCAATTTATTTATGAGTAAATTCGAAAATGACGTAAGAGATGATAATCAGTATTTTCCAAAAATTTGGTTGCGTTATGTTGATGACATTTTCGCAGTTTTTGATACCAAGAAATGTAATTGGGAAGATTTTTTAGAAAAATTAAATTCAAAATTTGATAGCATTAAATTTACATAAAGGAAGAAAACGGTGCGATCCCCTTTTTAGACACTCGTGTAATTAGAAACAGCAAAAATGAATTAGAAATCGACATTTATCGTAAAGATACAAATACTAGCCGGTTTATAATTAACGAATCACAACATTCTGTACAACACAAACTCGCGGCTCTAATTTTTTTAGTAAATAGATTACTCTCATTTCCACTTACTAAATCCTGATATGACAAAGAACTTAAATATATTAAAAATGTTGCGATTCATAATGGTTATACTCCCCAAATAGTAGATAATTAGGAAGATTAGTCACAGGAAACAGGTTCAAAATTCTAGCACTCTAACGGCAACTTCATCTCTAGGAAAATTTGTTAAAATGCCTTTCGATGCACTTTGCACTAAAGGTTTAAATCATATTTTTAAAACTCAAAACTTACGATTAGCTTTTTCTACTAACAATACCATAAAGAATTTATTGGGAAACCTGAAAGATAAAGTTGCTGTTGAACAGAAATTTGGAATTTATGAAATTAAGTGTAATGAATGTGCTAATAAATATATTGGACAAACAAAAAGAAATATATCAACACGGTTTAAGGAACATTTAAGCCACTATAGGTACAATAGGTTTGCGAAATCAAGTGTTGCCCAACATATTTACAATACTGGACACAGTATTATTAAAGACAATTTAAAACTTATTAAGGCAGTATCAAATAATAGGGAATTAAATGCTTAAGAAAGTATTTTTATTCGAAAAAATAAAAACAATTTAATGAAATCAGATAATGGACCAATACCTAGTTCCGTATTAATTGATTTACTCAAATTTTGTAGGTTTTATGTACAGATATATATATTGCTGTGATAATTACCTGAGTACAATAAAATAAAAAGAAATAATCATTGTAACAAATAAAAATCAGAAAAGAGCACCAAGTTCCACGTCGAGTGTACAAGACGATCCAGGACGAGCGAAGGACCACCAGAGCGGAGAAAGCATCTCTACGTTTACACAAAAAGATTCCTTGAAAGAGTGTTCAGCATACCACAGTGAAGGAGACCATCGTCTACAGATGTATGTGTACATCGTAAGCAAAAACCACGACATCATGCAAAAGTCTCTTCATTCTACCAACAAAATCACATTAAACACATCGGAATGCAACAAATAACATACCAATACCACAACATGTAAGATCCACTTCTTTTGGGTGAACAACAAGAGAGTGATGCTGATTTTCCTGCAAACCAGAGACGTAGGTGTCAGGTCCACGTGTTTGTATCTAGTTGGACGAGTTCCTCAGGATTTCTGAACCATCAACGCTTGTGCATGAACAATTACGGTGAACCAGTGCTAGTCTTTTCTATTTTGTGTTGTTTTTCGTTTAATTTGTTGAATAATTTGAGTTTTCTAGAAATAAGATGTTGTTATTTGAGGTTATGTTACAGTTGAAATATTTATTTTGTAATTATCATTATTTAGTCAAGTGAAATGTTACTTGCCGGATGAGGAATAATTCATTTAATGATGTAAATGTTAATTTAAACCATTTTGTTGTATTTTATGTAAAATTTTGTATATTTTCGAATTTTGTAAACAAGGCAATTGTCAAAAGCAAAATGAACACTGGAGTGCGTTTAGATTCTCAGTAGGTTTGTTCGTTTGACAAGTGTCTAGCCATCAAACACGGAGGAGCAAAAACGACTTCATCCGACTTTTAACGAATACGAAAGTAAACGAATATTTAAATTAAGCCACACATTTCAGATATAAGTACGTAATTTACAAATTTCAAAATTTTAATTTTATACGTCTGTTGTATTATTAGAATTAATTGTAAATCTGATAAGAATAAAAATTTGATTCACAGTAAACAATAAAATAAGAAGTAAATAACATAGGTTAACATAACAAATACAATATTATTCTCAGAAAGCCTGTTAATAATGCTTTGCAGTTGATTGAAGTTGTTGATCGTTATAACGAAAAAAAATTAAATACTATTAAATACTCAAGAAAATGACATTACATAATTCGTTACATTAATTATAAATATATAATAATAATAATAAGATTATATTTGCATGTGTAGTATTAGAAAACTGACATTTTCATAACATACTTAACTTAAAATATGTGTATCCTGTATCGTCAGAACATTTGGAAGCATTTTTGGCAATTTTGATTAAAACTTTATTTTGTTTATTATTTATCAGCGAAAACGTCGACTCTTAAATTTAATTTACAACTGTCTAACGAATTACATTTACATTTTTTTAAATAATTTTTAAAGAATAAGAGCGTGTTTTAAATTATTTTTAAAATTGTTGCGTTAATTCTAATTTCTTAAATAATTGTTATTTTATTGGTACCAGGTAGCAATACATATTAAATAACCTATTTTTTTCTTTTTTTAATTTTCTTTACTGCACATTTTATAATTTGGTATTGTATCTGTTTTTATTTTAAAAAAGTAATTAAAAAATATGTATTTAAAACACATTTAAATTGATTTGTATCAATTTGGAAATTTAAATGTAATTAATTTTGAAATTATTCAATTGATATTGAAGTAGCAAAAATTATAGGAAAAGTCAAATATCAGAACATATAAATTAAAATATGTAGATACTTGCCATTTATATTTTTATTAGATTTCTCCAGAAGCTAAAGAATCTTAATTATTATTTTTTATTCATTCCATTCCTTCGCTAAACTCGTCACAACCACTTCGCCTAAAGATTCAAAAGGAAATTTAAAAGAAAATTTCTTTAACTTTTCTCACATTAAATAAAAATCAAATAATTTAGCCACAATTATTTTTTTTTAATCTAAATACGTAAGTACATATTTATTTAATCAGCTTTGATGTCCTCCTCAGCAGAGAAAATTAAAACGACTTTCCGGGTTTAGAAGATGTGGTCCCATCCAAATGTGATCACAAATAAAGTTTTGCGCTTTGATTACAATATGTCTTTTCTAATAAATAGTTTCAAACAATATTCATACAAATCCTTGCATTTTGAAATTTAATATAATTTTCATTTACTAAATAAATGCAATTTCGAACGAACGTATCTATGTAGTTGGGCATGAAACAGGAAGCTTTAACACAGAGAGTAATACTAAATATTCGTTATGTTTCAAATTCAAAACATTTGTTTCTGATTTCGAGATTCAATCGCATTTCTGCACGCCATCTATGTTTACTTTAGTAACTACTGAATTGCTCCTCCTGGTTTGATGGCTAGACTCTTGTGTTCGTTTGTACTGCACGAAGTTACACTGAAAACAGTTAGGTGTAGTTTTGCACAACGTCACGTGATGTGCAGTATAGTTTCGTGCAGAAAAAGCTTTAGAGACAAACGAACGCAATTGAAACTAGTGTTGGGATCACTTGAGTGAAAAATAACCTATTATCCGGTTATTGCAATAACCTGAATTATTCGGTTATCGCTTATGATTCAAGTGACCAATAACCGGTTATGATTCAAGTGATAAATAACTGGTTCTTCATTACTTGAATTATAACCGATAACCGAATAATTCAGGTTATTAAAAGGTCATTTTCTTGTCTGTTTACAAAAACACTCACGCCTGACTGGCGACTCATGTGCGACTCATTCCCATTGCCTAATATCACCTAATATGTACGAGGATAATATTTAATTTTCGGGGTACTAACGAGATCACTTAGCAGTCGTAAATTTTGTGCTCTGCAATATGAATCTTCAGCAAAATCTGTTTTCTAAATATTGAAATAAAATATTTTGTTTTTGAAATTTCTTGACTTTTGGTAATTATAACTATTAAAATTAAATAACCAAATAGGAACAAAATTTCTTATTTATCTGTTTAATTTTATACGTAATATATTATTATTATTACAACAGGAGAAAAATTACATTCATTATTTTTTTTTAATAATTTTAATTATATTTTTACAAAGCAGTAGGTATGTTTTAATTTATAATTTCCAAATTATTAGTAACTTTTTCAATTTGGAGGAAGCTTCAACGTTTCAGCTCATTTTAATAGGTATTCAATTTTCTATGTTTAAGTATAGGTATTTTTAATTCAGTCTAATACAGATTAGATCACGAAAAAAAAAGAAAAATCAGCATGCAAGTAAAGTTAAGCAGTGGTCTTACATACTTTTATTAAAAGCAGGATATCAAGTAAGTACTTGTGTAAACAAAACTTGCAAAATGTTGGTACATACATGCAGTTTATTTAACCGAAGAGAATCACGAACGAAGTAACACCGATTTGTGTCACCGAATGCGAGTAGCCCAGTACCTGCTTATTACCGACACTCCAATCATCATTCCAGTGGTTTCATTCAAGTGATTATCCGGTTTTTCAAATCACTTGAATACTCAGTAGTCGGTTATTGAAATAAACCGGTTATTCCCAACACTAATTGAAACATGCGTGACAGATGATCAGTGCAGTTAACCTTGCTTTCATCCAGGTAAGAGCATAAAATAATGGATCCTACAAAAACGTATAGGTCTGTTCCATTTGACAGAATTTCAAGCTCTGAACCGTTCAGATCATGCGCAGTATGAAATTTATATCCAATTTTGTGCACTGCTCATGCTCAGTAAGATTTCGAACGGTTCAGAATTCGAAATCCTGACGAATGGAACGGACCTTATAATTATAACTGTACGGTGAGAGACGTTGATCCTGTGAATCAGTGCTATATTTTAAAATCACGCGAAAGTGAGTACTTATAATATTTTTAGTGTGAACTATTTTTATATTAATAGTTATTTGTATACCAAGATCTAAATTTAATTTATGTTAGTTAGAATGTGTACATTCAACTGTACGTCACATTCCAACTGACAGATAAATTAACCTTAGGATAAACATCGGCCATTAGAAGTGAGAATTTTCAGGTTAGGATATACTGCACTTTCTTGTTCGCACTTTAAACACCGAGCAAGAAGGTGCAGTCTAGAGTAACTTGGAACAGATTGCACTGGACAAACGAACACGATCAGTGCACTTGCACTGTGACAAACGAACGCATTTTTCTGCACTAGGGCACATGGTGTGCACTGGTGTAGACAAACGAACAAACCTAAACATTCCGAATGGTGTGTGACGTAGAAATATACGTCACACCTTCTCTTCCTATCCTTTTATCCACTTTTATGAACGCTTGTGGTGTGTGTAACCCCGCACATGCGCATTTATTTTATATGGACTATAGACGCTGAATTATGTAAATATATCGCCACAGATATTACACTAACAGCCCCTATTACTGTTTCTATATTCATTACTTTTGTAAGTTAAAATAAAACCACTGTTAAAACTTACAATTTCGAACGTTATAACGTAAACCATGGCCAGCTAGATTAACATTCACTGACGTGTATGTATGGCCGTTTCAATTCGACTTTTAAAAATTTTGACAGTACTCCACTCAACGCCTCTTGTGAATTTTTAAGTAATTGCAGTTGTCGTTAAGTTACTGTCAGTAGTTTTGTAGTATCCTTAATAGGGAGCGCTGAGGGGAGTACTCCACGGCATGCTTTCTCGAACCGAATTTTAGGCGAATTGAAACGGCCATACATACACGTCAGTGAATGTTAATGGAGGTGGCCATGCGTAAACCATGGCCAACTCCATTAACATTCACTGACGTGTATGTATGGCCGTTTCAATTTGACTTTTAAAAATTTGACGGGTACTCCACTCAGCGCCTCTTGTGAGTTTTTAAGTAATTGCAGTTGCCATTACGTTACTATCAGTAGTTCTGTAGTATCTTTAATAGGGAGCGCTGAGTGGAGTACTCCATGGCATGCTTTCCGGAACCGAATTTTAGGCGAATTGACACGGCCATACATACACGTCAGTGAATGTTAATGTTGCTGGCCATGGCGTAAACACGTCTAATGCGCAAGTCACACACCAAACGCCGCAGTTAAAAGAAGGATGAAAAGTGCGTCGTCCGGATGAAGTTTCAGAACGGTGCGAGTGTACGTTCTAGGATGTGACGTCAGAAACATCCTACTTTTCGAACGAATGGTGCGCGTCCGGGCGTACTTTCTAAACGCACTCCTGGGGTCGAGATTATAACCAGCGTTTTCGATTGATCACACTAGTGCGCACACAGACTATCTTCATCTCATGTTAATGCATAAGGTTAAAAGAAGATGCAAATACACTGAGTGACAAGCGGCTAGCCACAGCATTGCAACTAAGGAACCCTCCAATCACACGCAAGGATAGTTTGAAGGGGTTTGAAGTTACCCGCGAAACGTGTAATACGCTTGACAGTTTACTTTCGACAGGACAAAAGTTTAACCAGTGTTTAACCTAAATATTTAGTTTAATGGAACTTGAATTCTATGTTAGGTGCACGCCCTGAGCGTGAGATATATATGGGGCCCTTTGAGTAAGGAATAAGCACGATATACAGAACACTGGTACGCTCACTCGCCGCCATTTTGCGATTCAAATTTTGAGCAAGTTCAGTAGTTTGCAAAAATTCGCTAGATGGCAAAACCGTATCGCGGACTGTCATTATTATTTTTTAATTCAAAGATTCAAAAGTTTTCAATTTTGCTTTTCGTCTGCAACAAAAATAAAAAAGTGCTTTATTTGTGGTGAAATAAAAATAGCGAAAAAGGACACTTCCCTATTTCAAGCTCCCACGGTAAAACTATTCCCTTAATTCAGTCATCGAAAATCATTTACACTTATGAAATATTGTTACATAATTATAGATTTCGGAAAGGCTTCAAGAATGGAGCAAAAGTGTAGGTATCACAATATTGAAGAACCATTTTGTGTGCTTGAAACACTTTAAAAAAGAATTTGTAAAAGACCATTATTCATTGGGTGAAATCATTCGAAGAACACTGACGCTGATGCTATTCCTGAACTAAATATAGGCTCCTGCTCCACTAATATTAATCCTGCATCTGTCCTTTCTTCCACCACCACCAAACAATACAGAAACAAGAAGCAAATAGCATCAATAGCCTCTGAAAGGTGTGTAAAAATTACACCAAAACGTGCTTGGTAATCTTCTTGCTCATAATATGTATACGAGGTCTGTTCAAGAAATAATTTTTTAAATAGCGCGGCAACGAAGTGAGTAGCGTCCTGCGGTTGGCAACACTGTGTTCGCCATAACTGTGCCATAACCTTCGGAGTAATCTAATCTGCTCTTTACGGATTGTTGGTATCTCGCTTCTTTCCCGCGTTGTTGCTTTGTAAAGGCTGTTTTACATTGACAATTTATTCATGAATTAATTCATGAACTTCTTCATGAATTTCTTCGTGAATTTATTCATGAACGCATTTCGTATTACATTGGTGAAGAACTTCATGAATTTCTTTGATTCTAATGCCCGTTTATAGGTATTACCAACATAGCGAAAGAATTTACAAACGATTTAACACTACCACGCGCAAATAAATACCATAACCTTCGTTTTCTATTGTTGGTACCCCTGAAATTCACGCAAATATTGACGAAAAATAGAACTTGCTGTAATTCGTGAATAAGTTGACGAAGAAATTCATGAATTTATTTGACGTCAAATTTGGTGCATTACACTTGTCCAACATCTTCATGAATTAATTCATGAATAAATTGTCAATGTAAAACAGCCTTAAGTGCAAGGTGTTTCAACATTCGTGGCGATTTTCAGGAACAACGATGCAACGTGAAATTTTGCATAAAACTGGGGAAAACTTTTACCGAAACATTTCAAGTTTTAAAACAAGCTTATGGAGACAATCTCTAGGCCATATGCAGTGTTACGAATGGTTTTGCCAATTCAAAAGTGGTCGTCAATCAGTTGAAGACGACTCTCGATCAGGAAAACCTTCGACTTTAACTGATGACACTCTCATTCAGATAATCTGTAATCTGGTGCGTGCAAATCGTCGGCTGACTGTCAGAGAACTTGCAGAAGAGGTTGGGATCTCAACAGGGTCGTGCCATAACATTCTGATCGAGAAATTGAGCATGCATCGAGTTGCTGCAAAGTTTGTTCCTCGTTTGATGACTGAACTGCAGAAGGAAAGGCGAGTGGAAGTTTGCCGGGAACTCCTTCAACAAGCCAACGACAACGAGACAAAATGATTGAACAATCATCACAGCGGGTTGGCAAGGTATCTCCACGATCCAAAAAAAACATGAGTCTTGATCAAAAGTGAAGGTGATGATCATCATTTTTTCGATTTCAATGGAGTTGTGCACTTTGAATTTTTGCCTCATAGTCAAACAGTCAACCGTTACTACTATGAATATGTTTTGCGTGAAATATTCGCAAAAAGAGACCAGAGTTGTGCTGAGACAACTCATGGTTCCTTCACCACAACAACGCGCCTAGTCACACAATTTACCAGTTTTGTACCAAAAATCAAATAACTGTACTCCCTCAACCTCCCCACTCATCAGATCTTGCTCCTTGCGATTTTTGCTTATTTCCTAAATTAAAGTCAGTGCTGAAAGGACGCCATTTCGACACCATTCGAGAACAAATTCAAAGAACATTCCTAAAGAAGCTTACCAGGACTGTTGCAAAGTGGAAACCACTGGGAAAAGTATGGGAGAGGAGTACTTTGAAGGGGCCAAGGACCAATAATATATAAGTTGAAAAATAAAAATTTTAAAAATGTATTTCGGTTTTTTCTTGAACAGACCTTGTAGTAGTAAATATCTCTCTAAAATGTTTAATTGCTTCCTGAGAAAGCAATCAAACAGACTGAGAAACACTAAGTTGCAAAACAAAACAGGTTACAATTGATACTAAAATAACATTTTTTACAGTCATCAAGATATTTCCCATCCTCAAGTAGAGATACCACTCCCATTAACTTCTCAATCAGAACAAATAAATTCCAACAATAATTTTCCAATATTTTTTAAATATTATAAGGTAATATGATAAGGCTATCGTAATTTATCAAACAGACATAAAAATACAATTGAATAATATTTTGCGTCCACTAGATGACAAATTGTCTACATTACAAGATTTGATAACTCTTATAAAAAAAGTTCATGAAATTAAGCTTTGCAATGGAACTGGAATAAAAAATAAAGTTAGCCGTCATTGTTCTGGTGAAAATCTTAGGAAAGCCGAACGTTGTCGTGCTTGTGCATTACTAAGAAAATATTTATTACGAAAAACATCAGACCTTCATATGTTAAAAAGTAAACTAAAAAATAAACGCATTCAGAACAAAATCAAGCAAATGAAACAACAACAAAAAAAAACAAGACGCAATAATAGGAGATTTACAAAAACGAATGGCAGAAATTAGTAATGTTGAAAATTTAATTTCTGAACTTCCAGAAAATCAAAAATTAGTGATTCGAACATGTATTGAAACTGCAGGACAACATCTACATGGAAAACGGTACAGTAAAGACTGGATATATGCATGTCTTCTTATAAAAATTAAAAGTCCAAAATTGTACAGGCATTTACGAAGTAGAGACTTGCTACCTCTGCCTGCATCAAGTACCTTATCTCGTTACATAAATAACATAGACATACATATGGCTTTCAAAATAAGTTATTTGAGCTTATAAAAGAAAAAACTAATTTTATGCCTGAACGTGAACGTCACGGTACTTTGATGATCGATGAATGTAAAATAACACCATGTAAACATTTTGATAAAAACCGTCTGCAAGTAATGGGTTTCGTAGATTTAGGGGACTATACTCCATTGTGCCAGAAAGATGACTTAGGAGATCATGTTCTTATCATTATGTTTCAGCCTTTTGCTGGTAAACACATGCAAGCACTGGCTTGTTTCTTGTCAAAAGGCAGTGTCCCAGGAAATGTTGAGGCAAAGTTGATATTGGAAGCTATTCTCTTGTGTGAAGCAGCTGGGTTATTTATTGATGTCATTACCTCGGATGGTGCTACCTGGAATCGAGCCATGTGGAAGGCATTTGGTGCAGGAGATCCAAATAACCCGTGGTGCATTCATCCCTGCAATGAAAAAAGAAAATTGCGAATGTGTTCTGATTTTCCACATTTAATAAAATGTATTAGAAATCGACTCGTTTCAAAGGGAGAACTTCAGGTGCCAGAAGGTCGAGTTCGATGGATCCACTTCAAAATATTAACTGAATATGATGCAAAACATGAATTTAAACTAGTACCAAAACTAACTCAGAAACACATTAGACCTGAACACCATGAAAAGATGAAAACTAAATATGCATTTCAATTGTTCAGTGCTACTGTTGCTGATGCTTTATCAATATTAAAAGAAAAAAACATACCTGGCTTTGATGATTGTGAGCCGACAATTCAATTTTGTAGACGGATGAACCAGTTATGTGATATTTTTAATTCAAACAACTCCTTTAATGCACTTCGACCAAATTCTTCAGAGCACCAAGCTTTAGAAGATTTCTTGATTTATATGGATCTGTGGCAATCTTCTGCTGAACCTGAATTCTTTTTAACAAAATCAACAGCTGAAGGACTAAGAGCATCTATAAATACTGCTTTGGATTTATTGCATTATTGTTCCAACGAATTGGGTTTTCAGTATCTAGTGACTTCAAGAATAAATCAAGATCCACTTGAACATTTTTTTTCATTACTGCGACTTAGTGGTGGAGCTAACAATAATGCAGAATCACTACAGATAGATCAAATATTCAGGCTGATATCTTTATATTCTCTAGTCAAACCACCTCCTGGTAGTAACGTAACTGGTGGCGATATGCTTGAAGTGTTGATCAGTAACACAACAGATGTTTTGGATTACAATAAAGAAAGTAAGACACATCTAACAAAAGCAGAAGTTGACTTGCACATTGATGATATGTTAAATGAGGATACTGGTTGTGCTGCTAGTATTGAATTCAATGACAATGAAGAAGCATTTGCTTACGTTTGCGGATTCATTGCTCGGAAATATAAATCTGAAAAATGTGAAAGTTGTATTAAAACTCTTATCGGAAATGGACATGAATCATTTAATACGTTTATCATGCTGAAAAGTAGAGGGCATTTAGTATTTCCATCCAAAGAACTATTCATCCTACTTAAGAATATAGAGTCAAGTATATCTGAAAATCTAAAATCAGAAATCAAAAAGAACACGTTGCTTAATATTTTGACGATATTGAGCAAAAGAAAACTTTCTAATTTTGTTGGTTGCACAAACCACAAAAAAGACCTAACAAAGAGAATAATTTTTTCATTTTTAATTACACGAATGTCTTTGTCGTGTAAAAAGGAATCAAGAAAAAGAAGTTCCGAAAATAACAGTGCTAAGAAACATGCGAAATTAGCAAAAATAGTATAAGTGCCGTACAGGGATTCTGAAGCAAATTTTGATTGTTTTACATAGAAAATTATATTAAATAAAGATGTATAATTTGGTACAGGTAAAAAGTGATCAAATAAAAAACGGATTAGAGTTGGCCATGCAAGCAAACACGTATGTCTTCATTTAGTTCATTTCACGTTTCTTCAGTCACTTTGATGTTTCTGTTTGTGGAAGTGGACCACAGGATGTGCTTCATGAAACTTCTCAATTGCATTAGGTATCGAATAAACCCTTTTTATGATTAACTTTGTGGCCATTTCTGAAAAACTCCACCATTAGAGACATTTATTCATTTTTATGACTTTGTTGAGACTTTCATTATGTGATAGTTGATTGACAATTAATTAATTATGACGTTATCCAGACATACTTTTAAATTCCAACGCCTACCCTAATATGTTTTTATTTTGATCACACGTTATAGAATACGGTGGTAAATTAATTGACGATACCCAAGTGTTTCCGAATGCTAGAAGCTGGAGGAATCTATGAACATGAGGTTATTATCCATGAGCAAAAATTCGTTAATCCTGAAAATCCAAATGTTCATATCCAAAAAATAGAAGGAATGTGGATGCGGGCGAAGAAAAAGTTGCGACGACAGTGTGGAAGGTCTGAAGCTTTATTCACCAGTTCGCAACAGTTATTTCCATGAATTTGTTTGGCGTTACTCTATTAGCAACGTCAAAAATAAATTTGGTGCATTTCTGTGTTGCATTGCCGAAACTTACGTTCATTAAAGACACTCCGGTGTCGGCAACTAATTTACCACCGTATTCTTACCTCAACCTATAATTTGTTGTAATTACCACTCATATTATTATATAAGTTAATAAATTTGATACTCACCGTTTATTCTCTATTTCATTAACACACCAACCAGAGTTTGCTTTTAATAAATATATTTTCTGATAAACACATGTAAATACTGAACATAAGTGTCATTAATGACGTTTAGTGACAGTCCTTCATACGTTGGTGCCATCTAGCGATAAAATTAAAATCTCGCAAGTAGGCACTACTTTTGGCTCCCTTGTTTTGTATGGGAAAGATAGGCAAGTGCGTCTACCAGTGTTCTGTATATCGTGGGAATAAGGTTTGTTTCGCACTGAGCGCAAAAAAATATAAAATAAAATAAAGTAAGTGAAATTAATTTATTTAAATTAAACAAGTTTCAAATTAACAGTATGTATTGTCATACATTGCGGGTGGCGCAAGGCCGTTGTAAGCATGGGGCCCTGGGTGGTTGTCTGGTTTACTTGCCACTACTGCTGATCTTATGTCAAAGGAGTCAAAGAGGTAATAAGCAAATCGGTTAAAATGATTACTGGAATAATCAGAATTGATATTGATCTTTCATAATTGACGACATTTTGGGAAATATCAATTTTCCGGCCAAAGTTCTCAAAGCCAGAAGATTCAGCAGAAGAGTCCCCGACTCGGAAGGCTAACATTCATACAGGTAATCATAATCGATCAATCAGTAATACTTTCCTTGAAGGCACGGCGTTCCCAAGAATGGTTTGGCTGTACGGTTATACTATGCTCCATCTTAAGTTTAAGTTGAAATTTGCAAGATCCCAGTGATCCAATGATATTAGATATTTACACTATGGCCACACCTCAAAAATATGTAATCTTAGAACTTAGATGCAGCTTCCCATCTTGAATCTATTAATTCCCTTATTGTGGATTTCAGAATTTTGCACCGGGACATAAGATAAATACCCAGCAATAAAAGTGATCTGCTGCTACTTCTGCAGGGGCAACACGCTGATGTTGTATACTTCAGTGAAACTCTGCTGAAACTAGGATCCAATTGGGTTAATTGGAATGTAGTGGTTACAGTATGATGAGAGCTGATCGACAGGATGGAAAAGGCATCTTAGTGAAGAAGATAAATCAAAATTCATATAGTGTTAAAAATGTTCAGCTTCTTTAAAGTCTATTGATAGAAAGAAAAACAAAAATCTGTAACAAAGTAGTGGGGCTATTCAGACCTATTCTGTAACTTTTTTCGGATCGAATCGAAATGTATAACAGGAATCGGAATGTTTTCAAATCAAAATATTCAGTCTCTATTATATTTTTTGGGTATGATCTGTGATATTCTGTAAAGAAGGTAGAACACATCAGCTATTTAACATTCTGTAAAACATTGTAATATAGAAATCGAGCAGAATTACGGCATATTAATTCAACAACATTACGATCCGATCTGTCGAATTCAGTGATTTCGATTCGATTTGAGTTACAGAATAGGGGGGATTATGATGTTTTGTTTTACACTGCCAAAATTGTAATAAGAAACTTACTCAAAATAAAATTAATTAATTATTTTTCGTTAAACAAAACGCTATTTTATCGGCTTCTTCAGTTGTAGGTTTTATTATTTTCGGTAAATTTTTTCTTTTTACACCCCTACGGATGTTAAAAAACTTTCTCTGGGGACTAATTTTTGTATTGTGACTATCGTGAGGTATCCTTTGACGGTTCTGTTTTGTATGACTTTTCAAATCACCAGTAGTATGGCTGCGAATTGCTGCTAACGTAATATCAATAGGATTCATAATTTGCTTTACAGCATAAATTTCTTCATCAGTTTGAATGCTAGCAAGGATACGTTCGAAATTAGCTCTTCATTTTGTAATTTATGGCATAAATAGTGTAGGTATATGTTTGCACATATTAAATTTTATGGCTGAATCTATGCAAGAACAGAGATACTTATGTATGCAGGTCTTACATTCTTGATAAATTAACAAGCAATTACATAAAAGCACCTAAGTCAGGTTTTACAGTTTTTGGTAAGTCTAATAAAAAGTGAGCAAATAAAAATCAGATTAGAGTAGGCGGTGCAAAGAAAATGTATGTCTGTGATTTATGCCCAGTTTCAAAAAATGTAGTTAACCACTCGATCAAGTTAATTATGTGATTAAGTAATATCATTGGAGGAAATTTAGGCCCGGTATTATAAAAGCAAGTTAACTTTAACTCCCACTTTATTGCCATAACAACAATTGTGTCCACAATTGTTACCATGGGAATAAACCGATAATTAAAGCTAACTTGCCTTTATAATACCGGCCCTTAAACTTTCCTCCAATGATATTGCTTAATCACATGATTAACTTGAACGAGTGGTTAACTACGTTTTATGAAACTGGGCCTAACTGAATTAATGTAATACATCCATGGACTGTCAAATTTATTGACTTTTTATTTAATCACAGACATTTTCTTTGCACCGCCTGCTCTAATCTGATTTTTATTTGCTCAAAGGTTACATACGTTACAATTTTAATCAAAAGACAAAATAGGTAAGTACATCAATTAGTGCTGAAAGGACCTACAACATATACATACATGTAATAGGTAACGTTACTGACTCTGAATCGAAGAGCTGCATAGAAACTATTATAATTTGGGCTTTTTCTAAAGTAACAGTAATAATTTACGCGTTTCAGTTCGTTTTTTATTTTTCTCGCTATCAATAAAGTCATTAAAAAGGCTTACGATGTAGTAATTTGATAATTACTATCAATTTCAGAATACTTCTTGGTTGAACTTATTTATAATTACCTACATTGATTTTTTAATGTGCATTGTTTCTGAATAAAATAAAACCTTATAGTCACTTTAACGATTATAAATCCCATCTCGCATATTAAACGACTTTAAAATTAAAAATTTCAATACAAAACTGGTTAACTTTCATTAGAAAAATAAAATCTATGCCAAAGACATCATAGGCATTTTCCCGGGTAATTTCAAGAGATCGTTGAGCTGTGATTGGAGGATTCCTTAGTTGCAATGCTGTGGCTAGCCGCTTGTCACTGAGTGCAACCGGTGCAAGTGAATCGAAAACGCTAAACGAGACATGCCACAAAGTTTGTGGCACAAACCTTCCCACAAACCTGCGGCTATAAAAGGGCGTGCGCGTCGCTGCAGGAGGAATTCTTCGTTTAGATTTCGAATAAGCAACATGTAAAAGCATTCTTCGTTTAGTTTTCGAACGAGCAACATCTAAACACAAAGTGTAAATAACACATATTGAATATTGCAATATTGAAGTAATCCAGTTGCCCAATACAATAAATTGCTGTCGATCCAATTGCCCAAATATCGCCACGTCTGTGGTCTCCATAGTACGCTATTATTTTCCAGTGAAACGAAATAAAATATGAGCTCTTTCATAATCAAATAACTTGCTTTTATTTTTATTACTTTTGCATTGATTTTAATTTAAAGTAGGTATTTTAAATTTGTAAAGTAAAATATTGTAATGATTCGTCGACACCAGCCGGCGCCAAATTGTCTCTTGCGTCACTGCCGTCTAGTCGACGCACCTTAGGCGACAGCCCAGAGAATTCTGACGGCGGAATAAACTAGAATAAACAGTGGGCCGCCTCCAGAATGTTCGAGATAAACAACCCCGGCTTATAAAACACGCGGCCGGTAAACGGAGATTCATTCAATGTTAGATAATTCGAATGGAATTCATCGTTGGGAAGTTCGGCGTTAAAGTCGCGTCATAAACTTTCGCTCGGCTTTTAACATAAATTAGGATTAAGTTTTGTAAATTTTCTAGTGTTAAATGTTAGTGTTAATTAGTTGCTTTATTTAATAAATTAGTTATTAACTATTTCGTGTTTGTTTTAAAATAAAAATTAATAGAACCTTTAAAATCGTTACATTGGTGCCAGGTGTGGGGTTCGTGAAAATAAATAAACAATTAAATTTAAACAAATTATTAAATAAAGTGCAGTGTCGAAAAAGAAAAAACTATGGCTTCAAAGAAAGTGTTGTTAAAAGAGTTAAAAGTGACCGAATTAAAAGCCGAATTAGAAGAGCGCGAATTGGAAATCTCCGGAAAGAAATCGATTTTGCAAGAGAGACTACACCAAGCGCTACTAGAAGCAGGAGAGGATCCAGAAGCTTTTCTTTTTGAAATCTCGGGCGGTCCTGCAGATTTAAGTAAAATATTAGAGGATAAATTAAAAGAACAATCTGGAAATTTTAAGGACGAATTGCAAAATAAATTATTGGAACAATCTGGAAATTTAGAAATTAAATTGTTGGAACAATCTGTTGAGAATAATATTCAATTTCCAATTCCCATTGAATCAAGATCACTCTGTAATAGTTGTTAAGTTGTTGATTGTAATGTCACATATAAAAAAGTTATCAAAATATAATTGTTATTATATCGGCGTTTTAGTGGTACAATCCCCAATATCCTCAACAGGTTACGGGCCCAGATATTGCAAGCAATTTATTTAAAATGTTTTTCTATATCTCCGGAAGCTCACAGAATTAGTACCATGGCACAATCAAGTATGATGAACTCAATACGCTTAGAAATGCTGACCAAAGAAAATTTCGAAACATGGAAAATTCATGCACAAGCTCTTTTAATAAAAAGTGACATGTGGGGATATGTATCGGGTGACATTTCGAAACCAATTTTACCTGAAAAACCGACAACAGAACAACTCGAAGCTCTTAAAGAGTGGACAAGACAAGATCTGAAAGCAAAAGCAGATATCCTTTTATCAATTAGTGCGTCTGAACTAAAACATATTCGCGGATGTAACACATCGAAAGAAGTTTGGAAAAAGGTGGAATCTGTTTACGCTCCAAAAGGTCCTGCACGTATGGCCATACTTTTGAAGCAATTGCTACAGCAAAAGATGCCCGAAGGTGGTGATGTACGAGAACACTTGGCCTGCTTCTTCGAAACGGTAGATAAGCTCGAAACAATGGATGTCGAGATAAACGAAAAACTCCTCTCGTTAATGCTGCTACAGAGTCTACCAAGCAATTTCGAAATCTTCAAGCGAGCTATCGAATCACGAGACAACCTTCCTGACATAGAATTATTGAAAACTAAAATAATTGAAGCAAGTGAATCTGTTACTGAAGATTTCCGCCAAAATGGACATGGAGCACTATATGTGAAGAGTCATAATCCGAAACCCAGACCCAGAGACTCACAATTTCCCGATAATATTAAAAATGACAATCTGGATAAAAACAGGCAACGCGCAAAATACAAGTGCAATTATTGCAAAAAGATTGGCCATAAAGCTGCACACTGCTCTCTAAAGAAGAATAAATCTATGCAAAAGGCTAACTGTGCTGAAGAAACGCTTTCGATGAATGCTACAGATAATCACTCATGCCACCATGCTAATTTCATACAAAGCAAAAGTCGATGGTGTATTGACAGTGGCTGTACGTCACACCTTTGCCATGACAGGCAACTTTTTCTGAATCTGACAAATGTCTCGAGCGATTTGAAACTTGGAAGCGACACACGGGTTGCTGCTAAAGATGATGTTAAAATTACATCAGTAAACAATTACAACAAAAACATTACTTTGGAAAAAGCGTTATTTGTTCCGGAATTAAGAACAAATTTATTATCTGTCGCAAAAATAGTTAATAAGGGAAATCGGGTTATATTCACAAAAGAACGAGCAATCGTAAAAGGTCCAGAAGGGGACATAAGGATGATCGCTGACCGAAAAGGAGATCTGTTCTACCTACGAGAACAACAGTCACAAGCCCTTGCAGCAGCGGTCGAAAAACGTTCTGAACAAGATATATGGCATGATCGAATGGGACATCTTAACATAAGAGATCTCATTACGATGAACAAAGATAACTCAGTTATTGGTTTAAAATTTAATCCGAAAGAGGCCAATTTATGCTGTAAAATTTGTACGATCGGAAAAGAAACGTCTTCTCCTTTTCAGTTACGTAATCGGAGATCGACTGAGGTGTTAGATCTTATACATACAGACGTATGTGGTCCTATGCGAACCAAATCCCTTGGTGGGGCTCGCTATTTCGTCACTATGATTGATAACTGCAGCGGATGGTGTGAGGTATTCTTTATCCAAAATAAGAGTGAAGTTCCATCGAAATTTTTGGAATTCAAGAAGATGGCTGAAACTCAAACAAGTCACAAAATAAAAGCCGTACAATCTGATAACGGGAAAGAATACTGCAACTCTAACATGGACAAATTGTTCAGAGAGGAAGGTATACGTAGACGTCTAACCGTAGCACATACCCCAGAGCAAAATGGTGTCGCGGAACGCCGAAATCGCACGCTTGTGGAGGCTGCCAGATGTATGTTGATCCAGTCTGGTCTACCCCCAACATTCTGGGCAGAAGCTATCGCCACGGCCAACTACATACGCAACCGTTTTATTTCAAGAAGTTTGGGTAACAAAACACCATATGAAAGATGAACCGGAAACAAACCAATTGTCAATCATCTGAGGACATTTGGTTGTAAGGCATTTTTACTAAACAAGTCGCCGAATCTAGGAAAATTCGAGCCTAGAGCAAAAGAAGGTACGTTCATCGGATATTCCAATGTGTGTAAAGGATACAGAATATGGGTACCAAACGAAAGAAAAATTCATGTCACGAGGGACGTAAAATTCTTCGAACATTTTAATTCACAAGATAACTACGAAGATTTTATTACCGAAACAACGAAGACTGGTGATAATTTTTCGTTGCTGGATGCCCCGATATCGACTATAGATATTTTTCAAAACGCTAGCGTAGAAACAAAGAAATCTGAAAAACAAGAGATAGAGAAAGAAAATACAAAAATAAATATTCATTCCAATATGCAAAATGTTGAAAATACTGTCAAAAAATCTCAACAAAAACGAGGTCAAGGACGCCCTAGAAAGATTTTTACTGGAAAACGAGGTCGTCCCGCAAAACAGTATAACTGGCAAAGTAACGTTCAACCGAGACCAGAAGAAAACGAAGGAAACAAAGTCGAATTAAATAAGACTGAAGTAGAACAAGATAGTTGTGAACCGGAATGGCAGAATAATCCGGAAGCGATGCTTGCATCCGAATTTCCTTTTAAACTAACAATAAACGGATCAGACCGTGAAGAATGGAAAGACGCAATCTATTCTGAAATGAAAAGCTTGGTCATGAACGATACCTGGGAATTAGTGCCAAGACCAAACGATAAAATAATCGGCTGCCGGACTGTCCTTTGCAATAAATATAAGGCCGACGGAACTCTGGAAAGGAGAAAAGCACGTGTAGTAGCTCAGGGATTTTCACAACGCCCCGGCATCGACTACCATGATACTTTTGCTCCAGTAGCTAGACTCAACTCTCTCAGGACACTCGTCGCATTATCCGCAGAAACAGGTATGAAAATTGCACAACTAGATGTTACAACGGCCTACCTTAACGGTTCCATGGATACTACAGTGTACATGGAAAAGCCAGAACTCATCGGAGAAATGCTATCCAGGATGATTGCTGAAGAAGGCGAAAGCGAGCTGGGTCGTAAAGCTTATGACATGCAACTACGATTACATAAAGGTGATTATGTCTGCAAATTAAAAAGATCCTTATACGGATTAAAACAATCAGGCAGACAGTGGCACACCAAATTGGATAATGTACTTCAGAAAATTGGATATAAACCCATAACTGCAGATCCTTGCGTACATATCGATAAAACAAAAGAAATATTTATTTTAATCTATGTTGACGATATTCTTATAGCATACAAAAATTTACAAAAATTAAATTCGATTCGAAACAAATTGAAAGAAGAATTTTCAATTAAAGATTTAGGCGAAGCAAAATTTTGCCTTGGAATTGAAATATCTCAGCGGAACTGAAATTCAACTCTCACAATCTGGATACATTCGAGACATTCTCCAAAGGTTCGATATGGCGGACTGCAAGCCTGTGAACACCCCACTGTCTGTAGGAATCAAGTTGACTGTAGATTCAAATGATGATGATGATCAAAGCAAACCATATCCGTATCGCGAGCTGATAGGAGGTTTAATGTATCTCGCTATGGCAACCAGACCAGATATATCATACGCAGTGAGTTATCTGAGCCAATTCAACACTAATTTTAAAAAAATCCACTGGACCGCAGCTAAAAGAGTGCTCAGATACCTCAAAGGTACCATGAATTTGACAGTAATTTATCGAAAAACGGAAAAACCTTTGCAAGGTTTTGTAGATGCTGACTGGGGTGGCTGTATAATTGATCGACGTTCTTATACAGGATTTAGATTCATTCTAGCTGGAAGTTCTATCTCATGGGAAAGCCGAAAACAGCATACTGTCGCCTTATCCTCCACCGAGGCGGAATATATGGGTCTCACAGATGCTATAAAAGAATCCATTTATTTAATTAAATTTTTAACCGAATTAGGATTTGAAAAACTGAGCCATGTTGATTTATTTAATGATAATCAAGGAGCTGGAAAACTCGCTCGGAACCCAGTTTTCCATAGTCGCTCTAAACATATAGACATTCGCCATCATTTTGTGCGTCAAGCTCTGAAGAACTACTTGATCGACCTAAAATATATTTCGACTGAAAATATGTTAGCAGATTTTTTGACTAAGGCGATTACTTTTCCAAAACTACAAGTTTGCCTGAAGGGCATAGGACTTCAAGAGACAATGGAGAAGTGTTCAATCGAGGGGGAGTGTTGAGAATAATATTCAATTTCCAATTCCCATTGAATCAAGATCACTTTGTAATAGTTGTTAAGTTGTTGATTGTAATGTCACATATAAAAAAGTTATCAAAATATAATTGTTATTATATCGGCGTTTTAGTGGTACAATCCCCAATATCCTCAACACAATCTGGAAATTTAGAAGCTAAATTAAAGGAACAATCCAGAAGTTTCAAAGAGGAATTGCAAAGTAAATTGTTGGAACAATCCGGAAATTTGAAAGATGATCTTGGAAATTTGAAAGACGATCTAGATAAATTAATGGAATATTCTAGAAACACGGAAGAAAATGTGAAAAGTTTAGAAGAGAAACTTGAAAATAAATTAATACAACAATCGACAAATCTGGAAGCTAAATTTCTAGAACAATCAAAAGGGCTTGAAGATAAACTAGTTGTAAAAATATCCGAAGAGACAAGGAATCTGCAGGAAAATGTTGAAGAAATACTATTCCAGCAGGATAATAAAATTAAGAATCTCGAAAAAACCATGGCAGGGTTGCGAGTGTTCGGGGATCCGTCACCAGCAGGAATACCAGAAAATAATGAGGCCCAAACTGTGGTAGGACCAGCGGAAACTTCTAAATTGAAAATAAAACCACCGACGTTCGATGGGAAGTCTTCTTGGCCTAACTACTTCAAACAGTTTGAAGCTGCAGCAAAAGCGAATGGATGGACGGTCAGTGAAAAGGCCACTTCGTTAATTGTGGCCTTGAGGGGGGACGCTATCGATGTGCTACAAATGATGCCGCTAGAGGAACAAGAAGACTTCAACAAGCTGGTGAACCGGCTGGAGATGCGTTACGGCCAGGCGCATCTGACCGACGTGTACCATGCGCAGCTGAGAAACCGTTACCAGAAACCCGGAGAGAGTCTTCAGGAATTCGAGGCTGATGTAGCGCGCCTAGCCCGGTTGGCATATCCTGCAGCTCCTGATGATTTCCTGCAATGTTTGACGCTGCAGACCTTCGTGGTTGGAATCCATGATCCGGACAATCAGCAGGCATTGAGAATGTCCCACCCTAAGATATCCAAGAACGCATTGGCCTACGCCTTGGAATACGAGGCGGCGAAGCGAGTTTCAAGAGGACACGTCAAGGTACGAGCTGCCATGGACTCCCAAGAAGAAGAACCCGCCAGCGTCCAGGTGCGATCTGCTGCAGAGGAGCGGCCCAAGGATTATACCACCACGGAGAATGTTCGCCGCATTGTGGAACAAGTCTTGAGGCAGAAGAATCCTCTGGTGTGTTGGAATTGCCAGGAAGAGGGACATGTTCGCAGGCGATGTCCCAAGGCCAGGCAGGAGCCGTCACGAAGGAAGCCACAGGGAAACTAAGTCGGGTCGGTGCAGAGGGGCAAACGTCGACCCGTATTCAAAGGCCCCCAAAGACAAAAGTCACGAAAGTGGCAATTAACCAGCAGTATCTTCGTGGATGCCACCATTGATGACATCCCTCATACCATGTTACTGGAAACGGGTGCGACGAAGACTATCTTAAGACCCGACGTTATCACATCATCAAAACGCACCGAGCCGACTAAGTGGAGACTGAGGACAGCAACCAGAACATCAGCCACTGTCCATGGTGAAGTTGAGGTGACTATTACAATTGGACCGACCCCCATCAAGCACCGTGCGCTGGTAGCGGAAATAGAGGACGAGGCGATTTTGGGCATGGACGTCATGTGTGCCCATGGATTCCAATTGGATCTGAAGCGTGGCGTGATGGCGGTTAACAACGAGGAGTTGATTCTACATCAACGAGAAGACGTGGCCGCTCGAGTTGTTCTCGCCGAAGATGTCGTATTGCCCAGCAGAACCGAGGTTATAGTCGACGGAAACCGAATGGCGCTTTCCAGGATGGGCAATTCATTATGGTCGAACCCAATACTGACGATCAGAAGATTGGAAGAGGAGTTCTCGTTGGGAAAACGTTGTTGACAGCAAAGAAGGAAATACCAGTCCGCCTAATGAATGTGAACTGTTTCCCTGACGACACAATTCTGTAAAAGACAAATCCTAAACGCGCACAATGAATTCGGGTGGCCGCGTCCTTCATACAAAGACGCACCCTCAGCAGACAGCCTTACCCCAAACTAACTCCAGTCGGATGGGCGGGTTGGTTGAAATTCAAGGCGCCACCCTGTGTAACGGGCTGCTCCGCTGTACCATCAAATCCACAGGGAGAAAATAAAATCCACTGTGCAGTGTCCAACAACACCAAGGCGAAACAAGTTAACGACCCAAAAAAAAGGACATACAGAAACACAAAAAAAAACTCCAAATCAATTTAAAAAGTGCAACCTGTATATTGGTCCCAAAACAATATACCACAGTATCTATAATGAACAAAGGACGGAAGAAAAAAAAATTGCAAATACCGCCACCGATTCCGCTTTCAACCCCTGATTTTATTGCGTCGCGACGCCGCTGAAAATTCGTCACGAACGGTGTAACGCTGGCCAGAGTTGCGAGGTTTGTACCGCAAATTAAAATAGATTAACTGACCGCAATATTCGCGTACAACAAGAACCGGTGTTGGTTCACATAAAACGAATATCATGAAGATATTTTCTTTAAATTTTCTCAAAAATTGTTGCGGACCAACAAAAAAAAATAAATTGAATTGAATCAAATATTTACAAGGTTACAAAGGCGCAAGAAAAATAATAACAAACACAGCAAAATTATGATGTGACAATACTACGACGGAAATCCAAAAATGATGTAAATAAAAAAAATTATTTCAAAACTTATCGTGATCCTGGAGATGTCAATTGGGCAGAGGTGTTACGCTGCGTGGCGACGCTGGAATTACGACGCTGCAGTGATGAGTCGTCGGCGCACGCGTTCCCTCTCTTTTGAGTCGGTGCACCTCGCCGATAGCAGAACAATGGGCCTGATGAATAAAAACTAAGCAATCGCTTTAAGCATTGACTGATTAGCAAAAGTAAAAGCTGTAAAAGCAAATGCTTAAATAGAAAAAGCAATCGCTACCTTTATTCATACAGCATTAAGCAAATACTAGAAATTTTTAAGAAGAACCTTTTGCTATAAGCTTTTTCTTGGTGTCGTAGCAATTGCTACAAGGTCAAGCAATTGCTAAAGATTTTATTCATTAGATATTACGCATTTACTAGTAAATTTCAAGAAAAAGCAATTGCTTAAACTTTATTCATAAGGCCCAATAAGATGGCGGGTAAGGGAACTTCTCGCTCACATGCAGTCCACTCCACAAATTTCGGACCCCAAGCATTTAACCCCCGGGAACCTGCTTCTTTAAAAAAAAAGGAACAAGAGAAATTACAACGAGAACTTAAACGAACGAATAGACAGAAAGTAGCGATAGGAATACAAGAATGAAATTCTTACCTTGCAATGCAAGAAGCGTGCTTAAGTGAGATCGGCCTTTAATCCACCTTAATCGGTGCTATGAACGGTCCTCGAGACCCTAAACTTCGTCAAACGAACGATGTAGCTCCTAGTAATCCGCTGATGCAGCGATTTTCACCAATTTCAAACAATAAATCAAATTCCACTATCACTTGGGAGACTACACTTGACCGATGTGCACTCAATTACTTATCACAGGCAAAGAGGGAAGAATCAACGCGAGCACCTCACGATTAAAAATTGACCTGCGCGCAAAGACAATAGCACATACAATAGCGATCTAGCAATGTTGCCACCAGTAAAATTCGCGGAAAGGTCAACGCCGAAACTGACATGTTACACCCTGTCAACATCAAGAGAGGAACGATCTTGAGAAGCTGCGCCATGGTGTCCTCCATTTCCCGCCAAATAGAAGCAAACGTGCAGAAGACGAAAGTCCCGAAGAAGTTGTTGGAAATGGTCATGTCGACGACTCAGGAATTGACTCCAGAGCAACAGTCAAAAGCAAAGAATCTGATCTGTCGCTATCAAGATGTGTTCGAGGTAGAAAATGGACCTAAGGGAAGAACCGACATCGTCAAACACAAGATAGAGACCGGAGAAGAAAGACCCATCCGTCAAGCTCCAAGGAGGTTACCATTAGCGAAGCGGGAGGAAGCAGAACGCATTATTCGTGAGATGGAAAAGGACAATGTAATTGAGCCATCGAGCAGCCCATGGGCGTCACCGGTGGTGCTTGTGAAGAAGAAGGATGGATCCACACGGTTCTGCGTAGACTATCAACTGCTCAACAACGTCACCAAAAAGGATAGCTATCCTCTGCCGCGGATTGATGACACCCTGGATACACTGGCTGGTTCAAAGATCTTCTCGACCTTGGATCTAAAGAGTGGTTATTGGCAAGTGGAACTAGCGCCCGAAGATCGAGAAAAGACGGCGTTTTCCCTTGGTATGGGTCTGTGGCAATTCACGGTGATGCCGTTCGGGTTATGTAATGCCCCAGCGACATTCGAGAGGCTGATGGAGACGGTTCTGAAGGGTCTGTCTTGGACAACGTGCATGGTATCCTGGACGACATAATAGTGGTGGGGAAAACTTTCGACAACCATCTGAAGAACCTGGAAGTAGTGTTCCAGCGGCTTCGCGGAGCTGGACTAAAGCTTAGTCTCAAGAAATGCCACCTGTTCCAGAAGGAAGTTAATTATCTAGGCCATTTTGTTAATGGGAATGGAATCGCCGTGGACCCAGTAAAGATTCAGGTCGTGAAAGACTGGCCAACTCCAAAGAATAAACACCAGATAAGGAGTTTCCTAGGCCTATGCACTTACTATCGTCGCTATGTTCCCGGATTTGCGGACATTGCTAAACCGTTGACAAACTCACCGAAGAAGGTCGTCCGTTTGAATGGGACCAACATTGCCAAATTAGTTTTGAACAACTAAAACAGTATTTGATAAGTGCTCCTATTCTGAATTACCCTCTCCCAGAAGGCAAGTTCATCGTGGATACCGGAGTTAGTAACTCTAATCTGCTCGAGTGATACTTTGCCTCTGATTTTGTTGTCTTCTTCGACACACAGTGCACTAGTTGCATTTTCTTGTCAGAGTTAGACTGTAGAAGCATTCCCGCTATTCCAACTGATGAAGCGTCGGTATGTAACTCAGTGTATGCTTCTGGATCAAACAACTTAAGAACTGGTTCTTGCTCTAATTCAGATTTTAACTGCACAAAGGCCGTTTGTTGTTCTTCTTTCCATTCAAACTTCATATTCTTTCTCGTCAAATCGCTTAATGGTCTCGCTTTCTCTGCATACTTAGATATAAATCTTCGGAAATAGCCCAGTAAACCCAAAAATCTTCTTATTCCGTGTTCATCGGTAGGCGGTGGAAATTCTGACACGGCTCTGACTTTCTTCTTACCTGGCTTTATTGAATCAGAATGTAACTCATAATCCAAATAATCAATTTTGTTTGTCCCAAAATAACATTTTGCAGGCTTCAAGGTTAAATTCGCTGCTTTCAATTTCTCAAAAACCATTTTCAATCTCTGCAACATGTCATTCCAATCCTTTGCGGGCACTAAGATGTCATCGAGGTAATTCACCACATATTTATCCTTTAAGTCTCCAAGTACTAAATTCTAGTGCTGGCAAAAACCGGAAAAAATTTAAACCGAATAATCGGTTTCTTTAAAAACCGGTTTCGGATATAATCGGCTATCCAAATAATGGTTAAAACCGATTATTCGATTATCCAAGAAACCGACTATTCGGATATCCAAAAACTGACTATTCGGATATTTGAAAAACCGATTATTCGAATATCCAAAAACGACTATTCGGATATCCACAAATACGTTATAATAAAAGCAATTAAGTAAATAAACATGTAACTATGTGTATGTACTTTTTTCTAATAAGTATTGAAGATCTTTAACAAACAAAACCCATTCTGGTATCCAATTATTCGAATTTCCAGTTATTCGGATATCTGAATATCCGAATAACCTGTTATTCGAATTTCCGATTATCCAAGAAACAGATAATATCCAAATATCCGGTTATCCGAATAACTGGATATTCGAATAACCAAATTTCCGTATAACTGGATACTCGAATAACCGAGTTATCCGGATAACCGGTTTTCGGTTTTCTCCAAAACCGCGAATATCCAAAACCGGTTAACCGATTATCCAAAAAATCGATTTCGGTTGCCAGCACTACTAAATTCATTAGTTTGCAAAATTCGTACGGAGCATTGGCTAACCCAAAACACAATCTTTGGAATTCTCCTGTACCGACTGGGGTAATAAAGGCAGTTTTTGCTTTAGCTTCCTCCTTCAACGGCACTTGTAGATATCCATTTGCTAAATCTAGCGTACTATAATATTTACAACCAGCTAATACTTCAAATTGCTCTTCAATGAGTGGTATCGGGTAATTCATTTTAACTGTTTGCTTATTTAGGTTTCGGAAATCTACTACCAAACGTTTTTCATCATTTGCCTTGGGGACTAGCAGAACTGGACTTGCATAACTTGACGTTGTGTCTCTCACTGTTCCTTTCTTTTTCCATTCCTCTATTGTGTCTTTGATGTATTGTCTGTTTTCTCTGGATACTCTGTAGGGCTTACTTCGTACTGGTATATTGGTATCCTATATGTCTACCTCCATTAGTGTAGTGCATCCAAGTTCATTCAAATTTTTTGCAAAACAAACTCTGTATTCATTTACAAGTGTCATTAGTTGTCGTTTCTCTTCTTCGTTCACTGTTTCTCCAATGTTTAATTGCTCTTCAGTCAACTTTTCATTATCTTCTACAACATTTATAGTCACAAACTCATTTTCCTCTTCTACATTATTTACAAACTTCTCATAATTGGAGTAATTTAGTGTTATATCTTGTAGGGGATTTTCAATTTTCTTTAAGGTAACCTTTCCATTTTCAATTAAACAAGAAATGTTAGAATTCATGAGAAAACTTCTGCCAACGAGCATGTCCATTGGTTGTGCGGTATCTGGAACAATCCACAGTGGTACTTCGGGAACTGATACTCCATCTATGGTTAGTTCGGTAGTCGTTTTTCTGTTACAACTCAGTTCTTTTCCTCCAAACCCACACATTTTTTTCTCATCCTTGAATTCACGTAATTCAAATTTTCTTGCCAGACTCTCTTTTAGTGTACAAATGGACGATCCTGTGTCCAATAAACCAACAGCAAAATGCGTCTGATTTATTATTACAGTTTTATTTAAACTATCTTGTGTTTCAACAAGGAGCATTACTTTTTCTTCTGGACAGTTTATCTTAAGATGACCTTCTTTACCACACCGAAAACAGGTTTTGATATTCTGTACACAATCTTTAGCTTTGTGACCAGAATTCTTACATTTAAAACATTTTAATTCTTCTGTGCTGGTACATGCTTTCGCTTGATGACCATATTGACCACATTTAAAACATTTCATTACAGTACGACTACTATAATGTGCACCTACCGTTTCTAAATCTGTCCCCGATTGCTTGCATACATTTTTCATTTTTCTTTCCTCTCTTTCCCCACTATGTTTTCTTGACAACTCATATTTTCCCATTTTTACCCTTTCAACCCTTTCGATGGCATGTAATAAGTCATCGTAATCACTGAATTCTCCAGTAATTAAACTTATAGCAACATTGCTATTCCACAATCCTCCTAAAATCTCTTCTTTAATCTCTTCTTTACTTAACTTGAGTTTCATGCATAGTTTAAGCTTATCGTGAAAGTAATTCATTGTTGACTCACCCCTGTTTTGCCTTCGCTTTCTCATTTGTTCCCACTTTTCAGTTGATGTCACAGTCGATATAAATGTTTTTCGGAATTCTTTTATGAAATCTTGCCACGATTCTATTTGATCTCTCTTACAATCATACCACAATTTAGCTGCTCCCTTTAAATGTGCTCGTGCCGTTTCTAATGTGTAACTTTCAGACCACCTGTTCAACTTTGCACTAGTCTGAACATTCTCTAACCACGTTTCAGCCTCTGTATTGTCTCTGTTACCTTCATATGTTCCGATCACTTTCGACAGATCCGGCATAACATGAAATGCAGCTGATGTACTCACTTCAGGCATCGTCATTCTCTCTACAATCCTTGACATCATCTCTGTATTTCTTCTACTCTCTGCCATCATAAACTCCATCATCCGATGCATATACATCTAGTCGGAAGCCCCATGAGCTTGATTGTCACTCGCAAATGCTCCTTCTAAACTATCTTTTTCACTCATGTTTCAACACTCAATGTTCACCTGTTTACACTTTCTCGCTACTGTTTTACCGTTCTTTATTCCGCTTCTGAACTGTTAACTTCTTTATTTTGTCAGGATTTACATTAATAAATAATTAGATTAGAACATTTTGTAACAAATACACTTTCGGGGCTTTTTCTACACACGCCATAAACGCCAACTTCACTTCGACTCCCTTCTCGCACATTTCAGGTCTACCAACTTATTTTTTTCATTTTTTAATATTCGCGCTGCTAACAGAATCTTCTTTTCGTTCTTCTATAACTACTGCAACTTTACTTCTTTCTTCCTCTTTTTTATCTTCGTCAGTTATACTAATATTAATACTTCTTTCTCTATTCTCTTCTTGGTTAAACACCCTTCTCATTTCTGTTTCTCTGTCTGTCTTTTTCTCATCTTCTTCAAACTCACTTGCTCTTTTCAACTGGTCTACATGTCGTTTCCATACTAAATCTTCTCCTTCCACCTTTACTAGATATACTCTGTCACTTAAAAGTTCTACAATTTTTCCTTTTCTCCATTTATGTCTACTTCTATAATCTCTTATATAAACTAAATCATTTTTTTCAAACATTAGGTTTCTATGTCCCTTAAAGTTCTTGATCAATCTGTCTCTATATCTTTCTCCATTTGGACTAGCTTTTAACAAATCTAAATTAGTTCTAATGTGTCTATTAAACGTTCTAGAACTGGGCGTTTCTCCTGTTGCCGTATGGACTGAATTTCGGTATGTAAATAAATACCTTTGCACTAGAGTATCTCTAGTCATTCCTGAGTTACTCTTATCCGTTAGACATTTAATAAAACCATTTTTAAATGACTTTACTGCATTTTCTGCTGCCCCGTTACTTTGTGGATGGTACGGTAGACTTGTCTTGTGTGTTATTCCATTTCGATTGCAGAATATTTTAAATTCTTCTGAAACAAATTGTGGACCGTTATCCGAAATTATAATTTCCGGTAACCCAAATCTTGAAAAGTATTCTCTTAATTTATCCAGTGTCTCACCAGTATTTGTACTCGACATTTCAAATATTTCAGTCCATTTGGTATATGCATCTGTAACTAACAAGTACATTTGTCCTTTTAATGATCCTAGAAAATCGATATGTATTCTTTCAAAGGGTTTCGTTGCTTCTGGCCACAATTTTAAAACACTCTTTTGTGGTTCTGGTCCCCCTATCATACAAATCTTACAGCTTCTACATACTCTTTCAATTTCTATATCTAAATCAGGCCACCAAAAGTATGACCTTGCAGTCGACTTCATTTTACTCATTCCTACATGTGTTGAATGAAGCTGCTCTAATAGCTGCTTCCTTAAGTTAAAAGGAATAATTATTCGAAAACCCCACATTATTATATCGTTATGGACATATAATTCTTTCTATTCGCATAGCTTTTAAGCTCTGATTCCCTTTCTGAATTTATCTTTTCTGGCCATCCGTTTTCAATAAAATATTTTAGTTATCCTAAAATTATGTCCTTCCTAGTCTCTGTTTTAACTTTTTCAAAATCTACTGGAATAGTGTTTAAAAAATTAAAATTTTCATACTCCACATCATCTTCACACGAAGAAGTATTGGCAGTCTAGACAGACCATCTGCTTCATTTAACGTACCTCTTGTGTATTTCAATTTATAATTAAATCCTGATAAATACAGAGCCCATCTTTGTATTCTGCCTGCTGCTACTTCCGGTAAACTTTTCTCTTCCCCAAAGAGTGTTAATAAATTTTTATGATCGGTCACTAATTCAAATTTTCGACCTACTAAAAATTGTGAAAATTTCTTAACACCCCAATAGACAGCTACAGCTTCTTTTTGTATCATTGAATAATTGAATTCAGCTTTAGTTAACCTTCGGCTAGCATAACCTATCGGACGCTCTGATTCATCCTCTAATCTATGTAACAGTACACATGCTATTCCTATCTTACTAGCATCACACACTAATTTAATAGGTAAATCAGGATTGAAATGCATTAATACTACCTCCGAGGTCAATTCCTTTTTTATACCTTCAAATGCCAACTCACAGCTACTATCCCATTTAAATTTCACACCCTTCTGTAATAACTTATACAAAGGACTCAAAATTTTGCTAATATTTTCTATAAATTTTGCATAATAATTTACCATTCCCAAAAATACCCTAACTTCTGTTATATTCTCAGGTCTCCTCATTTCTACTATTGCTTTTACTTTCTCTGCGTCTTTCTTTAAACCTTGCTTATCTATAATGTGTCCTAAGTATTTAACATTTTCTTTAAAAAATTCACATTTTCTTAAATTTAGTGTAAATCCTGCTGTTCTTAACCTTTCTAATACATCTGTAAGATTCTCTATATGACTCTTAAAATCTTTGCCTGTTACTAGAATATCATCCATGAAACTCCTTTTGCCCCTAACAATATTTTTTCAATAATATTTTGAAAAATTTGGCATGCTGGCTTAGTACCATAAGGCAATCTATTTACTTTATAAATTCCTTTATGAGTGCTCCAAGCTAACAACTCTTTACTACTTTCACTTAGCTCTAACTGATTGTAAGCACATGTTAAATCTAATTTTGTAAATTTCACTCCTCCTTGTAATGCGTGAAATAAATCCTCTACTCTAGGTAATGGGTGATTGCAGTCTTGTAAGTATTTGTTAACAGTCAACTTATAATTTGCACATAAACGTATCGAACCATCGCTTTTTATAACAGGAACCAAAGGTGTTCCCCAACTACTATTATCCACTTTCGTAATAATAACTTCCTTTTCTAAACGGTCTAACTCTTTATCTACTTTACCTTTAATCGCATAAGGCATAGGCATTGGTTTTCTAAAAATTCCTGAAACCGCCTCTTTTAACTTTAATTCAGCCTTTTCATATTTATACTTTCCTAACTCATTTTTAAAAACATCACTGTAGTCCCTAACTAATTTTTGAATACACCCATCTTTTCCTAACTCTAACTTATCTAAACTTACACTTACATTAAAAATCTCTAATAAATCTCTACCAAATAACGGCCTTTCAGTACCACCTTCTATTACTAACAATCTTACATTTTCTCTCTTATTATTACATTTCATTGGAACATTTATTTGTCCCAATGGCTGTATTAAATTACCTTCACACGTTCTTAAACAAACATCAGTCTTTTCTAAACAAATGTGTGAAAACATCTTTTTATAAGTAAAATCAGACAGAACAGATGCACCCGCACCCGTATCTAATTCCATTTTTAATGGTATACTACCTATTAGAACATCTACTTCTAATAACTTTTTTTTCGAACTAGTGCTCAACGAAAACATCTGCACTACCTCTGTTTCTACTACCTTTTCATTTTCTTTCTTATCTACCTCTACTAAATAGCAACTGTCCTTTTTACTTTTACAAACTTTGGCCAAATGCCCAACCTTTTTACAAATTTTACATGTAAAAGTTTTATACTTGCAATTACTAAACTTATGATTCGGCTTTCCACAAGCATAGCATGTTTTTATGTCTTCTTTCTTCTCCGCTTCTTTTATCTTGTTTATTTTCTTCCTTACGGTAAATTTATTCACTTCTGGAACCACATGCTGTAGCTTCCTTCTTCAATGCAATTTCTACGAGCTCTTGCAACGTCTTTGTCTCGTCTTCCTCGCAGAGGCGATCCAACACGGGACCTCTTCGCAGTCCTGTCAAGAATTTGACCTTTAACTTCTCCTCTAGTAGGTTCCCAAATTTGCATGGCATTGCCAGATTTTTAATAGTAACATGTCAGTCGCTGACCTTCTATTAAATTTAAACAAAACTCATGGTATTAATTTTCATAACAGACAGAAATCTAATATACATTTCAACTTAAACATAAATGGACTGAATCTTCCCAATGAATTCATTAAATTTCTAGGCGTCGTAATTGACAAAAATATCACATGGAAAATTCATTGCAAGAATCTTTGTTCCAAATTAAATTCACTTTTTTACCTTTTCAACTGTCTGAGACCTATTTTAACAACGGATCAACTGATTAATTTATATTATGCCCTAGTACAAAGTAGACTAAGTTATGGTATTTGTCTGTGGTGAGGAAGTAGTGGAATCAAAGATGTCTTTATATGCCAGAAAAAGATATTAAGATGTATTTTCAGATTAAGTCATATGGAATCTTGTAGATATACATTCAAGCACAACAATATTTTAACGCTAACTAACCTTCATATTTTTAATTTATGTTCCTACATTCATCAAAATAAAGCCAAATATACTTTAATTAATGTTGTGACATCAACATAATACGCGGAACAACTCCAGCATTCTTGCTCCCTCCTTCAGATTAAATATTAGTAAGAATAGTACTAATATCTTAGGTGTAAAGTTATATAATTTGTTTCCTAAAAATATTAAAGAATGTAACAGTCTTTGTCAATTTAAAAAATACTTAAAAAGTTTCTTGGTGGAACGCTCACCTTATTCAATGGATGAATTTTACTCTAGTCTAAGTTAGTCATAATCCCTCATTGGCATTACTACAATTGTTTTTTGACTCTACCTATGACCTGTTTTATCATGTCTAATTTTTAAGCTTTTGTTATTTAATACACTGACACTACCAATTGCATTGGTAGGAATAGCTTAATACTTCTGATGACGTCTACATACAACTTGTATCTTGTATCTATGACCTAAATAAATGATGATGATGATGATGATATTTTCGCTTGGCCCTTGCCTGGCTTCGTAAAATGCTATACGTTTGCGACATACAGATACTTGTGGTGAAAACTGTCTCTTCAAGATGTCACAAAGATTTTGATACGATTTTTCTTTAGATAACACAGGGTCACATATGTCTCTGAGTATTTTGTATACTTCAGGTCCAATAACCGTTAACAAAACCACCACTTTTCTATCATCTTCTATCGAATTAGCCACAAAATACTGCTCCAATCGTTCAATATATAATCCAAAATCATCACTTTGCACATATTCAGACACCTTTCCAATATTTGTGCTTCTTACAGATACATATTCGGACTCGCATTGATCTGCTGATTCCAAATATTGAAAGATATCGGTTAAATGTAAAAAAATATGTAATATTTAATTCAAAACAATGTTGTTAAATCAAAATTATAATTGCACAAAATGCAAAAATAAAATAATAAACGCTCAAAAATTTTTCTTTTTTGGATTTAAATATAGATTTTCTCAAAAATTTTATTATGCAAGATGAAAAACGGCAATTTTGACTGATAGCTGACCTATCTTATCTTACCTACTAAAAAATCAACAAAAAATAAGTTCTCATTAAAAAATGATCACGGTTTCATAACTTTTACATGAATCGCCCTGTAAATTTAAGTTTAATGTCAAAAAGTGTATAATTTAAAACAAAAGTTGACCTGTTTTTGGATTTTTGTTAAAACTCATTAGTTCATTTTTTTATCGAATTTATTCCTTTACTGTATACACGGTGGTAATAAAATCCCGCATCAAGCTCATAATTTGTTTATTAAATGTTTTTCTTTTGTGCAAACTCCTGAAACTGGTAAATTTTTAATTTTAAAAAGACACATTTTAGTGCAAAAATCTTTTCATGATTGACATTTGTTTTTCAAATGTGATGTTATTATTAATTAAAAAAAAAATAGACATTATTGTTCCAAAAATATAATTTTATTTTAATTTATTATAATGATAATCTTGAAATTGTAAACAAAAACAAGTAAAAATTAAGGAAAATATTAAAGCTGTTCCCCATGATTCAACTGTTCTGATTTTAAATGCAATTTACCATAAATTATTCACAAAATTCCAGACGATGGATCATGTCTATTTTTTTTTTCGAAAAATATTGTGTAAAGTACTACATATTTGTTTATATCCCCATTTAACTGACAAGAAGGTCGATCAATATCTGCATAGAAAAGGTAGGATTGCCATATAAAAAATTAAAGCTGACAGCGGAAAAATAAATGTCGGTCGAGAAAAGATTTTTGTACTAAAATGTATCTTTTTAAAGTTAAAAATTTACCTGTTTCAGAATTTTGCAAAATAACAATAAATAAACAAATTATGAGCTTGGTGCGGGACTTTATCACCACTCTGTACATGACACCACTCTGTACATGGTAAGCATGACAAACTGGAAACTATTTTTTCCTAGACACTATCCAGATATAAATGACATTATACAATGCTCGCCAAAAAGTCGGCATAAAATGGGAAAAAATTTTATCTCTGATTTTTTGAAAAACTTTTTACGGCAATAATTTGTACTTGTCTGAAAACCTATTTATACCGAGTCATTTTTACTTAGTTAGAAAATACCGTTTTTCGAAATTGCCAAATCCTAAAATTGTTAATTGAAATTTATCTCCGCCCACAATAATTTTATATCCGTAGATACGTATTTCGGCAGCTAAGCTGCAATCTTCAATACAATTTAAAAAACACTACATGAAATATAACAGCTACCTACCTACCTGATCATACTATCTATACTACTAATACTATCTAAAAATTAACAAAATTAACACTGTGGTTTAAGAAATAATTGAAAATTATCTCCGCCCACAATAACAACAGTCAAAACCTACCAAAAAAGCAAATCAAATAAAACGGAAATGAGTATTGGTCTAATATCCGAAAAAGGTTCTTATTCTCCCGAATAAAGAACTTTTGTAAGCATTTAATTCCCTGTTATTTGATACCGCTTGAATTTATCCCTGAAAAGAAATTATATACCTATATATGTATATGTATACACCTACATATACCGTCTGTCTTATGAAAAACGCACGACACTATAACTCCGTTATTAATGATCCGATTTCAATAATTCAAAAAGCACATGAGACTAGTTTAAAAATACTACAAAAGGATAGCATTTTAGATTTTTTTTAAATATGACATTTTTGTCAGACGATAGTGAACTTTTTTTTTCAAATGGCGGCAAATATTCTTTTTTACTTAGTTTGATAGAGATTTATTTTCTGAATTCAATTATTTAAAAGTCGATTTCGAAATATCAAATTTGGGGGGGGGATAATCGAAAAACTTTCGGAAAAGTAAAACTCACCGTGCGGCAGAGCTGGGGTACTGATTACCAAATTTTACTGCAAGTAAAGTACTGAATACTTTTAGTAGTTGAAGTACTTTACTCCCAGTACTTTTGATTTTGCGTTACTGGTACTTGAATGTTAAGTACCACACACAAAAAGTACTGGTACTGGGTACTGATTGATACATTATTTGTAATAAGTAATACTGTGTACTTGGAAATGTACTTAAAGTACTACCACATAGTGTAGAAATTATCTCCAGTACTTCTAGTTACTCTCAGTATAGTGAAATATTTCTAGTACTCTACTAACTGCAAGTTCGCAGAAATACTGGAAGTAAGAATAAATTAATATCGAAGTTTGTTTGTATTTGTTTACGAGTTTAGTTATATTGCAAAAGAAACAAAACAAAATAATAATTTATAATAAATCCATTAATTAAGACAATACATACTGCCATAGTTTAAAGTATTGATTTAAAAATTGTCATAATAAAAATACGTACGAAACGATGGACCTTCACTCCGATACCAATAATTTTATGATTTAAACTAGTTTTTTTTCATATGTGATTGTAACCATTAATAAATAAGCAAACAACGATTTAAATATTGTAATTATGACTCTAATAATTATTAACAAAAATTGTATTAATAAAACTGCTAGTTGGGAGTACCATAAAATATTGTAAGTACATTAAAGCAATGCAAGTAGTATAAAGTACTGAAACTACTGTAAAGAGTGGATACTTTGATACTGGTACTGGAATTTCTCTGTTTTCAGTAAAATACTTAATACTTTAAGTACTTCAGCCAAGTACTGGTACTGATACTTGATTTCAAACGAGAAATTGTGGAAACTGAGTACTGGGTACTGCCAGTACTTTGTTGCGGTACTTGCAACAGCTCTGCCGTGCGGGTACTCAAATTAAAGGTCTCAAAGAGGAAAGTTCTTGAATTTTCTTGAACACTAAGAAAGACATCTAACTCTAACGAAATTGACGTTGCTGTTTCTTGGGTTTCTTAAAAGCTTCGTGATTTCTTAAATTTTTTTCAAGTCTTCTAAATTTCTGACGGTTAGGAACTTCTCTATTAGGAGAGCGAGCTGCATAAAGGCGCTCAGCTTAACCGGAATTTTTGTGGCACTCGAAAAACACTTGCACCATATCGGTTAATTGATTGTTATCCATAATGAAATAATAATGGTATAATAAAATAATAACAAGACGGTAACAAATAATACAAACAAGAATAAATGAAAACAAGTTGATAGGTAAATACTTAAATCGTAAAAGATAGTTACTGTTTTGTGCAATTTGGTAGGAATCCAAAGCATACTTGAAATTTTTATTAAAAAAACAATTTCCATTTCTGAAAAACATTCTACAAAAAATATCAAGTTGAAATAAATCGTTGAATTCCGAAAATAAATCTCTATCAAACTAAGTAAAAAAAAATATCTGTCTCGATTTGAAAAAAAAAGTTGGCTATCGCTTGACAAAAACGTCATATTTAAAAAAATCTAAAATGCTATCCTTTTGTAGTATTTTTAAACTAGTCTTATGTGCTTTTTGAATTATTGAAATCGGATCATTAATAACAGAGTTATAATGTCGTGCGTTTTTCATAAGACAGACGGTATACCACGTGTCCACCGAGTGTGGTTTTCTTTTGTGACGTTTAAACCATTTAATATAGAAAAAAATTTCAAACGCTATCATCCTCTAATAAAAATACTCTATACGTTAAATTTATTTGTACTTACACAGGGTGTTCATTTTACAAGTGTCAGCAAGTATCTTTAATATTTCAAATGGAATGCCCTATATATTATTACGAATTTTGATAGATCTATCAATTTGGAAAATATTTTATTAACATATTTCTATACCTAAACCTACTATTTACCGAGATAAATGCCATCAACGAAGAAACATCTTAAATGCAGGCCCTTATTAAATTGCTTCTAACACGCTTAATTGAAGAGTCTTCATTATCAGTTATTAACGTGTAATTACACATGCTTTTAGCTAAGTAACACTATACTAAACAAACCTGAAAACTACGCAGTTTGTTGTTGGCTGGCAGTTCTTTCTGCTGAATTTAGAAGTGAAATATTTCAAGTTTTTCTTATGGAACATCCCATAAGTAAAATCATCAACCGATGTAGAATTAAATTTGCTATCTTTTTCCCAAACAAAGTCTATACCTAAAACCTACGGTTTGTGAGATAATTCTGGCTTTCTTTTTGTTTCATGATTTATGTCATTTTTAGGGTCCTATGAATGTCAACAAAATTGCCTTTTAGCTTTTAAAATTTATATTCGACGATTTCCTGATAGAAGACAGCCAAATGCAAAGACTTTTTGTAAATTAAAGGAAAGATTTGAAAGAACAGGCAGTGTTGCAAATGTTATTTCTAAAAATTAGTAAAGGAGACTGTGGTTTAAGGAATAATTGAAATTAACCTCCGCCCACAATAATTTTATATCCGTAGAGACGTATTTCGGCAGCTAAGCTGCCATCTTCAGTACAATTTAAAAAAACACTACATGAAATCTAACAGCTACCTACCTAGCTACCTACCTACCTGATCATACTATCTATACTACTAATACTATCTAAAGAACCCAAAATTAACACTAAAAAAGCGACTGTGGTTTAAGAAATAATTTCCGCCCACAATAATAACAGTCGAAACCTACCAAAAAAGCAAATCAAATAAAACGGAAACGAGTATTGGTCTAATATCCGAAAAAGGTTCTTATTCTCCCGAATAAAGAATTTTGTAAGCATTTAATTCCCTGTTATTTGATACCGCTTGAATTTATCCCTGAAAAGAAATTATATACCTATATATGTATATGTATACAATACACCTATATATATATACAATGTGTTTCATTTCTTATCTACACACCCCTGTAGTTTTTATATTTATTAACGGATCGATTTTAAATTTTCGCCAGATGAACATCCTCTTAAAACACACATTTTTCAAATTTGAAACCTTTTGTATTGTAAGCCATGACCTACTGCGATTTAATAGAAAGTCGAAAAAATTAAGAAAACATAGTAGGCCTTGTTTGATCAAAAAAAGTTATTAGAAAAAGTTGTTTAGAATTACGAAATAACCCCAATTACCAAATTTGGTTGAAAAATTTTAATTTTTAATTATTAAAAAAATAAAATTTCAATTTAATCTACAGTTTTACAAAACGCTAAAACTAACTGACTAAATTTACAGTTGGTTCTTGTCCGATGAAATTTGCATCACAAAATCTTTTAAGCGGACACTAAATCGCGCACTATACACTTAACGTTTCGCGGTCGTTTGACAGCTTCGTCAGAAGTGTCCGCTTAAAAGATTTTGTGATATAACTGACTAAAGTTTTACAAAATGCTAAAACTAACTTACTGAAACACGCAGAATGAAAAAAAAAACTTAATCTAATGTTCTACCAGGCCCCCATCACGCAGTATGCACTTTTCAATACGTTTTCTATTATTCTTTACAACTTTGTTTAGTTCCTGGGGTATTATTTCAAGACAAGCTTGACGAATCCTGTTGCGTAGGTTTTCTGCATTATTATTTTGATTTTTGTAGACTTTCTGTTTAAGTATTCCCCATAAATAAAAATCCAGAGATGTTAAGTCAGGAGATCTGGGACACCAAAACATGAAAGGACTGTTTCTGCCTATCCATCGTAAAGGAAAATTTTCATTTAACCATTCTCTAACTATTCTAGCATTATGAATTGATGCTCCGTCCAACTGTAGGTATAAATCACGCCGTAATTCTAAGGGTAATTCATCAAGTGCGTCTTGGAACTCATGAGTTAAAAAATGTAAAAATGTTTGTGCCGTCAAATTATGATTAAAGAAAAATACGGTTGTTTATGAGACCACACCAAACATTTACTTTCTGAGAGTACTGTCTTCTACAATTTATAACAAAGTTCGGATTATCCGAAGACCACCATCTGCAATTTTGCGATAAAACAACGCCGTTGGTAGTAAAGGTTGCTTCGTCTGTAAAAATGATCTTTTTTAAAAAATTTCTATCGTTTAAAAAATTTCCTTGGGCCCATAAGCAATATTCTAATCTTCGATTTTCATCACCTTCTTCAAGAGTATGCAAACATTTTGGTTTATAAGCTTTTAATTTATGTCGCTTAAGACAGCGCCACACTTTGCTGTATGAGACGTTCAGATGTAAAGATATTTTTCTGACGCTAAGTCTGGGATTGGCATGTACTACGTTTAATACTAAATCATCGAACCTTGGATCAATTCGATTGTTCTGAGGATGCCTTGGTCTAGGATTAATGACGTTTCCAGTAGCGTTAAAGACGTTGATATTCGCAACAGTCTTAAATGTAATATTTCGATCAGGATGTCTTGCATTAAACACACGAGCAGCTTCTCTATACGAACAAACATTTTCACCAACTAGTCTAACTATTTCTACTTTTTCCGCAACAGTTACATGTGTTTCATCCATTTTTAAATAATAAAGAGTTCAACAAATTATTACATTTTACACTATTACTAATTAAATGCAGTTGTCAGTTTACTACTTAGTAAACAAAAATTGTTTCTCAAGGCACCCTTTAATAACCCGTTAATAGACAAATTTTGCTTTCCATTGCACACTTACAAGAAAAAATATGCTACCTACTACAAATCCATTAATTAATTTATTTTAAAAGAATTAAAATTAAAAGCAACCAAATTTAGTAATTGAAGCGTTTCTTACAAAAGCAGCCTTTGTCAAAAGTTGAGAAAAACATCACGGAGGTAGTGCCGATCTCATTACATCGTTTTTTTTTTCAATATCCCAGAATTTTTTTTTTCTGACATTGGCTGTTTTTGTAAAAAACGCTTCAATTGATAACCTCGAACACAAACATTTTTACATTTTTTAACTCATGAGATGCACTTGGTGAATTACTCTTAGAATTACGGCGTGATTTATACCTACAGTTGAAGGGAGCATAAATTCATAATGCTAGAATAGTTCGCGAATGGTTAAATGAAAATTTTTAAACAGAAAGAGTACAAAAATCAAAATAATACGCAACAGGGTTCGTCAAGCTTGTCTTGAACATCACAGGAACTAAACAATGTTGTAAAGAATAATAGGAAACGTATCGAAAAATGCATACTGCACGATGGGGGCCTGGTAAAATATTAGATTAAGCTGTTTTTTTCATTCTGTGTGTTTTAGTCAGTTAGTTTTAGCGTTTTGTAAAACTGTAGATTAAATTGAAATTCTATTTTTTTAATAATTAAAAATTAAAATTTTTCAACCAAATTTGGTAATTGGGGTTTTTTCGTAATTCTAAACAACTTTTTCTAATAACTTCTTTTGATCAAACAAGGCCTACTATGTTTTCTTAATTTTTTCGACTTTCTATTAAATCGCAGTAGGTCATGGCTTGCAATACAAAAGGTTTCAAATTTGTAAAATGTGTGTTTTAAGAGTGTGTTCGTCTGGCGAAAATTTGAAATCGATCCGTTAATAAATATAAAAACTACAGGGGTGTGTAGATGAGAAATGAAACACATAGTATACATCTGTATATTCGTATATACAGGCTGAGTCCTACGCGAATAGCGTCGGTGTTTATTGTCGTATTTGGATGATCAAAAAATCAAATGAAATGGCAGAAAAAACTCTACAATATACCATACCTTGCGTCTTTAATGCATTTAAAACAGCTGCATGACAGCTGTCAACTTTTGTTTTTTAAATGCAATGGTATAATTACTGTAATAACAGAAAAAAAATAAAAAGAAATTAATAAATTATTAATATGAAATGACGTAATAAACAGTTGCTGAACAATAAATGATATCTGTTTTACGGTAAATAGTGTAGTGTCTATAAGTACTTCCTCATAGGCAAACAAATGACGATAACTTTCAACATTTTGTTTTTGTCTTTGCTGACAATAAACAAAAATTTAACACCAGAACTGTGGTTGATGTTTGAGGTAATTCTTCCAATTCGAGAGCAATATCCTCAGCAACAGTGTCATTAGTTGCAGTATTCGATCGTCCGCTTTTACTTAAATTTCTAACACTTCCTGTTAGAATATATCTTCTCACAGTCTTGCTTACAACACTTCGAAATATAGGGTTGCGATCCGGATGCAAGTTATTAAACAGATTGCAAGCTTCGTACTGTGTTCTTATGCGGTCACCAAAACCAATCATCATCAGTATTTGTATTCGCTCTTTTTCTGTTAATTGAGCCATATTGAGTTAATTAACATTGACTCTGTCAATATTATTCAATTTTAGTTTCTATTTTCCAGTTTTGTTTCATGACTCACACGATAAAAAAATACCTGCAGAAAAAATTTTAAAATTGCCTATTGTGGTAGTTTAACATCGCAGTAATTAATTTTTTATATCATTAAATTCCTGAGAGAGAGCTCTTTCGAAACCTTAAAAAATATACAGGTGTTCCATTTAAAAAACAAAAGCTGATATCATTTCCGGTCAAACCGGAAGTCTCAGTCGAACGAGTATTTGCTAATCAGATCCGCCAGGAAGTCTTGTATATTAACGCAAATTTTCACAAAAAGTACGGACAATATTAGCATGGTTCCAGACTTTTGCCCATCCCTGTATATACAGGGTGTCCCAACAGTGTGTTCTCGGGCCATATCTCCATAACTATTGAAGATACAAACAAATTTTCAACACAATTTCTTTTTTAATTTAAGAGATCTACAACACAAAATTATTTTCATCTATACAGAGTGAATCAAAACAGTGGTGCCGGACACAACTTTCTTATTTCAAATGGCATGCCCTATATATGAAATCAAATTTGAATTGCCCATAAAATTCTACACATTTTCTGTATACCATTGCCTATACCTGTACCTAACCGTTCTTGAGATATTTAACATTTTGTCTAAAAACCGCCATTTGCAGCCACTATTTTATTTATTGATATTTCATTTAATTTTAACTGTAAGAAAAAGATTTCTGGTACAGATGTAGTTGATACATAAGCTTATCATAAGCCATTATTAAATATACTTTTATCGCTACAGGGTGGTCATGGTAATAAACGAAATCTCAGAAATTTCAAAATGACAGAACTCAATTTTCTTAAATAGCATGTCCTATATTTTTCTTTCCTAAATTCTTCGTTTAATAAAGTACTTTCATTTTTGTTAAGTATGTCTTATACCTATCTAAGGTATTTTCAGAGATTTTTAGATATATTTGAATTATTTCTTTTAAAACGAGTTATTGTCTAAGGTGGCCGTGGAAAACGGCAAACAAATGAACCTGTTGACTTTAATAATTAATTTTCAAGCGACAATAATGTACAGGATTAGTTAGTTCTAGTACGTGACTCCTTTAAACAGTTATACATTTTTTTTGTACTTACGTCATACATGCCCCAAGCTCTCTATGAGCTTATCAGGAATGCGTTAAGCTGGTTATTGTAATATTGCCCGCTGCGGCTACGACCGACCTACTAGATGTTTTCCATCGGCACTCGTCTTACAAACCGGGAAAACGCAGAAAACCTAGTTCGAAGGGGCCGAAATGAATCCTGAACACAATCCGACACATAAGTGTTCCATTTGTCACATAGGACCCATATGTACCAGGAGGGTATTCGAACACACACCTATAATTGTCCGACCAAGCGTCAAGCCCGTTGCCAGCGGATCCGACCAACTTTCGCTATGCAACCATTTAGTAAAGAAATAATTCAATAAATCTAATAATTCATGTCTTAACAAGTACCCAACAGTCTAACACTTTGAAAAATAATTATTAATGTCAACCGGTTCATTGTTTGCCGGTTTTCCACAGCCACCTTAGACAAGTGTTCGTTTTAAAAGATATAATTCAAATAGATCTGAAAATCTCAAAAAATATCGCAGATAGGTATAAGACATACTTAAGAAAAATGAAAGTACTTTATTAAACGAAGAATTTAGGATAGAAAAATATAGGGCATGCTATTTAAGAAAATTGTGTTTTGCCATTTTGAAATTTCTGAGATTTAGTTTATTACCATGACCACCCTGTAGCGATAAAAGTACATTTAATAACGGCTTATGATATGCTTATGTATAAACTACATCTGTATCAAAAATCTTTTTCTTACAGTTAAAATTAAATGAAATATCAATAAATAAAATAGTGGCTGCAAATGGCAGTTTTTAGACAAAATGTTAAATATCTCAAGAACAGTTAGATTTAGGTGTAGGCAATGATATACAGAAAATGTTTAGAATTTTATGGGCAATCCAAATTTGGTTTCATATATAGTGCATGCTATTTGAAATAAAAAAGTTGTGTCCGGCATTACTGTTTTGATTCACTCTGTATAGATGAAAATAATTTTGTGTTGTAGATCTCTTAAATTAAAAAAGAAATTGTATTGAAAATTTTTTTCTATCTTCAATACTTATGGAGATATGGCCCGAGAACACACTGTTGGGACACCCTGTATATACGTATATTTGGGAGAATAAGAACCTTTTTCGGATATTAGACCAATACTCATTTCCGTTTTATTTGATTTGCTTTTTTGGTAGATTTTGACTGTTATTATTGTGGGCGGAGATAATTTTCAATTATTTCTTAAACCACAGTGTTAATTTTGTTAAGATAGTATTAGTAGTATCATTGCTTATATATGTCTAGTTAGTCAACCGACGGAAATTGATTTTAGTTCTGGACCAAGATTGATAGGGGGCGATGGACCTAGAAGTGTAGCACTCCCTCGGACGTTAGAAGGTTTGAATCTCCACTCAACTGTTTCCAGTGGTTTCCAGTAAATGCCGCCTTGATTTATTTGCGCTGAGTTATTGTGTATATTTCATCTGTGATTTTCATCGAGGTTCGCTGTAATTGTGTATTGTAATACCGTATGATTTTTAAAATTTTAGATAAAGGGAGGTCGTGAAGAGGAAAACATACAGCTTAAATTAACTCAGACGTACGTTTTGGTTAACATCACTGCGAAAATATGGTTCAATGATGAATGCCTTTTAAAGTTTTGTAAATATTGTTTTGAATAAATTGTTGTATTTGCTAATTTTACGCCATACGTTTTGCTTTCACGGCTTCCCTTTATCTAAAATTTTAAAAATCATACGGTACCTAGTTACAATTTCTTCAAATTTCTCGACGAATTTTTTAAGATGTCGGGGAACAAATATAGTTATTTTATGTGCGAAAAGAGCCTGAGAAAAAACCCTGGCTTAGAAAATTTATCTTTCCCATTCATGACAATGTACGATGTAAAAAATGGATTATAAATTCAGGTTAACGAACATTGCTGCTAAGAAGGGAAAGTTCCCAATCCGAAAATTAAAAAAAAATTGAAACTGTGGGTTATTAATTCACCCTACGGTGAACACAGAACAATTTTTTTTACCTGCCTAAAAAAGCTTTAATATTTTACTTTAAACTTTTTATTCAGTGACCGCAAAAGGTTCGCACCATATGAGAAAAATTTTTATTAGGTATTGATTTTCCTAAAAACTTGTGCTAATAGTTTGTGCATATTCGATAACCAAATATAAGCAAGACAAATACGGTGAGCAGTTCAGTATGGCTAAAAATGGTACCTATTTAAAATACGAAAATTAAAAAAATGTTATAATTTGTAATTTTCTTGAAATATTATGCCTCAGAAAATATTGTGTGAGTACCAAGACACGTATTTTGTAATAACTTATCGGATCCTATTAAAATTTTGTGTCCAGCAACTCTAAATTATAACATTTTGTTACAGTCCGATTTTTCGTTAGCGTTTTCGACGTTGAATTTATAATAATTAACTAAATGTTAATTTGAAAGGCGGATTTGGTCGCGTATTTCGTATGTTAGGTTGGTAATTTAGTCGTTAGATGTCGTGGGCATGCTGCCGATTAAGATCTAGATCGTTGGCGATAGATTCTTCTAGAACCTTAAGGTGGAAGTGACGTTTTTTGAAATACACGTTTCTTATTGGTGGATGCGGCGTACAAGAAGGAAGGGTATGATTCGGCCATGTTTGCTTGGTCACTCACTATTGAATAAATTGCGGGTACGATTAGTCGTGTTTTTGCGAACTTGGTGCTTTTGTGCTTTGTTGGAAATTGAAGGGTGGTTTTGAGGCAATTCCACCGTGTCGACGGCCAATGCCGGAATTTCCCCGCATTTCAACGTGAAAAGTATATTCTGAATACTTTTGTCGAAACCTAATACTAGGTAAGTCGCACCCTCTTCGATCCGCCATTACGAATCTAATGCGTGCTATTTCTCGTTACTTCTAGGTTTTCTTGTTTTGGTTCCTTTTTCGTGCTAGTGCTAGGGATGTGCGATACTGCGAAATGTACCGGTACAGCATATCGTATCGTCTCGATTCAGAGAAAACCGGTCCGGTATAAAATCGAAGGCTTATGTACCGGTATCTAAAGTACCGGTACACTTCCGATCCGGATTAATATTAATATTAATGTTGTGAACGCCTGAACGCCTGCTATAATGGCGACAGGCGGATGAAACTTCAATTCGGGAAATTACCTATGTTCGTGAAGCAAAAGTAGAAATTCTCCTCATGCAGAATTCCATATAATACGGCTTCGGTATCGTTTTTGCCATTGGCCGTGTTTTAAAATTACTCGAACAGCCGTTCGAGCATTTAACATGCGATTTCTTACCTTAATCAAGTGCTCAATGAGGTAGGAAATTGCATATTAATCAAACGCTCTAGCGCTTGTTCGAGTAATTTTAAAACACGGCCCTTGTTCGCAAGAATACGCTGTTAAATATAGGAATAGTCGATCCGCGATAATCGATACGGTATTCGGGTAAATCTGTAGCGAATCGAATCGTATCGTTTAGTGTAAAACCGGTACAAAATATCGAGTATCGGAAGCAAAAGTACCGGTATACGGAAATATCGTATCGTACCGCACATCCCTAGCTAGTGCTGCTTGATTTAATTCATTATCGAAACCGCCATCCTCAGCGTATAGTTTGGGATTCCCTAGCCTAACGCGTGAATCTCCGACTGCAGCATTGTGCTTCGCAGATAAAGCCGTGTGACGTCAGACCTCGGCATGCGACGCGGAAAGCAGTTTTGAGGAACCTGTAACCAACCATAGGAATATTGGTGGAGCTTCCGACTTTCATTTAGACGTTAGCCTCTGTTTTGAAGTCGACTCCTAGTTAACGACTGCGACACTCCGGACAACAAAGGTCACGATTTTTTATTGTATTTTACATTTTGCGCGGCGTGAGCTGAAAAGTTGTTTCCGTATCACTCCGCGTAAAGCTATTCAATTATCGTTCAGTATTTCGTTTATCGTTCGACAACTTTATTTGTATATTTAGAATTCATTTTTGGTCATAGGTATATTGTTAATGAAAATTACAGCAAAGGCTTATGTGCCACTTTAGACAAATAGGTATTAACGTAATGAAAACGTACATATTTGCATTCAGCTGTACGAACAGGTTTGTTCCTACTTGCAATATTTGCAAGTTTATTCTGTTAAATTTAGCTAGTTTATACCTCATTTATTTGCTGTGTTTGAACATAGAGCAAGCAATAAAGTTACATGTTTAAATTCGATGACGATGTTTGGTCAAACTGTGTGTGTGTGTGTGTCAATGATCCCTGCAACTACCGCATGAGAGACGTCACAATTAGCTGTGCCGAAGTTGATGGAAACGACTGCTTCGTCAGACGACACCTAGGTAATCTCTCCGTTTCCTGGCGCCTTATAAATACTGAGACGACCCCTTTAGTGTTGGAGAACCTCGACCCTCCTCCATTGAGTTAGCCGTGGGTAACCAGGTGTTATACACCGTTCAGCTGCGCCTTTCGCACGGTAAGCGTAGTGTTTCGCCTTAACCTTCCCGTTCAAAGTAGATTACCTCCATAGAGGCCGTGGAAGGGTAGCAATTTTTTTAAATTTTCGTGTTTTAAATGGATACCATTTTAGCCACACTAAGAATTGCTCACCAGATCTGTCCTGCTTATATTTGGTTATTGAACATGCATAAATTATTGGCGCAAAAAGTTTTTTTTTTTAATCAATAATAACAATTTTCCCATATACCGGCTGCTGCATTGATGAACGCACCATAGGAAGTCCCATGTTAATTTATATGTGTTCAAATTTTAGCTTCTCTAATTATTTACAGCAAAATTCCATATAGATTTATTAAAGTACTCTTCAAGATGAATCTGTCTGTTCAGTTTGAGAATTTTTCATTTGCTCAGTTTTCATAGTAAGAAAGTTAGAAAGCAGATATTATGGTACTGTTACAAGCTAAGTTGAAGGTATCTACAGCAGTTATAAAATTTACTATTCCTTAAACAGGGATCCAGTAAAACTATTTCCATTTCGACAGCAATTGAAGAGTAACAACTTTTTTTTAATGGAACGGTATTATTGTTATGTAATTTAATTTTAATTTATGTAATTTCCAACAAAAAAGCACATATGAACATATGTCAAAAATGGCATAGTTTTAATGTTAGAGTATTGCCATAGACCATAGAATAACATAGAGTGTTCCAGAATGCTGGAATGGTGAATTCTAAATAGCGCACACGGCAGCAGTAGAATTATAAAAATTGCATGAACATGACTTGCAAATGAAGATTAACATTATTTTGTACGCCAACATTAAGTAAATAAAAAAAACTAGTGATATTAAATGAAGTACACGAAAACTTTAAATCTCCGTTAGTTGGAAAGTACAAAAACTTTAAATCTCCGTTAGTTGGAAAGTACAAAAATTCAGTTACGAGGTTTTGCCAAAACATGATCAAATAGTAACCGTATTATGTGTGGTAACAGAGCGGTTATCTAAGTAGTGTCATCAATTGTAACGAATCGAAAATGAACAGTCAATATTATTATAATGAGCAATAAAAGGGATACTTAATACAAATGTCTCCAGTTAACAATAAATTTAATAACTGATTGCATTTCTGATAATAGAAAAATATTTTGGAAGTACTATTGCGAGATAAATATTTGGTACGGCAGATTTTCCACACGAACATTGGTAGAATCAATGATCCTAAGGCTTGCTGATGTGTTGGAATGGAATGGTGGCTCCATTCTGCATTGTAATAAAAACTACATCAGAATGCAAGAGATGCAATGCAAGAAACTGATTAAAACAGGCTTTACACGATGCAATTTATATTGCAGCAAGACGCTAAAGATTAAACGATAAAGATTTATCGTGCGCATACGCACTGGCAAACGTGTGTGAATAATAATTGTTAATTAACTCAAATATAAGGCACCATAAATATTTACATTTAAAGTTGGTTCTTGTCCGATGAAAATTGTATCACAAAATCTTTTAATCGGACACTAAATAGCGCACAAACACTTAACGTTTCGCCGTCGTTAGACAGCTTCGACGGCGAAACGTTAAGTGTTTGTGCGCTACTTATTGTCCGGTTAAAAGATTTTGTTTTATAAAAATTTACGTTCCGAAATTGGTACCTTTCATTGTAACTACTCAGAAATTGCTTAAACATAAAGCCGCGAGCAAATGTAATTATTGTGTGCAATGTTCATTGCATTGCGTCCGTGTAAAGCACGCTTTCTTTGTGCACATCCGTGCAATAGAAATTGCATCTTGCTGCAATACAAATTGCATCGTGTAAAACAGTCTTAATACTTTGCCTGAGTTGTGGTACGAATCTTAGGTGGATCCACTCCTTCTTAATCTTTTTCCTTAGTTATGGTAATATGTGATAATATGGTCATACTTTAATTAAGATCTTACAATCACACGATTAATACAAGATATACTGGATGTTTAAGAAACATTTTCGCATATTTTACGTTTTTTGATAACATATTTTTTAATTGCGTCATTTTCAACCATGATCATACAATAATTAAAGCAGGTTCTTCTCCGATGAAAAATGTATCACAAAATCTTTAAAACGGACACTAAATAAAATTAAAATAAATATTAAATCTTTTGCTGCCACACAGCAAAAGTCTTAGTATCTAAAATTGACGCCAAAAAAGTGTCCACTTTTCTTGGCGGCGACTGTACAACACAACAAAAACAAACGAAAATTTAAAAAATTTGTTGGTGGGCACTGGGACCGTTTGGATTCTATTTTAAATGAAACGCTCTATGCTCGATATTTTGTCGGAAAATTCATTTTTTTGCTTAATTTTTTGCTTACATTTCATGTAAATGGATTTAAAAATAAAAATTCTGGTTTTCACATAACGAGGGACTCTCGATATATTTATAGACACTCTTAAAAATAGATTGTGACGTAGAAATAAGAAAATTTAACTAAAATTGTTCGCAAGAATACGCTGTTAAATATAGGAATAGTCGATCCGCGATAATCGATACGGTATTCGGGTAAATCTGTAGCGAATCGAATCGTATCGTTTAGTGTAAAACCAGTACAAAATATCGAGTATCGGAAGCAAAAGTACCGGTATACGGAAATATCGTATCGTACCGCACATCCCTAATGTAGACTGTGGTATCAACGTTACAGGAAAACTTTGAAATCATTAGCTCGACATGAAATTTATTCCGTGGTCAACCGAAATCCGAAAGTCTAGCAACATTGCACGCTTTTAAAGTGCAGAAATGACGAAATTGCGCGCATGCGCATTCAAAGAGGCCTAAACTGCAGGATTACCCAAAATCGAATTTAGGTAATCCTTTTCCAGCCATTTCGCTTTGTTAAGTAATAATTAATAAAATTTTGAAATTAAAAATCATTTTATTGATTTAATTAACTTTTGTATTGTTCCCATTTGCAACAGAGAAGAATTCGCTAAAATTGAAAGTAGCAAACACTGACGAAACTGACACTTTATCTGAATTTCAAACTAAGCCAAGTTCACAGCGAGACATTTTGAGTGTACGCTTTTTTAACTTCCGCATCTGTACATGTTGTGTTGATACAAAGACATTCGGTGTGTTAATGTTAATATATTTTTTCAAGATGTCAAGCATAGCTTACTGCTTTGGATCTGAATGAGTCTGCAGAAGAATTTGCCAGTAGGAGGAAATTATGTGCAAGACATTTCAATCCTGCGTCATTTCGAAACAATACTTTTCAGAGCTTAAACTGGAATGCTATCCCTACACTTTCGGTTCAGGATAATGTTACAGTAAGTTTACCATCTCTTGAACAGCCTGTCCTCCAATAAACTGTATATCCATCCACGTCCTATAATCCTTCAACACAAATACCTTCCATATATCCCTCCGTTGACATTATGAATGCCCCATCAACCTCTTCACTAAGTTCGACACAAATATCGATAGATCCTTGCACTGAGATTACAAATGCCCCGTCAACCTTTTCACAGAGTCCTTCTGTTATGACTGTTGCGAAACCAAAAAGTTTGCGATTATTATCTTCAGAGCAGCGTAAGAAGTTTTCTACGGTGCCACTATCACCAAAGAAAACCATACTCTACAATGCTCTGCAGATAAAACACCGACATCTGAAAAAATTAAAATCTGCATGCAAGGCTAATAAACATTACATTAGAGAATTATGTAACATGGATACAAGTCCCCTAGTGCATGTTTTTAAAGGCTATATGAAACCAACTGCATCAGTATTTTTATTGAGTCAGATTCGGCAACTTAATCGTAAACCCAAGGGTCGCAGATGGTCACTGATTCTAATTAGTATAAATAATTTTCTATTAAAAATCTAAATTAATTAAACTTTCCTACTTTTTTGTTGCATAATTGAATTTCAAAATATGTTATACCGGGTGATTTTAAAATTTTTTTATCAACTCTTGCCATGGAATTTGAACGACATGTCGTAGCTTTACTGTAAAACAGCATAAAGGAGTGCAATGACGTACTTTTCACTTAAGTTAAGACATGCCATCCAGATCTCATGGCAAGAGTTGATAAAAAATTTTAAAAATCACTCGGTACTATACAGGCTGTTTCAAATTCGACCCTCACCATTGGGATCTCGCTTATTTGAAGAGATAGACGGTAGGTTTAAATTTGGAAAAGTTGCAAAATTTTATGAGCATTAATAATCAGCAGAGAAATAACTTCTATGTTAATTCTTATTCGAAATAATTGTAAAAAATCAAAAATTGTCATTTTCTTATTTTTCCTCTATCTTCTTTATTTGAAGAGGTATCAAAAAAATAAAAGTACTTTCTTAAGACACTTTTGAATTCTCTACACACTGATGAATACCATTTTGCTATAACACGTTTCGTCAAATTGATATCATCATCAAGTTCATTTTTTCTTATGGGCGCCATATTGAAATTTGGTCGCAAAATAATCTACTCTTGAATTTTATTTTAAACATTCGAAGAGCTGCAATAAGTTTAAGCAAACTAATGCAATTATGTACAAATTAAAGTGGAAATTGGTTTGAACATTTAATGTAAATATTTTATTTTGAGAGCCTCGATTTATTTATGTCATTATTATTTCTTCAATTTAGTTCTACATTTTTGTTACTGTAAAGAGTAGGTACGTATTCTAGTAAATAATTCCTGCTCTTCAATATTTTTGTCTAATTGTAAAAGTATTATTCTAAGCTGTTTGTTCTCCGAGTAGGTTCGAAAGTACCTACAGTTCACTTGCTGTTTTTGCTTTTTTGTTATAGGAATAAAACACACGTAACACACATATTCTGTTTCTCTTATCTTATTGCTGTGCCGGTAATATTTATTAAACTAGTGCCTACATCAAAGAAACTGCTTTTAATTTGACTCCAAAGTTATCTTCTGTTAACCACAAAATTACCTTTTGTTAGCTACAACAATTCCTATATTATATCAAATATTCTTAATTCTGACATTATTTTAAATAATTTTGATAACATGTACTATATTGCCGTAATCTGTAGGAAGAGTAGATTCTTTTGGGACCAAATTTCATTATGGCGCCCATAAGAAAAAATGAACTTGATGATGATACCAATTTGACGGAACGTGTTACAGTAAAATGGTATTCATCAGTATATAGAGAATTCAAAAGTGTGTTAAGAAAGTACTTTTATTTTTTTGATATCTCTTCAAATAAAGAAGATAGAGGAAAAATAAGAAAATGACAATTTTTCATTTTTTTCAATTATTTCGAATAAGAGTTAACATAGAAATTATTTCTCTGCGGATTATTAATGATCATAAAATTTAGCAACTTTGCCAAATTTAAACCTACCGTCTATCTCTTCAAATAAGCGAGATCCCAATGGTGAGGGTCGAATTTGAAACAGCCTGTATATGTATTATGGAGATAGTAATATATTTGTTCTTTTTCTTTTCACAGGCCAATGGCGCTTTGTAGGCTATAAAGATGCAATGCCTCCCTCCCAGAAAGGCTGGTTAGCTAATTTAGAAGCCATGCCCGCAATCTGGAGGAAATGCAAAGCCATGGGTTTGGAACATCTACGGACACGCAGCGTAAATCGGGATGCTCTAGAGAATATGTTTGGTGGTCTTAGATCGTACCGTGGTGACAACTGTAATCCTACAAGTCTACAGTTTATAAGTTGTTTAAAAACTCATATACTGAATGGGCTCACACATACTGGTATAAGGGGTACCAATTGTGAGGATGACAGTAATGAGTTATTTAAGTAACTTACAAACTTTTCTGAAAGTAAGAAGTAGTACTGATCGTGGGGTGCAACCTGAAAGTAATGAAACAACTGACAAATACATGCTTAATACCATAATAGAATCTGTGGGATCATCATTTGATATCAACAGTTTCCATGGTGGTGTAGCGTATGTATATATGAGTGGTTTCATTGTAAAACGCATTTTGACGAATTTTAACTGTGAATTGTGCAAAACTGCATTAACTTCTCCTCCTGATCAGTGGATAAATGATTTAATTACTTTCAAGGAATATTCTGACAATGTTAGTCGTTTAACATATCCATCACAGGATGTCAACACAATGACTTTGTCAGCAAATATTATTGAAAGTACATTGCCTCGTATTTGTCATACTGCTCAGGTTGGGAAGCAACTCACAGAGATAATTTTTCGCAATGCTGACTTCAGTTGGATTCCATGCACCGAACATATTTCTTTCCTTCAGGAAGGAATTGTGAGATCAGTGTACCGTATATGTATTCCCTGGTACTGTACGCGCATCAACAGTACATTTAAATCATCAAGCCAACGAGCATCCCGCAAATTAGCAATTCTGCAGCACTCATAACTTGTTTCCTTATTCATAATTTATTGTTTTTGTTCTGTCAATCAAGGATTTAAAGGAAGAACAAGGGCAGCATTTATCTGCTCACGCCTCGTGATTTTCTCACTAATTATCGGTTTGTATTTTTATCTTCCTTGTATTTTCTTTCTTTTTATTTTCTTAGTGAGAAATAAAAACATTTATTATCATTATTAACTGTAAAGTACAAGTTGTGAATACTGAAATATCTCCTCGGTTAAAAACTTCTTCAAAGTCTGCCTGCTTTTTATTTGTTGTGCTTTGTATTTTAAAGTTGTTCTTAGCATATTAAGTTGTTTCGGAATTACAAACTGGGATGACAAATATCCGGCAAGTTTCAACTTACCTTACTTTTACTATCTGTTTTTATTTGTTTTTACTTATCTGATTTGTATGACTATCTTAAAATTAAAAAGCTTGTTGTACTTTATGATTCCTTTTAGCTGTATATACATATTCTTTATGTAAAATACTATAAAATTTTGAAGATGTAAGCATATAATTTCGTCAGTTTTTTATGCACTATAATTGCTGATTAAAGCCTAACACATTTTTCTATCATAGGTTAAGAAGTTGTGTAAATTACCTTAGTAGCAATATTATTCTCTTTGCATGCACTATGAATACGTAAACATGCAGAAACTTTTTTGCAATGAAAATTGGAATTTGTACACAATTGTTTTATTATTATTAATTATTATTTCGTTATACATATAATAAATTGAGTGACGTTTCATTGTTTTTATTTATAAATTTCTGTTTAATCTTAAATTATGTAAAGAGATGTAATAATTATATTTGGGTACTTTTAAATCAAATGTGTTTTATACTTGTCGTGAATTTGTCGTTAAATTCTGACGAAGTCATAACTTGTACGGTGAGATGTACAACATATTTGATTTCTTAGTAACGAATATAATTATAACATCTTTTTATGCCCCAGAAAGTATTCAATTTGAATTTGAATGTCCCGCGGATTTTCAAATTTTTTTTGTTAATAATGACGCGAGAGGGCGCTGCAGTATCATCAGCGACATCTTCAAATTCAGCACAAAAGCAGCATTTTTGTGGAGGGGGAAGTGTACCAAAAATTTTACACGGAGAACTATAGGTTTGTTCGCGGTAAGGATTCAGAACTGATTCGGGACTATTCGCATGCGCAGTTGAAATAATGACGTTCGCGGATCACAAAATTCCGAACTTCTAGTTACAGTTCTGTGTTCGCGGGTCAGCCAGATTTGGTTCGAGATCGATTCTTAACTAGTTCTACTGGTTCTAGGGATTCAACAAGAACCGTAAGTTCGAGACATGCGCAATTTTATGTACAGCGACAGTGTGGCTATATTCGCAGCTTGCGGGGCTATATTCACGATTGTTTTTGTTTTTATTCTGGGTTTCTCTTGTAGTTTTTTTGTGATAGTTTAATTTAGGTTTAATTTGATATTGATTAGAATTGTAATTGTTAAGTAAATTAAAAAATGTTTTTACTTTTCACTTAATAAAACATATATTTTTAGAGTACGGCCATAATGTCAGATCATTTATCGTCATTTATAGAGTTAACAATTCAGAGTTCTCATTCTTGGTTCCGAAATCGTTCGCGGTAAATAAACATCCCGAACCGGTTCATAATCGAGCATGCGCACTACGACAATCCTGAATTAGTTCCGTACTCGTTCTGAATTGGTTCGAAATGTGTTCCCCGAACAAAGCTTATCTCTTGTTGATATGATCGGTGGTTAAAATATTCCCATCACCAAAAGTATTCGCTTGAATATTTAAAATTAAATAATTAAGAATGGTTTAATATTTGCTTTATTATGTAACAAAATAGATCTGAAGTGTACATATACTGTTGTTTATTAGGAAAATAATACTAATACAAATTTGCGAGATACCGGTATCTTTGTGTATGTATTCATAAGCATACCACTACATTTTTGCGAGAAAAGGTATCATAGGGGAATCTCAGATGACGTCATTATTGAGCGTCAAGTAACATACCGAATGTAACACAGGTCGCGAGGTGTGTTACTTGCGGTATGAGTATAAAGTGAGGTTAGTTGTTAGGAACAGTGGGATACCGTTCACCTCTATATTTTTTCTTAATAAGGCAATGCATTTTATTTGTGAAAATAAAATGTGGGGAATAATTAAATTTGTTTTTCTTTACGCGAAAGAACTTATAATAAAATAAAATTCCATTTTGATGTACTTACTTAACCGCTGCTTATGGTATGGTTCATTTTTAAGTGATTTTATGTATTACAGACACAATTTTTAAAATAAACTAGTTCAAATTGTTACACGCACCTGAAATATACCGTACCAATACATACTTTTTTCATTTTCTCGAATCAAGCGGTAACGCAAGAACTTAGTAGTGGGAGGTTAAATTAATATAACCGCAAATAACCATAACGCATCATACCGGTATCTCGCAAAAATTTGCTTTATGTTTCATAACCATACCTAAAAAAACAAATTTACTATTTTGGGTTTTTTGCTGATGGAAAGTATTCTTATATATCCATTCTTCTCTTTCTTGATACAATTTCAAATTCCTGTTTCAGATTTTGATATTTGCTATCTAGTTTTTCCAGTGAGTCTGCATCTAAATTATTAATAAAATTTAAAGTCTTCGCCTAGCATTCTTCTACGAGTTTCCATAGACTGCAATGTCTCTTCTTTATGATGAATTCTGATTTCTGAGTTATTTTCTAACACCTGAGTTACCACTTCGTCTAAAACAATTATTTTACATAATGGACAATAGATATGATTCTTCCTTGTGTCTTCTACAGTCACCTCATGATTTTCATGGTTTTTATATTTATGTATGACTTCTTCGTGCATATATTCCAATTCAAAAAGAATTGCATCTCGGTAGGCGTTGGAAATTCAAATTTATGTTTGCAGCAATGCATCCTTGATAATAAATAAACATCCCTAACTACTGCTGACAATTTGTTTTTGACGTTCATTGAAATCGTTTTGTAATTTGCGTATTTGTGCTTGGCATTTCTTTGTTTCATTTACGAAAAATCTGTGCCTTTTTCAAGACACATTTTTCTCAAGATATATTTATTTGGAGTAAGTAATGAAAATTTGCTTTCTTAAGTTCAGGTTTGTATGTATGTACATTTTGTAGGAGCTTGAGTTTTATTATTTGAAATGGAACACGTTTCATCCCGTTTAACTTTAATAGAACGTGAAGCAGTGCGTCGTTGCTACCATGAATTTTTTAAAGATTCAAATAATGCTGCTGCAAGTATTGATCGTGTAGCTCTAGTTTTCCAGGTAAAGTTTTAAACTGTATATGTGCATCTAACAAATATCACCATAATTTTAGATATCTCCCAGAACCATGAGGAGAATACTTTCAAAAACTCAAGAAGGACAGTCACTAGAACCCAGTATAGTAGCCGTGGAAGAAAAGCTGTCGGTTATAGTCATGTGCTGCTTTCCTTTTAACGATAGGAGCTACACTGTGCAACTTTGATATGCACTATGTTGGTTTCCTTTTGACTGGAGCTTTTAACACCGGTGCTCTATGTTTGCACCTTCCTTCCCTCTCAAGCACCTACTTTTTGGCTGGTGCAAGAACCCCTAATGTCAAATTTGCGCGGTAAAATTTAAAATTACGACTACATGTCAATCAGCAGAAAATAGATTAAGATTCTACATACTTAAGACGTATTATAAGTTATGGCTAATGAACAAACTGAAAATCTTACTGTCCATTTAAATAAATTATACAGGATTTACAATCAAATGTACATATTTTAGGTTAGATACTATCCATCTCATTCTGTGCGCCCCTGTTTGCGTTCCTTTTACTTAATTGCGTGATTTGACACTGAACTGCTCCAAACTTAGAGCACCAGAACATCTCACTCTCAAAAGGAAAGCAGCAATGGGTTTAAAGAAACATTGAATGATTACATCTTTGCAAAGATTAAAACCACTGAATATGTAAATATTCAAATCATTTTTTAATATGCTAGAGAACAACTGGATTTCTGTCAAAGTAAGACATCTCTCTACAGACTCATCAAGCAAATTGGTTACAAATTTAAGAAAGTTGACCGAAGAACTATAATTACTTAAAGGCAACAAAACCTTCTTAGTAGAGTAGGTTTTTGTGCTAAATATATGAAATTTTTGAAAGACGTTAAATTTGTGTTCTTGGATGAAACTTGGGTCTTCCAAAATGGCAGTCAAGTCCATCAGTAGGTAGCTTCCAAAGGTATGCCTTCAGTTTTCAAGAGTAAAGGTAGAAGGTATACTGTTCTTAATGCTGGAAGTAATGATGGGTTCTTACCTGGTTGTGATCTTATATTGGAGAGTAAAGTTAATGACCGAGATTATCACAAAACAATGAATGGAGAGCTTTTCAAAAAATGAGTAATTGAAAATTTGATTCCAGCTTTAAGATTATTAAATTCAAAATGCATCATTGTCATAGATAATGCCCCATACCATTCAGTTAGTCTTGAGAGTCCTCCAACTAGTGCTTCACGTAAAGAAGTAATAAAACAATGGTTGACTGAACATGATATACCATTTGACAACAGTTTTACAAAAAAACAACTTTTAAATTTAGTCAAGCCATTCTTAAACAATTCAACATTCCGGAGATATGAAATTGATCAATTATTACAAGAGGAGGATCATGAAGTGTTGCGTCTACCTCCTTATAACTGTCAGTATAATCCGATAGAATTAGCATGGGGTTTTTGCAAAACATATTATGATCAGAGAATTCAAGCAAGACTGGGAATGAAAGACAGAGTTGTAGAAATTTGGTGCAAAACATTTGAAAAATGCACACGGGAAAAATGGATTAATTTTATTCAGCATACTGAAAAGGAAATCACCAATGACTTTCAAAAATACATGAGTGTCCGAGACGTTGCTGATATTCCACCATTTATAATTACTCCTTCTTTAGTTGTCATACTTTATTCAAAATTGCTGAAGATTAAAAAATCAGACTCACATCAAAGGTGCCGGTTTCGTATCTGCTATAATATTAATTTGTGGCAATACACAATACTAAATAATATGTAAACATGAATCAGAGCTTTGACAAAAAATTACGTGTACACAAACTTAAAAAATTTCAAGTCTAACAGGTGACATAAAAAGTTATTATATTTGTGAAGAATATTATCATTAAAATCATAAATGATTATGTGACCAGAAGATATTTTTGTGCCAAAGTTTTGTGCCTGTAGAATTTGTTTATTTTGGGTTTCAGAAGGAATTTCTAATAAATGTAACTCTGCCTGTAATGGTTTCGTATTTATTTTATTTATTTATTTTCTACTGAATGATTAATAATTATAATGAATTAATATAATTTATTAATTAACTTCTCCGAAAATATGTGTTTTCAATTAATTCTGTTTTTTTAATAGTAATTATTTATTAGGAAATTGAATTTGCCAAATCTTTATTGAAATAATTAAAACTTCAGGATTCTGCGTGTTATTTCTAAAAATTTATTTCCATTTTTTATTGTATGTAATACGATCTCTGAATTTTATTTTGTGTTTGTAATAATTCTTCTTTCTTTTTTTGGCTGGTTTTATAACTTTTTGAAGCGATTTTATTTAATGAAATACTCAGTCATCTCATAATCCACACTAGATAGGTACTTTCGAATCCGGCTGGGCTCGTCTTCAGTGGTAAAAAGCGAAGGTAGAACTCACCATTTTATCATTGAAGACGAGCCCGGTCGGATTCGAAAGTACCTATTATCATTGAATTTAAACCTACTATGGATTAATTAAAGTGTACAAGAAGAAAATGACAGTATTTCACTAAATATAATCCCTTCAAAAATGTAAGTGATTATGCAAAATTAATATACAAAAATTTCTAGTAACCTAGTTAAAATCACGCGTTAATAACAATATTCTGGTACGTTTTAATAACGTCTCAAATGACGTGTACTGTCTGTGACATTAGTTCGTTTATTTAACGATAAATATACATCTTATTGAACGTCAGTACTGGTCTGTTGATGACCAGAAATTCACGTCAAGTTAACGAGTGCTTGCTAGCTGGGTAACTAATAAACCTCAATTACTCGAAAGCAGTTTGGTTTATCGAAATGCAGCAAGAGAGCCTTCTTATGCCAAATAATCTAAAGAAAATTCTCTTCGTAAATTTTTGATGAAATATGTACAAATGAAAAGTTAGGAATAAAATACTGAAAAGTTACCCCCTAAAATTATATCCTTTAAAAAGAAGGGGGGATCTAATAAATACGTTGTAAATGCGCAGTTATATGCCTTACACCTGAATTTAAAATGTTAGTTTCATAACTTAAAGGATCCACAAGAGCTTATAATTCCTTTATTATTGACTTTTGGAAAAAAAAATTATATGATGAGATTAACCTTATTTTTTGATGTTCTATTCACCCTTTCAATCTCCTCCGTACGTTATGGAGACACCCAGTACCTGTGTAATTTGTTAAAATATCTCTCCATTTCAAATTTAAATCAAAGTCTGCAGGCAAACTGTGATAGGAAACAGTAACGTCGTTTTATTGTGCTGCTGGTGTCCACTGGTGGCAACTTTCTCTGCCGTCGTTCAAGACGGTAGAACACGGTAGAGAGGGTGAGGATATGTCATTTCAATTTGAATCCATCAATTCGTCTTCAATGGCTCTTTGCTGTTGTAAAAATCGAGCTATTATCGGAAACGGTATTTCACCGTTTTCCATTATTCCGTTAAATCAAGACGAAATAGTACCACTTTGACAGCTGAAGGTTAAAGCGTAACTATTACCGTTTTATTGTAACGCATCTACTGGCGTATACTTTTGCCACCGGTAGTGCACAATAAAACGCAGCAAGTAACTTCTGGATTGCTATCAGGCCCGCGCCGTACATAAGTGCAAAGTCGTGCGTCGCACGACGGCGCCAAGGCGCCGAGGGCGCCGAAGGGCGCTGTTTGATTCCCAAAATTAAAAAAAAAAGTAATAACCGAATAATTGTGAAGACTAATTTTATCACGATAGAAATACAAAAAATAATTTCTTTTTAACGTATTGAGAAAATAAGAACTGAATATCTTCTCTAAAATACGCCAGCACCAGCAGATAGATCAAATTTTAAATTATGTACATCGTAAGAAGCATATAATTATGTCAGCCAAACTTTCCGTTATTGTAAACACACTTAACATTCTTGCGGCTAAGGGCAGAAGCGATAAGGTAGAGGGAAAATACACACACATTCGATCGACGTTTGTTAAACCCGTAACATATATTTAAATTTCTTTTCTTTAATTCAAGAACTGTTTGTATTTTTTCGGCTTCTACTAACCGCTGATCAGTTTTAAAATCTCACATAACAAATTTAATTTTAAAACGTTTGTCGGATACTAGGTGGTCTAGTAGGATTGATGCTCTAACACTTTAAGGTATCAACTTGGAGAAGTTTACGATGCTCTGTTTGAAATAACGGAAGGAAATTTTGATAATAATGTAAAGAATTTGGCTACATCGTTGGCGAAAAAATTACAAAATTTCGAGTTCATTTGCATTCTTATTATATGGTATAACATTTAAGTAAAGTTAACATTGTCAGTAAAATAATGCAAAAACCAAATTTCGATGTTGTTCAGTGTTGTACTCAATTAAATAATTTGAACAAATTTTTGAAAACATCGATCTGACAAAGGTTTTAATGATATGTTAACCGATGCTAAAGAAATAGCATCTAATTTAGATGTTGAACCTAAATTTAAAAAACGAAGGGGCCTAAAAGCACGGAAAATAAAAAGACAATTTGATTATGAGCGTGAGGATGAACCCATTGAAGACGAAACTTTAAAGTTCAAAGTTGATTGTTTCTTTAATATTCTAGATGTAATAATAACATCAGTAGATGAAAGATTTCAAATCCTGTCTACTTATTTCCATAACTTCAGTTTTCTATGGAATCTTGATAAAAATTTCAAAGTTACACTGAACACGAACAATTAAAATTATGTCAAAAAGTTGAAAATGTATTAAGCGACAAAACTTGAAATGAACAAGATATAATTGCTGTTAACTTCTTAGAGAATTACAATTTTTACAAATTTTTGATGAAAAAATTATAACGTGTCCAGAAAAAACATTAAATTTTATCATAATTAACAACTTAGCGGATTCATTTCCAAATACGACCATAATTCTTCGTATTTTATTAACAATGCCAGTTTCTGTTGCTACGGCAGAACGTTCTTTTTCGAAACTGAAAATAATCAAAAATGGGGCAAAACCGATTGAACAATCTTGCAATCATGTCAATAGAATCAGATTTATTAAAAAAAATAGATACCGAAGATTTAATCAAACAATTTGCAAAATCTAAAGCACGAAAAGCTTTACTCATTTAATTAAAATGTAACGTTTTAAGGTTTTGTGTAAACAAAATATTGTAGTAGTAAAAAAAAATTCGAGTAGGTTAATTTAACTTGAAGGCTTCCGCGGCCGTCGTCCATGTTTGAATTGGCTTCCGGTTGGAACCGCGTCACGTTGACTTCTTCTACTGCCGACGTTTCGTTCTCCATTGCAGAAGAACTTCCTCAGGGCTGCTGCTGCTGGTGGTGTTGCTGCTGCTTCTCGTGGGTCGTTGAGACTGAGTGGGTATGTCTGTTGTCGTGGTATTTATAGTGATCGGTGGGGGTAGTGGGTCGGAACGGTGACCGGGGATTGGTCTGTTGGGGCGTGACGGATCGTTAATGAGATGTTTCCAGGCATTGTGGAGGTAAAAGCCAGTGTCACGGTTCAGATTATTGGGATGTTTGAGAATTTCTATGGATTCACGGATTTTACGATTGAAAAATGAGATGAGCGGGCTAGAAGTTTTGTGTCGGAGAATAGGATTTGGTGACCGGTTTCTAGTTTGTGTTCAGCTAGGGCCGAGCCAGTTGTTTGTAGTAGTCTAGTACAGCGTTCATGTTCAGAGACACGAGTACTAACAGACCGTTTTGTTTCACTGATGTATGTCTGTTAGTACTCGTGTCTCGTGTTTTTAAAAGTATTCTGTATGTACATACTTAAATAATAAATTATTCACTCTAAAATTGAAAAATAAAAATTCTTTTATTTTTTTTAATAACGTGGTTTCTTTAACAATATACTACTACCTACTGTTATTACTTATAATACAGACTTTTTACGCTCTTTGAGGCGCCAAATATAAAATTGCACAAGGGCGCCAAAAATGGTTGGCGCGGGCCTGATTGCTATTACCTAATTACACAACACCTTCGCATTTTTTATGATAAAAAAGTAATATAAAAAGTGAGCAAATAAAAATCAGATTAGAGTAGCCGGTGCAAAGAAAATGTATGTCTGTGATTAACTGAATTAATTAATGTAATACATTCATGGACTGTCAAATTTATTGACTTTTTATTTAATCACAGACATACATTTTCTTTGCACCGCCTGCTCTAATCTGATTTTTATTTGCTCACAGGTTAGATATTACAGTTATATGTGATTTGAAATTGAAATAGAACAAATAATTCGAATTTAAATTAGATGTCAAAAGTAACGTGGAAACTATGGCAACGGTATGTGTTTAAGCAGTGAGTATAGAAATAACTATTATATACTCACTGGTTTAAGTGAAAACTGTGCAGAGGGACACTAGGTCTGTTCGTTTTGACTGCACTTTTCTACACTGCTCCTGAGAGAGTGCGATGTATATAATATAACATAAGTAGGAGTGAGAAAAATAGAATAAAGGTGTTAAAAGTGTAGAAAGTGCAGCCAAAACGAACAAACTTACTAACGACAACTGTTCTCAAACGCGACTGGCCGTATGAAGCAAAAGCACTCGTGCTTCATTAATCTAGGGTTCTAGGCGGCCGTGGCGTAGCGTACTGCGATACGTCTTTCCTGGTCTAGATGGCGCTAGCCATATCGTTTTATATAAGGTTACTGTATTGAGAAGGTAGTGCCAACTTTCTATCTCTTTTAATTTGGGGCACGGTGTAAGATATAAGGTGACATAACTTCCTATGCGTTCCGAAGATTTTGGTGGCTAATTTTTATCCTAGTTCTATAGCAAATTCGCCAGATGGCGAACGTGCTGCGTAGGTAAACGAAAATAAAACTTGACCTTCATTTAGTATACGAAAGAACGTTGGTGTTAGTTGGGCGGATTAAGTGTGTGTATTGACTCGAAGCCACGGTCGAAGCGTCTGTTATACAACATGCTGTATCAGTGTTGCGTGCCGACGTGTGAAACCAGGAAAATATCGGTTGTTAAATTACCGATCCAGTTGGTGATCAGTTGACAGTTGTACTCCGCTAATGTTTCCGATCGCTATTTATCCGCTCTGATCAGTTTTTCGTAAACGTTAGTTACAGTTTATCTACCCCGATGTGGTCCCGATCAATGTTCCGTAAACGCCACAAGTGTTGTGGCACTTCTAACCTTCAAAGGTAATTTATGTATTTGTTTACAAATACCTACGCTACACGTAGCCACCTATTGGATTCTCTTGGAATGAGGATAAAATTTAGCCAGCTCACAATTGCAACTCATATCACCTTATATCTTACACCGTGATTTGGGGTTAATCAAATTCATTCATAAACTCCCTAGCAACAGTAACTATGTATGTATCTATCCTTTTTCTTCTTAATGTTTCATGGCTTCTTGATCGCGTCCCTTTTAATTTGGGACGACAACCGCGGAAATGAATGGCGGTACCTTCTAAATACAGTAACCTTAGTTTTATACTGTTCGTTTTATAATTGAACTTTTAAGCAATTTATTATTTACAAAATATAAAAAAATGTGTAACGGTTTAATATCGCAAAATAAAAAAAAATCAATTTTAGTAAGTTGTGTTACAAAAACAAATTATAAAACAACAAATTTTACGTTCGCATCATTACTTAGGTGTAATATTTCTTTAGACAAATAGGCGTTTACGAAAATTCACCCGGTTGATAACCGGGTTGGAAGTATGAGAGAGAACATTAATGGCCGTATGCACAGACAAATCTTTAGACTTAAGCCAAAGTAAACCTTTACTTTGAACAATGTAACTATACGGCGAAGAGTTTGATATGAAGTTAGCTTTAAGTATCAAGTCCACCTTGAGATTTGTCTGTGCATACGGCCATAAGAGACTTAGTGCATGTGAGAGTGAAAAAAAGAGAGTGCAGTGTATCCACCGGGTTAATTTTCGTAAATGCCTAATGTAAAATATTAGGTAGATACTGTTGATTTGAATAGGAACGATTTCTATAACAGAAAAAATTGCTTTATATAGTAAATACGGTTTTTAAATAAAAAAAACTGATATTCTAGCTCTAGCGTATTTTTGAGGGATGTTTGTAGACCAATCGAGGTCTCCAAAGCGATATCTTTTCTTATTCGTTTAAATTTAAGCGCTTTCCGATCAAGCGTATTACACGTGTGTATATCTTTAAAAAATCAATTTAGATATAGTTCTTCCGCTCGATCTTTGCAGTCACGTCATACTTTACCGATTCGAGAAACGAAATCAACATATTCTTTTGTCCATATCTAATACGTATGTTAAAACAATGATAGAATTTATAAATTTGTCATTTTCAGTCGATAATTTTCTGACGTAACTGCAAAGATCGAGCGAAAGAACTGTACCTATTATGTTCACTATATAATTTCATTTTTTAATCAATAACAAAATTAGCATAGACAATATAATATATTCAATCCTAAACCGTTTTTATGAAATCCGCCGTAGGCGTGTTGGTGAAATCACCTCTCTGGGTGAAATACTGGCCACAGTATATTCATCAATCAGTAGGGACAGCTCGTGTCGGCACAAGGTTACTAAAGAGAGAAGGTTGCCTGGTAACTCGTGGAGTGACGCGTCATCCAGTAGGCCATCTATTTGTGTAAATGCATTAAATGGGCCTACTGAGTGACGTGTGACGTTGAAAGTTACCAGCCAACCTTGTCTCTTTAGTAACCTTGGTGTCGGCACCTTTGATGTTCATACTACCGTTTTCACATCCAATATGGCTGTTGTTGGCGGGCCTTCATTTTATTGCTACTAGATGTCACTAGTTGAAAAAGTGGCACGGATAAAAATCATTGCAAGTCAATCATAGAATGCGATGTTGTTTTACACCACTTCAAGCTTTTTACACAACATAAATCAATTATAATCTAACCAAGATGGTTTTTTGTTTAATCTTTTTCTTTACTCTGCATCCATCACACAAATTGCTGAATTAAAAAACGCCCATTTAAAAGCAATTGATGAATTCACCGACGCGCCACACACGGCCACAGAATACTAATCTATACAGAAGCGTCACTCGAGGCGGTACCTTTGATCTTCCGTACAATCTGCCGATTACCTTGGCCATTTAAATCAGTAGTGCATTAGAGATGCGTGCTTGCTTTGAAAATATTTAGAGATGAGGTGGAAATGGAATTATAGTCTACGCTATTAATTTTAAAGCGAGTTCCACTTGTGGCATTGATGCGCACTCAGAATATCATTAGGTCTGTTTCTGCAACAGTCCCTGACAGATCCGAAACTGTCAGAACCGTGCGCCGAACAAAGTCTCACATTTAACGCAGCTCTTAAAAGCGGTAATTCATTCGATGAGCGAATATATTTAACAGTTTCAAACTAGTCCGGAACGCTGCAGAAAAAGACCTATTTTCATGCACCTAATAAAACATATTTTTCCATATTTCATAATTCCATATTTTTCGAATAAAATTTGTACTCACGAGCCTTATAAGCACAAGCGGTACCCCATTTCCTTTTCTCTGCTACACGTTTATCGCTCATTTTTGCTGTAAATGTTATTCAATTATAATTATTATTAAAATTTTCTCTCGACTCTTACTAGGTCGCACTTGGGTAGTTTTCGTTACGAAATTTTACTCCGCCATGCTTCTTCATAGGTAAATTTATCCATCCTGTGTTAACTCGAGGGTAACGCATTCTTTTTTCTCTCTCGCGTTACGCCTTCAAGCAACGCGTCGAAGGAAACGCGCGAGTGTTGCCGAGTGGACACGAAAGACATTTAAACTGGTAGTGCACTTCTTAGGCCTGGTATTATAAAAGCAAGTTAACTTTAACTCCCAGTTTATTGCCATAACAACAATTATGTCCACAATTGTTACCATGGGAATAAACCGGTAGTTAATGCTAACTTGCCTTTATAATACCGGCCCTTACTCTTTCTAATTTTTAACTTCCTTTTCAAGTGATGCTTCTGTTTACATTAGTATTCTGTGACACGGCCGTAAAACCCCTAGCTGTCCCTACTGATTGATGTGTATACTGTGTACTGGCGTTCAATCCAAGGGGTCTTGGGTTCGAATCCTAGCAAATCCAAACTTTTTTTTAATGACTTCGTAATATTGTGCAATTTAATGTATTATTATAGCTGATTAGATATTATAATGTACAAGACCTAAATAACTAGCTCAGTTGGTCAACAGTTAGACTGATAATTAAAAGGTTTTGGGTTCGATTCCTATCGCCGCCTTTTTTATTGAGAATGTAGTTGTTCTTAAATCTTAACTGGTGAGATCTCGAGTGGCCATAGAGATTGATGACCCACGAAGATTGACGGGTAACTGAGTGCTGCCAAATATTCTCAAAACATTTCTCGGTTCTGGGACTCCTCCATCTATTCAGGACTTACAGTAATATCGAATAATAATGACCTGTCCTGTTAATTCAGGACTGATGATTCTCCTCGATAGACACGTAAGTACCTATAACGGTATAAGCTGTCGTGAAAGAGGAGATGCTGTAAGAATAGATCGGATTGTAGTCGGAACGAAAAACGGGGAATGTTTTGCACATTTTTTTATTAAATATTGAGGCGTTGAACACCGAGAGATTTAAATAAGACTTTTGGCTCTTTCTCGGTCATTTTTCAATGGTATTTGCATGCGCACAATTGACTTGGTTCAGAAATGAAAATCCATTTTGGAGTGTCTAAAAACAAACGAATTTGTAATGTTTTTTAGGTGCATTTAAGGTAATTATGCTTGATTAAGGATGATTATTATCAATGGGGTTTTCGTGTGCCAAATGCCCTGGTCCAGAAGTAACATTTTATATACTACTTATTGCATAAACAAATTCAAAATTATATTTTAGGCGAAAGTATTTTATAAAAACATTTGTATTATTTTTTGTTAATTATATGAAGCTTATTTTCATTAATATAATACAGCAATACTGACTGTATAAGATTTGCGCACGTACGAACTCGGAATTCCGGATCAGTACTGCTGTAACTGTTCTAGAACAGTTCCAGAAATTAACCAAAACAATAAATTGTTAGTTCGAAACTATTCTGAACGAACCAAAACACTAAAAGCATAATGCGCATGTGCGAACGGTACAGAACAGTTCCAAGTTAGAACCAAAACAAAGCTCGTAAAACACTATACATGGTTGGTCTGGCCAGGACTATCTATGCATTTATCGTGAATAACTGAAGGATAGAATAGTAGAAACTGCATGAGTAAACGAAATAGCTACATCAATCGATGTTGCCGATTGATAACACGGGCCACGCTCCGGCCGCCGCATTCCTACCTTCGCACGCAACATTTTAATATCTCTATTTCACTTCCACACAAGTTTCAATGAGCCTCTCCTTCATTTACTCACAAAAATCGCATACGTAGTCATGGCCAGACCAACTATGTATAACAAATAGCTTCTGAAAGGCACGCATGAGCAAATAATACCTACTCAAAAATATCACAAATTAAAAAACCATGGTCTACGATCGTAGACCGCGTGACTAACGTAGGGTTAAACAGCCGTCCTCCATTTACAACTTATTTCAACGCGAATCGATTCAAATTCACTTAAAAATCACTAATTGCATTCCATTTGCAGTTACTCATTTGGCGATCAGTGATGAGGAAGTGATTGAGTTTCCCCTCCCGCACCCCGTACTGATCAAGCTGGTTTTCTAAAGCCGCTTTCCCGTTACCTACTTTGTTCGCGCAAATGAGCACAAAAGTGCAAAAAATCATGAAGCGCACGTTCCAGTAAGGCAGGTTTCCATACGTTAATACAAGAACATCGTGCGTTTAAAACCCAATTGTGCTTGAAACGCAAAGTTCAGAGCTAACGGGAAAACGCCTTAAATCAGTTATCAGTTTCATGTGATTTCATACGTATTTTGAGGTTATGTTAATTTTAGTTCCAAAATATCATTCCTTCAAGAGTCTCTCTGTTCACTTTGAAATCAGTTCAGTTCAAAATCAAATTGATTTGATTTTGGGTGAAGTGAATGTAAACGGAGGACGGCTATTAAACCACTGATGTGTCATACTAAAATTGTCGATGCATTTAAATGAGGTGTTATCCAAATGCAGTTAAGATATCATAACTTTAAAACGTTATTTTAACACCCATAATAAATCGTGTCTAAATAAAAACCTGGTCGAGTAGGCTACATTTAGTAATTCTGCTATGTAAATGCAATGGATAAATTCTCGATCACAACCCACTTGACCAGGTTTTTATTTAGACGCTCGTTACATACATACATCATAGGCCTGAATAGCAGCGATTGAATAACATACAGTATGACTGTTAATTGAAATTAAAATGAAGCCACGATAAGAAGCGATTTCCGAGAGTATGAGAAAAATGTAAAAATAATTCTTTCTACTTTAGTTTTTGAGAAATATTTCATTAAAACTTGAAAGCTCGTTCAGCAGAAATGAGTGCTCAGCTCAGTCTCAACTGTTAGTGCGCGAGCTGAACTGATGTTCTACTGAATTCGCCTAATAATGTTCATAGCATCATGGCATTCTGCGTGGTATTTGTCAGTTATTAAATATGAAAATGGCTAGAGGCAGTGATGCCAACATAGACGGATAGACATCTGCTGTCTGAAAATCGCAATTTTCAATTTCAATTTTCATATAAAATGCCGCCTTATTAAAAAAAGTTTATTTAGGAAAAAGCAAGTGCATCTTCTTTATCGCCATTAAAAAAATGAAGTAGAATAATTTATTGCTTACAAATTGCAGAATTATTTTCCTTAGTGATAATAAGGATTCTGATAGGTATTCCTCGGCAATGCGTTCGCGTTGAAGAACTGGTAACGTGATATGGCTTTCATGTGTTCTCTGTGATCACAGTGGTTGGGACGGTCTATCGACTCAAGCAGCACGACTAATAAATGTACGCTTGCACATATTGCGCACGTTAGCAAAATTGATTCTATAGTAGATAGAGCCATAAAAGAACTTTTTCCAATTTTGACAATTACATGTTACCAAACAACTGTCAATTTATATTTGTTTACAACGTGGAGGGAGTCATGACTGGAGACCGCATCTGCTATCCTTGCAATGTAAATTTTGTGGACGGAACAGACACCGCACAAACACCTTTTATGACCCTATTTATATTTCCCGCCCATGCAGAACTAACGAAATTTTATACCAGTTTATGGCATCATTGACGTCGGGCGTTTGGGTTGTTTCAATAGTGTTTACCTAGTGATCTGTTTTGTGTTTTCCTTCATTTCATATTGATTAATCAATTTAATTACATATTAGTGCGTTTTTGACTTATATTTCAGTAGTGCGATTTTATTATATTTGGACAATTTACCTTTCAGTTTATATTTATTTCATACCTAAGGCCTATGTGACACTATGATATTTCTTGTGCAAGATTTGGTACGAAGTGAGCGAGAAGTACTAATTCAACCAATCAGAATTCACTGTGATAGCTCATCGCCCTCACTTTGTAACAAAAATGTTATCAAATTTTGCATGGGCCTTAATAACTTTTGCAATTTCTTCTTGTACATTGACATATTTTATCCTTAACAGTAAACAAGAATGGTGAGCTGTAAAATTTACATAAAAATTTACTGCTTACGTGAAATAATGAAGATTTTTTAATGTTAATCAGCTAGTAATATCGTCAAATCGTAAAACAGGTTTTCTTGGCTTTATAATTGGATTAATGGTGTGATGATGTGTGAATATCTATAATAATTTTATTTAAATAAATAATGCTCCTTTATTGAAATTTTTACCAGTTTATAAATGCAGCCAAGATCACTTAGAAATGTTTTTCAGTTCAGTGAGGTCTTTAGGAGGTTGTAATGATAACCCAACTTGCCGCCAATTCAAAAGTGCTTATAAAAAATTACTCGCTAAATTAGCAGATAGAGGCGTTGGAAATTGTAATCCTCTGCAACAATTGCCGATTTTAAATTGTTCTTCTTCTAGAAAGAAACCTGAAGAACTGATAAATGCTGATCATTTAATTTATATTAGTACTTTGAGTGAAAGTAATGAATTAGATGGAGCTGATTTATTTCTAAGAGAACATAATTTCTTTAAAGGAAAATTCACTATCTAATTTTGTAGAAGTACCTACATAGTTATATATATTGCTGGATTTGTATCGTTTAAATTAGGAAAATCTATTAAATGTGCAATTTGTACATACATATATCATCACTATTTGGTGTAAAAGAAAATTTAATGGGTAGTTTGATCGACTTCAAATCTCGAGGAGGATTAAGCTATCCTAGTGATGATGTTATTTATATTTGTGTGGAAGCTGAAAAGAGTTACAGGATAAATTACCGCATTGATGGAATTAAAATTAATAAATTTAAAATAATTTCCAGTTTGTTGGAATTCTTTTTAAATGAAAGTGTTTTTAAAGCCAGACAACAAGAGCACATTTTGCTTTTAATTCAATAGTGATAAATATTTATTTAGATATAAGAATAAAATATAGTTGTAAAATATAGTAGTTTCTAATAATACTGAAACTATCCCAAATAGCTGTAAAAAATTAATACGTTTTAAAGGTCAATAAAAACAAGTATTTGTTAATGAGTTTTCTTTCGCTGATACGGCACTGGAAACTCCGGCCATATTCAGAAACCTTTTATGACACTATAAGCACAAGCTTTGGCGGGTCCGCCAGTCGACGGCTAATCAAGATAGACTGGTAATGCCACTGCAAACTAGGACGGTTTGTTTGAAAGCAAGAAAGCAACATCAACAGATCTTGCGGCGGGAAGGAAAGGTGGGGTACTGTTTACTCATCCCTAATGCACATAGGCAGCGTTCATTAAGTGGAGGTAAAAATCGAATATTACAAAAAATATACTTGTTAATTGAAATAATAATAGATGATTCATTACGAAATAGAATTATTAATTTAATTAATTAGTTAATTTTATTGAATTAGTTCATTAAATACAAATACACGCAATAAAACTATGTAGTATGTCGCCTATGAGTTCTGTTGCGTTACACCACATCCGCCGAAAATTATCGACTGCAATTTGAAAGTAACCAATCACTAAGTTAGTCTTAGTAAACAGATCCCCTTTCACTCTTGTGAACTTGTTAGCTACATTTTAAAGCTCGCTTGCCCAGTCTACCTAGATTACTCGTCGTAGGGTCCGCCACGTATTTAAATTGACGCTCCCTCCAGTCATTGGCCGCGTTCAGGTAACTGCAGCAGCTGAGTTGCTGACTAAGCAATCGTTTGTGATTGGTTCAAATTAAAGTAATAGCCAATTACAAACGATTGCTTAGTAAGCAACTCAGCTGCTGCAGTTATCTGAACGCGGCCATTATTCCCTCCACGGTTTACATAGATACGTTCACAGGTACGGCACAGCCATGATCCACTATCTAGCATAGGTACTAAGTGGGTACTAAATTAAAAATTTACAATAGGTATGTAAAGGAATAAATGAACGAATATAAACATAAAAACTTCTATAAAAAATATACGCAACAACTTCGAGACATTTTTTGATCAAATAGTATCTTACGTATAATACTAGTGCATAAGAAAGCCTCTAAAGCATGCGCGACGGGTTTAAAAGCGTGACGCGCAGCGGAGCGCTTTTAACGACGCAAGTGCTTTAAAGGCTCTTATGCACGTACATTATACGATATTTTTTTATTATATCTGCGCTAAAATGTGAAAATTAGAACGATATTGTAATGATTCGTCGACACCAGCCGGCGTCAGACTGTCTCTTGCGTCACAGCCGTTTAGTCGACGCGCCTTAGGCGACAGCCTAGAGAATTCTGACGGCGGAATAAACTAGACCAGACAGTCCGTCGCCTTCCAGAAAAATACGAGAACAACAGCTTCTGTATATAAAAATGCACGCGGCCGGGAGTGGGAGACAGTTCGGCAAGAATTCAGCGTTAGACAGTTTCGCATTAAAAGTTTGCGTTAGATTGTTAAAATAAATCAGACATAAGCTTGTAAATAAATTATTGTAAGTTATAAATAAACTAGTGTTACTTTTTAATAAATTAGTTTATTAACTATTTCGTGTTTTGTTTTAAAATAAAAATTAATAGAACCCGTAAAATCGTTACAGTGGTGTCAGGTTTGTGAGGTTCGTGAAAATAAATAAACAATTAAAATTGAATTAAATTTAAACAAAGTGCAGCGTCTAAAAAAAAAACAATGGCTTCAAAGAAAGTGTTGTTAAAAGAGTTAAAAGTGACCGAATTAAAAGCCGAATTAGAAGAGCGCGAATTGGAAATCGCCGGAAAGAAATCGATTTTGCAAGAAAGACTACACCAAGCGCTACTAGAAGCAGGGGAGGATCCAGAAGCCTTTCTTTTTGAAATCTCGGGCGGTCCTGCAGATTTAAGTAAGATATTAGAATTGCAAAATAAACTGATGGAACAATCTGAAAATTTAGAAGCTAAATTAAAGGAACAATCTGGAAATTTAGAAGCTAAATTAAAGGAACAATCTGGAAACTTCAAAGATGAATTGCAAAATAAATTGATGGAACAATCCAGAAGTATCAAAGATGAATTGCAAAATAAATTGTTGGAACAATCTGGAAATTTGAAAGGTGATATTGGAAATTGAAAGACGATCTAGATAAATTAATGGAATATTCTAGAAACACGGAAGAAAATGTGAAAATTTTAGAGGAAAGGCTTGAAAATAAATTAATACAATACAACAGTCGACAAATCTAGAAAGTAAATTCCTAGAACAATGTGGAAATTTAGAAACTAAATTACAAGAACGGTCTGAAAATTTGAAGGATGAATTTCTAGAGCAATCAAAAGGGCTCGAAGATAAACTAGTAGTAAAAATATCAGAGGAGACAAGAAAAATGCAGGAAAATGTGGAAGAGATACTGTTCCAGCAGGATAACAAAATTAAGAATCTCGAGCAAATCATGGGAGGGTTGCGAATGTTCGGGGATCCGTCACCAGCGCAAATGCCAGAAAATAATGAGGCCCAAATTGTGGTAGGACCAATGGAAACTTCTAAATTGAAAATAAAACCACCGACGTTCGATGGGAAGTCTTCTTGGCCTAACTACTTCAAACAATTTGAAGCTGCAGCAAAGGTGAACGGATGGACGGCCAGTGAAAAAGCCACTTCGTTAATTGTGGCCTTGAGGGGGGACGCTAGCGATGTGCTACAAATGATGCCGGCAGAGGAACAAGAAGACTTCCAAAAGCTGGTGAACAGGCTGGAGATGCGTTATGGCCAGGCGCAGCTGACCGAGGTGTACCATGCGCAGCTGAGAAACCGTTGCCAGAAATCAGGAGAGAGTCTTCAGGAATTCGAGGCTGATGTAGCGCGCCTAGCCCGGTTGGCATATCCTGCAGCGCCTGATGAATTCCTGCAATGTTTGACGATGCAGACCTTCGTAGATGGAATCCGTGACCTGGACAACCAGCAGGCATTGAGAATGGCCCACCCTAAGACATCCAAGAACGCTTTGGCCTACGCTTTGGAATACGAGGCGGCGAAGCGAGTCCCAAGAGGACAGGTCAAGGTACGAGCTGTCATGAACTCCCAAGAGGAGGAACCCGCCAGCGTCAAGGTGCGATCTGCTGCAGAGGAGCGGCCCAAGGAGTATACCACCGCGGATGATGTTCGCCGCATTATGGAACAACTCCTGAGGCAGAAGAATCCGCTGGTGTGTTGGAATTTCCAGGAAGAGGGACATGTTCGTAGGCGGTGTCCCAAGGCCAGGCAGGAACCTCCACGAAGGAAGTCACAGGGAAACTAAGCCGGGTCGGTGCAGAGGGGCAAACGTCGACCCGTATTCAAAGGCCCCCAAGGACAAGAGTCACGAAAGTAATAGCCCTGCGGCGATTAATCAGCAGTGTCTTCGTGGATGTCACCATTGATAACATCCCTCACACCATGTTATTGGATACGGGTGCGACGAAGACTATCTTGAGGCCCGACGTTATCAAGTCATCAAGACGCACCGAGTCGACTAAATGGAGACTGAGGACAGCAACCGGAACATCAGCGACTGTCCATGGTGAAGTAGAGGTGACCATTACCATTGGAGCGACGCCCATCAAACACCGTGCGCTGGTAGTAGAAATAGAGGATGAGGCGATTCTTGGCATGGACATCATGTGTGCGCATGGGTTCCAATTGGATCCGAAGCGTGTCGTGATGGCGGTTAACAACGAGGAGTTGGTTCTACATCAACAAGAGGACGTGGCCGCTCGAGTTGTTCTCGCAGAAGATGTCGTATTGCCCAGCAGAACCGAGGTTATAGTTGACGCAAACCTGAATGGCGCTATCAAGACGTGTTTGAGGTGGAAAATGGACCTAAGGGAAGAACCGACATCGTCAAACACAAGATAGAGACCGGAGAAGAATAACCCATCCGTCAAGCTCCAAGGAGGTTACCATTGGCGAAGCGTGAAGAAGCAGAACGCATTATTCGCGAGATGGAGAAAGACAATGTAATTGAGCCTTCGAGCAGCCCATGGGCGTCACCGGTGCTGCTTGTGAAGAAGAAGGATGGATCCACACGGTTCTGCGTAGACTATCGATTGCTCAACAACGTCACCAAAAAAGATAGCTATCCTTTGCCACGGATTGATGACACCCTGGACATCCTGGTCGGTTCAAAGATCTTCTCGACCTTGGATCTAAAGAGTGGTTATTGGCAAGTGGAATTAGCGCCCGAAGATCGAGAAAAGACGGCGTTTTCCCTTGGTATGGGTCTATGGCAATTCACGATGATGCCGTTCGGGATATGTAATGCCCCAGCGACATTCGAGAGGTTAATGGAGACGGTTTTGAAGGGTCTGTCCTGGACAACCTGCATGGTGTATAGGGCTGCGAAAATTTATCGATATATCGATATTATCGATAATATCGATAATTATCGAATAACGATATTTCCATTTTCAGTTATCGATATATCGATATTATCGATAATATCGATAACGCCGATAATATCGGTAACATCGATAATATCGATGATATCGATATTATCGATAATTAAAGCTGGTAATGTCCGATGAAAATTGTAGCACAAAATCTTTTAAACGGACACTAAATAGCGCTATTTAGTGTCCGTTTAAAAGACTTGATAATATCAATATAAATGTCTTACATTGGATAGTGACCGTGGCATTGAAATGAATTCTTCCAATTCGCACTAAAACTGTCCGAAAATGAATTTCATTGAAATACTAGTGAAATGATTTTATTTTTACGGCAAATAATTGTCCTTATTGGGGCTGCGGAAAATTGGAAATTTATCGACACTAATTTATCGATAATTATCGAATAACGATATTTCCATTTTCAGTTATCGATATGTCGATATTATCGATAATATCGATATTATCGATATATCGATAAATATCGATATTTTTAAGTTATCGATAACCGATATTGAAAATATGATATCGCGCACCCCTAATGGTGTACCTGGACGACATAATCGTGGTGGGAAAAACGTTCGATGACCACCTGACGAACCTGGAAGGAGTGTTCCAGCGGCTTCGCGGAGCTGGACTAAAGCTTAGTCTCAAGAAGTGCCACCTGTTCCATGGGCCATATTGTCAATGGGAACGGAATCGCCGTGGACCCAGTGAAGATTCAGGTGGTGAAAGACTGGCCAACTCCCAAAAATAAACATCAGATAAGAAGGCCTGTGCACTTACTATCGGCGCTATGTTCCCGGATTTGCAGATATCGCTAAGCCGTTGACGAAACTCACCGAAGAAGGTCGCCCATTTGAATGGAACCAACACTGCCAAATTAGTTTTGAACAACTAAAACAGTACTTGATAAGTGCTCCTATTCTGAGTTACCCTCTCCCAGAAGGCAAGTTCCTCGTGGACACCGACGCTAGCAATGTTGACGTACTCTCCCAGATACAAGATGGGCAAGAGAAGGTGATCGGCTGTTTCAGTAAAGTCCTGTCAAAGCCGGAGCGAAATTATTGCGTCACTAAAAGAGAATTGCTAGCCGTGGTAAAGATCATAGAACATTTCTACAAGTATTTATATGGCAGACACTTCCTTCTGAGGACGGATCGTGCCGCTTTAAAATGGCTCCTCCGATTCAAGAATCCTGAAGGACAAGTCGCACGCTGGATCGAACGACTTCAGGAATACGATTTTGAAATTCAGTATCGGGCCGGAATTAGCCATAGAAGTGCCGACGCTTTATCGAGAAGACCTTGTGCCGAAGACTGTAAACACTGTAGTCGTCTGGAGGAGAAAGTAGCCACGACTGCGAGGACGGCCGTTGTAGACGATAAATGGCAAGGTGAAGAATTGCGACGAGACCTGGAGAACGATCAGAATTTGAAATTGGTTCTGGAATGGAAGAGTAGGGAGGCAAGGCCTACTTGGGAAGAGATAGCACCATATGCACCATCCGTAAAATCGTACTGGGCGCAATGGGACTCCATAGTGTTGGAACATGGTCTTCTGAAACGAACTGTCGAGAACCAGGAAGGCACGGAACAGAAGACACAGTTACTGTTCCCCAAGAATAGGGTGCCGGAAGTTCTGAGGGAACTTCACGATGGAACTTCGGGAGGGCATCTGGAAATCAAGAAGAATATGGAAAAGGTGCGCGAGCGATTCTACTGGATAAACTGCAAGGAAGACGTAAAGGACTGGTGAAGGAAATGCGTAGTCTGCGCAGCCAGTAACGGCCCCCACAAACGAGGCAAGGCTCCCATGAAGCAGGATAACGTGGGAAGTCCTTTTGAGAGAGTTGCCATAGATGTAGCCGGCCGATTTCCACAAACGAATAGTGGAAATAAGTATATCGTCGTGGTAATGGATTACTTTAGCAAGTGGGTTGAACCATACGCTCTACCAAACCAAGAGGCAATAACTATTGCTGAAGTCCTTGTCCGAGAATGGATCAGTCGGTATGGTGCGCCCATGGAGCTGCATTCAGATCAAGGGAGGAACTTTGAATCGGCTTTATTCAAGAAAGTTTGTACTCTGCTCGGCATCCAGAAAACTAGAACGACTGCACTTCACCCGCAGTCGGACGGAATGGTGGAAAGATTCAACAGAACCATCAACCGACATTTGTCCAAGGTCGTCTCCGATCACCAGAGAGACTGGGACACGTACAATGTACATTCCCCTTTTTCTACTGGCATACCGTTCGTCCGTTCATGAAACCACAGGAGAGACTCCAGCAAAAGTGGTATTTGGGCGAGAGCCAAGACTGCCCTGCGACCTGAAGCCTGATGAGGTCCCTGCCGACGAAGACTACGTGAGCGGTCTACGCAGGAAAATGGACGATATTCACAATCAAGTGCGTCACAATATACAGACGGCCAGCGACAGAATGAAGGAGCATTATGACATCAATGCTCAGAATGGGGGATACCAACCTGGAGCACTGGTCTGGCTTTACAATCCTCAAAGACGTCGAAGTCTGTCCCCAAAATTGCAGACATCTTGGGAAGGTCCTTATAGTGTGATGAAACGAATCAACGATGTCATTTACCGCATCAGAAAGATTCCGCACGGCAAACCCAAAGTTATCCACTTCAACCGAATGGCCCCTTACAACGGAGAAGAAAATGAAGGGACCGTACAAAGGACGTAAGGTTCCGAAGTGAATTTCGAAACCTTTATGTCTCATCACGCTACCGGAAGTAAGGCACGATTTGGAGTAACCACAGAGAAGCAGCAAGATCTTTTTCAAGTACCACCGGAGTACAGTGTGGCAGAAGACCTAAGAATGTCCAAGGGGATAGCCCAGGTCTTCCGGAAGAAATTTGGTCAGGTCGAGGAACTCCGAAGACAGCATCCCATGGTGGGCAAGAGCTTGCAGATTATCGACACGGAAGCAGGTCAAAGACGACACGTGTACTACTTGGTCACCAAGAGAACATTAAGCGGTAAGCCCGACTACCGCAACATTTGGAAAGCCTTATGGAACCTGAGGAGACAGCTGGTAGAAGGCAAGGAGACGAAATTAGCCATTCCTAAATTGGGTTGCGGACTAGACGGACTGGACTGGAGGGTCATTCGAAGCATGATAGAAGTCATCTTCAACGGAACGGGAATTGAGTCCTAGTCTGCAGTCACCACCCACAGGCAGCTGTCGGCAGTAAGAAAACCGTGGACTGCTATTTCTTCCAGACCGGAAGTTGTAAAAGGGTCCAGCATGCCGCTTTCGACATCCTCCTTCAAGGCTGGCACGAGGAACGTTTCGAGACGAAACGTTTTTAAGAAGGGGGCAGTGTAATGATTCGTCGACACCAGCCGGCGTCAGACTGTCTCTTGCGTTACACCCGTCTAGTCGACACGCCTTAGGCGACAGCCTAGAGAATTCTGACGGCGGAATAAACTAGACCAGACAGTCCATCGCCTTCCAGAAAAATACGAGAACAACAGCTTCGGTATATAAAAATGCACGCGGCCGGGAGTGGGAGACAGTTCGGCAAGAATTCAGCGTTAGACAGTTTCGCATTAAAAGTTTGCGTTAGATTGTTAAAATAAATGAGACATAAGCTTGTAAATAAATTATTGTAAGTTATAAATAAATTAGTGTTACTTTTTAATAAATTAGTTTAACTATTTCGTATTTTGTTTTAAAATAAAAATTAATGGAACCCGTAAAATCGTTACAATAATAAAATTTAAATTCATTTTGCAAAGTTGCCTGTGGATCGCATTTTTAATCGATAACATGGCGATTGTAACCTGTGAGCAACTGAAAATCAGATTAAAGTCGGCGGTGCAAAGAAAAAGTATGTCTGTTACTAACGCGGCGTTAGGCTGATCTGACAGTTCATGAATGTATTAGCACAGTATAAGTAATTACTCAGTAGCGTCACTTAAACGTCAGTGTCAAAAAAGCGGCCATTCTGTTTGATACCCTTATGGAAATGCAATGTAATTTACAGCTGGGTACAAAAGAGCAAATGTGACAGTTATACTCGAGTGACGCTACTGTGTGTTTCTTATACTATGGTATTAGATTAATTAATTCAGTCAATCACAGACATACATTTTCTTTACACCGCCTACTCTAATCTGATTTTTATTTGCTCACTTTTTATATGTATGTATATGTTCCCTAGGCAACTTTAAAACACGGCGTGCTTTAATCGCCTTTTTTCGCACGCTTTTTAGTTTTTAAAAACAGAGATTTTGATGCAGGTATAATAAGAAAATACTTCAAAATAAATAAAAATTTGAATGGAGGCGGGTTGACCCAGCTCATCAACGGACAAATCATCAACTCGCATTTCATCAACACCCAACTGATCAACGCGACAAAACATCAACGACCCAACCTATGGTTGATAGATGAACCGTCAAAGTTTAAAGCCACGCGCAAACTAGAGCGGTAACGAGCGTGGTAGCGAACGCGGTGGCAGTGCGATCAAACGCTGCGCATGTAATAAAATGAAAGGACGCAAATCGGCGCGATCTGACAAAAAGTGTTCGCCTTCTTTGCAGCGAACGACAGCGTACCTCTTAGCGGCTTGCGGTAGAACAATCTCCCATGGAAAAAAGCCACGCGCAAACTAGAGCGGGAGCGATCGCGGTGGCGAACACGGTGGTAGTGCGGTCACATGGCGAACAAACAAATCCGCACACCAACGCGTTCAATTACCGCTAAATTAAATTATTTCTAAATTTTTCAACGATGGACGTAGAAGGAGCAGATTTGCTTCTCATTCTGTTGGTGGACGAAGATGAGGAACCACAGAGGGAAGTAAGCGATTCTTTATATCTGATTTCTTAAATTAAAAAAATAAAAGTTTAACTAGCGACATCCTGCGATCGCTTTTTGATTTGACATTGCATTACGATTGACAAAATTGAAGCCAGTTCTCGAGCTACGCTTCTGCTGACGAGGCCCCAAATAGGACCGAAACAGCTGTAGGGGAGAGGTGCCTTGAATGGGACAATTTTTTTCAGCCACTCATAAAATATTTATTATTATGAATTTGCTAGCCACATAACAGAGACATATTCATTGAATGCATTTATTAATTCAAAAATATCTAATTTTACTTAAGATGTAAGAAAATAGTAACATAAAGAAAATGTGATTTTGCCCCATTCAACCCTTGGTATGTTTTGAACGGGACAGTTGGAAATAAATCACAAAACGACGAAGCTGTCGAACGACTGCGAAACGTTAAGTGTTTGTGCGCCATTTAGTGTCCGTTTAAAAGAGTTTGTGATACAATTTTCATCGGACAAGAACCAGCTTTAATAATTTTTGGCATTAAAACATTATACAATTATAAAATTCTACCAAAATTGGTTTCATATGTTGAAAAGTCTATATTGTAACTAGGATAAGAAAACCAGTAAAGATGTACAGCTGAAAATCAGTGGAGCGTAACATAAACACAAGAAGATAACATAAACATAAGAATGACTCCTTCGCAATTATGTAACGTATGACTCACCCGCGTTGGAAGATCCACCTGCGATGATTCATTCGCGGGCTGTGCGCAAAATCTTATGACTCATCTACGGGCACAGATCTAACACAGGGCCGTGTGCACAAATGTCAAGGCATTAATTGACGTCACGAAACCCCCTATAAAAAGGCGACAAATCGAACGTTAGCGCATAATTAGAACAGTTCTAGTCAGTGTCAACTAGTCTAATTGTCCGTAAGTGCCCCAGATACAATGTAAGTAATTGTACTTGTAATTAGTTGTAATTTATTGTTAATAAATGTATTGTTATATTAAGCTACGTCCCTCATTTCATGTTACTTAAATTATTACCGTAACATTTTTGGTAGAGGCGCCGGGCATCGATCCCGGTACCTCTCGCAGAATCTGTACTCTTTCTCTTCGTCTGGAATAGTCACTATCCCAGCAACCTTAAAAAACCAATTCCTAAAAGTTATAATTGATACTGGCGCTCTACATAATGTAATTAATTCTCAATACGTTTCCAAATATATTCCTTTACAAAGACCCTTAAATATACTTACAGCTGGAAACGAACCAATAAAAGTAATCGGTAAAGCTTTCATTAAATTACAAATTTCTAAAGCACTTTTTCCTATAGAAGTCCTTGTAGTACACGATCTACCACGGCCCTTAATACTAGGAACCTCCTTTCTTCGGAAATCAAAGGCAATTATTAATTTCCCTCAAAATTATTTAGAACTCTGTGGTAATATACAAGTTCCATTATGTAAAGATGTTACTAAATTCGATAATTTCTTTTTACATTCTAAGAAAAATAGGAATAACGAAAATGTTCAAAACGAAACCAATGACGCTAAAATCACCCTTAAAACAGACGTTCTCCTTCATCCTAATAAATCTCAATTTGTTGAAGTTGTTTCAAACAACAAATTAACTACCACACCTACTATCAAGAATAATTTTGTTCCTCGAGACGATTTCCTGCTTTCAAAGAATTTAACAATTACAAAAAACCCATTCCAAACAAAAAATTGTTTTATGATAGAATTAACAAATTTGGGAAAAATTGCCGCAAAAATTATTTGCTAATACAACCATTGGATACCTTGAAAAATTACCAAATCCTACAAAAAATAATTCTGACCTTTTCCACCAAGTAACCACAAGCAAAAATATAAAACCTTTATTTGAACGTCAACTCGATACATTATTATCTAAATTCACAGATATTTTTGCCTCAGATATGTCACAAATTGGCTTAACCACGATACTCACACATCACATTGACGTGGGAGAAGCGAGTCCGGTTTCTAGTAGACCATACCGAGTGTCTCATAAGGAAAGAGAAATTATTAGCGAACAAGTGAAAGAAATGTTGAATAATAAAATTATTAGACCTAGTCAGTCTCCTTGGTCATCCCCTGTTGTTTTAGTACCAAAGCCTAATAATACTTATCGATTTTGTGTTGATTACCGAAAATTAAATAACGTAACTCGGCAAAAGAATCTTTATCCGCTACCACTAATTGAAGATTGTCTAAATTGTTTACAGGGAGCTAAATATTTTTCATCATTAGATTTATTTAGCGGATATTATCAAGTAGGATTAACAGAGCAAAGTAAAGAAAAAACCGCTTTCATCACAACCGACGGTTTATACGAATTTAACGTCCTCCCTTTTGGTCTTTGTAACGCACCTGCAACCTTTCAAAATTTAGCTGATAAAGTTTTTGAAGGAATGAAATGGAAAGAAGTTTTAATTTATTTAGATGACATTATTATTTTTTCGGACACCCTTGAAGAACACATGAAACGTTTACAAAAAGTATTTCAAAGACTCCTCCAAGCCGGTTTAACCTTAAATCCTGATAAATGTAAATTTTTACAAACAAACATTAAAATTCTCGGTTATGAAATAGATGAAAAAGGCATTCGCCCAAACGAGTCAAAATTAAAGCATTAAAAAATTTTAAAGAACCTAAAACAGTAAAACAACTCAACAAAAACTTATTGAAGCTCCTGTTTTAGCTCATTATGATCCAAAATTAAAAACTGAACTAAGAGTAGAAGCTTCATCTAAAGGAATTGGAGCCGTTTTATTACAAAATTTTAACGGAGAATCACACCCCATTGCCTATATCTCTAGAACGTTAACAAAAGCAGAGAAAAATTATTCAGTATTACATCTCGAAGGATTAGCCATTATTTGGAGTCTCAAAACACTAAGACATCTAATCTACGGTAAACCAGTAGAAATTATAACTGATCATCACGCGTTATGTTTCTTAAAAACACTAAAAAATCCCAAAGGAAGAACCGCACGGTGGATACTCATATTATCCGAATATGATTATAAAATAATTCATAAAAAAGGAAAATTAAATCAAGACAGTGATTGCCTAAGCCGTTGCCCTGTAAATGAAGCCTCATTAGAAGATGAGCAAGTAGACCAAGATTTACCTATTTTTGTTTCCATCCCTGATAATTTCATTACTTCCCAAGAGTCTGACGCCTTTATTAGTGAAATTAGAAATGCCTTAGAAAATTTAACCGCTATTATGAGGAGAAAAATAAAAAATTTTGTTTTACTAGATAACATTTTATATAAGAAAAATCCTAATGCAACAGGTTCTGAAAATTTATTAGTAATTTCCGGTTGTTGCGTGGTGCGTGTGTGACGCTCCGTAATAAAACCCGGATTTTCGAGCTGTTACAAGCGTTAACACCGCCCGTAAGGTTATAGAAAAAGAAAAGGTCGTAGAGTAGTGTAATAAGAACGAGTTTGATCGAGAGTGAGGTAAAGGCAGAAGGTAAATAAGTGTACAAATAAAACACAATACTTGTCAACTGACAAGAGATATCACCTCCGAACTGTCGAAGTGGGCGAACTCTTTTCGCAGCAAAGACTAGGCAACACATTAATCAATACAGTGTTACGGTATGTCTAGCGGGGGAGAGACAACTGATGAAGGGAGCAAAAAGAGGCACAGAGCGGAAAAAGAAAGTCCGTTTGGAAGAAGTAAAAGGAGTGCAAGAACACCTACTAAAGCGGAACAGGAGAAAGAAGACAAATTGGTTAAATTGATATTTATGACAACAAATTTATTGGAACAGATGAAAAATTTAACAACAGAAGTGCAAAATCTAAGAAAGGAACAGAAAGAAACGGTAGAGGAAATAAAAATGCTGAAAGCAGAAAATAAAGAAATAAAAAATGAAAATGATAATATAAAAAATGAAAATAGTAAAATAAAAACCGAAAATGGAAAAATTAAAGAAGAAAATACAATAATAAAAAACGAGATGATCAAAATCAGTACAAAAGTAGAAAGATTGGAAAAGGATAAAAGAGAGAACAACGTAGTAGTAATAGGCCTAGAAATAGAAGAAAATGAGGCAAGTACGTTAAGAAAGGCAATGGACAATTTCCTGGAGGCTAACATAAAGGTAGAAGTTGAAGTTAAAGCAGTCCATAAACTTAGATCTAAAATGTGGTTGTTAGAATTAAAGAACAAAGAGGATAAAATGAAGGTTATGCAAAACAAATAGAAATTAAAAGACGTAAGAGGTGAAAAGATATATATTAACAATGACTTGACCCTAGAAGAGAGACACATAGAAAAGGTTATAAGAGAGGTACAGGATGACGAATACAGCAAAAGAAAAAGGGAAAGCAATGAAAAATGAAATAAATAAAGGAAATAATGGGAAAAAACAACTTAGCACGGGAATAAAACGGTTAAAAAGAACATACGAAGTAAAAGATCAAAAGCGGCCGAAAAATGGAAAAGTTATTAGAATAGGAACCTGGAACGTGAGAGGAACAAAAAGAGACGGTGCCTTAAAGGTGCTTGAAAGGGAAATAAAGAAATACGCGTTGGATATAGTAGCTGTACAGGAGACCAAACAAGCAAATAATGGAGTAACAGAATTCTTTAATAGTGGCACTGAGAAAAAAATATATGGCGTAGGTTTTCTAATAAAAAAGATTTGGAAGCATACAATTATCAAGTTCGAGGCTGTATCAGAAAGAATATGTTTATTAAGAATTAACGGAAGGTTCCGAAAAATAACAGTGATAAATGTGCATGCACCTACGGAGGACAAAGAAGAAGAAGAAAAGCAAGAATTTTATGAATCATTAGTAGATTTAATGAAAACAGTTGCAGGGTATGATATGAAAATTATAATGGGCGATTTCAACCCAAAAGTGGGTAAAGAAGATTTTTATCAACCGATAATAGGTAAACATAGTAAACATACTGTAAGTAATAACAATGGAGAAAAGTTAATTGAATTTGTCACGGAGAGCTCGTTATGAATTATGAGTACATATTTCCCACACAAAAACATCCATAAAGGAACATGTACCTCGCCGGATAGTAAGACAGTGAATCAAATAGACCATGTTTTAATAAATAGGAGTCAGATATCTTCGGTGTTAGATGTAAAGACGTGCAGGGAGCAGATGTAGACTCGGACCATTTCTTAGTGAGAGTTTGTATAAAACAACAACTGCCCAACAGAAGAAATGAAACCCAGAAGCAAAAAGTGGTAAATATAAAAATTAACTGGAACAAAGAAGTTAAACGGAGATATAGAAAAGAAATTGAGAGAGCATTACAAAGTATAGAAGAAAAAGAGGAGATCGATGCAAGATGGGAAAGCGTGGAAAAGGTAATATTGCAAACCGCATCAAAATTTACAGAACAGAGAAGTAAGAAAAAAGGTTGGTTTGATGAAAAATGCGAGCAAGCGATTAAAGAAAGTAGAAAGGCAAGAGAAGTAATGTTATGTAAAAGAACAGAAAATACAGTACAGGAATATAGAGAAAAACGGAGAAAAATTAAACGGATTTGTAGGGAGAAGAAGAGAGCTTTCATGCAAAATAAATTAGACCAATTAGAAGAGAAATATCGAAGTAAAGAAGCTAGACGTTTCTATCAGGATATAAAGAGTGAACGAACGGGTTATAAAAGCAGAACGTTACTTTTTGAAGATGAAGAAGGCAATTTACTGGGAGAACAAGACAAGATAAAAGAAAGATGGGTAGAATATTTTCAGAAGGTGTTAAGTAATGTGACAGAGCTGCCAGTGGTAACTGAAGAAGTGAATATTATAGAGAAGACGAGTGAAAGTGAAGTAAACGAACCAAATTTAACAGAAGTGAAAGAAATAATAAGGAAAATGAAGGATAATAAAAGTCCCGGGGAAAACGGAATAGCAGCAGAACTAATAACGTGTGGAGGAGATGGGTTCATTAGAATTATGTACGATATGATAAAAAACGTATGGGAGAGAGAAGAAATGCCACAAAGATGGAAGGAAGCAATACTGTTCCCACTACACAAAAAAGGAAACAAAGCACAATGTTCAAATTACAGAGGAATAGCCTTGCTAGACGTAGCGTATAAAGTATTGGCTGCATGTATAAAGGAAAGAATTCAAAAATATATGGAAAATACACTAGGAGACTATCAGGCAGGATTCCAAAAAAAACAGGTCGGTAGTAGACCAGTTGCATACTTTGAAGCAAGTCCAAGCCACTGCCACGAGTATGATATAGCGTTGCGTGCCATATTTATAGATTTTAAGCAGGCGTGTGACACTGTAGAAAGAACCCAATTATATCAGATCTTAAGACTGCTTAATATATCTGGTAAATTAATAGACCTAGTGGAGATGACGTTGCGCGACACAGTAGCAGCCGTGAAGATAATGGGGGCAACAAGAAGGAAATTCAAAATTGAGAAAGGGCTTAGGCAAGGTGACCCGTTGTCATCAGTACTCTTTAATCTGGTGTTGGAAAACGTGGTAAGAGAAAGTGGAATAAACACTAGGGGAACCATATATTACAAGAGCAACCAATGTCTAGCCTATGCGGACGACGTAGTACTAATAGCAAGGACATGGCGCGAACTAGAACATACAGTAAGGAGGTTAGAGAAAGTTGCACAAAAAGTAGGACTGAGGATTAACACAGAGAAGACGAAAGCCATGACATTGGTAAGAAAAACAGGAGAAGAAGAAGGAAGGTACTTTACAGTACGAACAGAAGAAAAGGAAATGTACAATTTCGAAAAAGTGGACAGTTTAATTACCTAGGAGTAGTGGTAAAGAGTGATGGAGGAGATACGGAAGAAATAAAAGCGAGGATAAGCAAAGCAAACCGAAGCGTGGCATCTGTAATGCACATAGTTAAATCACGTAAAGTCTCGCGGTCCGTAAAATTGAGGATTTATAAAACAATAATCAGACCGGTAGTACTTTATGGGAGTGAAACGTGGGTGTTAAACAAGGCAGAACAAGAAAAATTAGGAGCATGGGAAAGGCGTTTACTGAGGAGAATTTTTGGCGGTAAGAAGACGGAAGACCGATGGTTAAGAAGGACGAACGCAGAGCTGTATACCGTATACGCGGACGCACCCATTGTAAATCTCGTTAAGGCCAGCAGGATACGTTGGATGGGACATGTGGAGCGTATGGGAGAAGAAAGGATAGCAAAGCAAATACTAGGAAGAAGAGAGCTGACTAGTAAAAGAAGAGGAAGACCGAGATCGAAATGGGAAGACCAAGTAGAAGCAGACTTAAGAAAACTAGGAGTAAAAGAGTGGAAAAGAAAAGCGATGGACAGACAGGAATGGAGAGGAATTGTCACTCAAGCCATGGGCCACAAAGGCCTGTAGAGCTATTAATATAATTCCCGACACCTTAAAAGAGGAAATATTATTTGCCAATCATAACGAACCCTTAGCAGGTCATTCAGGGTTTGCTAAAACTTACCATCGTATTAAAGATCGTTATTTTTGGATCGGGATGTTAAAGGACATTAAAACTTATGTTCGTGGTTGTCCAGATTGTCAAGCCCGAAAAGATTATACTAATAAGCCACCCCCCGGATTATTACAACCCATTCAAGTAGGGTTACCTTTCCAAAAAATTGGAATTGACTTGTTAGGCCCTTTTCACAGAAGTTCAAAAGGAAACACTATGATAATTGTAGCGACCGACTACACTGATAAAAATTATTCTGTAAAATTACTAAGAAAAACATTGGTTTTTTGTTACCTATGATTTTCCTAGTAAATTTACAATTGTTAGAAGTGAAGTGTAAAATTCCATTTCATAAGTTTTATTCAGTACTTTTACACATTCTTGGTAATCTTCCGTGGTGTTCACCAGGGGAACTACGTAAATTTACAGAATGCATTTTATTTTACCTATATTTTCCAGTAATTTCTAGTAATTTTACCGCAACACTTATAATCATTAAGAAAATTTACACGCATCATTCTCTGTAAATACACATACTTCAATAGTTTAGTGTAAATAATTTAATATTTTCAAATTAAAATTACATATTATTGTAATTTTGAGTTGCAGTTTACTATTAATACATAAAGTGTACAACATTTTACAAGAATTAAGGAAAAACAAATGTAATTTTATGTAAAATTCAAATCGTTAGTCAATTTATATAAAATCACATCAATATTCTATGTAAAAATATGTGTAATTTTACTGCAATTTTTATCAGTGTACGCCACACGGTGGGTAGAAACGCGAGCTTTACGAGACGGTAAAGCTAATTCAGTTGCTAAATTTTTATTTGAAAATATTATAAGTAGGCATGGTTGCCCGAAGGAAATTTTAAGTGACCGCGGTAAAGTTTTTCAGTCACAATTGTTAGATATTCATTTTTAAGCAAAAATATAATGCGTTTAGAATTAAAGAATTATAAACGTTTGCCTGCAATGCATTGAGTTTTGTTTACGGTCGCTGTGGAATGCTCGGTCCTCTTGAGATTATATAAACAATAAACAGTTTTTCGGGCAGCAACAGGTTTGCTTGGGGAGATCGGGACAGTCGTGTTGAATAGACGTAATCGTTAGGTTTGCTTAATGAGCACTTGCGGTGTCAATCCATATTTTATGAAAGGTGCGGAAAATAATTATTAAAAGATTCGCGATAGGTTGGACAACTTATAACTCGCACTTGTACTCGGAACTCGCGTTAATTGTATAGTACGCGTGTAATATATTCCTGGCGTGCGTATACAGGGTGTGTTCAGAAAGTATTGTGCACTACGCCCAGAGAACCAGGAATGCAGTATTCTAGAGATAAGTTATAAATTGTAGTTAATGCATGATATGTAGAGAATTAGCTTGAAGTATTTCTTGCATGGTACGAATGAGCGATTTCCCTGGGTTAGGCTCGGTAAAGCGTGGCAAGTGCTACATCGCTTGACCGCTGACTAGGAAGTTGGCTGGGGTGGCCATGCTGACGTAGGGTTTGTGACGTCAGTTTGCTGGACATATTGTTTGTTCGTTAAGCAGTGTGGTGGTGGCCATCCCTGAAGGGAAATCGTACTAACAGGGCAAAAGCGCAGCCGAGGGTGAACGACGTACTGTTCACGGTCCCATGAGTGACCCCTTAGGGCCCCTATGTAGAGAATAGTAAGCCCCCCTAAGGTTATTATGCAATTGTCACCACCCCTACGTGCCGGGTGTGAAGGGGCGTCCATGGTAAGGACGTCGCGTCAGTCACCTGTGAGATGCGGGTTGACGGGCGTCACCTGTGAGATGCGGGTGACGCCGGAATAAGTCACCTTGGCGGAAGAGTGGATTGGTGGTAGAGAATCCACGGGTCGGATATGACAAAGATGTAGGGTCGAGTATGTTTGCATGTCATGGAGGCTATCTGTGCTGCATGTGGTTTGTGTTTCTGGAAATAACATTTCAGAGCAATAGTTTATGAAAGAGCAACAGATATGATACTGAAGGCCCAAGGTTGGACATCATCAGGAGCAATGATGGAGGCACTAGGTTGAGTTGTGAATTGACCAAAGGGTTGAGCAGGTGCAGACCGTTAGGGCCAGGGGACTGGTGTCCCCGGTGAGTAAATAACTGTTGTCTCTTGCAAATGATTGTAAACACATGTTATTGTTGCATGAACGCATCATGTCAATGGGAGGTGATGGTAGCGAACGGTACCCAGTAGCCAAAGGAAGTGGTGAGCGTTTTGATTACTTAAATTTATGTATACGCTTTACCACATTTTAATAGTACTGCAAAAAAATATGTTGGTAATTTCGGCCGGCCTTACACAATTTATAGCAGAGTTGTTGAAAATTATGGGCGCTAATAGCCAATTTACAACAAGTTATTGACCACAGTGTAATGGATTGACAGAAAGGTTTAATAAAACCCTGGCCGATATGCTCAGTTTGTATACAAATACACAACAAACTGATTGGGATTTTTATCTGCCACATGTAACTTTTGCTCACAACACTGCAATTCAAGAAACCACGCGCATGTCGCCCTTTAGTCTTATCTATGGTCGTGAGCCAAGGCTGCCGTCTGAAGCCGCTTTAGCACAAGACGTCGAAGCAACAAACATAAAAAATTTACGTGATCGTATCTTAGCTATTCGGAACACTGCTACCGAAAATATTAAACAATCACAAAATAAAGCTAAAATACGATACGACGACTCTCACCGTCATGTCGAATTTCTCACCGTCATGTCGAATTTAATGCAGGCGATAAGGTAAAAGTTTTCACTCCCATCCGTAAAATCGGTAAAAGTGAAAAATTACTTTTACGTTGGTTTGGACCATATTACATTGTTATAAGACATACAGATGTAGATTATATTTGTATCACAAAATCTTCTAAGCGGACACTAAATCGCGCAACTATACACTTTACGTTTCGCAGTCGTTCGACTGCTTCGACGAAGCAGTCGAACGACTGCGAAACGTAAAGTGTATAGTTGCGCGATTTAGTGTCCGCTTAGAAGATTTTGTGATACAAATTTCATCGGACAAGAACCAACTGTAAATATTGTAGATTATATTGTTCAAAAAGGTCCAAACAAAAATTCAAAAACCGATGTAGTTCATGTAAGCAGAATAAGACCTTATTATGAAGCGTGGCAGCCTCCACAAAATTAAAACTATTTACTTTTAGGTTTATGTACAAATAGATAAATACATGTATAAATATTAAATATTATTTCTGTTTCAGAAATTTCCGTGTACTCGTTGGTTTATTGTTGCAGTTATGCACACCAGGCCTACGTTTATTTGAATTTTTTTTTTATGTCGATGATTTCAGATCACCCTGTGCACATACTCCATCATAATTAATACTTACTTCACGAAGTACTACGTACACATACGACGAAAGAAATTTTCTCCCCAATACTATTTTCAAGTAAACTCGTGTGAAATACATGAGTAGGTCACAATTGCAATCTTAAACTGCCCAGCGAGCTTAGTCGCATTGAAATTTCTATTTACCAAATCCTGCTTATTTTCAAAGACAAATGAGTGTAAATAAAAACGATTGTCTTTATTGCTAGCAAAGTTACGTATATTATGAAATGCATTTCACAAAAAGTAAACTTTTTCAAAGAATTTTAACTTTCAAATACCCCCTGTACATATACATCTACGCTTATAAGACAAAGAAAAAATTACAAAGTACTTTGATTGTTTATTTAATTATTAACTTTCTTACTTATGTCTTATTAGACTCTTAAGTTAATCTTTAATATTATTGAAAGCATTATTTGGTATTTTAATGAACATATACACCTCTTTATGTCACTACGGGTGTAAATAGGCCTTATACACCGCGTACTGAGATAATTTCGTGTTGCTGTTATTAAATATCGCATTTCACACTCTGCGCAGAGACCATCCGAACACCATAATTGAATTTCATTCAACAAAAATTGTTTTAGTAAACATAGAATTAAGATAAGATTATTGTTATTATTTTGCTGGAATAATCTTATGTTGTTGTAAGTAAATAGAAGAAAATTTGCTAAACCACACAAATCACCCATGAATCGGTTCGCATTCCAATGTACCTTCTCAATTAACATAAAAAGTTTAGGCCCAGTTTACAGAAACTTTAATTGCAATCAAATTTTAATGACGTTGTTAATTTGACATTTCGCAATGTTATTCTTATGGCAACTTAATCGTAATTAGTTTAATTCGCAATTAAATATTTGATTTGCTTTCTGTAAACCCACCCTTAGCTTATTATTATTATAAGATAAGATAACATAAAGCAACGTTAGCTCGCTTGACCAGCCAGCTTCGACTCTTTTCAAAACACATTCAGTTGTTTAATGGCCACAGAATGGCAACAAAATCAAACGCAGATTTGTTTTTCTTTCCACACAAATATTATAAGTAACTTCCTTTATTTTTACTAAATTTACTAAACATAAAGTGTTTAAATTTTTTTTAAATCCATCCACATAATTCAAAGAAATCGCGAAAAATCGCCTTAATTTCAGAAGCAAGGGGCAAATCCTCTAATTTGAGCCGCTCAAAATCCGGCCCTAGTGAGCGCCCCGTCGCGGGTGCCGACAGTCGTTCAACCCCTGGGTCCTGGAAAATCTTGGCTGAGGTGACCCCGAACGATCACCTTCCACTATTAACATCGGGATCAGCACTTCCGCCCGTGAACGGCCACCTCTTGTCGACCTTCTGCGGTGGTGTTTGGTCACTTGAACCAACCGGATGCATCACCTTGCTGTTGGGCCACGAATTGAAGAATCAAATCCAAGAATCCAAAATATTCCCTCCGCAATTTATTAATTTCAACTTGTGCTCTTCTTTTATAAACTGATAAATTTCAAACATTCCGTCTGACATGCCAATAACAAGCATATCATTTTTTAAACAACGAAATTATTCAACGTCATTTTTTCGCGCTTCAAAACTTCGCGAATTGGACTGCCTCTGCTACGGCTGCCCAAAGACTCCAACGATACTCTCCATACCATCTGTAATACAAGGTCCAATGCACATCTTGCCAGTACCCTGTTCGACATTCGTCACACACCATACGAAGTCCAAAGAACACCGTACCAGCCGATGAAACAACGAATAACCTACAGAAGCAATCCATCAAGCCCCAGGTCAACCGCAAGACTAACCCAACATTTAATTAATCCGCAATACTTTTTCCCTTAAGTTTACATTTGCTGCGTCTTTCATAACAAACCTTATCTTGGACAAGATACTTATTTATATTACCGCTATACGGTATCATAACTTCATTGATTTCTTTAAGATAAATTGCCTCGCTCATTCCAAATGTAAATAATTTTTTTTTTGCGAGGGGGGAAAATGTAACTAGGATAAGAAAACCAGTAAAGATGTACAGCTGAAAATCAGTCGAGCGTAACATAAACACAAGAAGATAACATAAACATAAGAATGACTCCTTCGCAATTATGTAACGTATGACTCACCCGCGTTGGAAGATCCACCTGCGATGATTCATTCGCGGGCTGTGTGCAAAGTCTTATGACTCATCTACGGGCACAGATCTAACACAGGGCCGTGTGCACAAATGTCAAGGCATTAATTGACATCACGAAACCCCTATAAAAAGGCGACAAATCGAACGTTAGCGCATAATTAGAACAGTTCTAGTCAGTGTCAACTAGTCTAATTGTCCGTAAGTGCCCCAGATACAATGTAAGTAATTGTACTTGTAATTAGTTGTAATTTATTGTTAATAAATGTATTGTTATATTAAGCTACGTCCCTCATTTCATGTTACTTAAATTATTACCGTAACAATATCAAATCTCAAAGTTGCTTGTGCTCGGAAGTGTTCCGTGATTCGTATGTGGTGTTTTAGTTTCCTAATTATATTTCCTCTGTCAATATCTGAAATGTCATCTTCAGGTGGGTGACCTGACATTGCAGTAGGATTGACAAATTGATAGCAAGCATTGCCGCCTTGCATGGGACGACTTATTATGTAACGAACTGGGTCAATTTGTCAATCCTACTGCAACGTCAGGTCAAAAAGCGATCGCAGGATGTCGCTGCTTAAATTGTTCATTACTTTTACATCGCAATGGCGAATAACCTAGGACAGATTGGTTTGCTTTGCAGTGGAATTCTCGAGTTACGGTTCTGCTGACGAGGCCCCAAATACGGCCGAAACAGCTGTACAGAGCATGCTCGAGGAATCCGCTGCAATCAAAACCGATTTGTACAATTTTTTTAAAACTTTCATATGCTTTGATAGCAAGCATGGGATGACTTATTATGTACTATGTGTTTTTTTAAAAATGCCATAAGGGGTGGCTGTGGAAAAGAAAATTCATGTCTTAGCTCCATTCATTTACTTTAAATTCTCAGTTTTGGCATGTGTTACATGCCAAGCTACGACATGAGTTTAAATTTTCATGGCCAACCTTTATGGCATTTTAAAAAAAATACACCGTAGAAAACTGGCTTCAATTTGTCAATCCTACTGCCATTGCCATCTTGACATTTAGTCCAGGCCTATAGGCAGAAATTGTGACGTCATGATAAAGGGGTTTTGACGTTTCTCAAAATGCGTTATTTTATCATTTTTATCAGTGTTTGTAAAGAAAAAGTAAATAAAATTGCCCCGTAAAGAATGGTGTAAGTCTATTTAATAGTTTTTGCTACAGAACGAAGTCGTAGAAGATTAATAATTAACCGAATTCAAAATCACTACCAGAATTGACAGATATTTGAATTTTAAAGTCTTATACGGTCTCATATTGTTCAAATTATATTATAAAGCATCACTAAACTTATTGTTAAAGCGTTTTAAAGCGAAAATCAGCAAAACAACGTAAAGCTCGTTGGTTTAAGTAGTTGGAGCCAAGCATTATGATGATGGAATGGTTCCGTGAAAATAATGAGAAGGGTTTATATTTGGACAAATTAATACCAATACAAAGCAGAATCATTACTATTTTGGAGCTGTTTTGTGAAGGTTATCGTCAATGTGAAATTGTTCGATTGCTCAAGGTTCCTCGTCAAACCGTGTCTGATGCGATTAAGCGTTTCCACCTTACTTGGTCAGGAAGGCGACCGTCCCGGAAGAGGAGGAAAGCGCACTGTCAACACACCCGCTAACTGTCAGATCATCAGAGTCCAGCGAAATCCGATGGTGTCCATGAAGAAAATTGCCCGTGAGACAGGTATCAGTGACCGATCAGTGCGGCGAATAGCGAAAGATGAGCTCAACTTCAAACTGTACAAGTTCCAAAAAGTTCAACTCCTCACGATCGAGAACAAGCGCGTACGACTCCAAAGATGCCGTCAACTCCAGCGACTGCCCGCAGGTATACGTTGGGAACGGATTGTCTTCATGAACGAGAAGTTGTTCGCAGTGGAACTAGCGCACAACTGCCAAAACGACAGGAATTGGTCTGCAGAGGCTCCCGGTACATCCATCATCGTCGAACATCGCCAAAATCTGCAGTCCATCATGGTACGGAGTGGAATTTGCGTCAGCGTCAACACACCTCTGGTTTTCGTGAATCAGGAGGTCAAAATCAAACAAGAAGTGTACGCGACATACTCGAGGCCGTAGTACTTCCGTGGGCCCAACAGCGCTTCGGCGATGCGGAATGGACGTTCCAGCAGGATTCTGCCCCGGTTCACAAGGCGAAAACGACTCAGAAGTGGTGCAGGATCCATTTTCCAGACTTCATCACGTTACAAGAATGTCCACCTTTACTCGTCTGATCTAAACTCAATGGATTACAGCGTGTGATCGATTTTGGAGGCCAGGGCTTGTGCTAAGCGCCACAAAAGTTTGGAGTCGTGGAAGCAATTCCCGTTCCGGGAATGGGACCGAATATCCGTGGATGAGGTACGGCGCGTGGTCAAAAATTTCAAGAGACGTTTGCAGCTCTGTAATATAGAGTCTGTATCGAGGCTGAGGGCGTACATTTCGAAACCGTTCTCAGCCGGTTTCGAAATGTACGCCCTGATGAAATTATGATTTGAATAACGGAATTTGTAAATTTAGCAGTCTTCACGTTTGAAATTGAAATTTTTCGTCTACATTACATTATTACGGTTAATTCGATTGATTGAAACTGATCCGACATATTTCCGAAAATACCTTACATGTACGTAAATTTGTTAACATAAAAACATTAAAACCATTAATTAGAGCTTATTCTTTTATGTAATGGCGAGGCATGGATGAGCCCTATGCCAAGCTTGTTGAAAATATGGTAATTGTAAATCAATCTGATCTTGTACTCTCCTGTTTTGAAATTAGGCCGACGAAATATAAAATGCTCCTTACATTTGCATATTTGAATTTTCACGCCTCAAAATGACCGTTGAAGGAGTTCGGTGTGAAGTTCGTGATTATCACATTTTTGCCGAGCTGTCGCTTCTGTCTATTCTGTGGTAAAACGCAGGTTCCTAAAAAAATACTAGTGGCGACATCGGGCGGGATCGAAATCCTTAGCGCTTGCAACAAAAATGGCGGAAAATTTAATTACCTCAATACTAAGGCACTCGATCTCTGTCTAGGGACACAGGTACTGCCATCATATGTTTTTGACACTGACAGTGGCTATTTGACCTTGAAGAAATTAGTTGTCAAAAATGACAAACTGGAATACTTTATGTAAATCAAGCCCCAAATTGCTTTAAATTTCCATTTTATTGACACAAAGTGTGAGTTTACAATAAATTTAAGCGTTTACGGGAAAGTATGACATAATAAATAAATAAATAAATTAGAAAACTGTAAGTAATAACCACAAGAACATACCTGAGATATTCCAAACTGAAAGTTAACTTATTAATGTGCTAAGCTTTTCCTAATGTTAATTAGCTTTACTAGCGACAAATTAACTGGTTTACGTACACATTTTCTTGCATAAATTTCTCATTTACAAAAAAAATTGCGTATACCTACCTACACATATTTTAAATCAAATTGAAAAACAATTTCTGATGTATTTTAACAAATTTATTTAAAATAAGCAACAAAATTTGTCTTAAGTCAAAAAATACATTAAATTATATGATATGTGCAAATGTATCTATTGCGAGCTTATGACATTTGAAAAAGAAAAGCTGTATGCACCTGTAGGAACGTTAAACAGTTTAAATTTGTAGCATTTGATTTGTAATGGGTAACACAACACACTTTAGGCATTATCTATGCTGTTTTTAAATTTATAACGCCAAGAAGCGAAAATTGAACGGAACAACTGTCACATTGACAACCAATTTGTTCAAGGTCAAATAGCCACTGTCAGTGTCAAAAACATATGATGGCAGTACCTGTGTCCACAGACAGAGATCGAGTGCCTTACTCAATACGAAAGGTATTCATTGAAATATTTTTAATATATTGGACCTTTGTGTAAAACAATTTCCACTCATTTGAAATTCTACACAAAGTACAACATATCAAGAGATATCTCAAACAAATACATAAGTGATATAATAAATTAAAATTACCGTGCAAATGAAACATACCTCTGAATTAACTATTACTTTTATTATTCACAAAAGTCAAAAGTAGCACACGAATGTTTACATAGAATGTAACAAAACTAATGCTACTATTGGGGGGGATTTTTATAGAACTTTTAAAGAAAATTAACAAAAACAAAAAAAAAACAAATTCTGTTCATGTTAAAAGAACTGAAGTAAGTACTCAAGTAGAAGTTTAATTTTTTGTTATTGTTACTCCTTCAATAACAATTTTAGAAACTAACATATCATATAAAGTAGGTGCAAAAAGTAAGTTAATAAAAAAATTTAACTTAAAATATCTTTTACCACAGCATCTGCTTTCTGTTCAAGAGTAAATCTTCTACCCTTTTTACTTTTTTTTCTGATCTGGAAAGGATGACTTTCAAAAAATTTCTTCTGGACTGGTGTTAAATTTTGGCACATCTTTTCAAAACTAGGCATATTCGTTAATGAATGGCTGAATTTATAGATGCTTTGTTGCGTTTAACTGTTTTCATCATCCATGCAATTCGTTTCTGCAAACGGCGGGCCTCCTGATATAAAGTAACTTCGGTGTTATTTAATGTGGAGGTGCTTTTCTGGATGCCCAAACGTTGCAAAATCCTCTCCTCTGCAAGAAAACATATTAATATGTTTAACAATAAAAGTGTATAGACTATAACTAACTTTTAGGAGACTTTCCTTTTAATATTAGTGTAGTTCTCTTAGACTGCAGCGAAATTGAAGGCTTTGAGACTCCTAAAAATACATTCAAGTTAACTTCCATCGATTGTTGCAAATCAAATACAAAAGTATTTTAAACAAAATTGAAATTCCTTTAAAATTGGAAAAGTAAAATATAATAAATCAGTCGAACAAAAGATATTTTCTAAATTATCAAGACAATTTACCTGTGACTGCCGAATGAGAATACATTCCAATTTGTTTTGAAGATGACGGTTGAGGTTCCATAACTGCTTCATATTCTGAAAACATACAAACATAAATATATTTATATATTTATATATATATAATTGTATTCTTCAACAGGGCTCCAGTTAATATATATGTATGATTTTTTAGTAATGTAATTATATTCATGCAAATACAATGCAAAGTACCTTTTTCACTTTGTATCTCCCGTATTAGTGGAATAATTCCAAGGTACATTCCAGAAGATACATCTGAAAATGTAAGAGTAATTTGTTTTATTCAATTAGCATTATATGTTATGTACTCACATTCTGGGTTTTCTGAGTATGGGGGTAGATGAGTACATGTGCTGATATTAGCAGTATCACCTATAAAAATTTAATGAAGTTAAGAGAGAACTTATGACCAAACTTCAAACAAATTCACCTGTTGTAATCGAACTACTTTTTCTGGGACTCGCATTTCTTGGACTATATTGGAGGCAATCTGAAGGACAAAACTCCTTTAAAGTTGTTATAAAGTTTTCTTTTAATAATTTTGGTGAGCTGACGGATGTTGCTGGTAAATCAATCTTATTTGTGGAAGTTCACCTACTAATCATAACACAATGATTTATTTGTGTATGATGAAAAATTGACAGCAAAGGTATACATTTGTCATCAATCTTGATCTGACCTCGATGCACATAGTTTACATAGGTATAAGATATATCTTACAATACCTTTGCCCTCAATTTATCTGAATATAGGTAGATATGTAACTAAGATATCCAACAGCGAACAAATAAGAACAACTAAATTATAATTCTAATAAATGTTACGGGAATAGAAGGAAAACTGTAAAGAATTTACAACAAAACAAAACTTTAAAGAAATAATCAAATTGGTAACAATTACTGTAAAGCTAATATAAAGGTAACTTACCCAACAGATTTTGAGATGGTATTGCTGTTTTTAATAATTTTAAACTATCACTCTCAAAATCTTCAGTTGTGAAGTACTTTATGCAAACAAAACTGCGGTGAAAAATTTCTTGGTTTGATAATGTGGCATGCCTAGCATTATTAACAGCTTCCTTCCATTTTATAAATCTATCCAAGAATCGATTTGGATTTGGAAATTGAAAAGTAGAAGACACTTTTTTACCACATATGCAACAACTACATATGTGTTCCTGATCACAGAACAGAAGTTAGATTCATAATTACTGTAAAACAAAATTGTAATATAATAATTTCTATTTATTGTATATGTTTAATATAGAATCTATTTTTAAGAAGAAAAATTGGACACATCAAAATACTTACGTCATAAATTTCACAAGAAACTGTCACTTATACACTGTGAACGTTTAGAGTGGAATAATCCATGTAAATGAGTGCCAGATCATCTGCGACCAAAATCCTCGGACAGGTAAACCTATTTTCTTTAGCGCGAATATTTTTTTGAAGTCATCTTTTCTTTGCACCCCCACCCCTTTCCGCAATGACGTCATCGTTATTTTTTTTTAATGGCACGTCCCCAATTTTCTAGCAGTTTTGGATAGATTTGAGAATTCTGATTTCATCAATATGCATATTTTGACATTCGCACTGACAGTACCCGAGATATTAATTACGAAAGATAAAAACAAAAAAACGGAAAATTTTCTACGATTTATGTGAGACAAATGAATAACTGTCAACTAATGCACGAACCGACAAATAATAGGCGCTAGTTACCAAAACAAGAATTACCAAAAGTAACGAAAGAGAAAATCAAAAGGAAACTATTTGAGAAAGAAACTGCAACTGTACTTGATATAAACCGCGTGAACTTGACATTACTTAAAAATGACGTTCCGGATATAATCTGCTTCCGATTTTTTGGGTAAGTGGCGCCAGCGGAGAAACACTTGAACTAGTAAACTGCGCAGGCCGGATAAAGACACACTGAGCCATGAAATCTAGTAGGTCGTGGTTGAAATAAATGATAAAAAGTTTCATCAAGTAAATTTGACAGTTCTTGATTATTGTTCTTCCTTGCAATTTCCATTTTTTATTTTTATCTTTCGTAATTAATATCTCGGGTACTGTCAGTGCGAATGTCAAAATATGCATATTGATGAAATCAGAATTCTCAAATCTATCCAAAACTGCTAGAAAATTGGGGGCGTGCCATTAAAAAAAAATGACGATGACGTCATTGTGGAAAGGGGTGGGGGTGCAAAGAAAAGATGACTTCAAAAAAATATTCGCGCTAAAGAAAATAGGTTTACCTGTCCTAGGATTTTGGTCGCAGATGATCTGGCACTCATTTACATGGATTATTCCACTCTAAACGTTCACAGTGTATAATTAATAAAATAATAGCATTCCAAATTAAAAAACTATTCTCTTACAAACATGCGTGCATACAAAATGCACCTTCCATAAGTCTTTTCGAATTTATTTGCTTTAGGGCCAGTTTCAAAATCGAATTTAAAGGAGACTTTGAAATTTAAGTCAAATTTCGTGATTCAGAAGTGTAAACAAATATAATTTCACAGTTGTTTTTACATCTAAAAGTGACTTTAAATTTAAAGTCTCCTTTTAATACATTCTACTGCCCAACTCACTTTTAGTGGGATCATTAGTGCTCCTGGGCAAAAGCAATTTAATTGTTTAATTTAATTCCAGTAAAATCCAAAAAATTACAGGAACCTGCAACAGTAACGATTTTAGCGCACCGATTTTCCGATCCGGAATTATATCTTCTATCTCTTTTTAGTATTGGAACGGATATTCCTATTCAAGTTAGCTAGCCCTGAGTCCCATTTGTAATGTAGATACACAGAATTCGGTTGAATAAAGTTTATTTATTTATGACAAATTACATAACAACTGTTTCTCGGGTATAGCCAACTCATAACACAACATAAAACATAACATCACAATCATGACATCCTTTTTTTTTAACAAAATTTAAGTAACATAATCTTCCAAATATCTAGGTTTCTTAATTAATCGCCCACTTCTAGTCATTTTAATTGGGTTTTGTATAATATTACTGGATGAACCTTTAGGATCTATTTTAACATTTGATGTATTTGAAGAATTTACAACAGGATTTACAATTTCATTATCTACTCTTGTTGTAGTCTCTTCAACACAATTATCAAAGCTTGTTTCCGGTGTAATATTAAATTGTTTGGGCGAATCTCTACGTAAGTGGTAACGATTTCGAGTTAGAGTTTTACCATTTTCTGTTTCTATTGTATATGCGCGACCATTTAAGTTTCTGTCAATTATTTTTGCACGGTCCCACGTACCCTCTTCATTTTGAACTCTGACATTCTGATTGAGTTCTAATTTAGGTAAATCTCTGACTCTGAGATCGTGGAATCGTTTCTGATTCTTTTGTCGATCAGCTAATTTTTGTTTAAATGTCATATAACTTTTGTTATTTATCTCTAAAAATTCAGGAATAATTCCTCTGACATTTTTACCAAAAATAATTTTATTTGGTGACTCTATTTCGTTTGAAATTGGTGTATTCATTAACTCTAAGGGTGGGTTTACAGAAAGCAAATCAAATATTTAATTTCGAATTAAACTAATCACGATTAAGTTGCCATAAGAATTACATTGCGAACTGTCAAATTAACAACGTCATTAAAATTTGATTGCAATTAAATTTTCTGTAAACTGTCCCTAAGAGTGCTAAATATGGATCTTTTTTACAATAATATGCTTTTTTAATAGTTCGTTTTGTGGTCTGGATTTGTCGTTCGACCATTCCATTACTTCTAGGATATCGCGGACTCGAGGTAACGTGTTTAAAATTCCAAGCCTTTGCAAAACTTTTAAAATCTTTGCTGTTCATTATCAAATCTAAATACTTTAGGTATTCCCCACCTAACAAAACAAGACTTTAAAGCTCTTATGGTAGTGTTAGATGTCTCATCTTTCAAACTGACAACATATATTTTGAAAAATAATCAGTAACCAGTAGATACGTTTTTCCCCTTAATTTATAAAGATCTGCTCCTATCATTTCCCATGGACTATCTGGAATTTGACTTGTATGTAAAGTTTCTTCATTATTATTGCGCTGGAATTTTAAACATGTTTTACAATTATTAATTGTTTCTATAATTTGTTTTGACATTCCTGGCCAAAACACAATTTCGCGTGCTCTACACTTAGTTTTTTCTAGGCCCAAGTGATTATAATGTAATTTATCAATAATATCACCTCGTAATTTCTGTGGAACTATTATACAATCTTTTTTTATATAAAAGGCCATTATATTCATAAATATCATTGTTGAATGTATGGTATGCTTTTACACAGTTTGGAACGTTTTTATTTCATTAGGCCAACCTTGTTTAATTAATTTCAAAACTGTTTGTAATTCTACATCATTTTCTGTTTCCTTAATAAATTCATCTTTCCTACTCATATACTCGTAGTTTTGACATCTAGTATGTGTAGTCTAGGATAAACATCGTCTTCACAATCTTTCAAGTGTGCTCCATGGGGGTCAAACCCAGATGAACGATATGTAGTCTTAGTAAAGCCCGCCAATTCTAAAAGATGGCGCTGTAACAACCGCGATCAATTGAAAAATAGGTTATATTTTAACAGATTTACAGATACCTACTTTATGAATTGAGAGAAGTAATTTCGAAAACCCCGAGCTGATTGACAGCGACGTAAAAGTACTTAAAAAATAGGCTTAAGAAACAACGTTGTGTATTTATTTGCAGTTTAAGGTCATTTCTGTGTTCTGTGGGAGACCTTAGATGAAGAAGTTACTGTGAATAAACTTTATTTTTGTAAGAATCATTTGAAATTTGAAAAGTGAAAAATTTTGTGCTAATTATAAGGATTAAAAAATACAGACTTGTATCTGTGTGTAATAGAAGGTTGTACCAAGTTTATACAGGTAAGAGTCGAATATTTAGAAAGAATACTAAGTTATACCGTGAGTTTTTTATATCTCTGAACATACATATTGTAAATATTCCTATGTTCAGTTTAAAAGAAAAGATGTCAATACATTACAGGATATTTTTTTAAAATGAACATTGTAATATTTACATAGTATGTTCAAAGTTATAAAAAACCTCATGGCATATGTATTTGAAGTTCAAACTTTTTAACATAGTTTGTAATAATTGTTTTCGGACAATTTTAAATCATTTGAAATATGTAGGTATTACCTATGTTGTTGTGCTGCATATACAGTCAATACAAGTTATTTGGAATATTTTAAAAGTTTTCCAAAAAGTAATTATTACAAATTTGTTTAAATACTAGAAATTAGTTTGTTAGAAACTTTTTAGAAAGATGAGTCGAAGAAAGTGTGCAGTTGTGAATTGTGGTGACGCAATATTACCTATGCATGGTTTCCCAAAACCTAAAAAAAATATGAAACCTTTCTATATGTGGTTAAGGGCTACAGGTGACATTAAATTAAAGGAAAAGGGTCCCGAAGAAGTGTATATAACAAACAGAATTTGCCAGAAACATTTTGAAAATAAATTCTATGGACCGAATAATAAGTTATCGAAGGATGCTTACCCAACTTTGAATCTACCTGGTAAGTGATTATAAATTCTAAGGCATGATAAGCAAATTCTACTTATGACATTATATTAATACCTACAGAACCCATAAATATATTAGCAATATACCTGCACCAGTTGAAAGTGTTTAGGAAAATATTGATTTACCAACTAACATATCTGATGCACCATGATTATTGACTTACTTCCTGAAATACCGCCTTATGTTCATTTTGGACAGCTGAAAATACTTCACCAAGAAAACGAATTACACCTTTTAAACTATCAAGAAACGAATTAAGTAAAGATTGTTAGTAGTTCATGTATTATAAATAGTTTATAGTGTTGTGTTTTAGGAATGCTACAAAATGAAATGCTGCCTGTGGAGGCTAATGATATGCCATCTACATCACAAGGTGAGTTATAGATTCTCAGATAATGATGTAATCATGCTTTATCATATCAGTTTGATTATACATAGTTTGTCTGCATATTCTGAAGTTATTCTTATATTAGTTCCCAAATCATTGTTATTCCCTAAAAAAAAAAACCAAAGTTGAAACTAGTTAGATCACAACACTTTCCTTCAGAACTGAAAAAAAGAAAACTATAATCAAAGCAATCAGCAAAAGTTTCCATTGCAATGTTGAAAAACGTGTGTTATTTACAGGAATTCCTAGTATCACAACAGGACATTCTTATATTCAGTGGCAACCACCTCATTTACCTTTGATGACAGCCACTCCTTCATTAAGATGTAACGAAGTAAGTGTTCAGTTCAGTTATGTTATGTATTACTTGTCTACAAAATCAATGGATTTTATAGGTGAAGCTTCAACATCCAAAGCGAAACATTCTCAAGTTAAAGGAAAAAAAGACATTTATTAGGAACCCTATGTCCACAAATGGTCAGTACTTAAAAGTTGAAAGGGAATATATTATCAAGGCCGGCGCTACCGGCAGTCCAAAACGTGCAATCGCACGGGGCGGCAAATAGCGGAAAAATTGGGAAATTTTGGCAAACATATTTGTATCACCGACAAACTCAATATTGCTCTAATGTAAGGTTTACCTGTGGTTGAATTTCAATTTAAACAATTTATATGCTTCCTTTATATTTTAGTTGTTTGTCTTTGTCTATTTATTATTTCCATAACGGACGAGTTGTAAATGCACTGAGAAAAAAGAATCTTCACATGAAAATAATATTTTATCCCGAAGGCAACATATCTTTGCTACTATTGGAAGAAAAAGTTTCTTTAAATTAAAGCATATTCATTAACTATGAAGAATTATTTTTCTCAGTGTATGATATCTAAGCAATACTTTTAGTATTATTATGTGAAATATTTTACTTTAAGTGGTGTACATTTGAATTGCAAAATATAATAAATCCTCTCCCTTGGATATTCAATTCTTGCAATATAAGCCACAGTTTGAGCCTCAGTCATACATAGATAATTAAGATAGCTAGTATGTAATTAAATTAGTTAGCTTTTGGTTATAATCAAATGTAGCTATTCATTTCATACTTAAAGATAGTTGAAATATAGCTATTTTTGATTTTAACTAGCTGGCTAATAGCGAATAAAATGGCTACATGCTATTACACTCTTATTTAAAATTCCCGCGGTTTTTTAGTCTTAGTACCCGCCAAAATTAAGAGATGGCGCAAGCTATTTTAGCAACAGTTACTAGTATAGGGATTTGCGTTCTCTTTATGTTGTGTTCTGTGGTGTGCTCTAGATAGTGCATCTGCCAATATTAATTCTTTGCCAGGCTTGTAAACAATATTAAAATCAAAAGGTTGTAACCGCATCCGCATTTTTTGTAATCTAATCGGTACTTGCTCATTGCTTTATTTAATATTGGAATTAACGGTTTATGATCACTTTCAATATTAAATGTTTGACCTAAAATGTATTGCTTGAATTTTTCACACACAAAAACGATTGCATAAAGCTCTTTTTCTATTTGAGCCCAAGATTTTTGACTTGTAGTAAAAGATTTTGAAGCATATGCTACAGGTAGATTATTTTGAAGGACTGCTCCCACGCCTGAACTACTAGCATCGACACTAATGGTGTTTTTTTTATTTATGTCATAAAATTGTAAGACAGGATTTTTACTTAACAATGTTTTATTTTTTTTAAAGCATCATCATGACAATTATCCCAAATGAATTGTGTATCTTTTTTGATTAATTGACGTAAAGGGAATGCCAGCTAAATCTGGTATAAATTTAGATATGTACGTAACCATACCAAGTAATTTTTCTACACCTTTCATATCACGAGGTTTCTCCATTTCTGTTATTGCTCGAATTTTGTCATTATCAACTTGAATGCCTTCAGAACTGAAAGTATGACCTAAGAATTTGACTGTTTTAAGAGCAAATTTGCAGTTTTCAATATTAAATTTAATTTCGCTAATTTTAGCTCTTTCAAATACTTGTCTCAAAATGAGATTATGTACTTTTTTGTTCTTAACCCAAATTATAATGTCGTCAATGTAAACTTCAACATTGGCAATATTTTTAAAAACATCAGCAAATAATTTATGGAATACTTCTGGTGCTGTTTTGATTTCGTACGGCATACGTAAAAAACAACATCCAAATGGCGTCTGAAATGTTGTCAATAATGAACTTTTTTCGGTTAATTCAACCTGCCAAAAAGCTGTGGATGCATCTAATATGCTGAAAATTTTGGCATTTGCCATTTTGGATGATATTTCGTCAAAAGTTGGAAATTTGTAATGTTTTCTTAACAAAGCTGTTTTTAAATTTTTTGGATCTAAACAAACTCGAAGCTTATTATTTGCTTTTTTTACAATAACAACTGGGTTCACGAATTCAGTTGGCTCGTTAACTCGTTTTATGATACCGTTTTTCTCCATATCTAAAATTTCTGTTTTGTACGCATCCTCTAATTTAAAAGGAATTTTCCTACAAGGTACACATTGGCCTACGTAATGTGGTTTTAATTTAAATTCATAAGGCTTTGAGAATTTCCCTATTCCTTGAAATATTTCTCTGTAATTATCTAAGAGTGTCTTAATAGAACTATCTGTGCAAATTATATTATTGATTATTTGAATTAGTCCAAGTTTTTGAATTGTCTTTAATCCCAGTACAGGAATTGTATTGTTACAATTAACTATGTGAAATTCTATATTTTCGTAATTATTTTTTACTTTACAAGCTAGTGTAATTGTACCTATGACTGGTATATCTGAGCCATTATAATTAGATAATTTAATTTGTGATTTAACAGGTTTTATATTAACACCTAACTTGGCAAAATAAAATTTATTAATAACATTGCATCCTGCACCTGTATCAAGCTTAAAAATCACTGATTTCCCTGAATCTTTTATCTCTACAGTATCATTCCAACTGTTGTCTAATTCGTGATTTACATCAATATTACCTAACACACTTTCTTAAAAGCTGGGCAGGTCCGGAGACCATGAATATGACCGCATCTTGAACATCTTGCTTCTGTAGATATCTGTGATCGATGTAGTTGTTGCTTGTTCTGCTGCTGTGTTCTGACCTCATCTTGAACTGCTGTTCCTGTCGACAGTCTGTTTATCTGCTGCTTCCTTGGGTCGTAACGATTTGACTTCCTCTTATTTATCGTGTCCACTGGCTCTGTATTCTTCAACGTCTGGATCTGTTGATTGGCCAATTCAGCTGCTTTACAGATTCTTGTGCATTTATCCAAATTTAAGTCTTCTTCTCGCAATAAGCGATCCTTTAGATGACTGTTGCGAATACCGCTAACTATTCGGTCTTTAATAAGACTTTCCTTTAGTGAACCAAAGGCACAATCTAAGCTTAACCGTTTTAGGTCAGTAAAGAAATCATCGAAACTTTCATCAGGTTTTTGATTTCTCAGAAAAAATACGTATCGACTTACACTCTCGTTTTTCTTCGGGACGCAGAAATTTCTAAAAGCATTGACAACAACTTCATAATTTTGTTGCTGTTGTTCTGCAAGTTCAAAGGTATTGAATTTTTCTTGAGCGTCCTCACCCAATGCATGTAGCAATATGGCGACTTTTACCGCGTCTGGTTTGTTATTGCTTTCTGTAGCTAGCATGTAAATTTGAAATTTTTTGTATCATTTTGTCCAATTTTCCGAGACGTTCCCATCAAACGATAACGGTGTTGGCGGTTTTAAATTAAGGTTTACATACTGATTTACTGCATTGGCTTGTTCTTCCATCTCACGGTGGGATAAAATTCAGCTAATAGAAGCTTATCTGGAGCGATTTTCTTCTTCACTTTGCTCTTGACTGCGCCATGTAATGTAGATGCACAGAATTCGGTTGAATAAAGTTTATTTATTTATGACAAATTACATAACAACTATTTCTCGGGTATAGCCAACTCATAACAGAACATAAAACATAACATTGTAGTTATATTTGTATATGAACTTTTATTAAACATTAAACTACATTTTTATTTTTAAAGTGTCAACCAAAACTAAACTTGTTTTCTCCACCTACTGGACTCTTTATAATATACAGGGTGTTAATAAAAAAACTGTACACCGTTTGGCAGGTAATAGTAGAGGTCAAAACAAGGAAAAAATTCTAATAAACCCATATCCAATTCTCAATACAGGGTGTCCACGCCATGTGTTCACTCTTCTAGAATTTTTATTTTTTACATAAAATTCGGGAGCGATAAATTAAATAAAAAGCTGAATTTCCGACATACGACTCGCCCCCGCAGGACTTCCGGTTTCGCCGGAAGTGATATCAACTTTCTTATTTTAAATGGAATGCCCTGTATATTTTTACATATTTGGAATCTACAGATCATTGTGAGTCCGAATATGTATCACCTGGTAATTTTGGTTTCCATGACAACGAAAAAAATTGTTTTTTGTTTTTTAGTATGCAAAGCTATGTATCGTGTATTTTCGTTCTACCAACTCAGGCATGGGCATGGTAAGGGGAAGTATCTCCCACTACGCTAAGCAATAGGTCAAACGAGTGTCGATTGCAGTTAGCTTGGTCCCACGAAAAATAAAATTGTAGACGGCGGCGGCGCGGTGTATTCGTTTTGATGCTGTTCATATTGAATTAAACCGAAAATTATTATAAATATTGTTTAAAAAAGGTTTGTTTTTCAATTTAAAATGGTCTCGAACTTGTACGACACTATTAAACGCTAATAAACAAACATGAACTAACTCACTCGGCGCTCTCTGTTTTTGATTTCGTTGATACGACTGAGTCAGTTATGTGCCGGCGCTTGTTTGTCTGAAACATCGAGATCGCCCCAAATAATTGGGGGTGGGGGTCGAGCTTTCGGCGAGCTCGTGCCCGTCCCTGTACCAAGTAATGCGACCAAGTAATTCGAGAAAGCAACTTCTTTGGTTGCACTTTGGTGCACTTCTTGCGTTTTTTAGCGTAGTTTAATAAAACATTTTTTTATTATTATTTATTATTATTTTTTAAATTCTTTTTCAACTCTTGCAATGAAATTTGGGATTACATGTTGCAGCTTAACTGAAAAAAAATGGCTTTTCAGTTATACAGTTCGCGAGTATACAAGTGTTAATATAAAAACTTTACACACTTTAGCACGTGATAGCAGAGAACAAAAAAAAATTGTAATAAACCAAGGTTCAATATTCAATGGTATTTGAAATATGGTTTAATTATAAAAGAATCAAACAATCAATAACGAATTTAACACACTAAAATTATCACAGAAGATGTTCGAACTGTCGTCCTTGCTAGCTGTTGTAAACAAAGTTGCAGTCGCCGTCGAAGAGACTCGCGCACTTGATTAAAAGCAACTTGATTTTTCAGTTGCTGACAAGCGTTTACAACTCTCTGCCAAAGTTCATCTTCTGTATTAATTTCTCTGGCATAAACAATGACTTTTAAATAAGTTCCGTTAAAAAAAATAATTTACGACCTAATGAAAATTTCACATGGTGTAAAAATGTTAATAAACTAAAGTGCAACCAAAGAAGTTGCTTTCTCGAATTACTTGGTCGCATTAGAACGAAAATACACCATACATAGCTTTGCATACTGAAAAACAAAAAAAAATTTTTTTTTCGTTGTCATGGAAACCAAAATTATCAAGTGGTACATATTCGGACTCACAATGATCTGTAGATTCCAAATATGTAAAAATATACAAGGTGTTCCATTTAAAATAAGAAAGTTGATATTACTTCCGGCGAAACCGGAAGTCCTACGGTGGCAAGTGGTTTATCGGGAAATTCAGCTTTTTATTTAATTTATCGTTCTCGAATTTTATGTAAAAAATAAAAATTTTAGAAGAGTGAACACATGGCATGGACACCCTGTATTGAGAATTGGATATGGGTTTATTAGAATTTTTTTCTTCTTTTGACCTCTACTATCACCTGCCAAGCGGTGTACAGTTTTTTTATTAACACCCTGTATAATAAAGTCATAGTCGCCACAGTTACTCCCCCTCTAGTGTCTACGATTCGTAGTCACGGAAACGAACTGGTGGTTTCACCTTGCGCTTTACACGTGTCACTGATTCCTTGATTTGAGTAGAGTTTTCGTTGCTACTGAGTGCTGGCGGCTGTACAGGTGTTGAGGATGGAAATGTGTTCAGTTCCTTCACCAAAAATGCAGGTTTGACCCTATCGATGGAAACGGTTAACTGTCTTCCATTGAAGAAAATGGTGATTGTCTTGGCGTCCCGTTTAGTAACTTTATGTGGTCCAGTATAAGGTTGTTGTAATGGTCGTCGGACTGCATCGTCTCGTAAGAAAACATGTGTGCATGTTTCCAAGGCAGGATGAACGAAAACAGGCTTGTTACCATGACGAGCTGCAGGTGTTGCTCGAATCTCACGCATCTGTTGACACAGTTCTCTTGCGAATGTTGCAGCATCTGGGGAACCGCGCCATTGAAGAAAAATTCTCCAGGGATACGCAGTTGCGTACCATACGTGAGCTCTGCTGCTGAACATTGGAGATCCTCCTTGTAGCTGGTGCGCAGCCCTAAAAGAACTGTGGGCAAAAGATTTGTCCATTCTTTGTCTTCGTGGCACATAATAGCTGCCTTAATGGTCCGATGACAACGTTCGATGAGGCCATTCGCTTGCGGTCTGTATGCTGTGGTGCGACATCGCTTGATCCCTAAGAGGTTCGTTAGGGCAGTTGTAAGAGAGGCTTCAAATTGTCTTCCTTGGTCGGTGGTGAGGCGATGTGGGCAACCAAAACGAGAAACCCAAGTAGCGTAAAAAGCTCTAGCTACGGTGTCAGCCGTCATGTCCACCATCGGCGTTACCTCTGGCCACCTAGTGAAACGGTCTATCATCGTCAAACAATACCGATTACCCTGGGAGGGTGGTAATGGGCCAATAATATCTATGTGCACATGTTCAAACCTGCAATCAGTCATGTTAAAATTCTTTAGAGGACTGTGAGTATGACGAGAAATTTTTGATCTCTGGCAGGGTATACACTTGCGACACCATTCAATGATGTCCCTGCTCATGCATGGCCAAACAAATTTTTGTTTGATAGCTCGGCTGGTTGCTCGACCACTAGGATGTGATAACTGATGGAACAGTAGGAAAATTCTTCGGCGCAGACTTTTCGGGACGTAAGGACGGATGGTGTCAGTTGAGGTTTCACACACAATAGTGACTACAGAATTGTTTGGAGTGAACTTTCTGAGGATTAAAGAAGTATTTATGGATTGCAGAAGTTCCTTCAGTTCGGGATCGTTCTTCTGTTCCTTTGCTAGTTCCTCCGGTTCAATCGCTGTGGGATTCGAAATCTCTTCAATTCGTGACAAAGCGTCGGCGACAACGTTGCTTTCGCCGGGTACAAATACGACGGTCGTAGTGAATTGTCCTATGAAGTCTAAGTAACGCAGTTGTCGAGGTGACGCTTTATCCGTCTTCTGCAGGAAAGCGTATGTCAGTGGCTTGTGATCCGTTCGTACGCTGAAATTCCTGCCCTCAACCATGTAGCGGAAGTACTTGATAGCCTCGTAAATAGCTAGCAGCTCTCGGTCATACGTGCTGTATTTAGCTTGAGCGGTGTTCAACTTCTTGGAGAAAAATGCTAACGGTTCCCAAATTCCGTCAACTTTTGTTCTAACACTGCACCTACGGCTACCTCTGAAGCATCAGTCGTCAGAAGTAGTGGCGCGCTGTCATAGGGATGGGCCAAAAGGGTTGAGTTAGCTAATTTTTCTTTACACCGGGCAAATGCTGCGTCTGTCTCAGGAGTCCAAACTATTTTGTCATTCTTTTTGCTATTTTTTAAAAAATCATTCAACTGTGTTTGGAACTCAGCTGAGTTTTTAACAAACCTACGATAAAAATTTAACATTCCGAGAAAACGTCGCAACTGTTTTATGGTCGTAGGCTTAGGAAAATCAGTGATTACAGCTACTTTGTTGGGTAACGGCTTTATACCTTCTGCTGAAATTTGGTGTCCAAGATAGTCTACTTGAGGGGCGCCGAAAACACACTTTGCCGGATTCACAACGATTCCAAACTCGCGCAACCGTTCGAAAACCAGTTCAAGGTGTTTTAAATGTTCCTCTGGGGAAGTAGATGCGATAAGAATATCGTCTATATAACAAAAACAAAAGTCCAGACCTGAAAGCACGGAATTCAAGTGTCTTTGAAAAGTTTGGGCGGCATTTCGAAGGCCGAACGTCATCACATTAAACTCAAAAAGTCCGAAAGGAGTAATGATCGCGGTCTTGGGAATGTCTTCCTCGGCTATGGGGATTTGATGGTATGCACGCACAAGGTCTATTGTCCCGAATACACTTTTCCCCTGCAACCTTAATGAAAAGTCTTGGATGTGCGGAATTGGGTATCGATCTGGTATTGTTACACTGTTTAGCTTACGATAATCGCCGCACGGACGCCACTCACCAGGAGTCTTTTTGGGTACGAGATGCAAAGGACTTGCCCATGGACTCTTCGACGGTCTGCAAATTCCCTGTTCTAGCATATACTGGAATTCAGCCTTGGCGATTTTTAATTTCTCAGGAGGGAGTCGTCGACAATTCTGCGATACTGGAGGTCCTGTTGTCTGTATGTAGTGTACAGTGGTCCCAGATGATTTGGCTAGAAGTGCTGGACGTGTTATGTCAGCGTACTTGGCCAGAAGGTCGTGGTATCTTGTCGTCCGAAGAATGGTGGTGATACCTAACGTGTCGCATGCTTCCATTGATGCTATTGTGGTAAGGTTGGTCTGCCTGTCGATAAGCTTTCTATTAGCAAGGTCGACTAATAAATTATACCTGCTAATGAAATCGGCTCCTATGATTGGTCGAGAAACATCGGCTACTAAGAAGAACCACTTGAATTGTTTTCTCAATCTGAGATCAAGGCAAAGAAGTTTTTCGCCATAAGTTTGTATGGCAGTACCATTAGCTGCGAATAATGTTGTTTTCCCTGGGTGAATGGAGGAGTTGTGTACGTAACTTTTGGGCAGAACTGATATCTCAGCTCCTGTATCAATGAGATACCGAATACCAGATCGTGGGTCTGTGATAAAGAGGCGATGTTGAGCAGTAAATGGACCGTCGCACGCTGCCTCCTGCGCCGGCGGTGCTCTCAGTTTTCCGATTTGCTGGAGAAAGTGCATGGTGACAAGCACTTCTTTGCTTTTCTTTGTATCTTTGATGATAGAAACAAAGGTTGCTTCTCTCGCGTGCTTGACTCTTGCTTCTCGAGCGTGAACGCTGCCAATTACGTCCTCGGTCATTCGCCAGTTTCTCTACCATTGCAGTTAGAGCGGCTACTTGTTGTTGCAGAGCAGCTAAAGTTGCTGCTGTGTCATTTGCTGGTGGTGCAGTCTGGCTAACTGCTGCAATAGACGTCGAACCAACGGTGCGTATTTCAACCAGCTTATCTGCTATATCTGCCATTTTTCTAGAGTGACACCTTCGCTAGCAGATAAGACTAATTGCACATGAGGTGGTAGCCGTTGCAACCACAATGTTTTAAGCACCTCACTACTAATGCGGTTACCTGCCAGTGCCTTCATCTCCCGCAACAACTGAGATGGTTTCTGATCTCCCAACTCCAATTCTGTCAACAGCTTTTTTATTTGTCGTTCTTGGGAATCGGAATATGCAGCTATCAGCTTCGTCCTAATTACTTCATATTTTTCTGTGGACGGGGGGCTAGATACAACATCAGACACCTGCTGCAGTACGCTGCAGTCTAACGCTGCCACTACGGTGTAATATTTGGTGATATCCGACCGTACCTTGTACGCATGAAATTGGGCATCTACTTGTGCGAACCAGAGTTTCGGATCTTGCTGCCAAAATGGTGGAAGCTTAATGTGTTTCACCTCATCTACCTCTGCGCTGCTGCTGGACTCATGGTTCTGTTGCATAGCGGCTTGAGATGGTCCTTGCATTTCGGCTAACTGTTGCTGTAGGTGCTGAATAAGAAGCGCTTGTTCTGTTTCTTGCTGTGCGCGTTCACCAGGGGTCACCATTTGTAGTTATATTTGTATATGAACTTTTATTAAACATTAAACTACATTTTTATTTTTAAAGTGTCAACCAAAACTAAACTTGTTTTCTCCACCTACTGGACTCTTTATAATATATAATAAAGTCATAGTCGCCACAACATCATAATCATGACACCATTCTAGGCACTGAATTTCGTCCCACTCATGACACGCATAACATCTTATGAAAACAAATAAATTACAATTATTTACCGTAAAAGCGCTGATTCGGAAATCTAAATATGGTTTCAGTAAAGTCAAGGCCTAAATTGGCCAAAAGTTCACGCAGACTTATCTCAGACTTTTTAGTTAAACACGCTTTGAGTTGATTTCTTAATATGTTACATTTCACATGCTCAAACTTGTCTACCAAATACCTTGAAAATGAAACTGGGGGATTACTCTAGATTTATATGAAAGTTAATGACACGTTAGCTGACATCTACATATCTGTAGCGACCACAGCGCCACCTGCGGCACATCTCTATACCATTGCCACGCACCAAGCTCTAACACCCTTCCACACCACACTCAGCCCCTCTACAAGATGGATGCCGAGGCTATATAAACGCATGCAGAGCAGCTCGAAGATCATCCTTCCCCAGCCAGCTGCAAAGTTGGAACCTCCTAACCAAACCCAGCTGCAAAATTGGACCTCCTCTCCAAAAGCCAGCCGCAAGGTTGGACTCCTAACCAAAGCCAGCCGAAAGGTCGGGATATCCTGGTTTCCACGTCCGTCAAACACCTACGACCATCCAGCTTCGTCGGGCACTGAAACGCATCAGTAGAATACGCCGCGCCGTTTCACCTCTTCCCCCGACGCCAGAAAAGAAGCCCGTCCGGTCAGAAGACGTCACCCAGCACACGGGTTATCAACGACCACTCCGCCGAGGAATCCGGTTCAGCACGTCCTCCACCTGCAACCATTGCACCAGGACAACTACGAACTCATCCCCGTGGACATACCGTGCACATACCCACCAGGCGGTCTGACATATTAACATCCTTGTATTATTATTATTAATAAAGACATTTTCTTTGTGTTTGTGACAATCAATTGTTTGGCTAAAGAATACGACAACACACAGCCCCCCAAATATCGTAGCACGAAATCTTAATTTCCACCTGGATTAAAAAAAAACTGTTTTGTCCCATTCAACACTCGTTCCATTCAAGGCACCTCTCCCTTACAGAGGATGCTCGATGTCTTTCTTTTTTATATTTTTATATTCACTGTGAGACAAGTCATATAAAATTGGTTGCCCACGCATAGGGTGGCCAGATGTCTCTTTTAAAGAGAACATGTCCTCTTTTTTAACACGGATCTTTCTTTTTCTTTTTTCTGTGGTCAATGTTCTCTTTTGTTCTCTTTTTTCATAAGTACGAATGTTAAACGAATTGTTAATTTTTGATACGTTTGTCGGCTCTCCGGATTCCCACAATTTGCATGCTCTCTTTAATCTCTTTACTTCACTTAATGTCATGTATTTCAAACGTGAAGATGCCGTGTTGTAAATGTTGTAATTCGTTATTTCGAATTGAAAGTATTAATTAATGAACATGGACGCTTTCTGCAGACTTTTACAATAAAATTAAAAAATGATGTCATTTTTAAGCAGTATTCGAAGTTCTGATAAATTTAAATATACTGACAATGAGTTAAACAGCAGTAGCGAAGAAGATTAACTTTCTCTTGAAATTTAGAAATTTGTTTTTTTTTGTTTTACAAAATGTTTGTTTTGTTATTTAAGTATTTGTGCAATAATTATGCTTATATGTAAATAAAATAAAAATGCAAAATAAGTCCCAGTATCATTGATTAACTACTGCCACATTATAACTGCATGCGGCAAACACAGGTAGGGCAGTGAGGAGAATTTTTTTTCATCGTGTCCTCTTTTTTCATCTTAAGAATCTGACCACCCTACCCACGCACTTTCATTTCTTCTGTGTCATACGTTTTCTTTTGAGGGAGATCGCGCGAAGTAGGCGGGCAAATGGTGCATGCAGCGTTCTACCACAGCATAATCAGCATGGAAACTGTTTGTCGGCACCTTTGATCTGGCGGGGCAAAATTTTTTGACCTTGGTGCCATTTTGCGGATATATAAACCAGTGCCGCAATAAAAATATTTTTGATAATCGGATGGCAGATTATTTTTAATTTGAATTATCCGATCACTCCTGGAAAGCCTAGAGTTTTAAGTTTACTCAGTGCACCCCAGCATGCATAATCGAAAGCACATATTATGCTGCTAATTACACGAGACACCACTGATCGTATTAGTGCAATTAAAGGGCGCATCAGGGATATTCAGTATATATCGATGCATCGAAAACATCGATATTTGAGGTTCGATACATCGAATCAATCCGATGCATCGTAGGGGTTTATATTTCTTCGATACATCGATGTTTTTCAAGCGATGCATCGAAAATAGGAAACGTAAATTATTATGTATTTATTTAGTTAAAAGAAGACGAATTCAGTATTTAAACAAGCAATTACGGCCTGGTTTATCAAACACAAGTTAATTTTAAGTTAAAGTTAACCTTCAGTTAATTACCATAACAACAATTGTCTTCGTAGTGGTTACTATGGGAACAAACTGAAAGTTAGAGTTGTCTTGTGATTGATAAACCGGCTCTAATAAGATTATAACTACACTTATAACCAGCCATAGATACATTTTTGCATCAACGTTATGTGTTATGTCTGCCCAGCGAAAACACGTACGTGTAAAAAACGTTGTAAAATAACATGTAACCAAACGTTGAATTCGTGTGGTATTGTTACGTTGAAACAACGAAAAAATGTCGCGACAATCAATTTCTTTTAAACGTCTCTGTCCACGTGTAAGAGACGTTGTAGAATAACAATTAATCAACGTTGAATTCGTGTGTTATTAATACGTTTTAACAACGCTCGAATCAACTTCTTTTAAACGTTTTTGTCCACGGTATTTCTACGTTAAATCCCAGTGCATACATACGTATAAAAAACGTTGTGGAATAACATGTAACAAACGTTGAATTCGTGTGTTATGGTTACGTCGAAACAACGAAAAAATGTCGCGGCAATGTCCACGTGTAACGTTGAATCAGACAATTACGACGTGTATTAAAGCTGGGGGTCTAAATCATTAGACTGAACAAACATACATGGTTAATGGTGGACTTCGAACCCACGCCGCCGAGTGACACGACTTTCCAAGTCGGCTAAACTAGACCACTAAGCCATTTGGAGATCCCAGTTCCGTATCGCTTCCGTAATAAAGCCGAACCGGGGACTTTAACTTACAATAGCTACGCGCCGCCCTCACTCGTTCAATTTCCGAACTCTTTACTACCTACAGTTTCCTTCTAACATCCGTATTATCATAACATCATTAAATCAATTTTTCTAATTATTACAATCCTAAGCTTATTTTCTTTGTATATACATTTCAAAAATTTTAAATTATTTATTTATAATAAACATGTAATTCTAAATCGCCTATTTCTAAAAATATTTACACTAACATAAAATATTCGACAAAACACATTTAATACAGTACTCTCAATTTACTTTATTATTTACAAAATTATTTCTTTATGAAAATTTTAAAAAAATTACATGCTGCTCATGAACACCGCAGTGGAGTGGAAAGTTTAATTGGAATAAATTCTGTAACTTAGAAAATTGCCATTTGTAGCAAAATTCTTGGAACAGGTCAATTTTTATTTTTATGGCGCATATTATAAATGGATTTCTTTAACTTTTCAATTATTTGGAAGGATGAAACAACCCCTAACTATTTTTTTTAATGGAAGGGTATGTTGAGTAATTTTTTTCTTAAAGCTTGTTCAATTGGGAATACAGCTACGTTTTTATTTTTTAATTTTTCTTAAACAGTAAAAGGCGAAAAGTAAAAAAAATTTTGACTAGAACGATTTTAACGCATCAGATGTTCAAAATGCTCGCCACCTCTCACTTGACAATACCCTAATCGATTATAAATTCCATCCCTAACAGTTTGTAACATTTCCGGCGTTACTCTCCTAAGTTCATGCAGAATTTGAAGTTCTGAAGTTCTGCTATGTCGTTTGGTTTAGTCACATAAACTTTACTTTTTAAATACTCCCATAAAAAAGTCTAAAGGAGTGAGATCTGGAGATCTTGTTGGCCACTCAATCGGTCATCGGTCATCTTCTTCCTATCCACCTATTGGGAAAAACTTCAGTGAGGTAATTACGTACAATTAAAAATTTAGCGCATTGGCAGCGCCATCTATTGGCTGCACGCAACAATACGATACCATATGGAATGCTTATTTCTTCTTATCAAATAATAAAAAATGGAGTTCCTGAATTTTTGGCATTAAAAACGGTTTTAGTAAAAAAATTCTTTTTTTTGTTTTTTACCTTTTACTGCTAAAGAAAAATAAAAAAATAAAACGTAGCTGTATTCCTAATTTTTTCAACATATCCTTCCATTAAAAAAAACATAGTTAGGGGTCGTTTCACCCCTCCAAATAATTGAAAAGTTAAAAAAGTCCCTTTGTAATATGCGCCATTAAAAATAAAAATTGACCTGTTCCAAGAATTTTTTTACAAATCGTAATCTTCTAAGTTACAGAATTTATTCCAGTTAAACTTTCCACTCTGTATACAGCTGTCCCCAATGAGTATTCGTGACAATATGTATGTATAATTGATTGACTATTGCGTTCTTTAGTATTTTTAATCACAGATTTTGGGCATCAAATTCAAACTAACTTAAAAAATTTGACAGATTACGTCAACTTAAAAAGGGGTTATGGTTGACTCGTATGTCCAAATTAGCAGTACTTTTCATACCTGTTTCGTTTCATTTCAAAGCTGCCAAGCATGGAGAAGAACCTCATATTTCATAGATTTTTAGTAAAATTAGAATTCAAAGGTGTGAAACACGATAGACAATCACTGTAAAATTAAGTGTTTTCTAACGTCAACATCACGTTTTGTAACGCATATTTATTCGGTATACGTTAAAATAACGTTATAAAACGTGGGTTAAAATTTAGTTGTAAATTATGATTTATCTAACGTATTAGTTTCGTTAATTTTTTCTCATTTATTACGTAGAATAGTAGATGTTGAATTAACGTTGAAATGATGTGGTAATCAACGTACGGTAGATACATCGCATTTACTCATAGTATAAATCACGTCGTAAAAAGACAAAATTGTTACGTATTTATTTCACGTTATAATTACGTCCATATTAAACTGATCGTTAAAAAACACGTCATACAAACGTGATATAATTATGGTTGCTAATTCAACCAAAAAACAACGTTGCATTTTTCAACGAATAACGTTATTTCCACCATAACAACGTGAAATTAACGTTGAATAAACGTACATGTTTTCGCTGGGTGTTAGGTTTTATTTTGTTAACAGTTGAATTTTTATACAACAGAATAATGAACCATTTTATTAACTTTTATTGAATTATTGTTTTAATCAAGTTCATTTTTAGCTCCATTTGATTCACAATGGTATCAACAAAAAAAAGTATTGTCTGAAAATTTTATGACAAAATTTATCATAATTACTGTTGTTTTTATTTATTTTAAAAAACATCCTTTGAAAAATCGATGTATCGATAAACATCGATGTTTTTTTGCGATGTATCGAAAAACATCGATGCAGCATTACGATGTATTACATCGGAAAAAACATCGATGTTTTTTTTGAATGTACATCCCTAGGGCGCATTCAACATAATGCTCGATGCACGCAATGAACAGAAGTGTGAGGGAGAGCGATTGCGTTTCAGTGCATGTAAGAATGAGAAAAAGAAACACTCCGTGCGCCCAGTCGAATGCGTTCTAACGAATCACATGACAGATTTTCCATCCGGATATCCGGAATATGGCGGCTCAGTTTGCGCGGGAAATTTTCCCGCCAAGGAGAATGAACCTGCTGTGAGTACGCTCCACTTAACATTCATAACGATAAAATTGCTCACCTTGATGTTCCACATAACGACCACGTTGTTACGAGAATGAGCGAATGGTACCCTGTGCGAGATTAGATTGAACGATCACAATGACCGCAATACAGACGTGGGTCGGCGTGAGCGTTTACATTTTGACAGATTTTTACCTAAGAAATTTAAATCGCGAAAATGGAAAAAGTTACTTTGTTTCTTCCGTGCTTTATAAATCACTTCCCACTCATCATCTGAACTGGAGTTACTATCATTATCTGAATATTTATTTGTTATTAAACGTGGAAGTATAATATTCTCCATTTTTTCGCCTATTTAGACCCTAATAGCGTTCCACTTGTCATTCTCGATCATGACATTAAACATAAGTGGAACGGCCGCTCACAACACCTCGAGCGCGATCGTTTTGGGTCTTAAGTGGAACGTACTCTATATGTATTTATGCTGTGGTTTTACCGCAGGCCGCTAGTCGGTACGCGATAGTTCGCTGTAAGGCACTCGATCTCTGTCTGTGGACACAGGTACTGCCATCATATGTTTTTGACACTGACAGTGGCTATTTGACCTTGAACAAATTGGTTGTCATTGTGACAGTTGTTCCGTTCACTTTTCGCTTCTTGGCGTAATAAATTTAAAAACAGCCTAGATAATGCTTAAAGTATGTTGTGTTGCCCGTTACAAATCAAATGCTACAAATTTAAACCGTTTAACATTCCCAGCTTTTCTTTTTAAAATATCTTAAGCTCGCAATAGATACATTTGTACATTTCATATAATTTAATGTATTTTTTTGACTTACGACAAATTTTGTTGCTTATTTTAACTAAATTTGTTAAAATACGTCAGAAATTGTTTTTAAATTTGATCTAAAATATGTATAGGTAGGTATATGCAAATATTTTTGTAAATGAGAACTTTATGCAAGAAAATTTGTACAAATTTATCACTAATAAAGCTAATAAACATTAGAAAGCCTAGCACATTAATAAATTAACTTTTAGTTTAGAATATCTCAGATATGTTCTTTTTTCTTTTGGTTATTAGTTATTACTTACAGTTTTCTTATAATTTATTTATTTATTTATTTTGTCATATTTTCCTAAAAACGCTTAAAATTATTGTAAACTTACATTTTTTGTCAATAAAATGGAAATTTAAAGTAATTTGCGCTTTGATTTACATAAAGTATTCCAGTTTGTCATTTTTGACAACTAATTTCTTCAAGGTCAAATAGCCACTGTCAGTGTCAAAAACATATGATGACAGTACCTGTGTCCATAGACAGAGATCGAGTGCCTTAACTGCTCCGAGCGGCTCCGGATCAAATTGCACATGCGCATATAGAGCAAGCACTTGCGGTAGCGTATTCGGATGGCTGCTGCTCTTTCAGGGATCAAAAATTGGTGGATTCGATTGAACTGGATTGCACTGAGACAGAGCAAAATTTTTACACCGTGTCGAGAGACGGTGCAAAAGAGCAGAGCATTCTAGGAGGGGATGCGTGTGGTGCTTGTAATGTTTAAAATTATTTTTGATGAAAAAAATAAACTTATTGTTGTAATGCAATGGTTTCTTAAAATATTGGAAAACAGTAGCACTTCTGATTCTGAAGAGAGTGAACTGTTTAATCAAGTTTTAATTAGGGACAGGTCAGGTGGAGTTCAAATAATACCTCCTCGTAATCAGTTATTAGTATTTAAGGGCTAAAGATTTATGGTAAGGCTTATTGTGAGTTTTCATTTATTAACGATAGATATTGGGTGCGTTTCATTTGCGCGCTCACACGCTTTAAGCGCTCACGCTTACAAGCGCTGTTTTCTGTTGTTTCCTTTGGGGTTTAGTAGCTTAAGCCGTTATACGCAAAGGTGTTTCTTCTGACTTTTGTTCGCACAACGAATTCATAACCTCAAAAATATAACTTCAATAGTGAAATTGATTCAATCATAGCTGCTGTAGCTATTTCTAAAGTGTAATGTTTGTTTATAACCTGATTATGATTAGCTGATCTCCTCATACGCATCTCATACGTTCCATTTGGAACATAAGCGCTTACGCTTTTGCTGCTCTACCTCGATGGAATAAGCGATTGTGAGCGAAGACTATGACGTCATAATGACGTTACTATTTCGTCAGCCGGTGCTTTGTGAGCGTTTGCAAAGCCAAAGGGAACGATTTAAGCAATGCTTATGAGCGCTCAAAGCATGTGAGCGCGCAAATGAAACGCACCCATTAAATACCGAGTGACTTTTAGGGTGCGTTTCGTTTGCGCGCTCACACGCTTTGAGAGCTCACGCTTACAAGCGCTGTTTTCTGTTGTTTCCTTTGGCGTTTAGTCGCTTAAGCAGTTATACGCAAAGGTGTTTCTTTTGACTTTTGTTTGCACAACGAATTCATAACCTCAAAAATATAACTTCAATAGTGAAATTGAGCCAATCATAGCTGTTGTAGCTACTTCTAAAGTGTAATATTTGTTTATAGCCTGACTATGATTAGCTGATCTCCTCATACGCATGTCATACGTTCCATTTGGAACATAAGCGCTTATGCTTTTGCTGCCCTACCTCGATGGAATAAGCGATTGTGAGCGAATACTATGACGTCATAATGACGTTACTATTTCGTCAGCTGGCGCTTTGTGAGCGTTTGCAAAGCCAAAGGGAACGATTTAAGCAATGCTTATGAGCGCTCAAAGCATGTGAGCGCGCAAATGAAACGCACCCTAAATGATTGAAAATTATTTTATTAGATTGGCAACACTTTTCAAAGTTTATGTTGGTGTACTGGATTTTCAAATTCAAAATTTAGATTTAGGTTAGTGCACTAGATTGTCAAACTCAAATAAATTCGTTTATTGTCGAATCAAGAAAACCAAATAAATAAGATATTTAATTATCACAATTTATTACCAAAATGGTTTTGAGCACAGAATTAGTAATGGCTTATTTTTGAAGCGGAGTACAAAATGAAAATGGGCACATTCAGCAGATCCGAAAGTTGTGCAACTGTTGACCAAATTTCTGCTGAATGCGACCTCATGAGGTTGATGAGGTGGAGGGGTCGCCATTTTTTGTAGCGTAACTTCTCCGCTACCTGACTGGAACATGTTATGATGAGTGAACTTCATTCAGCAAAAATAAGTGCTCAGTTTCAACTGTTGGAGCAGGAACTGTTACTGATATGTTCTGCTGAATCAGCCCAATAGTAATTGAATTTATTCACAGCAGCATGCCTATGACGATTTCATTGAAATATACCCTGAACAACAAATTGAGTTTCGTTTTTTTTCACAACACTGTTTTAGAATAGCCTAGTGATGCGCAAAACTGTTATTTTTAAGGAACTGGAACAACCTGTTCCGGTTCTAAAAAAATGCAGGTGCAATCTGGAACAGTTTTGCAAAAATGACGAAATGGGCTGAGCGAGCGAACGGCTGTTCTTATTCTATACAGGATAACGCGGTTACGAACGCGAACCCGGACGTTACGGTTTTAGGCGACAGTCGGCTGGCGTCGGTGTATAATATCTCGAGCAAGAGTATAAAATTGTCTGTTTTAAAATATTTTAAATTTATGACACTGATGTTATGACTTATGAGTACATAATCGAAATCACTAATACTTATTTGCTGAATACAAAACAGTTCTAACAATATCGATTCATTCCGAACGCGGAATCGTTCCCTCGCAACGAATCACTCCGGTGCTCCGGACTTATACATCTCTAATCTATATCTGTATGTTACTCTGTACCCGTTCCGACTTGCACCTGTTATTTTTTTAATTGAGTAGCAACCTATTCCAGTTTCAGGAAAAGAACAGGTTCGAAAGAACAGGTTTCAAAAGAGCAACCCATCACTAGAATAGCCGTCCTCCATTTACAACAAACACAAATCGATTCAAATTCACTTAAAAATCGTTGATTGCATTCCATTTAGTTATTCAATTGGCGACTAGTGATAAAGAAGTGATAATAGGCCTGTTCGATAGTTCTGCACTTTTCTACACTTTTTGCACCAACCGCTTCTGAGAGAGTGCGATGTATATGACATAACATAAGTAGGAGTGAGAAAAATAGAGTAAAGGTGTTAAAAGTGTAGAAAGTGCAGAGCTATCGAACAGACCTTAAATTTCCCCTCCCGCACACCGTACTGATCAAGCTGGTTTTCTAAATCAGTTATCAGTTTCATGTGATTTCATACGTATTTTGAGGTTATGTTAATTTTAGTTCCAAAACATGATTCCTTTTATGAGTCTCTCTATTCACTTTAAAGTCAGTTCAGTTCAAAATCGGTTAATAAATGAACGTTTCTTGCAAACCGGTAATGTAGAAAAAGGAAAATTCACTGGTCGCCCCACTATAATAACACTCGATGTTGTACAAAATGTTAATGATACTGTACAACAGAATCCTCATGTTTCCTATATGAATCCACTCGGAAGATCTTGAAAAAACACCTTCATTTCCAATCATACAAATTTTCAATGGTTCGACAACTTCACCCACTTGATTTTCTTCAATAAATTCAGTTTTGTCAGTGGTATAACAATAATCTGTTAAATAATAGTGACCAACAAGATACAACTTTCTTTTCTGATAAAGCCTGGTTTCACCTCTCTGGGTTTATCAATTCACAAAATTTCAGGACTTGGTCAGAACATAATCCCTTTAATGTGATTGATGTAAAGGCACTACATCCACTTAAAATTGGTGTTTGGGTGGCAATGTCTTGGAGAATTATTGGATCAATATTCTTCCGGGAAACAACGCTTATAGATATCAGAGACTTATATTGGATCCATTTATAAACCAGTTAGAATTAGCAAATGGCTACTTTCAACAAGATTCCGCCACTGACCACACAGCACGAACCACAATAAATTATTTAGAGGAGTTTTTCCCAGGATGTTTAATCAGTGCTGGTTGATGGCCTAATTGCTCTAATATTCAATTAAATCCGGACTTCTTACTTCCTTATTTCAATAATTTGGTATTCAGAATACGTATTAAACAATTTGGAAGAATTGCAGCAGGGAATTGCAAATATCGGACAACCTAAAATGTTAATGTCTTCAATAACATATCTCAAAGGATTCGGTACTGCTTATGCAAAGGGGGCTTGAAGATTTGCTCTAATATTCAATTAAATTTGGACTTCTTATTTCCTCATTTCAATAATGTGGTGTTCAGAATACGTATTAAACAATTTGGATGAATTGTGCAGCTGGCAATTGAAGAGGCAATTGCAAATATCGGACAACCTAAAACGTTAATAATGTCTTCAATAACTTATCTCAAAGGATTCGGTGCTGCTTACGCAAAGGGGGCTAACATTTCCAGGTCTTGAATAATAATAATCTGTTGAAACAGTTTTCATCATCAATGTAAACATCAACTCTAACCTATAGCCCTATAGCTACGCATTCCCGCAAAATTAACGAACTTTCAAGTAATGCCAATTCCTCAGTGTTCCCAACATACTAAATTTGCTTCAATCATTAAGGGTGCGTTTCGTTTACGCGCTCACACGCTTTAAGCGCTCACGCTTACAAGCGTTGTTTTCTGTTGTTTCCTTTGGGGTTTAGTCGCTTAAGCCGTTATACGCAAAGGCGTTTCTTTTGACTTTTGTTCGCACAACGAATTCATAACCTCAAAAATATAACTTCAATAGTGAAATTGATTCAATCATAGCTGCTGTAGCTATTTCTAAAGTGTAATGTTTGTTTATAACCTGATTATGATTAGCTGATCTCCTCATACGCATCTCATACGTTCCATTTGGAACATAAGCGCTTACGCTTTTGCTGCTCTACCTCGATGGAATAAGCGATTGTAAGCGAAGACTATGACGTCATAATGACGTTACTATTTCGTCTGCCGGCGCTTTGTGAGCGTTTGCAAAGCCAAAGGGAACGATTTAAGCAATGCTTATGAGCGCTCAAAGCATGTGAGCGCGCAAATGAAACGCACCCTTAGGGTTAGCATTACACTTTAGAAATAGCTACAGCAACTATGATTGAATCAATTTCACTATTGAAGTTATATTTTTGAGGTTATGAATTCGTTGTGCAAACAAAAGTCAAAAGAAACACCTTTGCGTATAACGGCTTAAGCGACTAAACCCCAAAGGAAACAACAGAAAACAGCGCTTGTAAGCGTGAGCGCTTAAAGCGTGTGAGCGCGCAAACGAAACGCACCCTAAAAGTCACTCGGTATATTTACTACCAACACCAACGTAACAATTTGAAAGTATCTGTGGAACGGATCAATCATCGTTCAATGGAGCACATTCAATCCGATCAAGAGCAATTCTATCATGAACTGATCTGGATAGGTGCTGCACTAGAGCCGCAACCAGTGTTGCCAACGAGGAAAAATAAAGCCCGCCAAAACATTTTAAAAAACCCGCCACAAATAAGCTAAATTATAGCGTTTTCCACTGGCTGCACTAGTGCACACTCGTTATATTTTCATCTCATTTTAACCTGATATAATAATAAGAGATGAAGATATACTGAGTGTGCACTAGTGCAGCCAGTGGAAAACGCTATTAGTTTTAAATTACAATTATGTACAGTACGTACATACCTACTTCTAAATTTTATTGTTTTCAAACCCTATCAAAAAATATATTTGATTAATCTCTAAGAACCCCGACAAAGATTTAGGGGCACTTTAATTTACTGTTTACTTAAATTTTTTAATCTTCCTTGTTTTCATTTTGTACCTTTCCTAAAAGAGTAATTAATTATGGAGGAATTTAAATACTTTATCAATCGGTTAAATAAATAAAAACTGTAAACAAAAAAAAATCACAAATTCAAAACATTATATATTTAAATCATTACAGTTAGTACAGCATAAATCATTCGCAATTGCATTGGGATAACTCTCTTTTGTACCTATTATTTTTAAAACATTGTCAGATATTTCAAAATCATTGCAACATTTCCCCTGTCGGCGCAGTCCAAATTTAACAGATAATATTGCATTGACCATCTTAACGCTAAGTCTATTTTTTAACTTATTTTTACCTTATCAAAATGTAGGATGACCGTAAAATCAACTAAAACGGTTAGCTTAGAAAATGTGGGAAAATTGAAGTTTGTTGTCAGTAAAATGCGAATTAATTCGAACTACTAGAGTGTGTTCGTAAATTCCCTTGGATACTCCTGTGTAATATTCTTTCTCTCTCGTATAAACGATTTTGTATATTTTGCTTTTCATTTGAACCCAGCGTTACCCAAGGAAACTTTACGAATCCAGCCCTACCGTAGAGAACATAGCAAAGCAAGATAGTAACCAAACAAAACGAAAAATTACTTGTTATTCACTCATAGATCTGCACATGTCTCTACACTACAACAGAACACACATGAAGACAAAATGATCAAACTCTATTTCAAACAAGTCAGATAAAAGCTAACAAGGTTAACGAAAAAAGCTAAAAAATCCGCCATACGCTTTCAAGTATTTTAACTCCTAACTTGACTCACAAAAAAGCCAGACCTGGCTTGAAATATCCTAAATTGGCAACACTGCCCATGACTAGAGCGGATCAGGACTGATCTCAACCGAAAACGCCATTAGTTCGCTGCAAGGAGGGTGGACGCTTTTGCTAGACGCGTAGATTTGCGCTCCTTCGTTTTATTACATTGATCGCTTTGCCACCGCGTTCGCTACTTTCTTGTCTGAAGAAAATTTGTATTATAAAATATGTAATTATTTTTGCACAGACATTTCGTTGTGCGTTTGACAGCGTTCGTACAAAAGTAATTACATATTTTATAATTGTTCTTTTCATTTAAGAAGTCGGATCCAGAAAATTGCTAGTACCTACATAAATGCAATTTTTTACGACATTTGAACTTTACACAACGACATTTGAATATTAACAGTGCGAGAAGCAAAGCTACTTCCTCTACGTCGATCGTTGAAAAATTTAGACCTAATTTAAATTTAGCAGCGATAATTGAACGCGTTGGTGTGCGGATTTGTTTGTTCGCCATGTGACCTATGCATGTGACCGTACCGCCACCGCGTTCGCTACGGCTCTAATTTGCGCGTCTCTTTGAGAGCTCGGGCGGATTGTTTTTTAAACGGAACTCATATCCACCGTGGTTGCCTAATGGTCGCATCTCAAATCACGACCACCGTGACCACTCAGGTGATTAGTCAGACAACGTAACTACGGACTAAACGAAATCGACAACGTCGCCCATGAACTAAACGCAGCCTAATTCTCGCTCTTCTCCCGAGAGGAATGGGTTTGCGATACCTGTACGGAGTGTTGATTTAGTATCTTATTTAAAGAGGCGATTTGGGCGATATCAGTTGTTGCCCACCTCTCTGGTTGTTGCATTAGTTAGCGACTTGAAACGTGAAAATACTGGCAACCCTGCCACAAAGTTGGTGGTTTTTCGCTGTTCGGCAAGCCGGCATCCATGATTCAAACATTAAGTGAGGTTAAGTGTCCGTTGATCTAAAACGAATCGTTTTGCAGTGAATATCTTTGTTTATGCGTAATTTCCAGCGAGGATGGAAGTGTCGGACGAGAACCTTCGCACTTTGGGACAATACCTGCAGCAGACGCTCAGCACTGACGTTAATGTCAGGAGGCCCGGTGAGTTTAGTCCTTGTTATTTTGTTATTGTTAACTTTTCAATTGTATAAAATAACCGCAACTTCCAAATTCAAATAGCCGAGAAATTCTTAGAGGGAGTCGAGGTCAACCAGAATTACCCCCTGCTCTTGTTGCATCTTGTGCATAAATCCGATGTCGATATGACCATAAGAATAGCTGGGGCCATTGCATTTAAAAACTACATCAAGAGAAACTGGCGTGTCGTAAGCATCAAATGACCATCGTGATAGGTGATAATTTAGATAAAATTAATTTTCCTGGTGGTAGGAAGATGATCAAATCGATAGAATCCACGAGAGTGATCGCAATGCCATCAAGGGCCTTATTGTTACTTTGATGCTGAGTTCTCCAGATGCTATTCAGAAACAATTGAGTGATGCCATAAGTATAATAGGCAAGACGGACTTCCCTCAAAAATGGCCTGAGCTTATCGAGCAAATGGTGGAGAAGTTCGCTACAGGTCTGTATTAAATTGTATTTTTATTTAGTCACCATAAATTTTTACTCAGGTGACTTCCACATAATTGATGGGGTGTTACGCACTGCACATTCACTTTTCAAAAAGTACAGATACGAGTTCAAATCGAATGAATTATGGACGGAAATCAAACATGTCTTGGATAAATTGGCTAAGCCCTTGACTGATCTTCTTGTCGTAAGTGTACTTTATAATTATGCTTGTAGATGTTGCAATCTTTGATTTTACAGGCCACTATGAATTTAACTGAGGTGCATGCATCGGACGTAAACGCTTTGAAGGTCATCTACAACTCCCTCGTGCTCGTCTGCAAAGTATTTTACTCACTGAATTTTCAAGATCTACCCGAGTTCTTCGAGGATAACATGAATACGTGGATGACAAATTTTCACACGTTGTTGACTGCTGATGTGAAGTGCTTGAATTCGGGGGTACTTACACGAAACACAAAATAGACACTTTGTAATTTGCAGTTTTGTTTAGGATGATGAGGAGGCCGGTGTTTTGGAACAATTAAAATCGCAAGTCTGCGACAACATAGCATTGTATGCTCAAAAATATGATGAAGAATTTCAACCTTACCTTCCCCAGTTTGTCACTGATGTCTGGAGCTTGCTGGTGTCCACAGGATTGCAACCTAAATATGATTTGGTAAGATTATTCATAAGGAGAGGTGATGCTGAAATTTTTATTAAAAAAATATTTAAATAGTTGGGAATCATAATAATTGTGCTTTTTGTTTCAATTTCAGTTGGTGTCTAATGCACTGCAGTTTTTGTCATCAGTGGCAGATCGTTCCCATTATCGCAACCTCTTCGAAGACGACACTGTTTTAAACAGCATCTGCGAGAAGGTCATCATACCAAACATGGAATTCAGGCGTATGTGGCTTTGATGATTTTCAGCTGTTGAGTGATTTTAACGTTTATGTTCAGAATCGGATCAGGAATTATTTGAGGATAATCCTGAGGAGTACACTCGGAGAGACATAGAAGGTTCAGACGTAGATACCAGGAGGCGTGCAGCCTGTGACCTCGTTAGTACCTTGAGCCAGAATTTCGAGGAGAGAATTATGAATATTTTTGGACGGTATCTGCAAGTAAGCAAATGTATTTTATTCAGGGCTGGGCAATAATAATTTAATTAAAATATTTGCAAAAGTAAATTGTATGTAATTTCATATTACAAATTACTTTTCACTATTTCAATTACTTCTAAGTAATTCATTTACTTTTGTGAAATGTGTTTGTGAATAAATAAATAACGGTTTTTGCTAACAGAGAGAGTGTCAAGAGTGATTTGTAATATAAAGTGAATTTTTTATTTTTGAAAAAAAGCTGTAATTCTAGTCAAAACTTATAATTCTGAATGGCATTTTCTTAGAGTGCTTTTGAAAAATAAGGTATTTGAATCTTAAGCCGTCTTCAGATTTTAATGTCCAATTTCTTCGCATAGGTCCCAATTTCATCTGAAAGATTTTTGGTTTAACAAAGTTTCCCAAAAGACTTTAGGTGCTTTCTTTTTATCACAAATCTTACTTCAGATCATTTAAATGTCATTTCCTTTAGCACGAACAAGTGAGATTAATTGAGTTTTCCAACTCCCTCCTTGCCATTCGAACACTTTCATTGGGAAGAACAATGGAATGTAGGTAGCGCTTAAAAGTGGCCGTCATATGTGAGATAACCATAATAAACCTTCAGTTTTTGATCAGTTTATGCATAGAAGATGTACGGAACGATACATTTTCGGTATATTAACAATAATAACTATGATTGATTTGATTGTTCCACTGACAGTTTATCTCATCATGGCCAGCTACATTAACATTCACTGACGTGCATGTATGGCCGTTGACGGGTACTCCACTCAACGCCTCTTGTGAGTTTTCAAGTAATTGCAGTTGTCATTACATGGCCGACTACATTAATAAGCTAACGCTTATATGGCCGTTTCAATTCGCCTGTAAACTTGTTCCTGTAAATCATGCCATGATCATACGGTGACCAATGTCAATGAAAGTCACTTTAAACCTAAACCCGCAAGATCGTTGCAAATTTTTTTAAATGCATTAAGAAGAAGCAATAAGTTTGTTATCCTGCACTGGTACAGACCTTTTTTTTTACGAAATATGCTTCAATGAAGCCTAAATTTTTAGATGTGTCATTACGAAATCATAAACTGAAATAACATTTTTAAATGCGGCAATTTTAAAAAATTAATTCTACATCAATTGTGAGAATACTAAAATCATCTCGTATTGCTAAAATTAGTTTTGAATTGTCTTGGGATCAGAATGTAATTTAACAATAGTTATATAATGATTAGAAAATTAATGCTTATGGCAACGAAAATAAGCCAGTTTGAATTTCTTAATGCAATTCCGCTTCGAACTAAGTGGCTTGAAGCTATGAAAAAATTTTGTGGTACCTAATTAGAAATAACAATTCCAGTGTACTTTTTCAATTTCTTCTGTAATTTGTAAAAATCATTTTCACGAAGAATCTATCTTTAAAAATTATAAAAACAAGACTGGATTTACTAAAGAAGCTGTACCATCTATTTGCAAGAATTTTTTCCTAAATTTTATATCACTATATCATCTTACGGTTTGTTTAAATTCTGAAGTTAATTATTAAGAATATTTAGCACAAAACAATTCTAAGGAGATCCAAGTAGATTCCATATCCACACAGCAAATTTCAAATTTGCAATATCAAAACAATGTCTACACTTTAAAATGAAAAAGACTTAATGAGAAGTATTCAGAAAATTTTTATAAGATTAAAGAATTAAAGGAACAATTGGATAAACAATCTACTAAATTAAATTTTATTCATTATATGGAGAATATGTACCACTTCTTTCAAGAATACAATATTTCAAACCGAACGAAGTAGATGCTAATACCTACTTCTCAAATTCGAAGTATCTTCTATTACATAAAGTACCTATTGCAGCTCTGAAGCATATACTACAAAAGCAAAGTTTATACTACAGCACGTAGTAAATACTACGCTGCAGTAGTATTTACTATTAAAATGAATCTGAGGCTTTGAAGTAGATACTACAGTAGGTGCTTCTACAGCGAAGTAAAAACTTCTATGTGCTCTAGTATCTACTAGATCGCATAGTAAATACTACGTTACAATAGTAGGTACTTCACTTTCGAAGTAGGTGCTTGAAGTATTAGCATGTACTTCGCTTTATGCATAGCACCATTGCCGTCTCGAAGTCCTTCAAGACGGCAATGATAGCACCCACTATATTCATTCTTTGGACAGCAGTGTTGCACCAAATGTTGATGTTACAGAAGAAATATTATATTGGTTAGAAGTCACATTGCAACATTACATTGATGATATCCAAAAAAGTTCAGCAAATTGCAGCTATTCAAGGACTGTCCACAGAAACGGCCCTTGGTTTACAATTTACAGCCTCTGTATTAAATTTCTTTTGTGACGAATCAGATTTTATTATGTATTGATACATTCATAGTTCAGTTGCAGTGGAATCCCTGTTTTCTCATGTTTGTCTTAAGGTGCGTTTAGACTTGAGCACGCACGCACTGAGCATACGCGCACGGTATTCGTTCGCGCTCGCGAAGAGCGTTTAAATTAAAATTCATTTTCCAACGAATGGGCTGATCCAGTTGTTCGCAGACGTGCGTTGAAAATGAACGACAAAATAGCCGCGTTTATTGTGATGTACACTTTCATAAAAAAAAGGAAATTCGAAAACGTAGACGTCGTTGGTGGCAAACGCCAATTTTTTGTAATAGACAAAATAATTTATTAAGCAATTTAGTGTCAAAGTGTTGTTATGACCAATTGAGAGACTTTACAAGAATGACCAAAACCGATTTCGAATATTTGCTCAGCTTAATAGCACCAAAGATTGTCAAAAAAGATACAAGATACCTCGAACATACGCCGCAAATTCAGTGTGGTACAAATTGAGCATTCGCGAACCAATTAATTCTTTTGAGCATGTACCCGAGACCGACACCAAGCGGATCGCGCTCGCTGCTGTTCGCGCATAGGAAAACACATAGTGAGCGTGCGCGCATAACCGTTTACACTTGAGCATTCGCGGTGGATCAGTGCGTGCTTGCTCAAGTCTAAACGCACCTTTAGAGGTGGTTCAAATGACATGACTGAAGTCAGAGTGGCAGAATATGCACTTCAGCAAATTTTACGTTGTGGATTCGTCAAAGCTTCGACATCTGCTAATATTGCTGATAATATAGATTACACGCGTTAGGCAAATTTCAAACCAGTAGCTACAGAAGAACAAAAAGTTAAGAAAGAGTTATCTCATATTTTAAAACTTCAAGTTCTAAACGTACGTATCTTTAAAAATATTACCTGTTGATAGTATTTACTTTGCTTCTGTGGCATTCTTAGCTGGTTACATAATTAAAAATAGAGACGACAAATTTCAATGCAATACTTGCTTAGAACCTTTTCTTTCTTATCTGATTCGTTGATGAAACTTATTATGATTCAGGACAGAGGAAGTTTAAACTATCCCAGTAATAAATTTGTAGGAATTGTTAAGCAATTAACAGATATTATTCCTGAAATTTTACCTCTCCTGGAAAATACAAAAACCTGTGCACAATTATTTGAAATACCATGTCCTGTACTCCAACAAAATACAATTTTTGCTTGTGACAATCACAAAAGACAAATATGCAAGAGTAGCGAAACCTGTTCTCGATAATACAAGTAGAGAGAAAACAGATTTTTTGAAGAAACAAATGTTCGAATTTAAACTTACAAGCAGAAAAATTCTGACGCTGGATTTGACAAACGTCACTTAACTTTAATCATCGATTAAGAAAAATCATTCCTATACCTTCAACACATGTAACCATGGCAACGTTTACTTTTAACGGATGATTAAATTTAAGTAACGTGAAATCCGCCATTAAACTGTTATATTTGACAGTTCACTGACGTAGAACTAACAACAATTTTCGCCACAGGGGTCACTGCTCACCGTATAATCTGTAAATTTTCTGGAACAATTTCAACAATGAAAAACCGCCATATAAGCGTTATCTTATTAATGGAGTCGGCCATGGTCATTACGTTACTATGAGTAGTTTTGTAGTATCTGGTAGTATCTTTAATAGGGAACGCTGAGAGGAGTACTCCACGACATGCTTTCTCAAAACCGAATTTTAGGCGAATTGAAACGGCCATACATACACGTCAGTGAATGTTAATGTAGCTGGCCACGATCTCACATACGAAAGTTCACGTATAAACACCAGGGCGGCGACTCTTTCGCTTGTTCTTCCCAATTAGTTGAAAGGTTGAAATATTCGTTCAAACTTACGTGTTCGTGCTAACGGAAATGACGTTTAAGTAATTTGAGGTAAGATTTGTGGCAAAAAGAACGCAGCTAGCAGCTACTGTCTTAAAAAGTTTGAAACAAGTGCGTTTCTTAGGGCCATATGCACCAAACACTTTAATCGAGCTTAAATTTGAGTGACGTTTATGTTGTGACATTTGAAGTTTCATAACATTGTGTAAGTCACATTCTAAGTGACGCTTAAAGTTAAGTTGAGGTAATTCGTTCGGCGCATACGGCCATTAATATTAGCTGCGAAATAACGTTTATCTGATCTGAGGTAAGATTTGTGGTAAAAGTAAAGCACCTAGTATACTATTTCACACTTCATCCCGCCCACATCTGCTATACATTAAGTAAGAAACAATAATCAATTATCACATTTACCCCAAGCACCGGGGTAAGGGTGATACAAGTTCACCGTTTAAAAATAAAACTGATATTGTTTTCACGCGATAAATACAATCTTTTGACTTAGCTCATACATTTCTGATATGCTAAGTAATCTGTATGATTTTTTACAGATTTTTACGTCGTAATTTGGTAAAGATATGTTCATGTGACCACACACTATTAAAAATATATCACCATATTACCTCACCTTAACTTGTATAAATTGCTTAAGTGTAAGAGAAAAAAATAGGTCTTGACTTAGATTCAAATCATAAAGCTAGAGAAAACGAACAGTCTTATAAAACGAATAGTGGAAATAATAAAAAAGCCAACTACATAGTTATGAACCACATAAATAGCAATTACAGATAAGTGATAGGAATCACACAGCTGAGGATATATCAATGACAGAGAAAAAGAAAGTAATATTAATTAAAGCAGGTTCTTGTCCGATGAGAATTGTATCGCAAATTCTCTGAAACGGACACTGAATATGCAACTAACACTAATGTCCGTATTCATAGTGCTTCCTTGAGGCTTTCTTCAATGAGGGGACCCCTTAGAATGAGATTGTAGTAGGGCGGTTGCATTATAGCAATAACCATTCTAAGAGATCCCTTATTGAAGGTAGCTTCAAGTAAGCACTATGAATACGGACATAAGGCTCGATGCACACGTGTGGTTTTTGGCCATGCGGCACCGCAGCGACGTCGGAGTTACGGTCTGTATAGATCAAATGAGGCACTGCACACGCGCGGTACCGCAGCGTGCGTGTGCAGTTCGGTTCGATGCACACGTCTGGATTTTGGAACAGCGGCACCGCAGCGGTGCCGAAAATGCGATTATCTGATGCATACGTTCGTCGCCGTGACAAGTACATAGTATATTACAAGAGATCAAATAATACCATATAAATTTTATTGTCATTCTATTCTAGTTGCCATTTTATTTCCACGTAAAAACGTTGGATGTGTGCAGTAATCAATTAGATAGGTACTGTACAGGGTGGGCCAAATTTGACACTTTTTATAGGAAACATGTTTTCAGAAGAGTTAGATAAAAACTGACCTAGGTGTCTGGAGCTCGATTTTTAAGACAAAATTAATGGTGAAGACCGCATTTCGATATCTTGTACCGCTTAGGAGCTATAGGGTGTTTTTCAAAATTCTACGATTTCTAAAAGCCTCTATAACTTTTTTGTTTATGAAAATTTTTGATTTCTGTAGAAACTTCTTTAAGGCACTTTTTCATGCAGAATTCATTGCTCTAATTAATTTTTTTCTAGGGTGCTCAATAGTTGAGATATAAACTAGAACATTGACTTTTTATATACAACACCCTATATATTTTTTTCGTTTTTGAAAAGAGTATAAAATTTTATATACAAAAGTATAAAATACTTGATATTTTATTCAAAAGGTTTTTGAGATATAAAGCTTTCAAGTTTTAATTAATGGTCATTGTAGCATTCAAGTTAAGGTTACTGTATTGAGAAGGTAGCGCCAACTTTCTATCTCTTTTAATTTGGGGTTAATCAAATTCATTCGTAAACTCCCTAGCAACAGTAACTATGTATGTATCTATCCTTTTTCTTCTTAATGTTTCATGGCTTCTTCATCGCGTCCTTTTTAATTTGGGGGACGACAGCCGTGGAAATGAATGGCGGTACCTTCTAAATACAGTAACCTTAATTCAAGTAGACTATGGATGACTACAACTAAATAATTTAATAGTGTTTTCGATTCACCTGCACCGGTTGCAGTCAGTGTATTTGCATTTTCTTTTAACCTCATGCAGTAACATGAAATGAAGATACTCTGAGTGCGCACTAGTGCGATCAATCGAAAACGCTATAAGTTTGTAACAGCTTGGTAGACCTCTGTCAAAATTTGCACAGTGGTTACCTTTCTCTTGAATTTTAGTGTCTCTCTTAAGCCTGGTCTATACGTAACGTTTTGTCGTTAGTCTTGCATGATCTGGAAAGACTGACCAACAAGACTGACACAAATCGTGCGGCTACACTGCTCAAATTTTCCGTCAAACTTTCCCTCAAATTTTCGCTCAGTCGTTCCGAAATCGACATAGATGAAGAACTATTAGTGACAATAATTGCATCTGAGAGCAGAATGGCAGGTGAGCGAAGTTTGACTGATTAGACTGACGTACGTCTACATGCACCGACTTGTCTGTCGTCTTGCTTGTACACAAAGCTCCAGCCCATCAGTCTTTTGCGAGTTTGTCAAACCTTATTCAGTTCATGCAAAACGTCCAACTTGCCGTCTACACGTAACGATATGTTTGACAAATCTGGCTTGATCATGCAAGACTGACGACAAAACGTTACGTATAGACCAGGCTTAAGATAAGCTAGAGGGAGATAATTAAAAATGTATGAAAACTACAAGAAATGCGATATGTTATAATATTTATACCAACCAAACATTTCTTGAAGTGTTTTTAACTTCTGAGTGTATGTATAGGTGTACTGAAGATGGCAGTGTAACTGCCGATATACTAAGGTACTAAATCAACATTCTTCGTATAGAGGTAACGCATTTAGTGATTTTTTTATATCTATCCTTGTCGCACATTCCTCTCATCTAGGGATAAAAAATAGTTGGAAATATTATTTGAAGTGACGTTTGTCAAAGTTACTGTCAGTGGTTAAGAAAATTGAATTCAAATATCGCATCCCAAACTTTTATCGCATGACATTTAATGATTCCGCTTTTTTCGTAAAAGAAACATTCTGCACTTCTCAAAATAACTTTTTGATTGGTAAATAACTAACTAGACATAACCTAATACACTTCTAAATTGAAGCCAGCGACATTGCGGTAAACAGAATTCCCTAAAACTGTTGTCTTCCTTATTACACTTGCGACAATTATATTTGTTATGTTTGTTTCTCAATCCTCTCACGAGAGGAATGGGATTGGTTACCTGTACGCAGTGTTGATTTAGTACCTTACGATATACGTATGTATGGATATAAACTAATTTGAATATTTACGGATATAAACTTTTTTAAGTTCGCCTGAACGGTCTAGTGGTAAGAGGACCGGCCTTGCAATCGCATGGTCGTCGGTTCGAACCGCACTCAGGATTTTTCTCGGGGGTGGTCGGTATCGACTTCAGGTACCCTTTAGTGTTGGGGATAAAATTCGACACTGCTTCCCCTTAAATGGCGAGAAGGTTGGAAGTAACAAAGCCATGGAACACTTACACACACTCAAATATACTCCCGCTCCTGAGGTCCTGACAAGTCTTTGACTTAGGACCCCGTTGGACAATCACCACAGATAAAAAAAAAGTTATTATTTCTAAACCACTGTCTTCTTACTAAAATTAGATGTTAAAGTGTTTTATAGAAGTCGGTGAAAACGCAGAAGCTGCAATTAATTTTTACCATGAATGGTATCCTGAAAAGAGGACAATCCTTCCAAGATATTTTCTTAAAAAGAACAATTTAATAATAACAATTTAATAAATTTTAAGTCATGTAAACTGTCAAAACCCAAAAATTATTAATCTCAAAACAGAAATAAAGAAGTAGAGGACGTCATAATTTTGGAAATTGGGAGAAATCGAAAATAACTCACGCAAGTTGAGACAAATTAACCAATCGCCACTACCTGCCCTTGAATTGGTGAAACAAAACGGTCGTTTATGTTTTTAGAACAAAATTGCCGATAATTTGAAAACTATGTAATTTTTGTGTAATTTCGATTAAATTAGCCTTTATTCGTTATAAGGTTTCTATAAATGATTCTAACATCGCATTACTTCTGATAAACAAACGACCATGTACCACTAACCACCGATATTGAACACAGTCATTGCTAACGTCATCGATCTTAATTCTTAAATAATCAAACATTTTTTTCAGAAGCTTATTTGGTGCAACATCATCAATTTAAGGAATAAGTTGTAAACTCAAATTGAAACATTTGATACTGGTGTTGTGTTTTAGCAATAATGGTTTATTCCTTGGAGTAAAACATTTTTATTGTGATTATTTATTGCTGACATAAAGAGCAGGTATTGTAAATTTCATAACATTAATAATTTAAGTAAATTTTTAGTTTTTTAATTTTGTGTAAACGAAGTTTTACTAATTCACTTCATAAGCTAAAAGTTTCAAGTTCGTGACAGTGTTGACAGTTGACACTGACATTTCTTAGATAGTAGAATACACATTCAAAAGGAGGTGGAATATTCAATACCTACTTTGATGTTAAAATCATTTATAGAAGCGCTATATTTATTAATAATAGAGCAGTGAATCTTTAAAAATATTCAGTTATCGTCATCCGTGACCTACCTGAATGCTGAAATAACCTTTAAAACTTCAACTAAAATTTGAAAGCTATATATCTCAAAATTGTTTGAAAAAAATATCAAGTTGTTGGATAGTTTTTTTTTTTCTTTTAAACATTTTTGTTGGGTACTTTTTTTTTGTTAAACATTTTCGACTAATAACAATGTCAGAGAACCGAGTTACAATAAACATTCACTCACCCTTTGGTTAGATCTCTCTTTCCTGCTTTCTTTCTCTCTTTCTCGTCCACTGCGGAGCTGAGGGTAAACGTCTTAACATCTGGGCTTCGCTTTTCGATTTGACAAGGACGTCATGCAAACTTACAAATGACCATTTACGAGCATCTACTCAAGACTATAGGACTTGTTTACTTACCGGGGCCTTCTCCCGGCCCCGCACCATCCCGCGGAGACTCTAGATGCGGTAGTTCCCTTCTGGGATGCGAATTCACGGAGAAGGTATCCTCGAATGTCCATCTTCGTACTTCGCATGCATAAAGACAAGCCCCAGGTGGATATTAGCATACCTTGCCTTCTGAGCGTACGTTCTCAGAATCATTGGTGATACTGCCTCCTACAGTGTTACACCGGCCCGAGCGCAGTCAACACCAAGTCATGACCGTTTTGAAAGCACAAGGCAATCACTTGGTCAGGCATACAACTAGTTGTTTTTCCGGCATCTACTACTCACGCATCTGCAGTAGCGGATAGGGTCAGATACCGTATACAGAGCGATCACCCTTATGAAAGAATGCCCAATCTCTTACTCTCTGTCCGAGCCATCAGCGGACACAACGTGATTGGCACCTTACTCTACCTCAGAGCATCATCTATCAACAGCAAACCTTTTACGCTTACACATCACTTCATCATATGTCCTTGCAATTTATTACAATACTCGCGGGCCCGTTTACGTAATTAGCGTAACTTTACTAAGACGTTCGCCCTCAAGAAGCGCGCCCCGACTGAAGTGCTTTCGTCCCTTCTTTCCTTGTATCTCTCTGCCTGACGCATATACCCGTATCATATTACCAAACTATAGACAAAATAAACAAACGTGCTCGTGTTTTACGGATACCTTGAAAATGCATAAACTTTCCTAAATTCTAAACTTGATAAAATAAACAACGACAACAAAGTGGTTATATTTTTGTAAATAAAATTTTATACTCTTCAAAAATGTAAAATATATAGGTGTTCTATATAAAAAATCAAAGTTCTAGCTTATACAGGGTGTTTCATTGACGATGCACCAAACTTGAGGAACACATTTCTGACATTATTTCAAACAAAATATCTTAATAAAATTTTTTAATCGGAGCAAGTTGAAATTTGCATAATTTTGAGCCGATGGTTGTAGAAATACATACTTTAACGCCGCGGAATTGTGAAACTAAATCGTCGCGCGGCGGTCTAAATTGCATTATGAATGGAACACAGCTGCAGGGGGCAATAAAGTTAAGCGACTAGATTTTGTTTTGCCCTTGACCGACTCGCTCGGTCATTCAACTCCCAGCTGCGATGTGAAATCGCGTGGATATTTATAAATTTATTTAATTGAATAATAAATTACAAATGTGGGGCTATGTAAAAATGTGCATTTAGTATGCATTGTTTATTAAAATTGTTATTAAATAAAAAATTTGTCGAATCTTAAAAATAAAAACATTTATTTTTATTACATTATTATTACGTTATTATTATTACAAGAAATGTTCAAAAATGCCTCCTTCCTGCTGTACACACAAAAAATACCATAAAGTCCTTAATTGGGGTAGTGCGGCAAACGAAATGTTTTGGGCAAAACCAGGCACTTGGGCGCTAAATTTCTACGAATAAGCGCAAACTACCAAAAGTTTGAACAATCCTAAAATTCTTCATCTAACAATTAGAAAATTCGTATTAAATGAAGAATCGAAAATAAACGAGTAATTTATTATTTTTATTGATTTCCAACAACCACGACGGCAAATGTGTTTTGCCGAATCAGCTAGGACAACATTCTAGCGAGAGTAATAAATAATAAAGCAAGAAAGCGATTCGTATGAGATTGCGTCACAATCCATTCATTCTTATTTAAAGTCCATCCTATAAATATGCTACTTTGCTTTCCCTTCGATTTTCTCAAAACTTATTCATTAAGAAAAAAAAATTATAGAAAACTTTTATTTCTTTTCACGATATCTACCGACATACCGAGTTTGGTGCATCTTCATTGAAACACCCAGTATCTCAACAATTGAGCACTCTAGAAAAAATAAAATAGACGGATAGTGTCCGACCGAAACCGATTTTTTCGCCGAAACCGAAACTGAATTTCGGCCTTTGTCTCAGTTTCGGCCGAAACCGAAACCGAACCATTTTCGAGGGAAGATGGAGATAGTTTTATTAAAGTCTAGATTTATTTATTTTATTTATCAATAATTGAAATTAAACAATTTTATATTGTATGATAAAAACAACAGCTTTTCTGCATTTTCTCCTAACAAATTGCTTCTGCGATCTGTAAAAATTTGACCAGCAACGTGAAATATTCAATTGACTCAACATTTACTGTTAAAGTTGAGTATTATTGTTATTTGATTTCTCCACGTAGGTCAATATGATTCATGAAAAGATTGTCGAAAAATTAGTCACGTTCGAGATTAATATACATTTAAAGTAGAAAAATAAAATTCCCTGCACTCACTCAACTTATAATAGAAATTTTTAAGTAATTGGCAAGTTATTCGTACATACCTGCTTAATTAATTATATTATTACACCAATAGACAATTATATTATTACACCAATAGACAATACACTTTAAAATGAATGCAAGCGAAAATTGGTTAAGTGGGGTACGGCCGAACGCCTGCTAAGCAGAGCTGGGTAATTACTTGTACTTTGTAATTAATTACAATTACAAAGTACTTTTTCAAAAGAGGAATTAATTACAATTACAAAGTACTTTTTCAAAAAAGGAACTAATTACAATTACAAAGTACAAGTCTTAAAAAAAGGAATTGGCAATTACTTTTATAATTACTTTGTAATTACTTTTATGATAAATCATAGTGACATAATTGACAAAAACCCATGGTCCTCCTTTAAAATGTTTAAATAATTAAAAGTATTCAAGTAATCCAAATATATCAAAAAATAATTTTTTTATTGAAAACCATATAAAAAAAACCTATTATTATACTGGTGTCTCTAAACCTATGTCTTTAATTGAAACCACAGATAGTAGTCAAAAAAAGAAGCAAAATTTGTTATACAACAATAGGGAAAGAGTAAATAATAACTCCGGTAAAAATCAGTTTTCGTTTTCAAAGAATTTGTTTTAGTAACGCTGGTTGACGATTTAAATGTCTCAGTTGCTGATTACTATTTTATTTATGCTTATTTATTTAAAGTAAAATTTAAAAGCAAACTGAATTCGTAGCACAATAATGCATTTCAGTTTGTTTTGTTTCATTTTCATGACAGTACATCGATCTTAACACTGTAAACTGCAAAAATGTTATGTTTATGTTCAGTAATAAGACGAAAATAAATGTCTAGTAAAAATGTTGATAAATATTAATTAAATCAAATCCAAGAAACGAGTGGCTTAATTAGTTTTCATGATGAAAATTTGATTCTGGTTTAAAATAATTCTGAATTTTCAGAAACGTTTACCTACATTCGCCTTGGCAATTTATTGGTTACAATTGCACTGTCATAAAATAAAATTCAGCTGACTCAGTTTCGTTCTTTCATTGTTATTTATGCTGTCTTTTATTGTTATTTATGCTGTCATAACTTAGAATGAAAGACGAAGTGCTGAATAACAGTTTTTGAGAAAATTTAGCCCGAGCGAGTACATTTGTGTTTTATAAAAGACTGAAGTTAAAATAAAATTTTAAAAACATGGTATTAAGCTTGGTATTATTTATCATATTTACGTAGTGTGTAGTTTATTTTGTGTTAGCTTAATATCTGTGTACATAACTTAATTTAAGTGTAAATAAGTAATAAATATGGCTCATGTGTATTCCAATGAGGAATTGATAGACATAGTGCTCTGTTATGGCGAATTATGTGTTAATACCGCAGGATAACATTTTGAACATTTATTGGAATTACAAATATCAGTGCCAAGAACAATCAGTGAACTTTAGTAAAATTCTAAGGTTATAATGAATGCACAGGTATGACAACACGTTCGATATGCATTTTGTGCTGTACTGTACATTTTTTTTATTTCGCATAAACGCATTTTATTTCGAAAAACGCATTTCGCTATGCTAGTGTTGGTGAAACACAGATGGATATGCCGAAGACGCGCGCGCGAGACCTTGGCCTAGTTTTTTCAAACGTAAATAAAAAAAATTATTGCAGTTTATTGCTTTTTATTGAAAGCGGACTTGCCTCAACAAGTCATAAACTAAGCAGAGGTTTCAAAATAAAGGAACTGCACGCGCTTGTGGTAGGTCAGTTTTTCATTTTTGAGCAATACCATTCATATTTGGGGAATCAATCTCTTTTATAATGAGGAACTTACAGTTTTAATTAAAGACATAGGTTTTGAGACAGCCTGTATAAACAAGTTTAATTAGACTCTTAGTTCATCATTTCAATACAATATTTTATACGACCCCGCGCCAAAAGTATTCCCCTAGCTGGTATAGCTATTTTTTAAAATAAAATCTTTATTAGAATGTAAGGGTCGGTCTTTTAACTTCCTTGTAAACTCTCTTTTTTACTAAAATGGACATTAAATTAGTTGCTATAGCAACGCGTATTCATGTCATTGAGATAGATGCACTCGTCTAGTTAATCCGAAAGAGATGCATAATGCTTGATAGACAGCTAAATGATAGATTTTTCAGTTACAAGACAAATAAATTTACAAGTAACTTAAAAGGAAGTTAAAAGACAGGGCCTAAATATCAAAACTTTTACTTAAAAGTGTTTAATTTCTATTTATTTATTATTATTATTCTAGAAAAATAATCTACCACTGAGTAATGTATTAACTATTTCTTTCTTTATCAAAGGGAGGTAGGCGAATACTTTTGACGCAGGGCTCGTAATAATAGAAATAAACAATAGCAAGTAATTATTTTACGCACAAAAAAGAAAAAAGCGCTTTATTTATGTACCACCACCACACATCGTATATTATTAGGAAAGGGCGTTTTCACGCCGCAGCGCTTTCTTCAAATAATGATGAATTGAAACAAATACCTACATAGGATCTAGATAGGATGCGATTTCAGGAGACCCGGGGGTTTACGCAAGTTCATGCAGGAATCTTGATTTTAGAACAAGCGTATATTGTAAACACGTATTTAAAAGTAATGGGGTCAGTTAACTTGGCCCCCCCCCCCCAGTAACGTTTTTCAAAGTTTTTTTGCACCAAATGATTGCACCCTTAATGCACCACCAAAATAAAGTTTTGCACCCCTTCAGGAGAGAAACTGCAGGCAAATTTCACTGGGAGGGGCCAAGTTTACCGTAGCCCCCCCCAGTGAAAATTTTCATTGTTTTTCTGGTGCACCGTGTTGCACCCCTAATGCACCCTTATGCACCACCTTTTTTAACTTTTGCACCGCTCAAATAGCTGAGAAAAAAATAACTGAAATAACTTTCTATTTAATTTTTTTCTCAGCTATTTGAGCGGTGCAACAGCTAAAAAAGGTGGTGCATAAGGGTGCATTAGGGGTGCAATAAGGTGCACCAAAAAAACTTCGAGAATTCTCACTGGGGGGGGCTAGCTAATTTTCTATTTTATTTTTTTTCTCAGCTATTTGAGGGGTGCAATTACAAATTACATTAAAAAAAAGTAATTGTAATTGCTAATTACTTTTTTACCAGGAATTACCCAGCTCTGCTGCTAAGGCGTCTTGAAGGGGCGCGCCTGCTAAGGCGCTTTGGAGGTGCGCTAAATGCAGTTTCGGTTGTAACCGAAGGTTCGGCTATTTTTTTGGCCGAAACCGAAACTCTGACCGAACCAAGTTTTTATGGCCGAAACCGGCCGAAACAGAATCTTCGGTCGGACACTAAAGACGGATACGGATAAATAGCTCTGTCCTAAGTGTCTAATAGACGCTAATAGTAGGGCTGCGAAAATTTATCGATATATCGATATTATCGATAGTATCGATAATTATCGAATAACGATATTTCCATTTTCAGTTATCGATATTATCGATAACGCCGATAATATCGGTAACATCGATAATATCGATATCATCGATGTTATCGATAATTAAAGCTGGTAATGTCCGATGAAATTATAGCACAAAATCTTTTAAACGGACACTAAATAGCGCTATTTAGTGTCCGTTTAAACGATTTGATAATATAAATATAAATGTCTTACATTGGATAGTGACCGTGGCATTGAAATGAATTCTTTCATTTCGCACTAAAACTGTCCGAAAATGAGTTTCATTGAAATACTAGTGAAATGATTTTATTTTTACAGCAAATAATTGTCCTTATTGGGGCTGCGGAAATTTATCGACACATAATTTATCGATAATTATCGAATAACGATATTTCCATTTTCAGTTATCGATATATCGATATATCGATAATATCGATATTATCGATAATATCGACAATATCGATATTATCGATATATCGATAAATATCGATATTTTTAAGTTATCGATAACCGATATTGAAAATATGATATCGCGCACCCCTAGCTAATAGGCACTTAGGAGGAGCTGTTTATCCGTATCCGTACGACGTATACTTATTGCAATGCGTTTAGCTTCTCCCACTTTCCGTATCCTTATTCGGATGCGTTAACCTTGACAAATACACCGACGCAAAGTGGTCCGGATCACGATCGTAGCGCGAATTAATTTAAAAAATCAAGTTTCATTTTTCCACTTAAGTTTAGTCATACGAAAGACTTCAATACCTACATTTTACCAAAACAATAAAAAATGTAAGTGTAGTGCCTTATCATGAGGCATAACAATGCCTATAGTCTGTTTATTCAACAGATATAGTAATAAAATCAAGTAAATAACACGTAGCGGACGCGTAGTGGCGTGGCGTGATTCTCTTGCTTCTCCATTGTGATACTGTCTCAGTCGTTTTCCGCCCGAAGTCAAATTAAGCAATACCAATTCGTTATTTAAGTCGTTATTTACAATACCGAATTCGTTATTTACTATATCTCTTGAATAAACAGAGTATAGAACTGATCTATGCATTTTGCGCCTCTCATTACAAGAATTCTTGATAGGCTATTGAATAGTCATTGCAGTATATTTCATATTTTATTTTTTTTAATATTTGTAATGGCTGACATTACTGAAGGTAAATATGGTCTATTTATACAGGGTCTCCCAAATAGAGTGGCCTATTAAAAGTTTTCGAGGAAGGGAATATACAAAAATTCTGAAAATTAGTACACTGTCCTAAAAGAAAGCGATATTTCAGATTAAAATATTTTCACTTTTATATCACTTCCGGTTATACCGGAAGTCGCCGTTAACTTTCTTATTTTAAATGGAATGCTATACTTTTTATTACAAATTCTGATTCTACACATTATTTTAAATAATAAATGTTAAGGTTTCCCTATACCTAAATGTAACCGATTTTGAGATATCTTCAAATTTATTTAAAAAATTGTTTTGGTGACCTTTCATGTAAGACAATGTATTTACGTCAATTTCAAATTTAAAGATTGAAGTGACATGACGTTTTAAGGGTATAATGTTCAAATCATATCCTAATTATTTCTGAAAAATTCATAGAGTGGTCACAACATGGTGTCGAAGGTCATTATGTTTAACTGCCCAAAATTCAATTTTCGTAAATGGAACAACCTGTATATTTTCATATCATGAGATACAGAATCAAATTCTACATCGATTGGTATTAGCATTCCCTATACCTATATCTGTTGTCTTAAATGAAAGGTCACCAAAACAATTTTTTAAATATATTTGAAGATATCTCAAAATTGGTTACATTTAGGTATATGGTAGCCTTAACGTCTTTTATTTAGAATAATGTGTAGAATCAGAATTTGTAATAAAAAGTATAGCTGACGAAGCTGTCGAACGACTGCGAAACGTTAAGTGTATAGTGCGCGATTTAGTGTCCGCTTAAAAGATTTTGATAAGAAAGTTAAGGGCGACTTCCGGTGTAACCGGAAGTGATATAAAAGTGAAAATATTTTAATCTAAAGATCGCTTTCCCTTAGGGCAGTGTACTCATTTTCAGAATTTTTGTATATTCCATTCCCCGAAAACTTTTAATAGGCCACTCTATTTGGGAGACCGTGTATATTTTTGCCTCCAAATTTAAGTTAAATACATCATTTTTTAAGAACACACTTTTTTCTCAAAACCTATAATTGTTTTAAAGGATTTTAAAAAAGGCAGGCGTATGCAGGCTTTAAATAAAGTAGTTTTATTTAAAAAAAAATTAAGTGCCCCAAAGCGCCTCTCTCAGTTTTATTTAAATATTTTCATTTTAGTTCCCGTATGGAACTTGGAGTTGTTTGAGGAATGGTTAAAATTTAAAGATTTGCCGAGGAACGATTGTTGTAATAAAAACATATATAAATGTTTAAATTGGTTTTACTGATATCACAGCATTAATGAAAGAAGTTCTTCTATTGGTTACGTTCCTTTTGTTTACGCTTACAATTAATTCGCGCTACGATCGTGATCCGGACCACCGTTCGACGTGAGAATTGTAGCGCTATACACACACATACTTGACGTATCACACCTAATTGTACAATTAGCAAGTGAATAAAATATATTGATTTGATTTGATAAAGCCGATCGTATCCGTAAACGTACTACTCACAGATTTACGGATACGTAATACGAATACGTGTATGCAGTGTTTTGTCCTGGCTAAATAAACAAGTTTGAAATTCATGCGAGCACGCACGCACTCGAATGCGAGCACGCACGTGAACAATATACACGATTCGTACTCGCATGCAAATAGTGTTCGAGAGCCTCACGTACGAAATTTCTCGAACCGTGTACATCGGCCATTAGACACTTAGGATAGAGCTGTTTATCCATATCCGTATGGCGTATACTTATTGTAATACGCTTAGCTCCTCCCACTTTCCGTATCTTTATTCGGAGACGTTAACCTTGACAAATTCACCGACGTAAGAATTGTAACGCGACGTTTGATTTAATGCGGCTCACAGTGGTTAATATGCGGAAAAAACCCATTTTGATTTTAAATTAGTAATTCTTAATGATTAACTGATGTATATAATCAAAATGTTTTGTGAAAAAATTTAATAGAGCATAATTTTAGAGCTCCGTCGAGCGCTATGTTCTAATCTATTTTTCTGCATACATTAGACTTCTATCACAAAATCTTTTAAGCGGACACTGACGAAGCTGTCGAACGACGGTGAAACGTAAAGTGTATAGTGGGCGATTTAGTGTCCGCTTAAAAGATTTTGTGATACAAATTTCATCGGACAAGAACCAACTGTAAATTAGACTTCTAATTAAGTGATAAAATACTTTTTAGTTGCGACCATTTGCGACCCTCGTTTTAGGTTACAGTTGTTCTAATATTTGACATACTGTAAATATCGCTTCAACTGTCGATCTGTTGATGTGAAACCTTTGTTGTTCATCCAGTGCCTTAGTTTCTATGTTCTTATGGTGTTAAAAATATGTATAAGTTTCTAGATTTAGATTTTGATTTTTAATAATTAATTTATTTTTAATTTGGTTTAATTTTCACTCATTTTATTTTATTCATTTAAAGACATAATGCATCAAAAAAAGTAAAATAAATTAAAAATGATAACGGACAATGATAATTTCAAAAATAATTAGTTTTTTCCGCATCTCTATAGAACCTAAACCACTGTGCGGCTTGGCGTATCTCAGAAAGTCGAGTTATGTCAATACATATTTTATACCTTTGATGAAACGCATTAACTACATATCTTGTTATTTCGTTCGTTTAGACATTCACGTATTAATTTCCAATAGTCTAGAGTTGTTATAATTCCGAACACACATATTTTCTAAGGAAAAATTTGAATTGGTACGAAGAAGTGTAAATCGGCATAATTATACACGTACTTACCTTTACACTTTTTCATTTTTATACTGTATTTTGTATGAGGATATGTTTCGACAATCATACGAACCTGTTAAATGTCCGACGTAAAACATTAATCAAATTCCATGGCCCTAACTAAACGGCTTCAAGCCGATCGTATCCGTAAACGTTCTATTAACAGATTTACGGATACGTAATACGAATAAGTATACCCAGTGTTTGTCCTAAGTGTCTATTAAGTCAAACATAGCGTTACAATTCTTACGTCGGTGTATTTGTCACGGTTAACGTATCCGAATAAAGATACGTAAAGTGGGAGGAGCTAAACGTATTGCAATAAGTATACGTCGTACGGATACGGATAAACAGCTCTGTCTTAAGTGTCTAATACCCGTTTTGGTAAAACGGTTTAGTAAAATGGGTATCATGCCTCATTTATACGACCATTTACACCGGTTTTAGTAACGTTGGTTGTAATAAAATCTACTTTAGACGTTCGTGTAAACATACTCTATGAATACGTTTACACGAACATCTAAAGTAGGTTTCATTACAACGAACGCTACTGAAACCGACGTAAATAGTCGTGTAATAGCGTTTTCCACTGGCTGCACCAGTGTGCACTCAGATATCTCTATCTCGTTTTATTACATAAAGCTGAACCGAGATGAAAATACACTCAGTGCATACTAGTGCAGCCAGTGGAAAACGCTATAAATGAGGCATTACACCCATTTTACTAAACCGTTTTACTAAAACGGGTGTTATGCCTCATTTACACGACCATGTACGTCGGTTTTAGTAACGCTGGTTGTAATAAAACCTACGTTAGACGTTCGTGTAAACGTACTCGATGCTTGATACTTGAACTTGAAATAATTTGGCCAGCTCTGATTTTATTTTATTGAATAATATCTGGAAGAAATTATTGCTCTTATTTAAAGAAAAAAATATTAAATCAAAATGCTTTCTCAATTCATGGTCTAAGGTCTTTGCATCGTAGAGCATTAATATTATAGATTTGCGCTCATGATAAAGCCAATATTAATCATGATAATTAAATTTTTTATTAGGAAAATAATTGAAGATGTAGTTTTATTTTGTTTTAGAATGGCATTAATTTAGACTATTTAGGGTGAGTAGGATCCATTTAATATTGTTTTCAATGTTTTAGGTGATGTTGCAAAAGTATTCAGATAATGCTCATGAAAATTGGAGGAGTAAAGACGCAGCTCTATACTTGGTAACGTCCCTAGTCAGCAGGGGTGCTACACAAAGGCATGGGGTAACTCAAACGAGTCCTCTCGTTTCAATACCCCAATTCTGCCAACAGCATATATTACCTGAACTTGAGCGACAGGATGGTATGTTTAACAGCAGCCATCTTTCCCTGTGATTGCATGAAACACGTTCGGAACTACACTAATAATTATAATTTATGTTTCATGCAGTTATGGATGAAGCATCGTCAAGTTTGACAATCTAGAAAGTTTGCAAGTAATTTTTTTTTTAATTTTCAGTCAATGACTTGCCAGTTCTGAAAGCAGATGCTATTAAATATGTGATGACCTTCCGCACGATACTCCCAAAAGAAATGGTGGTTGGTACTCTGCCTCAGTTAGTGCGGCATCTGCCATCAGAAAGCGCCGTCATCCACACATATGCTGCCTGTGCTATTGAGAAAATACTCATGATGAAAGACAGTCAAAATCTGCCCATGTGAGTTACTTTAGATCAAGGAGCTATCGAAATCAGAACTAAAACAAATTTTCTAGAGTTGCTTCCAATGATCTGGCCCCACTAGCGGGTGATTTGCTGTCGAATTTGTTCGTCACTTTGGACCGGCCAGTTTCAGAGGAGAATGAATATATAATGAAGGGTGAGTTATTTTTCCTGCATGTTGTGGAGCTAAGCGTTCCACACACTGAAGCGGTTTGCGTAGCGGTGAAAACCGTTCACATACGTGCGACAAGACAGACAGACTTGCCATTGAACGTACGTAATTTTAAGGCACAAAAAATATTTATGTGTTAAGAATACTGACAGTTTCACAGTTGAAAATTGTGAATGTCACTATACGTTGTCCTGACTTTCAAAAATATTTTTTTAGTGTTTTATCCTTCTGTGACGTTAAAGCTTATGCTACTTGTAATTAGTTTATGCAAAAAAGTGCATTAAAAAAAACAGAGAGCTCCTCTTGCCATGTAATTGCCGCGATATAAAATAACAATATTTTAAACAATCTTAGAACTTGAACAGGTCGCTTCCCCCTCTTAAATTTTTACAATTCGTCATCTGCTTTGTCGGACTAGACAAATATTTTGGTAGTATGTAGTATTTAATAAGATTTCTCAAGGGTGTGTTTATTAAACCAAATGGCATCACAAAGGAACAATGAAACAACCCTAAAATTTGTAGAAGTCTGTAGAGAGAGAATGCCCGTGGAATACTTCTGCAAACATTTATAAAAATAAACAGATAGGAGAAGCAGCAATGATCGTTCCAAGCATGTAATGGTTTTGTTCAGATAATTTTTTTTTTAATTTTCTTATGTATTGTATGTTGCACAAACGATTGCTGCATGATTAGAAATACTGAAACACATAGTAAAATATTTATTGGAGATCAAAACGTAACGTGCTTCAGACGTTCGCTGCTTGATAATATGAATCCCGCTTTGTTAAAATATCTGACAGGGGAGCGCGGGGTAATGAGAGCCTGCGGGCAATAAGAGCCAGTATCTGTAATGGCTTTCAAGATATTTATACATAATTTATTTCTTATTAAATAATGATTTGTGAACAAGACTATGAAAAATCAGATAAACCAGTTCCGCTTATAATAAAAATTGCATTTTTATAATGTCAATATTTAACGAGAAATAAATTTTACATAAATATCTTGAAAACCATTAAAGATAAACATAACATTGTTTATACAAAATCGTACTGATACTACCCGTGCCAAATGTTGGGCGCAAATTTGGTACCACTCCGCTTCTGTGGCGAAGGAGCGATATCAAAGATCGCCTTTGCCGAGTTATTAGGAAGGGAGCAGGTCTTGGTAAATCTCCCCCGGGCGAAACCCTTTCATATGTGTTACGATGAGTTGTACGTGTCTCGAGGCAAGTGAGCGAAAGCTCTTGTGCGTTGATCGGTCTTAGCTCCGGAGTTCCTAGAAGTTGCTCTTCTTTTACCTCCTTCATCTGAAAGAAAAAAATCGCTTTAGAAACTGTGCTTGTGCGGCGAACGTCGCACGTTGCGCGAAACTTCTCTGCGCTCACTCCACGAGCCTCATCCTCGGCCTTTTGTGGCGATGCTCCAGCTCTTCGTCGTGGTCTTCCAGGCTCCGGATCAGCGGCTTGGGGTGGTCTTGCTTCGTTCCGTGCGTCTTCACGGCTAGCCGCCGCACGAGCTCTTCTATCTTCTCGATGCCGATGTCCCTATGGATTTGGGCATTCCTGACGAACTACGAAGCGTCGAGCGCCATCCGCAGGACTTTGTTCTGTATCACCTGAAGTTCTCGCATGTGAGTCTTGGCCGGGTAGCCCCAGGCCACAGAGGCTTAAGTCATCGTGGGTCTGATGACGGTTTTGTAGAGCTTCACCTTGTTATCAGGGTGAAGCTTACTTCCCCGGTTCATCAACCCGTAGAGCTTAGCCAGGACCTGTCTGGCTCTGGCGGCGGCGGACTCTGTGCGATCCCCAGGCGAGCCTCGCGTCCAGGGTGACTCCCAAGTACTTCGCTTCCGTTCGCCAAGGAATTCCTCGTCCGAACATGGCGATCTCTTCTGGCGGGCGGATCCTTCCTCTTCTGTCCATTACGATGGCGGAGCTCTTCTCGGCGTTCACCTGGATGCGCCTGGTACGGTACCAACCTTCGAGATCGGTCGCAGCAGTCTGCAGCTTCCTTCTCAGGATGGCGACACTCTTCGAACGACAATACAGGGCTGTATTCCCGCTTCCAACATCTTGTCCAGCAGGCCCTGGTGTCAGACCTTGTCGAATGCCTTCGACACGTCCAGCAACACGAGGCCCTTGTACTCCTTTTTGTTGAACTCTGCCACGGTGAATTGGCACGGTGGCACCATTCCAGTGAGATAGAGAGCTGTTACGTCATCGCATACCCGCTTCTCGCTCTAATACAACTGTCAACCGTGACAGTTGATATTGGTTAATAATTGTGTAAAAGGAGGAGCGGGTATGCGATGACGTAACGGCTCTCTATCTCGCTTGCCGAAATGCTGCCACCGTTACTATTCAATTCACCGTGGAACCCTGCTACCTACCTGAAGGCCAGCAAATTGTGCGAGTGAATGACGTTTCTCCAGCACCGCTCGGCAAAGCTCTTGGAGAAGAGAGGTTCGACGTAACCCCAAAGCAAAAGGTAGGCGAAGTGAGCACACTTGTTTTTATTTAAAATGCTCAAAGATTTGGTAAAAATAATAAACAGGTGTTCAATTTACAAAGTTAAATATGACCCAGACGGGGTCCTGTGAAACGAACATGCAAGTAAATCAATAATCTGACAAGTTAGAACTTTTCCGACTAACAGATCTGTTCTTCGCTTACAATTAACGTTTAAAGTGATTAAAGAAATTAACTTGATCCACAAGTAAATGCGAATAAAAATTACAGCGCCACGAAAAGGTGAATCAATCCAGTAGGGTAATTGAAAAATAATTAGAGTAAATCTGACCTTGTAATCAGGATCCGGCGTAAGGACAATCAGCTGTCAACAGTGAGGGAGCGCCCTCCAACGACGGTAAGTGCAGTCAATCAGTGATGTATTTTGACGTAGGTGTTACGTCACCAAGCGGCGTCGCTTCTGCAGGTCGGACGAATCCACTTTCTCGAACGAAGGGTGGGCCGGGATGCCAACGGTGTTATGACGTATGACGAATCAAATACCATGCATTTGGTCAAATGGACAATAAATATTGTCATCATTAATATTATTATTATTAAATTATACGTTTCAAACTCCGATTCTGGCTTTTTCCCAAGATTTTCTCACCCAAGGTAAAAACTACCACTACAAGCTAGAACTTGAACTATTATCCGTTCACTCGGTTTCCTCGTCAGAGCAGGCCGTGTTCTCGTTTCGTTAAGTTGCTGCCATGAATTTTGATTTCCAGAATCTGACATGAAAAAATATTATGACAATTCCACACCATTGATCTGACTATGTTGCCAAATACGAAGGAGTCTGTTTCGATCTGTTTATTTTATCCCTATGCATTACAGTCGAGCTGGCAATAATATCTCCGTCAGTGTACTAAAATCATAACCATGAAATTAAAAATAAACATAACCGTTTCATCTAACGTCTATATTTCATTGTGATACCAACAAAAATGTCACCCTAACTCGCCTACTCTGACGAGGAAACCGAGTGAATGGATATTACCACTTGAATTTGAAGCCTAAGTGTGTGTTTATAGTGGAGCGACGCGCCAAGAGTAGAGCCAAGCGGCGAGCAGAGCGACGAAAACAAACTCCTTAACACAAATGAGAGCGTTTATACTAGCGCGACGAATAGCGAGGCTGTTCGACCCTAGCGAAGAGCCAAGCGAAGAAATCAAATCAGTTTGATTTCTACGCTCGGCTCGCCGCTATTATCCGAAGATTTGCATCGAAAATAAAACATTAAAATGGACATTGAAAAATGTTTCAGGCTATTGCCGAAAATCGTTGTATAAATGATGAAATTCACCCATCTCTCTGCGTTTCTGATAAATTTCATTTGTTTTTCCACGACTGTTAGGAAAACAATCACTTAAATACAGTATCCTAAGAGAGGAATTTTCTAACAGAAACCGTTGCACCCTTTCCTTCGGCATCTTAATGTCGACTATGAACTTCTACTAGAAATAATCGCTTTTCTTAAAACGTGCTGCTCTGCTTGCCGCTTGGCTCTACTCTCTGCTCGCCGCTCTACTATAAACACTCGCTTCTTTATTAAACGCGCCGCTCTGCTCGCCGCACAGTGGAACGATTTAATGTAATAGGTCGGACATCTGACGAAAATCCAAAGTTACAATTTAAATGTAATAACTTATTATTATCATTCCTGAACATATTTTACATATTAAGTATAAATTTTGTAGCAAGGCGATGATCGTACAAATAAAGACACGCTTGCAAAGTAACCCGTGCCTGCTAATTCACAAATTGGTTTATTTGAAATGGACATTTTCTAATTTTTTTCTTTCAAAGTTGAAATATATTTGTATTTTCTTTAGTTATATATTCTTTGTCAGATAGTTTCCTATCCAATTAAATCAATTTCTGACATTCGGGTCCTATATTTAATATTTTTATTGGCGCTCAATTGCAAAGACGCATTTTTATTTTCATTTGTATAAAAAAAAAAACATCCTTTACTTAAAAGCCTCGCAGTTCCCCGCTGTACCAATAATACTCTCTAAAAGTAGACTTTATAAGGATGATTTTGATACATAAATTAGCTGCTACTTTCTGCAACTTTGGGTTTTATTTGCATTTGACTTGTACATATGCATTCAATAATAAATATCGGCAGCTTTAATACTAACATAAATTTAATGTAACAGCTTAATTTAAGAAAAATTCTATAGATTTCCAAGTGTATTTAATCATTCAAAACATAGTCAGTTACATTAACAACTGCTGACGCATATGTATAGCCATTTTAAATAAGTCTTCTACATTGATGTAAGTTTTGTATAAATTTATTACGATTATCGATGGCGGCTAGTGACCGCCGGTAATTACAGTAAATTTACATTAATGCGCAAGTATACATATTTATAACTGTATATTAAGAATTTTTTTTGTAAAATTTAATAAAAACTTAGGAATTTACCTTAAAAATTAATGAAGGTATTTTAAATATACTATTTTGTATGTACATTTCGAATAAAAAAAATTATATTATTTTTTATTTAAAATTACTAAATTATTTTTCAATTTTACACATACTTTTTATCTGTATACTTATCGTCATTCATCAACGTTTCAGTAATGACTGCATTCGTAGCCTATAATGATTACCTACAATTATCATTTAATTCTATGTTCTTTTATAATAATATTGTTTCTCTTAAATTGTTATTTCTTTATTATATTTATATTTCATTTAAAACACTTTTCAATTTTCATTAAAGAAAACAATTTACTAATTAACCATAATTTCACAGTGTGCCTTAATTCTGTCCTCATTTCATCATCACATGACAGTTTCTTGACGTCATATAAATAAATTTTACGAAGTTGTAATTTTGTAACACTAAATTACTCAAACGTAATGATTTTGTAAAAATAAAAGCTAAATTATTTGAAAAATTAACGATGTCCGACCACTCACATATGATCGTTCCACTGTGCGCCGCTTAGCTCTACTCTTGGCTCGCCGCTCTACTATAAACACACACTAATAGAAGAGAAATACGCGTTATTCGCGGAACAACGTCCTAAAAATGGCCAACAAAACACCTGTTCCTTTTCTCAGGAGCAGGTCTTCGATAAGCTGTTTAAACAAGCAGGTAGGTCACTCGGCGTTCTTTAGCAAATTTCGGAGAAAATCCGTTTCAGGTTTCAATCACAAATTCCATGAGAGAAACACAAAGATTGAAGACACAAATAAAGCACACGACGCCAGCGCTGATGCAAATATGACTGCCAGACGAGCGCGGTGTTCCTTCCACTATGCGCTGAGACAGAAGTCGTTACGAATAAACTTAGATTCTGAGTGGCGACAGAGTGAAATGGAGGTATACTGTAAGACTAAAAAGCAACGTATGATTTGGTTATGAAACATTGTGAAATATGACGCCTGGCACGTAGGCCAAGCCTGGTCGTTAGATTCTCACGCTAGATTCGGAAAAAACTATGAATAACCTAAATGAATTTTTCAACCGTAACAACCAACCCTTCGGTTACGCACTCGGTGACGCGTAGGATCTAGTGGACAGTCGAATGTCCCGGACGGAAACTGAACTGTTCATCCTGGACTTCAGGCGCTCAATGTGCTCCTTGAGTCGTCGGAGAATGACCTTTTCGGCCAGCTTGCCGAGAACTGGCAGCAGACTGATCGGGCGTTAATTCTGCGGAAAAGCGGCCGCCTGCTCAGGCTTCTTCAACACAATGACGTTCGCGGACTTCCACCTGGATGGAAAGTGCCGCAGACGGAGCATCGCGTTAAGTATGCCGGTCAGAACCGCTGTCGCTCGCATCGGGAGTTCTTGCAGAGCCCTGTTGCCTATGCCGTCGGGACCTGGGGCCTTCCTCTTCTTGCACCACTTCGCTGCCTTCTTCACCTCCGAGGGCGTTACCGGGGCGATGTGCTCGAGATCACGCTTCCCGAGCAGACCTCTGACTACGGTGAATGCTGCCGATGTTGTCAACACCTGCATTCTCGTAGACAGGGCTGCAGTGACGTTCAAGATTGTGCATTAAAAAAAAAGAACAAGTTGTTGAAAATTATTAACTTCTGTAAACTTTGTGTAAAGTATGCGATTTATCTTTTAGTCAACCTTGAATAGATTGCGAAAATTGGGTGAAAGTCCTTTACGTTGGTGAACAACCTACGAAATTATGCCCAGCTCAGTGGAGATGGGGGTAGGCTACACAATAGGATCGTCGGTAGCTCGTTATTTAGTTGTTAATTAAGAAAGGGGCGCCACCTAGCTTTATATTTATTCCAGTATAGCATATGAGTAACCCTCAAGTTTGAAATTCCGCGGTTAAAAAAAATATTTTTATCAGTCCCCCTCTATATATCGAAATTATCAGTGACCCTATATATATATAACGAAATCTAAAAGAAAAATATGACAATTCACGACATTAAGTTTATTGAATGTTTTAATTGGAAATTACGTAAATGTACGATAATTACTTTACATCAAAACAAGATTAAAAATTCGCAGAGCAAATGTAACACGCAAACACCGGCAAGGATATCCTATTTGGTTTACAAAGGTGATGTACAAGTTATGAGCATCTGTCAGTTTGATAGTAGGAGGCGGTTATTAATTTTCTTCATGCAATTTATGACATGTTCTTAAGGAACCATGACTTGACATATACAATTACAAGATTTTCAAGCTCTTAACTACTCATTATGCAGTGCAATTGATGATTAACCAAAAAAGGGATTGAAAAAGTCCGGTCGTCTAATGCCATGAATCACGACATTTACATCGAAGTCTCGAAGGGGTTTTGATCCTACATGGCTACATGTACGTCCGAACCTTCGCGGTGTTTGATGATAGTAGAACTAGATGACTCTCGTACGGCTTTCCGGTTTACTGCCTATCACCTGCTACAATTTGCCTCATGTAACGTGAAACTGCTCTGTAAAACGTGAAACTGCCCCGTATAGGAACCGTGCACATGCGAAGACAGCGCCACCAATGACCATATTGTGCATTAGTGGTATGAAAATATAAGTTGCTTAAAATTATTAGTGTACATTTGAACTTGAATATTGTAATGTATTTCAATACCAAGAAGTTCAAGTATTATGTACTACAATCGTAAATTGTCCTAAAAGTGATATTATTCCCATGCAATGAGTCTCAAGAAATATTTTCATATCACTAATTCACAAATCACCACGCTAGGCGGCACTGAACGCAGATATGTGCTTGGCGCCTATAACATGAAACTGCCCCGTATAACGTGCTAAAGGAAGAAACGTGACGATAAGTGTGACAAATTCAAAGTTGAATCGGAAGACTTACCCCTTGTTTAAAAAATAAGGGCGTATTAAAACCTGTGACACATCCGTTTGATTGTGTGATTGAAGTTGGAGCTCGTGACGTGAGTTTTATCTGCTACTTAAGCCTTGGCGATATTCCAATCAACTTTCTTGAGTTTATAAAATCCCTATTGGGTGCTAGGTGGTCGAATCCGACACGAATCACATAAATTAGCTTCTACAGCAAACGAAAATGAACCCACACTCAGGAATGTCACGAATACCAAGATGGCGATTTTAATATTAATTTTTATTTTCGAATCAACAAACAAACAAACGCCAACACGTTTCCAAAACCGAAATTAACCAATCTACACGCACGAGAAAGGAAACAAAAAGGTAGCGCTTAGAGTTTGAATTCAGAATAAAGCGATCAGTGACGCCAAAACAGGACTTTAGAGTTTATTATCAAATAGACCATTAAATTAAGACAAAATTTTAACATTCCCTAAAATAAAATCGTTAAAGCGAAAACGAACCGTATCACCCTGATGTATGTTAATACAAAAGATGTAGAATTAAACGGGGAATCCAAAAATGTAAAATACATATACGGGACGTTCCATTTAAAACAAGAAAGTTAGTATTGATTTCCGGTAGAACCAGATGTACGCCATGACTGATTTGTAATATTTAAATATTATCTGTTTTTTTTATTTATTTACCATCGAAGTATGTCGTGAAAGTTTAGGGAAAAAGTGGTACTTAATGCAAGTAACTAAATTTTTACAATGAAAGTAATTTTGATTTAGATTTTAAGGTTATCCCGAATTAGTAAATCTTGTAATATTCTCTTTTCATCACGAGATGTATTCACTTTTCCAAATTCACATATATAAATTGTAAAACGTATCACTTCACTTTTAAGTTTGGCTGTATTACTTTTTAAGTCTGTTTCGAATCTGTTTAGTTGATCTATCTGATTTGAAGTGTCACATTTTGGCATATGTTATAATGACATGAAATTAATTTATTTTACTACCGTGCCTTCAATTAAATTCCTCATTAAAGTAAGCTGTGATTTTTTTATAAGGTTGGAGACACTCAATTCATAGCTGTTCATAAGTAATTGCAAGATTAGGAAACTGTTGTCGAAAATTCTGTACACACTGATTAATCGAATGAACAAATTGTCCGTTTTCTAATTTACCGGTTTGAAAATAACTTTCAACAATATAAATATTTTGTGCTGTAATTCTAACATTTTATAAATGAAAATACAAAGTGTCAAGTTGACATTTGTTCAACTAAATATCAGTGCTACAAATCTTTAGGAGAAAAAACAATGAAATCATAGCCCACCTTAATGAGGAATTTAATTGAAGGCACGGTATAATACCCAACCTAATAAAATAAAATCACGACCTACTTGATGGTAAATAAAAAAAAAAACAGATTATAGTTCCTCAACGATTACTACCATGTGCAAGTTTTCAACGATCTGTAAGGCGTAGTTTTCAAAATATTCTAATAGGCCACTCACCGAAAGGAGCGAAAAGAAATGCTAAAAACTATTCGAGAGTTTGAATTTTGAGATTAGATATTAGAAGTTCTACGAAGTTCGCGATTCTGCTCATGAGTTTGCCCGAATCTTAATCTGGACTAATTACAGCGCTTGAGGGTCGAGATGAAGTTGTAGGGAAAATGATGATGGATGAATAACAAAAAAGTAGAGGCAGATGAAGTAAGCAAAAATAGTTTCGAGTTGGCGCTACAGTCTTCATCTTTTACATGCCGCAAGGGCAGTGTTGGGCATTAGTTAAATAAATTTTTAATCATGACAAAAACTGACGACTAACCCCCTTATTCTGTTAAGTGACATATTTTGACCAATCGGTGCTTAGATATAACGAATTTCTATGTACTGATCGATCAAAATATGTCGTCTAACGGTTATCGTTATTTAACGTCGTTATGAGTTACAGAATAAGGGGGTAAGTCAGTCATGACTAATTTAGTCGATAATAATCGTTAATCATATTTTATTATTAGTCTGTGAATAAAAAGTTGTATTAGTTTTGAGTATTTAGTATTTGCTTTGTGTTTCAGCAATAATGAGAAGCTTTTCAACATTGCAAGACAAAGTCATTCCTTATTTGAGCGCTGCACTGCCAAAATTAACTGAGAAATTGCAAGCTGTCTGCAAGAATCCGTCTCGACCACACTTTAATCACTATTTATTTGAAACTTTCTCACTGGCCATTAGGTAACATGTGCTTTACGTTTTTAATTTTCTTCAATATGCAATAACAAATTTACAGAATTGTTTGTCAAGGTAACACAACGGCAATTTCATCGTTTGAAGATGTGTTATTTCCAATTTTCCAAGGCATTCTCCAACAGGACATCCAAGGTGATTTCTAATAATTTAAATTTGAAGACTTGCTTTTAAAAATTAATTTTGCAGAGTTCATCCCTTATGTGTTTCAATTGTTATCGCTTTTAATGGAATTAACACCACCCGGTGCTATACCCGATCCGTACATGCAGCTCCTGCCCTGCCTTTTGGCACCTGTACTTTGGGAGAGACCCGCAAACATTAGTCCTCTAGTGCGGTTGTTGAGCGCGTTTGCCGCTCAGGCAGCGCCCCAAATCGTCGCGCAAGAGAAACTTGTCAGTATTAAATGTTCTTAACAGTAACATTGGATAAGTTTTTTATTGTTTCAGAACGGTTTTTTGGGTGTCTTCCAAAAGCTGATCGCTTCGAAAGCCAACGATCATGAAGGTTTCCATCTGATGCAGAATATCATCCAACATTTTCCGACGTACGTATTTCAGTCTTTGTAACGAATAAAAAAAATTAGAAAGTAATTAAATGTACAGCGAAGCCCTGGGTCCCTACATCAAGCAGATATTCTTTCTACTGTTTCAAAGGTTATCGTCAAGTAAAACGACCAAGTACGTGATTAGTTTGATTGTATTCTTCTGCTTATACACGATTAAATATTCTCCGAATGAGCTCGTCGCGACAGTCGATGGAATACAGGCACAGTATGCGCATTTTACATTCAATTGGCAACTGTTCCAAGTGTCATAATTTTTAGAATGTTCGGAATGGTATTGGAAAAGTTACTAATTCCCGAAATCCAGAAAGTATCGGGTATTATCGAGAGGAAAATCGTTTCATGTGGAATTACGAAGCTCCTTTGTGAATGTCCAGAGATGTATACTGGGACGTATCAGAAACATTGGTCTGCCTTGCTGCAGGTACACAGGTATAAAGTGTCTGCCCTAATTTATTCTACCTTATCCTAGGCTCTGATTTGTTTCTTTGAAATGCCGAGGGATGAAAGCACTTTCCCCGATGATCACTTTGTGGAAATTGATGACACCCCCACGTATCAAGCTACAAGTGCGAAACTCAATTTCGCGAACAATGCCAAGCCAGATCCTTTACAAGGTAAACTGAATCACATTGCTTTTGTTTCTGCTTTAGAATTTGTAAATTTCGCTGTACCGATTCTTCGGAAAAGTGATTTTGTTGTTTTGCAGCGATTACTGAGCCCAGACAGTTCTTGGCCCAAAGCCTTGGCTCCTTGGGGGCATCGCAACCCGGTCGTCTACCTTCTTTCGTAAATAACATCAACCAGCAGTCTCTAAACATCTTGCAGGGGTACTTGGCGAAGTTCAGCGTTCAGCTCGTTTAACAGGCTTACTTCTCACGTAATATTTATGTTGTTGATTGAGACTGAGATTTTAAAATACCGGTTAAGTTTGAAAGAAGTTTCATTATTATAACCATCGGCTCCCCTAGGGATCTTCTGGTTTTATGTATCATCAACATTGTAGCTGCTAGGTGCATAACATGTGTTATTTTTTATATAAATAAATGATTAAGTATAGTAATTTCGTTTATGTGTCATGTTTTTAATAATAATTGTTAAGAATTGTGTGAAATTGTTAGATTAATGTGTTTTAAATTCTGAAAGCGATATAAATCTTTTACTTGTTGAATATAGCAGAAATGGTTAACTTAATACAATTTTATCATACCCATTCAAGGAGAGAAAGCGCTACTTTACCTGCCTAGGCGGGTAAAAGCATATTGTTCAACAAGTGACGAAAGTAGCATTTTTTTAAGCGAGAGAACAGTTTACAGTTTATGTTTATAACTTCGTAAATTTTTTAAAAATGTTCTTCATTTACCTTATAATACGTTATAAACGACACTGGCATTTCGATAAAGCCAAAAGATGCTACGAGAACGCAAAATAGTATATTGTTCAACGAGTGACGAAAGCAACATTTTTTAAACGAGAGAATAGTTTCGCGAGCTTAAAAAAATAATTTCGACTAGTTAAACACTATACTTTTTCTACGAGTATTGGGAAGATCTAAATCACTTTCTGAATCACAAAATAGGTGAAACTTATTTGCAGATTACACAGTGCAACAATATGAGAGTCAATTTTTCTGACTGGCCTTATTCCGAAAAAATGAGTAATTCGGAAGTAAAACAAAATACATTTCGCGGGATTTGGAGAGTTTGGCTCATTTAAGCGTTTTTTTAAAGATAGAAGTTAGCCATTTTTCCTTGAAATTGAACACTTACGGTGAAATATTTTAAAATTTAAGAAGAAATTAATTTTTTTCGCTTTATTTTGGCGAAAAGAATACTTTTTTAAGGAATATCCGTTCATTTACATTCATTTGTTTTTTTTTTTATTTATTTATCAAGAATACCATAAAAACATTAGAAAAGAAAGATTTTTTGGTACGAGAAATTCAATTTTTGGCATTATTTTGGCAAAAAGAATACCACTGATAAAAGAAAGCTTGTCCCGCTATACACCCAAGTCCCAACATACACCTACCCCTTGCGTCTTAGTGGGACCAAGGTCTGTGTATACTCGGACGTCTTGAAATTAGAGACGTCTAATAAAAGCAGTTCCACGTAAAGGTTGTTAATGAGTTTAAAAAAACATAAATCAAAAAGTATTTGTTTATTAAGTTATTAAATTAAATCTTTTTTTCAGATTTTGGTGGACAAATAAATAAAACAATTACTATAATATTTATAACTTAAGCAACAATAATAACCCAATCTAATATAATAGTAGTATTTTATATAACGAGTGACTAAATAGGTGCTTTTTTCAGGAGTGGGCCGTCTAAACCTCACGAGTGAAAAAAAGTACCGTTTAGTTACGAGTTATATACATAATTTCTTGTAATACCATATTCTTAAGCTGAACCTGTGACTGAACAGATTCAAAATAAATTTCGTAAGAAAAACGTCATGTTGATCACAGTTCACTAGTACTGTGTAATTTCTGGTTTCCAAGGTAGAGCAAGTTGTTATTAAATTTATTTTGAGAACGTCATTTTGCAATTTACTTTCGCTAAAATAGTATATTACGTATCAAGTTTAGTAAAACACTTTTCTAACGAGTTGTGTATACTATTTTTTCGCATTTCATACAGCAACGTATTTTATTAATGCTTGTGTCTAACAGAATCCAGCCTTTGAAGCGGCTGCATGTTGTTTTACAGCGTTGACGTTAGACGACAGCGCTGCATACAGCGACTGCATAAAGCGGCTGCAGAAAATTACAGCCAAATATTTTTCGCTGACTGCTTTTAAAGCGCTTTCGAGGAACAAATTTGTAGGTTATATTTTTAAATACGTGTTGTACCAGAGTATTGTTTAGTATCGCAGGTCTTTTATACGTGCAAGTACTGAAAATTAGTTGCAGCTGATCATTTTATTTCTGGTAAACTTGCTATTTTTTCAAATCCGCATTTATTGAAAGTTCAGATTAATCTGATAAGGTTAGAGTGACGTCAGCGTTCACTTAAACCGTCTAATACGTTTGCAGCAAGTCATTTGGCGCTTGAAGTCACATTGCTGAAACGCTGAATCCTGTTAGACACAAGCAATGTTTAATGTAAGTGACATTAATCACTGTCACATTAATAACTGTCACAATTGATGGATGAAAAATAATAGTAGTTAGGGTAGGTTCCACTTAAGGATCACAATGATTATGTTCTATAGAGTATGTAGCGTCGTTCCACTTGTATTATTTGGTCTTAACGGAGAGAGAAGTAGAACGGTTTTTGTGTGCCCTTCTCACGAACATGTTCAGAGATTCTGTTGTGTTTATGTTTTCAAGAGAATATTGCTACGGTAAAACGGAAAACAGTAATTAAGTTTAACTGCGTCCAAAATGCAAAATGCTAGGTTAACTTTTCAATTACATATTTTAAATTCGCGCCGTCACGTGTGATGTCTTACGCCGACCCAGGTTCATTTTGGGTAGGTTCCACTTAACGATCAAAATGATCAAACTAGCAGTGGCATTGTTCCACATAACGCTCACAACGATCAGAACAATAATAGTAGACACCTTGGTGCGAGGCTAGGAAAACGATCACATCGCCCACAAAATGAACCTGGGTCGGCGTAAGACATCACACGTGACGGCGCGAATTTCAAATATGTAATTGAAAAGTTAACCTAGCATTTTGTATTTTGGGCACAGTTAAACTTAATTACTGTTTTCCGCTTTACCGTAGCAATATTCTCTTGAAAACATAAACACAACAGAATCTCTGAATAAGTTCGTGAGAAGGGCACACAAAAGCCGTTCCACTTCTCTCGCCGTTAAGACCAAATAATACAAGTGGAACGACGCTACGTACTCTATAGAACATAATCGTTGTGATCCTTAAGTGGAACCTACCCTTTGTGGGCGATGTGATCGCTTTCCTAGCCTCGCACCCAGGTGTCTATTATTATTGTTCTGATCGTTGTGAGCGTTATGTGGAACAATGGCCGCGTTCAGTTAACTGCAGCAGCTGAGTTTCTTACTAAGCAATCGTTTGTGATTGGCTATTACTTTAATTTGAACCAATCACAACCGATTGCTTAGTCAGCAACTCAGCTGCTGCAGTTACCTGAACGCGGCCAATGGCACCGCTACTTTGATCATTTTGATCATTAAGTGGAACCTACCCTTAGTACGTTGCTATACAGTAATGGTTGCTATGTAGTAAAGTAACCCATTACTGTACGATTTTGAGTATATTAATATGATATGTTACTGTATGAAATGCGAAAAAACTATAAAAATGAGTGAAAATCAGTTTATTAGCAGTGATGAAGAGGAAGATATCTTCGGTACTCCGCCAGAAATTAAGGAGAAAGCGAAAGTCGCAAGTTTGGCTAAATTACGAAAAATTTATGAAGTCGAATATGAACTGCTTATGGCATGGTGTCAGAAAAATCGAGTGACGACCGTGACTGAATCTGCGATGTTAAATATTAATAAAACTTTTGTTCCCTGGTGACTTTTTTATTTCATAGTTATTTTTTTATTTTATAGTAACTTCTTTATTTCACACTTTTAAATAATGACACATATTAGACAATGAAAACTGTCAAATAATGACAACTTAAGAATATGGTATTACAAAAATATTATTATTAAAATCCTTATTTAAGAGGGGCCAATGTATGCAGTTTCAATATGCACCACATAATTGTGTCCCACTATGGACCACACAAGTTTGTCCCACTATACCTCTAGACCTTTATGTTCAGCAAAACTTTAAATTTGAACAATAAATCCATACATTTACCTTAAAAGCACTTTACGCAACATACCGGGTATCTATTGACGCACCATAGGGATTTCAATGCAATTTTTTTAAATTGTAAATTCCTGCTCTCCTATTGAATATGTTCTCGATTAAATGGACTTACAAAATTACAAAAAGAAAAAAATTAAATAAGCAGATATTTTTGTATTCCACAGTTTTGATCAAGCAGGCAAACTTCTAATTGACAAACTTTATTGATTTTGAAAATTTTGTATCAAAAATAGAGGCTTCAAATATAATTCGTATTGAAAAATATTTATTTATGAAATAATAGGTACCACACCAAATGTTCAAATAATTCGCCGTTTGCAGCCAACCTGTCCTAGAAGCTTCTACGAACATTGGTTAACATCCCTAGTTGCCAATTTTTCCACGATTCTAGCTCTCAACTCATTCAAATCGCGGAAAGGAGTCTGATTTTAAATAAGGCCACAAGAAGAAATCGTTTGGTATTAAATCCGGCGATCATGCAGACAATCGTGGATCAACAAGCCTGCATTCAGTATGGTGTTTTTTTTAAATAACTTCAAAAGGGAAGCAGGAATTTACAACTATAAAAAATTGCATTGAAATTCCTATGGTGCGTAATCAAAGTGGACACCCGGTATATACCAATATTCACAATTGAATTTTATTCAGTAACGATAATAACCGGTCGACTTTGTACAGACAAAATTTTTTTTTAGCACTTTCAAATCATGTGCACGTCTATTTAAGATAAACAAAGAAATTAGCGGCGAGATAATTTGGTTGACACTGGTGGACGCTGAGTACACATGCAGTGTTGCCAACAACTGCGCAACGAAAAAATCCAGATGGTCATTAAAAAAAAGCTAAAAATAGCTAAACAGTAAATAAAATGTAAAACGATGCTCCGCAGGTGAAGATTTTTCGAAATTTATCTATTTTTAACAAAATATTTACCTGTTTTGAAAATTATCGGGCTAGCAGTCAATAAAAGACTTTTTTTATTTTTATGCTGAGCTTTCGGCAACCTTTATTGCCTTCATCAGAGCAAAAACTACAAGAGGAAGGTTACAATGATTGAATTGATTCAAATTAAATAACTTACATAGTATTCTGATTGTAGATTGATTACCACAAAAGAAAAAAATTCTAGTGCGTTAGCACATTTTAAAGAGAAAAATCATTTATTAGATTTCAATAACACTAAAATTTTAGAAAAAGAAACCAATTATGGTACAAGATTATCCTTAGAATTATTTCATATTAAAAAAAACAGTAATTCTATGAATTTTCGATCAGATATTCAAAATCTTAATTTAGCGTATGAATATTTAATAAAATTTGATTTCAATCGTAATTTGGAATAACAGAATCCAAAGGTAATGATATTTTCAAACAATTTTCTAAATCTAGACTATCCTTGAAAATAAATAAACTTCGTTTCGTTTCGACATATACTTTGAAATCTTGAACATTTTTTTGGAATGTAATTTAAACTAAAAGAATACTATGTAAGTTATTTAATTTGAATCAATTCAATCATTGTAACCTTCCTCTTGTAGTTTTTGCTCTGATGAAGGCAATAAAGGTTGCCGAAAGCTCAGCATAAAAATAAAAAAAGTCTTTTATTGACCGCTAGCCCGATAATTTTCAAAAATTTAATTCCCAACGGTCAAAAACTCCTTGGTGCGTAAAATATTTACCCATTTTTTCTAATTTTCAATATTTTTTAAATTTTAATTCGTATTATTGAAAATTATTGACTTTTATCTTTTTGTCCTCAGACCGTATTTCTTCATCTTCTGTCCAATGAAGGTACCTTTCAATTTCAAATTATTATGAGAATAGCTGCTGACGAAGATTATGGATCGAAACCGGTTGCTAAATTAAAATTAAATTAAGAAGTACTCTTCATATGAATTCAACAATTGGACATAATTATTATGGACAGAAAATTGCGGATGTCAGTGTCACTCATCTGACGTATACATATAGGAATTTTTTAACTTTTACGTCAGTGGGATGACACTGACATCCGAAATTTTCTGTCCGCAACTGTACCAATAATTTTCCAGTATGGCTGCGGAATCTGGGAAAAAGCTAGTAAAAGTCAATTAATTTCTGAAAACAGCTAAATTTGCCGCTAGCCGCCAGATGAAATTTTACCCACTAGATGGACTCTCGAAAAGACCAGATCTAGCGGTAAAATAGCTGTGTTGGCAACACTGTACACATGACGCTCTAATTTAACGAGAATTCTACATATTACCGTTGGCGGAAAATTTGAATCGTCCCAGTGAAGAACCTGTCCCCCTATAGGGATCCACTTAAAAAATCAGAAATTAAGTCTGCAACTTTTAAATGAACAATTCAGTATAGTTGGAAATGCGAAAAATTATGCGGAATGGAAATCTACACAATTCTTATTAAGAAATTTTTGCGATAAGATATATACAGGGTGTATCATGATTAACCGGCAGCAGATGAAGTATGGGTAGAGCACAGGAAATGGAACCAATTTTGTTAAAAAAAAAATCATCATTTAGAGGCCCGAAAACTGTCCTGAGTACGTGTAAATACGCCAACCATCACCTACCCTAATCTGTGTTGCGAACTCGGCAATAAATTGTAAATTGTGAGCGATGGTGGCAATAAATAGATTAAGACGGCCACATCACAGAGCCGCACTCGCCCCATCGCTCTTTTTTTAACGTCCATTTGTGTGGTAACTACCGCTTTTCGGTCATTCGTTGTTAACAAAATTGGTTCCATTTCCTGTGCTCTGCCAATACTTCGTCTGCTGCCGGTTAATCATGATACACCCTGTATAAAAGGGCGTTTTCGCACTAATTCGGAGGTTTGGAACACCCTGCATAATCATATTAATCATTATACTATGAGTCTCAAAAGTCTGGAATAAAATTCATAATTTCTTTATTTTCGGCATTTCGAGAAAACGTTCCGACAGGTAAATTTTATTTTTAAAAAATATATATTTTTATGTGAAAATCAATTCTTGACAGTCATTGGTTTTCAAGTTTTGACGTGATCGTAATTTTTTTAAATATCAACCCCACTTTTGTTTTCTTGGTCCCGATAATTCATTGTCGATATTTTTTATCCAATTTATGGAAAAAATTTTCAGAAAAGAATTTTTGAAAATGATATACAATTGCGAGATAAATAATAATCGGTACTGTTGCTTTGTAAAGTAGGCTGAATTTTCAAAATTTTAGCATATTGAAATGCTTTTAAATGCTAGAATTAGCAATGGCGTTTGGTTTTTCAGCCTCCGAAAGAACCTTGTACGGCATCTTAGGCCCGGTTTTTTAATCGCAAGTTAACTTTAACCTTCAGTTTATTCACATAAGGATACAAATGTTGCTTGGAAATAAACTGAAAGTTACAGTTTAACTTATCATTGAAAAACCGGGTTTTAATAACTTATACTGACTTTTGACAGGAACAATATCAAATTTTATAATACATAATTTTATATTTTTAGTACGAAATCGTATAAGCCAGAAAGTCCTATTTAAATAGGGAAAATGTGCCGTATCAAATATTTATCTCGCAATGATACCTATACCATATACAGCTGAAATCAATAAAAACGGTAAATGTCAAAAAAAATTGGCACATTCTTTTCAATATTTTCATAGTGTGAAAATGACTTTATTAGAAATAGGTTAGAATTATTTGACGCTACGTCAGTTTATAAATAAATAGGTTAGATTTTTTTGAAAGGTATGTATTGTCAAGTCCCTGTTGTCAAGTAGACAATTAATTGACAAATACAACCAAATTTACAATTGGAAAAATTTCATTTTCCGTTTTTTTTTTAATTCAGCTGTACCTATTTCTCACCAATGAGAATAAGAATAATTTCGCATTGCTCTATCTTCTGGGCACTTTATTAACAGATTTTTCCTCTGCGTTCGCTAATATCAATAACAAATGTTGAAAATATATAAATATTTTTCAAAATAAGAAAGATGTATGGAATGGCTTATATTTTTTATTGTGCTTTCTCCTCATAGCAGACATGTTTTCGCAGTAATTGTCAAGGTTATGACAGTTTAGCTTGTTTAATCGTCTAACTTTGTGACTTTATGTGCATGTACACCAATTGCGAAAAGCTGTTTTCTTTCGCTAAAAAGTTTGAATCGTTATTCGAATAATTTTTCGTTACCCGCTCTGGATCTGAACGCATTTCAATCCAAACGGATCGTAAAATTTGAAGATTGAAAGGGGAAATGGGATTACCGATCGGGATTGAAATTTCACGAAGATCCATTTGCAAGAGAGCAAGTCTAAACGCGTTATGTTGCGTTTGGATCAAACTAGTGATGGGAAAAACGGTTACACCTTTGGAACGTTACTTTCGTTACAGCGACGCAAAAGTACCGCGACAGAATAACGTTATCGGTAAAGCGTATAACGCTTACGTTCGTAAATTACGCGAAGCAGTATTGTGTAAACGTATTGCAGTATTTGCTTCCTAATTTACAGTTATCGGAACATTGAATACCGCGATACACAAATATATCTTATAAGTTTTAACTTAACTTTTTATATTTGTGCGAAATAAAAATTTAATTAAATTCTCAAAAACAGAAGCCTTTTTGTCTAAAACTAAGTGGTAAACAAATGTAAACAACAGCCTGCCGTCAAAAGTTACAACAGTGCGCATGCGGGACTTATACGTTATGCAAGTAACGCACGGAATTATTTGCTCGTAAATTACTCCATGCGGTAACGGTATTAACGTTTTCGTCGTTAAGACACGAATCGCGCATGTCTCAAATGTCAAATTAGCGCAGCGTAAATACTGCATAACGTTATTCGCTTTACCGATATCTCTCTACTTTGTCGCGTTATTTTTGCATCTTGGTACTTGATGTAGGCAGTTCCTGCTGCGTTGGAGCGAAATAACTGTAGCGAACGAAACGGGGCGAAAGACTGTATTTATGCGCGCGTCACCCGCAAATGCATTTTGCCTTTGATTGTAAACAATAACCTCTCACAAATTAAAAATACCTGTCTTGAGATGTTAGGTAGTTTATTATGATATATGTTGACAACTAATCTCTGGCTGCTAAATGATAAAAGTGGTGTTTAAAGCGGCGGTGTGTATGTACGTTCTCTTGACGATTTAAGTAATGAACATTTGGCTCTCGACGCTTAGTTAAATTTTCGATTGTTCAGTACTGGCTTTTAAAGTAACTCGTTCCAATAAATGCGACGCGACGTCGCGACTGAGCACCCGCAAAGCGTTAAACGTTACACGTTACTCAAAAACACGAACGCTTTGCAAGTTCTCAATTCGCGACATACGCGACATTGGAACTGGTTATTTTAGAAACCAGTAACGCGAAGTAACGTTACAAATTTATACCGCGACAAAATAACCGTTACAGAAATACCGTCTCACTACTAGATCAAACGAAAGAAATTCTAAATCGCCTATTTCTAAAAATATTTACACTAACTTAAAATATTCGACAAAACACATTTAATACAGTACTCTCAATTTACTTTATTATTTACAAAATTATTTCTTTATGAAAATTAAAAAAAAATGACATGCTGCTCATAAACACCGCAATATTGTCACGTAGCTCTCGGTAGATAGTTCCGTCCAGGTATGGGCTAAAGGCACTTGGGGGTAGTTTACCCGAATAACAGAGACTTGCTTACTTTGTCCCGGTTCTCGGCTCTAAAAAGGAAGGCCCTCTTCAGAAAAACCACCGCACCACTTTTAGGCTTTATTGAGCACCCTTCGCTATTGGGTCACCTTCCCGCTCGGTCTCCAATCGACTGTCCCGCGCAATTAATCCATTATCCGTAGTTCAGCAAAGTGACCCCGTTAACAATTATACAGAGTGGAAAGTTTAACTGGAATAAATTCTGTAACTTAGAAAATTGCCATTTGTAGCAAAATTCTTGGAACAGGTCAATTTTTACTTTTATGGCGCATATTACAAATGGATTTCTTTAACTTTTCAATTATTTGGAAGGATGAAACAACCCCTAACTATTTTTTTTTAATGGAAGGGTATGTTGAGTAATTTTTTTTCTTAAAGCTTGTTCAATTGGGAATACAGCTACGTTTTTATTTTTTTATTTTTCTTAAACAGTAAAAGGCGAAAAAATTAAAAATAAATTTTTGACTAGAACGATTTTAACGCATCAGATGTTCAAAATACTCGTCACCTCTCACTTGACAATACCCTAATCGATTATAAATTCCATCCCTAACATCAGTTTGTAACTCTCCTAATTTCATGCAGAATTTGAAGTTCTGCTATGTCGTTTGGTTTAGTCACATAAACTTTACTTTTTAAATACCCCCATAAAAAAGTCTAAAGGGGTGAGATCTGGAGATCTTGTTGGCCACTCAATCGGTCATCGATCCTCTTCTTCCTATCCACCTATTGGGAAAAACTTCAGTGAGGTAATTACGTACAATTAAAAATTTAGCGCATTAGCAGCGCCATCTATTGGCTGCACGCAACAATACGATACCATATGGAATGCTTATTTCTTCTTATCAAATAATAAAAACTGGAGTTCCTGAATTTTTGGCATTAAAAATGGTTTTAGTAAAAAAATTCTTTTTTTTGTTTTTTACCTTTTACTGCTAAAGAAAAATAAAAAAATAAAACGTAGCTGTATTCCCAATTTTTTCAACATATCCTTCCATTAAAAAAACATAGTTAGGGGTCGCTTCACCCCTCCAAATAATTGAAAAGTTAAAAAAGTCCCTTTGTAATATGCGCCATTAAAAATAAAAATTGACCTGTTCCAAGAATTTTTTTACAAATCGTAATCTTCTAAGTTACAGAATTTATTCCAGTTAAACTTTCCACTCTGTATACAGCTGTCCCCAATGAGTATTCGTGACAATATGTATGTATAATTGATAGACTATTGCATTCTTTAATATTTTTAATCACACATTTTGGGCATCAAATTCAAACTAACTTAAAAAAATTTGACAGATTACGTCAACTTAAAAAGAGGTTATGGTTGACTCGTATGTCCAAATTAGCAGTACTTTTCATACCTGTTTCGTTTCATTTCAAAGCTGCCAAGCATGGAGAAGAACCTCATATTTCATAGATTTTTAGTAAAATTAGAATTCAAAGGTGTGAAACACGATAGACAATCACTGTAAAATTAAGTGTTTTCTAACGTCAACATCACGTTTGGTAACGCATATTTATTCGGTATACGTTAAAATAACGTTATAAAACGTGGGTTAAAAATTTAGTTGTAAATTATGATTTATCTAACGCATTAGTTTCGTTAATTTTTTTCTCATTTATTACGTAGAATAGTAGATGTTGAATTAACGTTGAAATGATGTGGTAATCAACGTACGGTAGATACATCGCATTTACTCATAGTATAAATCACGTCGTAAAAAGACAAAATTATTACGTATTTATTTCACGTTATAATTACGTCCATATTAAACTGATCGTTAAAAAACACGTCATATAAACGTGATATAATTATGGTTGCTAATTCAACCAAAAAACAACGTTGCATTTTTCAACGAATAACGTTATTTCCACCATAACAACGTGAAATTAACGTTGAATAAACGTACATGTTTTCGCTGGGTATGGTTACCACTCAATTTTCAATGTTGAATCATTTAAAAACTGCACGTAGAAAGTATTAAGGAAGGTTTATTTCATTTCATGTATTTAACAAAATTGTAATGTAACAATGTTTAAAAGATAAATATTTTATATTTAAATTTATAACAATATTCGAAAAGATTTAAATGCACAAATGAACAAATTAACCAAATGAAAACAACAATTGCAACTTATTTTCAAAAATTCCACCATTGCTTAAAAGGCAGTATCCTAATAGGTAAGTACCTTTACACTTACGCTCAAACACGCGCGATTGGAGCGCCCCATTGGAATCACATGCGAAAGCGCGCCAGTTTAAATGCAAATAATCGCGCATGCTTAGACGTCTTAAAACCGGCATGCATTTCGCGCAGTTAAAAGTTTTGTCTTTATATTTTTACGCGGTTATTTTTGTGCAATATAAATTGAAATAATTAAAAGGTAAATACTTTAATTAATATCACTCGGGGAATTTGACGTTTTTCAATTTACATTAGCAGTTTTATCACCTGATGTTTAACGTTGCATTTTAAAACCGTGTCATTAAAGCGTTGCAATTTTTAGGAACAAATTGTAAGACGCGACACTCTTGACCGCGGGAAAACAGGCGTGATTAGAACGGGGCGCTCCAATCGCTCGTGTTTGAGCGTAAGTGTAATGCCGCGAGCACATATGCATTTAATGTAACGTCTAACGTGATTTTTAACATCTAATTTGACATAAATCTGCGGTTACACTTAAGTTTAATATCAAATTACTCGTTATAAATTTGTTTTCTTTTCCATATTATCATATCACAAGTAAAAACTATACCAAACTAGTCAAATTAAACTTTGAAAATCACGTTAGGCGTTACGTTAAACGTTAATGTGGCCGCACCGTAAAGGTACCTATTGTAAAAATTGTTTAGTACATTTTGAGACTGTTGAGCAGTTATTTCCCCTAAAGCTATAATGATTTTTTGTTTAAGTTCTTCGATGTGCTTTATAGGGGTTGAATTGTAGACTGATGATTTTAACTTTCCCCAGTAGAAAAAATTCATGGGTGTAAAGTGTGGCGATCTTGGTGGCCATCCGATTGCTCCACCTCTGCCGATCCACTTTCCAGGAAAATGGAGATTTAAAAACTCTCTTACTGGCAGAGAATAATGGACCGGAGCGCCATCGTGCTGATGGCGCTGACTTTCTAAGTGGAGGTCATTTAATGGAGGAATAATTCGCTCTTTTAGCAGTTGCAGGTAACTTACACTGGTTAACGTGCCTTCAATAAAAAACGGACCGATAATATGCGTGTCGATCATTCCTGCCCACACTTTGACTTTCTCTGGATATTGTGTCCTCGTGCTAGATATCGGTGCAAGTTTTGCCTAGCCGAATATCTACAGTTTTGTGAATTAGGCTCTCCATGCTTCACAAATATACTTTCATCTGTAAAAAGAATTTTTCGCAAATTAATGACATTTCTATTCTATCAGGAAAGAAGTGTGGAAGAAATACAAAAGAAGAAAAAAGCAAGCGTAAATAAGAAAAAAAAAATAAAAGGAAAATATCAAGGAGAAACAGAAACAAGTGGAAAATGTGCTAAGTGCGGACGTATACCTTATCATAAGTGGTTTGAATGTCCAGCTAATAAAGAAATATGCAGAAGACGCAAAAATGTGTAAAACTAGAAAAATACAAGAGATTAAAGAGAACGACAGTGAAGAAACTGAAGAATGTATGTACATGGGAGAAGTATTAGAAATTAATAATGAAGATAACTGGTAGATTAAATTGAAAGTTAATGACAAGAAAATCAAATTTAAATTAGACACTGGTGCAGATGTTTAGTGATAGGAGACAAATTGGCAAAAATACTGACTCCTTTTATAAATCAAATCCTGGATAATGAAATTCGTGAAGGGTTTTTTCAACAAGATGGCGCAGCTGTGCATGTTACTCACGAAAATAAAAATTTTCTGAGAGAGTTTTTCGACAGTAGAATGATTGTAATATGACTCTATGTGACTTTTTCTTAAGGCCCCACATAAAAAATTAAATTTATGCAACACCAGTGGAAAATTTAGCTGAACTTCAGCAAAAAATATTGGACATGATAAACAACATCAATAACTCGCCCGATCTTCTCACAAACGTATTCCGTTCAGTTAAAAGAAGAGTTAGAAAATGTTCAGAAGCAGATGGTGGTCATATTTCGCACATTTTGTGTATATCATGTACACTTTAAAGATTTTATAAACAATTTGGCAACAACGTGTTGTGTATTTATTTTAACATGAAAATTTGGTAACCACGGTAAGATATTGATTCCGAAAAACAGCAGCACTAATCACAGACAACCAGTTTTACCTTCAAAGCCCACTAGAGAGAGGTAAAATTCAGTTGCTCACTCGATACGTATACCGGTGCTTAGAAGTATCCAAAAACTTCCACAGTGCCAGGCGATCACGACGGTCGTCCGAATACTTTTAAGCACAAGTATACAATTGAGGTTTTAATAGGGACAACAAATTGGTCGCAAAGAGGCATTAAAAATTAAAAAGAACAAAAAGTTAAAGTAAGTGTTCAAATTATCCACTATTCATTTTAAACACAACCGTGCTCTTCTCAAAAAGCTCGATTTAGAGTTCGTAACCATTTGAGAAGTAACCGCCGCAAAAACATCTTGGATTCGGTTCCTGAGCTGCTCGGTCTCAATAGGTACAGGATATAAAATGTTTTTAACGTACTCCTAAAGAAAATAATCTAAAGAATTTAAATTCGGTGAACGAGCAGACCAATTTCGTGGACCACCTCGTCCATTCCATCGGCTAGGATAGTAATAATAATAATAACAATAATAATAAATTTTATTGATCCACCACAAGTACAATCATAAAATCATAAAATTGAAACCATAAAGTATAAATTTGAAAAGTACCTACTAGTGACCAAAGGATAAATTCAGGTTAACATACAAAATGAAAGCCTGATCTTACATTTACCCCGTAAATAATAGAGAGTTTTAGCCATTTTTACGGTATGGATAACGTTTACGCTAAATGCTACAAAACTATTAATGCGCGTGCTCACAAATATATGAGCAAGTGCGTTACTCTTTTTACAGCATTTAGCGTAAACGTTATCCATACCGTAAAAATGGCTAAAACTTTCTTAATATTAATAAAACATAAACGGTCCATAGCAGTAGAAAAATATTGATTTGAAATTCATTTGAAACACGCACTCCGGCTGAGCTTATACCTCATTACTAATTTAATTCATAGTTATCGCTATCTGATAAAAGAGAAACTACGTTTAAATTGTTCCGTCTGGTGTGAAGGAATGGTAAGAGTATGTTTAAAACATAAATTTTAGTTATGCACATCTGTCCTATAAGTTATTTTATTATACCGTGATTTTATTTTAATATGAAACTGCTGTTCATATTACTATGGAAACTAATTTCAATTTTTTAAAATGTCGTTACATAATCGTCGTCGCTAGGGTTTTTAATGTCATATCATGGTCATATCAAATAAAATTTGTCCATTTTAATTTGGAACATCTGTCAGACGAAGAAAGTTAGTGAAAATGTATCAGGAAGAATTACCTCTGGACAAGTAACTAATGCAATTAACAACTTTTATAATCGTTTAGCATATTGCTTGGAGGTAGGTTAATGAAATTTTTGAATACTTGTTGTGGTGTTTGTTTGAATTAAAGAATTTCTGTTTTCCTTATGTTTTTTAAACAAGAATATACCGTGCCTTCAATTAAATTCCTCATTAAGGTGGGCTATGATTTCATTGTTTTTTCTCCTAAAGATTTGTAGCACTGATATTTAATTGAACAAATGTCAACTTGACACTTTGTATTCATTTATAAAATGTTAGAATTACAGCACAAAATATTTATATTGTTGAAAGTTATTTTCAAACCGGTAAATTAGAAAATGGACAGTTTATTCATTCAATTAATCAGTGTGTACAGAATTTTCGACAACAGTTTCCTAATCTTGCAATTACTTATGGGGTGCGTTTCGTTTGCGCGCTCACACGCTTTAAGCGCTCACGCTTACAAGCGCTGTTTTCTGTTGTTTTCTTTGGCGTTTAGTCGCTTAAGCCGTTATACGCAAAGGTGTTTCTTTTCACTGTTGTTCGCACAACGAATTCATAACCTTAAAAATATAACTTCAATAGTGAAATTGATCCAATCATAGCTGCTGCAGCTATTTCTGAAGTGTAATGTTTGTTTATAACCTGACTATGATTAGGTGATCTCCTCATACATGTCTCAGACGTTCCGTTTGGGACATAAGCGTTTACGCTTTTGCTGCCCTACCTCGATGGAATAAGCAATTGTGAGCGAAAATTACCTATGACTTCATATGACGTTATCATTTCGTCAGCTGGCGCTTTGCAAGCGTTTGCAAACCGAAACGGAATGGTTTAAGCAACGCTTATCAGCACTCAAAGCATTTGAGCCCGCAAATGAAACGCACCCATGAACAGCTATGAATTGAGCTTACTTTAATGAGGAATTTAATTGAAGGCACGTTACTTATCTAATGTAATTGAAAGAGTCGCTATTAGTTTGTAGTACAAGTACGTAATATCCATTCACGATCTTTTTAGACTCTGGAGGGCCATCCTTTGTTTTCGTTAAGTTACGTACATGAATTTTGATAGAACTCAAAATGTGACAAATGTAAACTTCTGATACTTTAATGTCAGTCCCATCGACTATATTGCTTGTTATACTCTACGATGGCACGAAGAAAGTAAAATAATAATATTAAAACAAACAATTACTTGTGACTTTTTAATGCTAAGTCAAAATGCTAAAAATCATCAATGTTTTTCTGCGTCAGTTTTCAAAAACATAACCATCAAATTAAAATAGAACGTATTCACTTGGAGGTACCAACAAAAATGTCACCCTAACATGGCCTACTCTGAGACTGCTGTCAACTTATGTTCTATTTTAAAAAGGACAGTTTAATTTGCAAATTGTAAATGTTGCTATGGATACTCAGATTCGTACGTAACAGCAATGTTTTCTGTTAAAATAAATTCACGGTAGAGGTATGGAGGAGTTTTATATTTAAATATTTTGAAGTATAAACACATCAAGTGCAATTTTTTTCGTTTAGACATGTCTAGCCAATTAGCCCAACTAAGAGTGTGAGATATATGCTGCCTACGTTTGATTTCGTATACAGTATCTCCGTCTGACAATGAGACATAGGGATTTAACACGGGAAAACAGAAATTGCTTTAATTATCTACCTGAGTACATACAGTATATTCCCGGATTGAGTTTACAATACGTATAATGGACCAAAAATTTTTGAATTAAGATTTCATGTTTTGCAGTTCAGGTCTGCTTAGCGTGAAATGAATTTGTGTCAAATTTGACGCCGAAAGTCTTCAATGTGGCGGAATTAACACAAGAAGAAGTAAAATCTGTGTAGGTAAAGTGGTCTTCCTTTTGAATTTAGGAGAAAATTTAGTAAGATAAAATGATTCTCATTTCAAATTAGGGAGATATACCAAATTCCAATAACCAAGAAAAAAAATTGAATTATGGGATATTAGGATTTCAGTACAGTTGTAAGACATTAACACTGTCAAGTGCTAATATGGACGGAGTGTTATTTGAATAATCATATTTTATTTGTTTTTAGTCAATAAATATGTAGATGGCGTTTTACAACTTCACTGAAATATTTATAATTTAATTAGTAATTTTACGTAATTCAATTTTTTTCTAGGATGTTGAAATTTGGTATATCTCCCTAATTTGAAATGAGAATCATTTTATCATACTAAATTTGTCTCCTAAATTCAAAAGGAAGACCACTTTACCTACACAGATTCTACTTCTTCTTGTGTTAATTCCGCCACCTTGAAGACTTTCGACGTCAAACTTGACACAAATTCATTTCACACCAAGCAGGCCTGAACTGTAGAACATGAAATCTTAATTCAAAAATTTTTGGTCCATTATACGTGTTGTAAACTCAATCCGGGGACATACTGTATATGTTATATGAAATTCTTGGTTATAATCGGAAAGATTATTGCATTCAAAGTGTTTTGATACTAAATTTGTGCAATTTTAGTTGTTAATTATTTAGAAATTAAGAAAAAAAGTTATTATTTTTTTCCGTACAAGATTAGTAGGTATTTAACGAAGAGTTTCCAAACGGATCTCGTGGTCGAGGTAGTTTGTTCATGTTTCACAACCGTAAGGTCACGAGTTCAAATCCGAATGAGGACACTTTTTTTTCTTTTTTTTAAATATCTTTTCAGATTTGAAATCACTTAAACTCTTAAACTAGTTTATTATTTTATTTATGTTTCATTTTAATATTAATTATGTTCCATTTATGTGTATTTTTTCGTTTGCAAAATTTTATTATGCTAAAGTTATAACTTTATTTATTATGTAAATATACGATCAGGATGATGGTCAGTCTTTCTCGGTTTAAGACAGGGGGGAGCACACAACACCCTTTGCAATCACTGATTATAATAATGCTTTTCTCTTATCTATACAATACACAAATTATTCTAGAAAAAAGAAAATTTTATTTTTCACAATAGTATTAATTTGTATTCACTTTACAGAGACCATCATCTTTTCAAGATTGGAAACAAAGTCAATCTTAAAGAGAGAGAAAAGTTTAGCGTAGCCCTTGCTTATTAGATTCAGAAGTGCATATTGACGGCCCTGCCGGAATTTCATTAGTGCACCACCGATCGAGTTTTGGGATATTTTAGCCCCATTCCAAGCTGGAGAAAACTACAAATCTCAGGTAAAAATTATGCGAATTGTCTGGCGACATTTTGGACGCTAACCAGTCTGTTCTTTCCTTCTATTCAGGCTTTTACGTTTGGTTTTACTTCAAGTCTCAGTGCTACATCAAACTCCCGCTTTATCTTTATCGTGCTGTTTTGGGTTTGACTCAAGCCGAGTCGATTCCACCTTCGAGCGTATTTTCTCTATACCTAATCTGGTACGCCGATCCGTCATCTTAACAGTTTTGCAGTGGCGGCTGATTCAAGGAGGCACAGGAGCACGTGCCCCCCAAGTTAATCAAGCTTTCATATATTTATTCGTTTATCACTATTTTATTTCTTTTAATAATAAATAATAAGACCAAACTGTAAGAAATTAGCTTGTTAAGTCTCAATACTTATTTCGCAGTTTCTGACCAATATTTACTTCTAGAAGTTCACGTGTCCCGAGAACGCGTCATTGCCGTTACAATTAGACGGTGTTTATCAGGTTGTCGTGACAACGGAGCCTAGGAACGTCCACAGCAGTGCTGCCAATGGCCGGGAAATTTCCCGAATTTCGGGAAAAATGAGGTGATGGTGGGAATTTTGCGGGATATAACAAAGTTGCGGGAAAAACCGGAAATTTCAGATACCAGAAATTAAGACAACTTCTTCTTTCTGCGTATATACTTTCGGAAAGGTGCCGACGTTTTGTGAATCTACTGGTTTCGTGTTTTTATAATCTTATGCAACATTGAGATTGTTTGCAATACCCTAACGAAATACTGTGGAAAAAGTGCAATAATAGCGCAAAAAATGGATAAATGGCTTATAAAAACACGTTGTAGATACTTAAAACTGATGCTTGAATTGTACTTGATAAAAGTGGTACAATTTAAATAATTTTGTTTCGTAGAAACAACAGATGAATTGTTGTGAATTACTTTCTTACATTAAGTATTAAACTTTCATTGCTTTAAGAATTAAAATATATTAAGACTGATTGCTTTTGAGGTAATGTACTTTATCATAGGTCTGTTCGTTTGTATTGCTCGGAGTTACTCTAAGGCCCAGTTTTTCAATCGCAAGTTAACTTTAACCTTCAAATTATTTCCATAAGAACACAATTATCACTATGGAAATATACCGAAAGTTACAGTTTAACTTGATATTGAAAAACCAGGAGGGGCTACACATCCGATGATGATCTTTGATATGCGCATGCGCGACAAATTTTCCAATATTGCCATGCAGAACTTTCTGTACAAGTACGTGGGAAATTTGAATGTGGTGAATGTTAAATTATTAATAGCCTTTTTTGTATTAAGGGCGTGAAGGAGGCGATTTTGGCCCGCGGCGGAATTATAAGCCCGAGGAATCATAAGAAGCAAAGGGCCAAATTCGTCGTTCACGCCAGAAATGCAAACCGTTCTCAAAAATCAAGTTCGTTGTTGGTTGCTAATGTGATGCACATAAACATGTTGGTTTCTTAGGTTTTAGGGCGCAAAAGGCATAGCAAAAGGCAATAGAGAGTTTGCGGCAACACATTTCCCGTTACGTTAGACGGCCATTTTTCCTTGTAATATAATGTAACCGAATATTGTGAAAAATTCGTTTGCGGATATCGTCAAAAATAAAAAAAAACGTTACATGCAATTTTGTAGTTAGTGGGAGTAACCATTGGGGTAACTGTCAGCATGACAGATTCATTTAATTTAATTTTGTTAGATGTGGACAATTTTGAAAATGTTCTTATATTTACTTCTCTGCAGAAAGACCTTGAAGAAAAACAAAAACTTTATTCGATAGTGAAGTTTAACATACATTCATTGCCATCATAAATTAAAATTTTATGTAGGTTAGACCATATCTCTTCTTCTGTTTCTGTACTGTCTTCTGTTACAATTCCAAACAGTTCCTTAATACACTTTAATCTTTCATTTTCAGTTGAACTTGATAACTTTCATTCGATTCTGAATCAAACAATGTTACTGTCGAATAATTCTGCATCATCTAACGTAATGTTATTATTAATTATAATTATATGTTAATAAAATTCTTAGTTTCTCACCTTTATATAATTTAAAATGCTCAATTAACTTAAATCTTTGGTAATTAAGGGCCCAATTCTTAACTCAAACTGAAACTTGACAGTTTGACGTTATTTGAAATTCATAGGAATTATATTCTGATTGGTTCCCTTATTTTCCAAAATATTAGCGAGTTATCACAACTATCACGTTAACTTACCGTAAACGTTGGCTTCATTTATTTTCCATTGGATCACATGATCTTAACGTTTACGGTAAGTTAACGTGATGGTTGCGATAACTCGCTAGTGTTCAAAAATTAGTTATACGGTATAATTTTTCTATGATGTTAACGTTGTAAATTATAAGGAGAATTTCTATAATAACGGAAAATACCCTGCCGCAAACTCACTACTATTTACGCCCGCAAATTATTGTATAAATGAATTCAGTTTAATACAATTTTACAAAAATTATAAGTCCGAAATTTGCTGGTTATAATTATGTTCAGTGCATCGACAAAGTTTACCAAACCAACGCCAACTGCAAACGGGAGAGTTTTTAAATGCATGGTATGTACGTATAAGAAATTTGCACATGCAAAAAACAACCAAACAAAATAGAACAGTTTATTTAAGACATAGGTACTGTACAACTAATTGTGTAAATAAATATATTACAAATAGTACTTAGAAAAGGTATACAATAACAAATGACTAGTATTATATTGCTTACAATAACCGAACCATTCTTTAAGTCGTCTCTTTAAGCCAATTTAGACTATCCTATTTCTTGTATGTACAAGATTTTGTTCAATTTCTTAAACAATCTTAATTATGCAGTAAAGTGTAGCAAAATTTAACTTGAATAAAAAATAATCTGAAAATACAGAACGTGTGCTATCTCCAAACCGTATCTGAAGCCAAAAATGTTCTTGATATAAACGTTATTATAGAAATTGAACTAAATTTTATACAAGAAATAGAATAGTGTAAAACAACCTTTAGTCGTAATTTTTACAAAATTCATTTTGAAGTATATAGCTATGTTCTTCTAATGGGCTTTTCAAAATAAATTCTTTCGAAAGTAAAGTTGATTTTGCTACAGCAATCTTGTTACGTTTTATTTCTAGCAGTTTATCAGTTGTTCTCTTCTTTTTAGTCGTAAAAAAATTTTGTTTCTTAATTTTTTTATTCGCTGGTTCACCACTTACACCGGAAGTATTACGAATAACACTTTTTGTAGAAATATTTTTATTATTTTTCAACAAATTAAAAATATTTTTTTGCATTTTTAAAGCCTGTTTAATGACATCATCATCCATATTAGATAAGTTCAATTTAAGTACTTCTAAACATTGTTCTTTTAGATGCTCTCTAATAGGTTTTTGTGGATTTACGACTGCTATCGTGTTGAGGTGTAGTCTTATATCTTTGTTGCTCTCATCAGTTGCCCCAGTCAAATTAACAGTGTTATCAGCATTTTCTTCAATATTTTTATTTTTGCTTCTTAACAAAATGACATAATGTATATGCTTACACATGGTAGCTTTAACAAAATAGTCAGTACATGTACATCGGTATGCATGTATACAAGTATCACATGCCGCACATTTTAACTCACAACATGATGTTCTTAGTACCTGATTTTTAGAAACTGCATGTATTCGTTCTTCGTTTTTTACATACCATATGTTCTCTTCTTGACTAATTTCAAATGAACTTTTTAATGCTGTTTCATGTCGTTGGCTAATTTTGTCTATATGAATTGTATTTTTTCCCTTAACGTGTTTTATTATACGTTCCACAATTTTGTCGCGTATATAGGTATTCACTGCATGAATACCCTTATCTAACCTTTTCACTACAGTTCCATTAAGTTGGAAGTATTTAATACATTTATGCATTGCTTCCAAGTGCATGTTAGTGTTAATTCCTGCCGTTTTTCTATACGCATATGCCCACTGTTTACATCTACTTACATAATTTTCAACAAAATATTTTCCAAATGTAACTGTTTGTGGATCTTCCAATAGCATTTCTATAAATTTACTTAGTTCTGTTTCAAAGGTGGACGCATCAATTTCAGTTTGTAAAACTTTTAAAGCATGATAAACATTTTCTCTTTTTTCTTTATTATTAATCTTATTCAAATTACATTTCCATGCACGATCTACATGCCAAGAACAAAAAATCTGGTATTTTACTGGACCCATGATAGTAATCCATGCGTTATAAAATACATTAGTGATATCGGTCATAAATGTTCTGGCCGCAATAATACCAGATCTTTCTTTAATTTTGTCAAAAAAAAATCGAAAAACCTCAGTGTCTTTTCTATTTGTAAATAAGCAAGCAGATGGAAAACCTTCTCCCCATTCGTCTATTACTAAAATGGTGGTGAGTTCAAAATCGTAGCCATTGAGACCATGTGTACTATCTACACATATGATACCATTATTTCCATGTTTCTTTAGCATATACTCTTGAGAAGAATTCATAAAAATTAAGCATATATCATTTTTATCAAAAGCATTATGTTCTTCTCCTTGCCTTTTATAAAAAATTGTGTTTGATTCATTTTGCCTAAATTCTTGTACCCATAGATCTACACTTACATTATCAATTGTATGTCGCACTCCATCATTAATACAGATATTATAAGTATTTTTTATACAGGGTGATTTATTAGCTCACCGACAAGCTTTGCCATATGAAAGCTCATGTAATTTTAAGAAAAAAAATCATTTGGACATATGTCCGATTTCATTTATTTAAGGAAATAGAAGACTTCAAAGTTTTGATTCTAATTATTTTAATGTTGCAAAATCACTTAAACATTTACATAAATTGCTCAAAATTCAAAATCATATAAATACATAATTATAAAAAATTCTAATTATTATTAAATTATTATTAAATTGGCTGATATTTTACAACGTTAAAATAATTAGAATCAAAACTTTGAAGTCTTCTATTTCCTTAAATAAATGAAATCGGACAGATGTCCAAATGATTTTTTTTTCTTAAAATTACATGAGCTTTCATATGGCAAAGCTTGTCGGTGAGCTAATAAATCACCCTGTATTGTGAATGTCCTTTTTTGTTAACAAATCAGTTCTTTTTAATTTGTCTGGTTCAATACTATCTCTATTTGAGTTCAAAATTCTGAAAGCACATTTAATATTGTAATTAAATAGTTTTAAAATATTTGAAAATCTTTAATACCTTGATATTGTCACACCTTTAGCTAATTTTTCGGCAACAACTGCACGATCGGTTGGTAAAAGACGTAAATGTTGAAGCTCCACAGTATGACCATAGTGCAGAGGTATATACTTAACGTTACATTGGCCTGTGTTGCATTCTTTTCTTAGTTGAATTGTACTGGTGCAAGCACTTCCTTGTTTACACGACCCTTGACTTTTAATTTTTCTTTTTCGGTTACAGTTGGAGATGACGTGACTAATACCTTAAAAAATGTTTATAGTAGGGTTTGAAGATATATATCAATGATATATATCATTGATATATATCAGGATTTTTATGATATATATATATATTAGGTTATTTATTATTCACATTTTAAAATTGACAGAGTAAGTACAAGTACAGCTATTATGAAATGTTATAAAAAAGCAAAATAAATTGGCTTTAATGATCAAATATGTGAAATCAGAAACTTCAAAAAAGCGAAATTTAAACTGGATGTGGGAAGATGGCAAACATTTTGGCGACGACCAAAACAATGATTTCAGAATCATTTAAGTTGAGTTTCGCTTGTTTATTAATTTTGTTTGAGCTTGATACAGTTTTGAACGGACAACTTTATTATTTGTAAACAATTACAAATTGAAAAATCGAATTATTGATTTATATTTTGATATATATCAAAAAAATCTGATTTTTTGATTTTTATATAAAAGTCATGATTTTTTTCAAAACCTGGTTTATAGTAAAACATATAATTGAAAATGTTTGTTAATTTACCACTACGGTTACAGTAGTAATACACAGTTTCATTTTCTTTACTCTTTTGAGTTTTTTGAATAAAATATTGGACATTTTAGACATTTAGAAGTTTCTAGTAACCATGTCCCAAATTCTAAAAAAAAATAAATAATATTAAATAGATAAACTGCAACTTTTAAGTCAGGTATTAAAATACCTTCTGCACTATGGAATTCCAAGGTTTCTTCGGTAAAAGTCTTATTATGAACTTGAATCAAATGTTATCTCAATTGCATTATGTTAACAAATGATACTTGGCAACCTTCCAAACACTTGTTCAGGTAAACGTTAAATTCATATGAAACAAGGTTTTTTCAACTAGATTATGCACTGTTTTTAGGTGCCTGTTTAAATTACTTTGAAGCGTAAAAAGTTTTTCACAATATTTACAGACTACGGCCATGAAGAACAAATTTATCAGCAAATCAGACTTTGCAAGAATAAAAAAAAACTCTTAAACAGATTGAAACCTCCACAAACAGCAAACAGAAAATTAAAAGTTTCTAAACTCACTTTACTCACTGCTAATTGACAACGGGCAATGTTGCAACGTTGGAAATCGCGCATGAGCATAACGAAGATCATCATCGGATTTCTAGCCTCTCCTGAAAAACCGGGCCTTAAAGCTATCATGTCTAGTTTGCAATCAAATTCGTAAATTTCGTGTGGAATAAACGGAATAAACTTCAAATCTGACTGAAAACTAGACATGACAGCTTTTAGAGTAACTCCGAGCAATACAAACCAACAGACCTCATGTTGAATCTAATAAGTAAAGGCCGTTTTATATTGACAATTTATTCATGAATTAATTCATAAAGTCGCTTCATGAAGAAGTTGGACAAGTGTAATGCACCAAATTTGACGTCAAATAAATTCATGAATTTCTTCGTCAACTTATTCACGAACTACAGCAAGTTCTATTTTTCGTCAATATTTGCGTGAATTTCAAGGGTACCAACAATAGAAAATGAAGGTTATGGTATTTATTTGCGCATGGCAGTGGGCTGATTCAGCAGAACATATCAGTAACAGTTCTCGCTCCAACAGTTGAGACTGAGCACTCATTTCTGCTGAAAGACGTTCACTCATCATAACATGTTCCAGTCAGGTAGCGGAGAAGTTACGCTACAAAAAATGGCGACCGCTTCAACTCATCAACATGTGATGATGTGAGAGGTCGCATTCAGCAGAAATTTGGTCAACAGTTGCACAACTTTCGGGTCTGCTGAATGCGCTCAGTGTTAAATCGTTTGTAAATTCTTTCGCTATATTGGTAATACCTATAAACGGCCATTAGAATCAAAGAAATTCATGAATTTCTTCACCAATGTAATACGAAATGCGTTCATGAATAAATTCACGAAGAAATTCATGAAGAAGTTCATGAATTAATTCATGAATAAATTGTTAATGTAAAACAGCCTTAAATAAATATATAAAATTATTATTTTTTGCATCTATCTCACTCTCACCTAAATTTATTTTTCTTCTGATGTTCATTTAACTTTTGAATTGGCGGGAAAAAGCGAGAATTTTTGTTGTAAATTTCGGGATTTTAGAGTTTATGCTATTGGCAGCACTGGTCCACAGAGGAGCACAATTTACTTCGTGTACCTAGACCTACTTGAATATTCACTGTGTACTAGGGTAGGTCATTTTTGTATGGAAAAAAACTAATATTGCGCTTTTGATTTTTAATAGCAAAATTATATTGCCTTTACATGAAAACAGTGTAATGCTAAAATTTAAAGTAAATAGCACATCATCTCCAGGTTGCGCTTTGCCTTGGAAATACGAATAACTTGAATATATTCTAGTAGTCATATAACATAAATGTCTCAAGGAAAATAGGGTTTTTAGAATAAAATAATCATTTATTAATAATTAAAAAAATAATACAAAAGAAAAATTAATGAAAATCATTCAATATTGAAATCTTTCTTGCTATCGAATTTAAGCGTGGCTGCAAGATTCGAGTTTTAATTTTATCCACCTTCTCTTGCCCTTTTAGTATACAGTTTTGATCATAACTCTGTTATTATTATTATTGCAAATACGAACTTTTCATGGCATACTATATGGCCTTTCTCGTATAATTTCAAAAATTCAAACGTAAGGCGCACCCTCTAAATATTAATTAAATTTAAAAATATTTCGTAGGTGTCATAATATTACTAAAAGACAACATAATTTTGCTATTAGGTAAAATTATCTCAAAGTTTGGTTTTTCGACCCACCCTACTGTGTACTGTCAATGGTACTGTGTTGCAGTGCTGCAAAAATGAATGCGGTGACGTACATTTTATTATAAAGGCCTCTCAATTGTAAAGACAAGCTCTACATAAAAAAACTTGGTAGACCCACCCCAAAATTAAATACTAAAAAAACAACGGTAGGTAAAACTAGGGAGTTTAACGGATATTTTAAAGAGGAAAATGCCTATAATAAGTTTTCGTGAATGTGCGGGTGTGTGGAGAAGAAAAAAATTATTTTGCTTCATTTGTCTTTTAAGCAACGATTTATTTAAGCATAAATTTGTTATTAAAGTATCAGGAAACAAACATAACAGAGGTGCAGATTTTATGAATAAAGGAAATGTAAGGTTCGGTATTTTTATTGTTTGACACTGACAGACTATAAATTAAGACCGACTAAAATACAACAGAAATTAGGTGTACGCGATTTTTTTTGCAAGCCACCGCACCGTACATACTTTCATATGTTTTGGTGGAATATTAATAAATTATCGCAGTTTGGACTTCGTTTTAATTTTATTCTTGTCGTTTTCTCTGCAAAAGATGGACCCTCACTAAATATTTTATAGAGTTCTATCAAGAGGAGAATATCTTACACACTTTGTTTTCACAATTTAGTAATTTCATTGCATTTGTTTGATAATAATGATATATACAAGAAACATTTTAAATATGTGCCCTCCTGTAAAATAAAGTACGAGCCGCCACTGCAGTTTTGTCCACCGGTTCGATCCGGATTTGCGACGTTGGAAAGCAACAGTAGCTAATTTGACATTTTCGACTGAGTACTGACTGGTACTGACAGAAAGATCGTGAGTTTGATTATTTAATTTATTATCAAATTTCGTATCGTCGCTCAACTATTGCATGCCTTTTGGGGAGCGAATTTTCGGCTGAATGCAGAAAGAGCATATATAGTTTTTTTTTGTTATCCTTGAGTGTCTGACAACTATAGATTATTTGCCGATATTTGAATTTTACTTGTTGTGAATAAGCATCTACCTATATTAACTTGATGTAAATTGTATTTGCATTTGTTCGAATCTTATCGACCAATAAAGTTTAAATTTTTAGCTTTAAATACGTGTTTTCGTTGCCCTTCCTTCATATAAAGGACTCCCCACACCGACGCGAAACTTTCGCTGCCGCTACTGTTGCGAAACCGCAGCGGACCAATATACACAGCGGTATATGGACCTACTCACACCGGGACGCGCGGATTCCGCAACGGTCGCGGCAGTGCAGCGTTGTAATTGTCTGACGCTGCATGCACGGTTTTTTCCGCCGCCGCTGCAGTTTCGCGTATATTAAAAATTGCGTTAATAGAAAAATTAATCGAAATTGTTAAGCTGTATCCTATCATTTACGATTTAAGTCATGAAGACTACAAAAATATGAGGAAAAAGGACAAGGTTTGGGAGCAGAGAGGGTTAGAGCAAAAAGAAAATTGTAGATTTGCTTATACAGGGTGTCCCAACAGTGTGTTCTCGGGCCATATCTCCATAACTACTGAAGATACAAAAATTTTTCAACACAATTTCTTTTTTAATTTAAGAAATCTACAACACAAAATTATTTTCATCTATACAGAGTGAATCAAAACAGTGGTACCGGATACAACTCTTTTAGTTCAAATGGCATGCCCTATATATGAAACCAAATTTGGATTGCCCATAAAATTCTACACATTTTCTGTATACCATTGCCTATACCTAAACCTAATCGTTCTTGAGATATTTAACATTTTGTCTAAAAACTGCCATATGCAGCCACTATTTTATTTATTGATATTTTATTTAATTTTAACTCTAAGAAAAAGATTTTTGATACAGATGTATTTGATACATAAGCTTATCATAAGCCGTTATTAAAAGTACTTTTATCGCTACAGGGTGGTCATGGTAATAAAGGAAATCTTAGAAATTTCAAAATGGCAAAACACAATTTTCTTAAATAGCATGCCCTATATTTTTCTATCCTAAATTCTTCGTTTAATAAAGTACTTTCATTTTTCTTAAGTATGTCTTATACATATCTGAGATATTTTCTGAGATTTTTAGATTTATTTGAATTATTTCTTTTAAAACGAGTTATTGTCTAAGGTGGCCGTGGAAAACGGCAAACAAATGAAGCTGTTGACTTTAATAATTAATTTTCAAAGTGTTAGACTGTTGGGAACTTGTTAAGACATGAATTATTAGATTTATTGAATTATTTCTTTACTAAATGGTTGCATAGCCAAAGTTGGTTCGATCCGCTGGCAACGGGCTTGACGCTTGGTCGGGCAATTATAGGTGTGTGTTCGAATCCCCTCCTGGTACATATGGGTCCTATGTGAGAAATGGAAAACTTATGTGTCGGATTGTGTTCAGGATTCATTTCGGCCCCTTCGAACTAGGTTTTCTGCGTTTTCCCGGTTTGTAAGACGAATGCCGATGGAAAACACCTAGTAGATCGGTCGCAGCCGCAGCGGGCAATATTACAATAGACAGCTTAACGCATCCCTGACAAGCTCATAGAGAGCTTGGGGCATGTATGACGTAAGTACAAAAAAATGTATAACCGTTTAAAGGAGTCACGTACTTGAACTAACTAATGCCTGTACATTATTGTCACTTGAAAATTAATTATTAAAGTCAACAGCTTCATTTGTTTGCCGTTTTCCACGGCCACCTTAGACAATAACTCGTTTTAAAAGAAATAATTCAAATAAATCTAAAAATCTCAGAAAATATCTTAGATAGGTATAAGACATACTTAACAAAAATTAAAGTATTTTATTAAACGAAGAATTTAGGATAGAAACATATAGGGCATGCTATTTAAGAAAATTGAGTTTTGTCATTTTGAAATTTCTGAGATTCTGTTTATTACCATGACCACCCTGTAGCGATAAAAGTACATTTAATAATGGCTTATGATTAGTTTATGTATCAACTACATCTGTACCAAAAATCTTTTTCTTAGAGTTAAAAATAAATAAAATATGAATAAATAAAGTAGTGGCTGCATATGGCAGTTTTTAGACAAAATGTTAAATATCTCAAGAACGATTAGGTTTAGGTATAGGCAATGGTATACAGAAAATGTGTAGAATTCTATGGGCAATTCAAATTTGGTTTCATATATAGGGCATGCCATTTGAACTAAAAAAGTTGTATCCCGCACCACTGTTTTGATTCACTCTGTATAGATGAAAATAATTTTGTGTTGTAGATCTCTTAAATTAAGAAAGAAATTGTGTTGAAAATTTTTTTGTATCTTCAGTAGTTATGGAGATATGGCCCGAGAACACACTGTTGGGACACCCTGTATAAGCAAATCTACAATTTTCTTTTTGCTCTAACCCTCTCTGCTCTCTGCAAATAATGGCTCATGATAAGCTTATGTATCAACTACATCTGCACCAAAAATCTTTTTCTTACAGTTAAAAATAAATAAAATAGTGGCTGCAAAAGGCAGTTTTTAGACAAAATGTTAATTATCTCAAGAACGGTTAGGTTTTGGTATAGGCAATGGTATACAGAAAATGTGTAGAATTCTATGGGCAATTCAAATTTGGTTTCATATATAGGGCATGCCATTTGAACTAAAAAAGTTGTATCCCGCACCACTGTTTTGATTCACTCTGTATAGATGAAAATAATTTTGTGTTGTATATTTTTAAATACCGTATGTTCAATCGAAAAAAAAAACTGTACCAGGCTTTCAAAGTATATCTTAGTCCATATACAGACGAAAAAATCGCGTGAGCACTACGAAACTTTCGCGTTGGTGTGAATACCGAATTTTTCGCAGCGGAAAGTTTGCGTCCCGAAAGTTTCGCGTCGGTGTGGGGAATTCTTTAGGTGCCTTTTTTAAATTTCTCCTCGTGGTTGGCTGTGAATTCTCAGTTGTGAACTAGCTTTGCTTGAAACTGGCGTATATCATAACCTCACGTTTATCGAAGGAAATGTCAATTAAAAAAAAAAATCTTCACCAACAAATTTTATTCACAATTCAAGGTAAAATCATAATAGGTAATCAAAATATCCACCAATTTCATCGCAACGGGCTTGGATTCTACGTAAAATTCATTTGCTGACGTTAAAGAGCATACGAGAATTATTGTTAATTCCCATTATTTGACTTGGCGTCTGGCGATTCATGCACATGTTCCCTTGCGTTTTCCTTACTTCCTTTTTTTGGGACGTCCACTGCTCTATTAGCGTAAAATAGAACCTGTCTATCGAAAAAGCTTAACCACCATAATTCAAAGACCTGCGAAATTTGTCATAAGGAAGCAAAACATTCGGATATTTTTAAGAAAGCTCATGGAAGCAGTCCTGAATAGAATAGTGCCACTTGCCTTCAATTTGACAGTCATTTCGAAAATAAGATTCGATCATAAAAGTTTAATGCTCTGGCAAGAGAACCATACCAGAACGTTTTCTTAACTTAATAAAATCGAGGTCATGTTATTTCATTTTCAAACGTCAAGTCGATTGAAGCTGGTTCACAATTAACAATTCATGGCCAATAACGAGGAGAAATTTTAAAAAAGGCACATTACCAGTAAGTCAAGTGTAGCCTCTATTTTGTTTTGGTCTTCTGCCCAATCAAGTCGGCTCGGGGACACCGACGAGGTTGTTTGTCTATCAGTTGGGCCAAATCCGCCCTGGCGCCCTAAATAATTTAACATCATACTAGACCCACCCCCGTCTCACTGTTGCTAGCCGAGGGGAAAGCTGGTGGAAGATACAGCACAGTTTGTCACCGGTCAAGGTAAGGTTGAGGCTGTCAAGTGTAAAGTAAATTTGGTGACAAGAAAAGTAGGGGAGGGTGGGCCACAATGAGACAAAAAATACAATTTTTGGAATAAAAATTTGAATTTTATACTTTTGATCAAAATGATAGCATAGGTAAATAATTTAAACTTTTAGCAACATACTACGTTAATAAAATTGTTAAGATGTGATGAGGAAGGCAGTTAAAATTAAAAAAATATAGAGAACTGTTTTTGTCTCATTGTGGCCCATGTTATGGGGTAGAATGAGACAGTATTAAAACATATCATTAATGTAGTAAATGTATTAAAAGACGAATGTAAAGTAAATAAAAATCTTTAAAAAAATGTCATAAACACAATGCAATTCCAGTGCATAAGTACAAAAAGAAAAACGAGGCACTTTTTTAGGTTCAGTCACTAACGAACATAAATATTATCAAACCTAATTGAAAAATGTATTAAATTGTTCTGACGGTTCAGTTCCCACTGGTTGTGGGCTGGGAAGAATTGTTTTTAAGGTCTGATAAGGCTACTGAGGCATCATCAGGAATTTTCATATGTCTCATTGTGGCCCATGCAATATTGTCTCATTGTGGCCCTGAAGCATCTTGGGATGATTTAAGTTGTGCAAGTTTTAATACATCCCACTATGTTCATAACCTGACACGTAATGGTAATGGTTAAAGGTGTATCAACCACTAAATAAAACAACATTGATGGAATTCCATATACAGGGTGTCTTACAAAAAACGCCCCAAGCCATAACTCCTTTATTTATGGACTAATTTTAAAAAACAAAGAGGCAAATGAAATGAGACTAAAAACTCTATAAAGTGTGGTTAGTAAAACTTTTTTTTAAATTACCTTCATGGTCAAACGACTGTCAACTTTTATTTTTTAAATGGCTCTGTATATTTTTTATTATTGCATCTCGTAGAGCTACTTTTTCTAAATTCGATAGTGTGCAACACTTTTAAGTTTTGACCAGCAAATATTGCAGAAAACATTAATGAAAGAATTGAGTGTGCAATTGTAAGTTGGCTGTGTGAAAAAAATTTACGTCATTTCTTTCTAAACCATGTACTTTCTGAGGAATGTAGGGATAAAGTTTGTGCTTTTTCAAAACATTCTGCACAGTAACTTTTGATATTCCAGTCAAATTACCAATGTCGATTATTAAAAACACCATAGTGTGTGTTTAGTTTCATTGTTTTTTAATTATCTTCATAGTCAAACGACTGTCAACTCAGACAGGTTTTTCTAAACAAAATACAAGAGGACCCAATTTTTTGAAAAAGAATTTTTTGTTCTTTGCATGCGCAAGTATTTGCAAATTGTTAGTGGTTGTCTAGGTTAATAAAGGATAAAATTATTTTGCTCAACTCGAGGACTCAAAGACTACACTCGCTATCCTGTTTTAGAACGCTGTTGATTGAATATACTTAACAGAGTTAACCTTAAAATGGAAGTTGTCAACTTAAGAAAAGTAAATTAGTAGAATTAGCCAATTAGTACGCTTACATTTCTAACAATGGTTCCAACTTTTGTTAAGTGATTAATTTTGTTACGTTAAGTCATTGTGAACGGGCTTTTAATCATAAAGCAAGAAGAACTTGACAGTTTTAAACAATAACTGCAATAAACAATAACGCTCAATGATATTGTTTTCACGGCACACTTGTACATTTTTATAAAAAAACTCGTTTCGCGTAATAAACTATTTTCTTTTACAAACGCTATTAAAAATTGAATTTTTAACCATGGCATACTTCAATTAAAAATGTAAAATTATGACAGACGCGTATTAAAAGTGATTTACTTTTAACGCTAGTGTTAAAAAATAAAGTTGACAGTCGTTTGACTATGAAGATAATTAAAAAATAATGAAACTAAACACATACTATGGTGCTTTTAATAATCGAAATTGGTAGTTAGACTGGAATATCAAAAGTTACTGTGCAGAGTGTTTTGAAAAAGCACAAACTTCATCCCTACATTCCTCAGAAAGTACATGGTTTAGAAAGAAATGACGTAAATTTTTTTCACACAGCCGGTCAAAACTTAAAAGTGTTGCACACTATTGAATTTAGAAAAAGTAGCTCTACGAGATGCAATAATAAAAAATATACAGAGCCATTTAAAAAATAAAAGTTGACAGTCGTTTGACCATGAAGGTAATTTAAAAAAAAAGTTTTACTAACCACACTTTATAGAGTTTTTGGTTTCGTTTCATTTGTCTCTTTGTTTTTTAAAATTAGTCCATAAATAAAGGAGTTATGGCTTGGGGCGTTTTTTGTAAGACACCAGAGTTATGGCACATTAAATTCTGCATAGCAAAAAAGAATCCCCGAATATCACACTTTTTACATAAAAGACGGCAGAAATTTGCAATAACGCTGTAACTTTTGCGGCAATTAGTCCTCGATGGGGCTCAACTTTATGTATGAACTAAGCTGCAAAAAGCCTGTAAAGTTCGAATTTATTCTCTTTGTCTCACTGTGCCCCATGTCTCACTGTGACCCACCCTCCCCTCTCTTGTATAAAAGTTATCGACTATAAAGAGTTATACTGGCTGTTTCAAATTGGGTGTGCACTGAAGGGATCTCCTAAACCATGAGAGTTACAGATTCGGTTAAATGGAAGAAAAGTTGCACCAGTCATTGCTTAATTCGAATCCATTAACAGAATCAATTTTCTCTTAATTGTTCTTGAAGCATTGGTGAAAATGTAAAAATATCGATTTTCTTTTTTCCTCTGTAACTCCCTTATTAAAAATAATTTAGAAATTCTGTCTTAACTTTCTACAGGTACTTTTGGATTCTACTTTAAATAGGGGCAGTAGAATTGTGGTCACACGTTTCGTCTCTCCGCGACCATCCTCAGTTTACATTTTTTAAATATAACGTATACCTTTTTATTATCGTATTTGTTGCCATTTTTTCTCCTGATTGTAATGGTATATCACACTTAATTGTTGATATTAATTTGAAGCTTAAATAATACAGATTTTTATATGAAAATTTTATTTAATACATAATTTCAAATATTTAGTTCATTTTCTTAGGTATAGTGTAAATTTCAATGAATTATTTAATATCTGTCTCTTTAGTTATTGTATAATAAATTCTTTTAACGGACACTGATAGTGCACATTTGTAGTATCCGTTAAAAGAATTTGTTATACGAGATTGTTGTTGACGAGGCTAATTTTACAAACAAGGGAATATTTAATAGAAATGTATGTACATAGATATTGGTCCAGGGAGAATCAAAAAAGATTTCAACAAGTGTGACCACAGATACAATTCAGCTTAAATGTTTGGTGTGGTATTTGGCATAATAGAATTAATGGTCCGATCATTTACGAAAATCATGTAACAGCTGAACGTTACATCGATTTTTTAAGTACAGCATTGGAAAACATTTTAGATTACATTCCTCTAAATCATATTATGGAATTGTAATTTCAAAATGATGGAGCACCAGCACATAATGCTGAAATAACAACAAATTATTTGAATCAAACTTTTCCTGATAGGTACAAATGAACCTGTCGCGTGGCCTCTAAGATCACCAAATATTAGCCCTTTGATTTTTTTGTTGATTGATTGATTGATTTTATTGATTTTTCCTCTTCCGACATTTGAATGTTAGTTATTAATATTTAGTAAGTAAAAAAAGTACTAAGGAATAAATTTACTTATTAAATAAATCATGACGAAACTGTATCAAGCTTTTTTTTATCATATTTTAACTTTACTTGAAAAAAGTATTAATTGTTATACATCACTGCAATCAGCAGAAAAAATGCTAATGAATAGAATAATTAAAAGATATACGTTGTATTTAAAAAATCGAAACTGAAGATGGTCGTGGAGAGACGAAACGTTTGACTTCAATTCTGTCACCTCTATTCGAAGCAGCATAAGAAAGTGCCTGTAGAAAGTTAAATCAGAATTTCAAAATTATTTATAATACGAGAGATACAGAGGAAAAAAGAATATCGACATTTTTACATTTTGATCAATATCTCAAGAAGAAATAAGAAAAAATTCATTCTGTGAATGAATACTAATTAGGCATTGATTCGTGCAACTTTTCTTCCATTTAACCAAATTTGTATCTCTTACGGTTTAGAAGATCCCTTCAGTGCACACTCAATTTGAAACAGCCGGTATAGTAGTAAATTATTTTCACATACACAGCACGTTCCATAAGTGAGTTATCCACCAGACTTCTACTCTTTTAAATGGAATGTCCAAATGTTTATTTCACATTTCGATAGATCTCTTAAAAGTAAACATTTTTTATTAAGCAATTATAGCTATAAATCAAAGCATTCACAATCTACAGCTGTTTAATTGGATGAAAAAGCTGAAATGTAGAAGAGTTTTATTCATAATTAGTCGTCACTATTTTGCGATGGAGTCTTGCTGGTTGCTGTATTAGTATCGTTGACATTTTTAAAATTAATAATTGCTACATAAATCAGAATTAATCAAAATTGCATATAGTCCAGTCAATGAATGCTCAAATGGGGGTTGTAGAGGACATGGAGGGGGGGGGAGAATTTTTCTCTTCAGGAATGTTGGGGGTAGTTAGGAAGTAAACATACTAAAAGTCCCCACCCCTACCCCTGCCGCTTCAGGCGTGGAGGGAGAGGAGAAGCTCCCTTTTTTCGGTTTTTCGCTTATAACTCGCAAACTGTGCGTCGTACGAAAAAAGTATTTTTACAAAAATAGAGATAATTAAATTTGCTACAAAAATGTCTATATTCATTTTCTTCCTATGTGTTATAATTTCCGAGAAATTAGCCACCGAAAATCGATAATTTTCGAAAAACTTCTTTTGCCTCACGTTTTTCGTCAATGTTGTCCTTTTAATTCCTCAGCCTTTTGTTTTACAGTTAGGCTGAGGAATTAGAAGGACAAGATTGACGAAAAATGTGAAACAAAAAAAAGTTCTTCGAAAATTAATGATTTTCGGTGGCGAATATCTCGTTCACATTGGGGAGCGATGAGCGGTGAGCAGCGAGCGATGAGCGACGAGCGTTACAGCTACATTTTCAAATGCATTAAAGTCCACATGAGTGTTCATATTAAGCGCTTTGCCGCTAAGCGATGGCGTTGCGTTGTTCGAGAACTTGATTGTGAGCGATGAATAAAAGCGTTATCGGAAAGATTGCGGAATCTGCATGTACTATCGCGGCCTTATAATTTCGCACGATTTAATTTTCCGCTGTAAATGTCGCTTTCTTTGACGATTTGTCAAAAATAATCATTTTAAACGTCAAATTTCAAATGTAATGCTAAAGTTGTAGCAACACAATAGGTGCGTTTTATTGCAACGTTCGCGTCAGCCGGTAGAAGTAAAACGTCGTTTTATTGTGCTGCTGGTGTCCACTGGTGGCAACTTTCTCTACCGTCGTTCAAGACGGTAGAGAGGGTGGGGATATGTCATTTCAATTTGAATCCATCAATTCGTCTTCAATGACTCTTTGCTGTTGTAAAAATCGAGCTATTATCGGAAACGGTATTTCACCGTTTTCCATTATTCCGTTAAATCAAGACAGCTGAAGGTTAAAGCGTAATTATTACCGTTTTATTGTAACGCATCTACTGGCGTATACTTTTGCCACCGGTAGTGCACAATAAAACGCAGCTAATGCTAAATCACGTGCTTTTTGAAGGAAAGAAGGGTTTTGTAATCGCAAAATTAGAAGATGGTTGGTCACTACTTTTATTCTGTTATTTCAGTTCTAATACTTTATTATCTTGCCGTTCTTAAAATATAACCAAACAATCTGACTTTTGGTTAAACGTCTTTAGTGTCAAAATTGAGGAAAGAGCCTGTTCTATAAAACTAAATTTTAGAGAAATTCTGGCTACTTGATAAAAAATCGTGCGAAATTTTAAGGCCCCGATAGTACTTACCTGCTAGTGACAAATTTGGGAGAAACAAAACTTTAACTGCACAACTTAAAATCTTTCCGCGCTTTTGCGACATCGTAAGATTTTTAGCAAATTAAGTCTTAACATGATATTTTAGATTTTGACACAAAATTACTGACGCGGATAAATTATAATGACAACGAGAAGTACCTAGCAACCAAAATATAAGATAAAGGCTCGGTCAGAATTGAATTAGTGCAAATTAGTACTGCAGATTGCCCGTGCAAATGTTTGTCAGATGTATTTTGATGTATCTATTCACAATCAACAGACGTTTGCTCTAAGTTGATTGTGAATAGATACATCAAAATACATTTGTCAAACATTTGCACGGCCAATCTGCAGTACTGATTTGCACTAATTTTCTGCATTAAGTCAATTCTGAATAAGTTCCAATGAAAACGGTCATAGCAAAAATTTGAATTTTGCTTTTGGCAACATAATTCAACAGGTTACGATTTTTAAATTTTGAGACAGAATAACAACGATGTAATTTATTGTAAAATACATAATTATACTGCCATCAATTGTTGACCGATCGTTTGTGTGTTCATACTGAATTTGCAAACTACAGTTCACTTTTCCAATATATGCCGGTCATATGGATCTGAATTAGCAAAATATAACGTGTCTTTTTTAAAATTCCTCCTCGCAGTTGGCCGTAAATTGTTAGTTGTGAACCAACCTCAATCCACCTGACGTATGAATTAGCATAACCCCATTTTTAAACCAATAAAAGTAATAAATAGGAGCTTTCCAGGTTAGCGTCGAAGTACGGTTGCGGAATTAAAAAAAGCATACACTCAAAATGTCTCGCTGTGAACTTAACTTTGTTTGAAATATTTTCGACTTCTACGTCAAAATAATTGTCAAGGTGACATACCGACAGTAACATGCCGCATTTAACTGTTGCTCAAAAACCGCAAATAATTACACTAATTGAAGAAGGGTGGTTAGTAAGAAGATACATCTAGAGTTGTGAAAAGCTGGCTTGTAGAAAATAACGTTGTGCGTTTGCCATATTGCCATGGCCTTCCAGAAGCCCAGATATCAACCCCATTGAACATGTTTGGGGTTATATCGTGAAGAAAATGTACGCCATTCATTTTAGAGCTGCAAATGCACACGAATTATGAGATAAGATTGAAGAAATTGGGAATGAACTTTCCCCTGACTATATCCGTTCTTGTATTTATTCAATGCCTGAGCGTTTGTAAAGTGTGAGAGATAGTGGAGCTGCTGTGAAGTATTAGACATTAATTTGTTAAATATATTTATGTATGTTATTTTATCGTAAATGAATTCTCAGTTTAGTTTACTATTGCCACAATCTATTGCTTTCTTGTTGATTCCTAAAAGTGAAAGTTGAATTATGCATTGTGTCATTTTACATGATTTAATTGTCAGCGTTTATGTCAATCTGACAGAGATCGATTTACACTACTCTAATTTTGCAAAATATAACCTAAATGCCTAAAGACTTGTATGCTTTTTTTGATTCCGCAACCGTACCTCTGAGATACTCTGGGGTAACTTAGAGTTACTCCGGAGCCTCTCCGACGCTAACCTGGAAAGCGACTAATAAAAGAAAGAACAGTGAGGTTAGGATATACGTTATTTTATTAAGTTTCTGGCGAGGCTGGTTCACAACTAACAATTCACGGCCAACTACGAGGAGGAATTAAAAAAAAGGCATGTTACGACGAAACGACATGACATGAAAGATGCTGCTGGGCTGTTTTACGAAAGTTAAAAGGAGATAGCTACATAAAAATACTTTGGCTTATCGATCGATAGATCGGCATATATTGGAAAAGTCAACTGTACATTCTTGCCGTTTTCGAAGCCAGTACGTTCTTTTGGTATTTGAAAAATATCAAAATATCAGGGTTATTCACGCAAACTGTCCATTAAAATGATAAATAAATACTAGACGCCGATTGGCAGGACTGATTTATGTTCGAAAATTTTATGTTTACGAACATATCTTGATTCCAAGTTCTTGTGAACGTTGATTAAATAAAGCTTCAAGCGTAGGTGTTATTGCGTATTATAGAATATTAATTACCCAAACAATAATCAGTATCTTATATGACGGGGTACTTAAAGTATTAATTAATGACATGAATACTCTAACATCCTGTATTGCTGTTTAAAAAATATGATTTTACAACATAAGCGTAGTTGGCCTTTTCTGTATGGGAGCCTTTTATAAATACTCCTAATTAAATATTTCTTATTATACCTATATTCTAATTATAATTAATAGTATCATTATCTTTTTTAAGGGGTGGTCCATTTTTCATCCGGGGAAGGGGCTAAGCTCCTTTAGCTACGCCTATGTTGTATGAATTGTTTGACAATTATCTGTGCAATTGTTGTTTTTATTAGAAAATTTGTAACCGAATTTCTGTCTTTAAAAATAAAAAAATTAGCAATGGCGTATCATTCAAATAATTGAACATATTACATGTTGATCTAATAAATGAAGAATTTCACTGTTTGCACTTCTTTCAGGACAATAATTAAACAGTTTTCTTTCATTTTGCGACTGATTTGCAAGCTTTTCAGGAACCAACGCTTCCATCCATCGCTCACAATCAAGTCGATCTTGAAATATAGCGTTGCGCAACGCTGTTGCTTAGCGGCATAGCGCAACGCTTTGCTCAATGTGCACACGCATGTTGATTTTAATGAACTTGAAATTTTTGCTCTGAAGCGGCATTTACATTTACGAGTACTCGGATCTGAGTTGCGATACTCGGATGCACCTCGGATGTTAATTCGGAAGTGTAAACGCCTACTCGTATGCGAATTAACATCCGAGTATCGCAATTCGGATACGAGTACTCGTAAATGTAAATGCCGCTTAACGCACATCGCCCATCGCTTAACGCTCACCGCTCATCGCTGCCCAATGTGAACGGAATTCTAGGCCATTTTAACGCTTAACGCTCGTCGCTTATCGGCTTAACGCTTGCCGCTCATCGCTCTCCAATATGAACGTAACATAACACATAAGAAGAAAATGAATATAGACATTCTTATAGGAAATTTAATTATCTTTAATTTTATAAGAATACCTTTTTCGTACGACGCACAGTTTCCGAGTTATAAGGGAAAAACCGAAAAAAGGGAGCTTCTCCTCCCCATCCACCCCTGAAGCGACAGGGGTAGGGGTGGGGACTTTTAGTATGTTTACCTTCTAACTACCCCCAACACATTCCTGAAGAGAAAAATTCTCCCCCCTCCATGTCCTTTACAACCCCTTCGTTGACTGGACTAATACAATCCAAAAGAAAACTCATTACCGTTGATTTCGGACAAAAAACATAGTACTACTTACAATTGAAAATAACTTGTTAAGTATGACTTAAGAGGAATCCCACCGAATAATTCCATATACGAAATACATTAAAACGCGCGACTTCATAGAGGGTTTATTTCTTAATCAATTTATTCCATTTTTTAACACCATATATTTAATGACTAGAACTACAATGTGACTGTTGGAAATTTCTCTAAGATCGTTTGATAATTAAGAAAAAAATAATTAATATTTCAAAATCGTAGTTGAACTTTACACTGATATTAAAGGTACTTCTAGTTCATATTTTTGAAAACGCGTCAGTCACTTTGTAGATTGAAGTTTTGTTAACAAAACGGCGAAAACTGCATTAAAAAATATGTAAACATGATTTAGTTATGAGTTCGCACGATTTGCATGTTTTGATGAATTATTTTTATTAGGCGTGGATCGCATTCCCCCTACTACAAACTCTAGAGGCGGTAACAAAACAGGAGACATACAATGCGATCGAAAATGATTGAGCGTCCTTGAGAAAATAAATACCCAAAGGTGATCAAAACTACCTTCGGCCTAGAGAACTTTCACGTTTTTGAATACTCAAGGTCAGGTGACAATCAATAGAGTTCGTATGTTGTGCACGGTTTGTTTATTAATTGAGTTTTCTACGAGTTTTTCATATCGAAATTAGTACATATTTTTGAAGGACGCTCAATCATTTTCGATCGCATTGTATATATATATGTTCCTTGTCTTTCAGTCTAAAAAATGTTTACAGCGAAAATTGCCGGCAATTTTATCACTTGCGACTCTTAAAATTATGTAATGGGAAAAAAATATACTGCACATAATAATGTACTTATTGCTATTAGAACAATGTGATGAATACTGCTAGTCAATAGATAGTATTTTTCGGTATTTGTAAAATCTAATTTTTTTTGTTATTTATTAGTACATTTACATATGCACTTACGAATTAATTTTTAAAAATATGAATTTATAATGTGGTTCACATTTTGATTTGTTTATGTATTCATGTCTTTTGACCAACATAGGGTGTGCAAAGTTCAATAACTACATTGTCATAGAAATACACAAGAAAGTTACATACCGCGTGTCCCATGCCATGTGCTCACCCTTCTAGAATTTAGGTTTCTCTATCTCTTCCTCTAGTTTCACTACCTGTTGATACCTGATAGCTTCGTTAGGAATAAAAAAAAATTAACGAAGTTGTCAAGAGAAAGTAAGAAGAAACGTAAAGGCAGGGTTTAAAAAAATCATGATTTTTATATAAAAATCTAAAAATTGGATTTTTATGATATACATATATCGTGATATATATCAAAATATAAATCAATAATTCGATTTTTCAATTTGTAATTGTTTACAAATAAAGTTGTCCGTTCGTCTTATTACATATTTTCATCATGATAAAACAGTATCAGGCTCAAATAAAATTAATAAACAAGCTAAACTCAACTTAAATTCAGAATAATTGTTTTGGTCGTCGCCAAAATGTTTGCCATCTTCCCACATCCAGTTTAAATTTCGCTTTTTTGGAGCTTCTGAATTCATATATTTGAATATTAAAGCTAATTTATTTTGCTTTTTTATAATATTTCATAACAGCTGTACTTGTACTTACTCTGTCAATTTTAAAATGTGAATAATAAATATCCTGATAAATATCAAACATAAAAATCCTGATATATATCTTCAAACCCTGCGTAAAGGTAATATGTCTTTTTCAATATAAAAATTATTTTCCATATTAATTTTTTAAATATTTTTTAAGATTTAATAAATGTTAAAATTTATTGTCAGATCTATGTATACCCTGTTTAATGAATCTAGAAAACTACAAAATTTAAATTAGCATAATCCGTTTGTTTATTAACAAAATTCGCCGACATTTTAATTTTTACGTTTTTATAAAACGTCTTTCCAAAATATTATATTCACTATATAGGGTGTCCGTTTTTTGAGCTTAACCATGGGGATTGCGGTTATCTTAAGAGATACGAAGCTAGTTAAATTAGAACAAAGTTGCGTATTTTTAACCCAATCAATAATCTTCAAACAAATTTCACCTATTTTTTTTACCACAAAATCTTTTAAGCGGACACTAAATCGCGCACTATACACTTTACGTTTCACCGTCGTTCGATAGCTTCGTCAGAAGTGAAAAATATGTTGTTAAAATAAACAAGGTTATCAACGGAAACTGAAAAAGTAACTTGATTTTTTTTTAAATTTTTATTTATTAATCTAAAAATAATTTGAACATTATAAATGTTAAAAAATTGACAGATCTATATTCTATTTAAGGAATTTATAATGTTCAAATTATTTTTAGATTAAAAAATAAAAATTAAAAAAAAAAATCAAGTTACTTTTTCAGTTTCCGTTGGCAAGCTTGTTTATTTTGACAACATATTTTTGACGAACCTGTCGAACGACGCTGAAACGTAAAGTGTATAGTGCGCGATTTAGTGTCCGCTTAAAAGATTTTGTGATACAAATTTCATCGGACAAGAATCAACTGTAAATATTTTTTTTACGATTTTCATTTATGAGGAATTTAAATATGTCTTTGTCATGCCGTCAAAAATTGTGAACAAACGACATTCCACTTTTTATTTTCTTATGGACACCATCTTGGATTTTTACACTGTTAAATGAAGAGTCTTTTTCTGATTACAATGATGTATCACACTTGATGATTTGAATTAGGTTCTAGACAAAATTTCGAAACTATCTGTTATGCAAAGAATGCTTTGGAAACAAGAAACAACACTTTTGTTTTTAAAGAGAATTTGACAGTTCAGTTCAATTTTAGGTGTGATAGTTACGTTTATTGTGAATTGCTGTAATAAAATGTCGCTTTTGACCTAGAGAAAACGAGAAATGCTTGAAATTTTTACGACTTTCATCAACTTGCAAAATAGTTCAAGAATGTATATCTGCAGCCTAACCCAAAGACTTCAACCGAACGAGTACGTTAAACTAAATGGTCACCAGAATTGAACCCTTTAAATTATACAGCGTGTAATCGAATAAGTTTCACATATTGTAACCACACTAATACAAAAGAAAAGAAGCGAAGTTACGACATACGTTTGAAAAAAAATTCAATAATAACTCCGGAAAAATATACACCGTGTCCACGGATAGGGTTCACTATAGGAAAAACTTTTTTATTTTTCACTTTTCGAAAAAATATCATTCTTTACAAAAGTTTGTAACGTTTCTACAATGTTTCCGTCGCTTTTTACGGTATCTCTTTTTACGATATCTTTTGTGTGATGTTCAAGTATCTAGCGAGTATGTTTCGGGATTTTAACTCGCCGGTGTCCAGGTTCGTTAAATGAAAGACAGGCAGGTTTAACTTATATACAAATTTATTTAAATATATACATTTATTTACATTCATTCTCAAATAAGAATCGACAAGACACTTGTCGTCGGATATACTCAAGACACTTGAGCTCGGCAAAGAGTCGACAAAGACGCTTGTCGTCGGATATACTCAAGACACTTGAGCTCGGCAAAGAGTCGACAAAGACGATTGCCGTCGGGTATACTCAAGATACTTGAGCTCGAGTCTGCCCAAGACACTTGCGCAGGAGGTTGAGACCGTGAGACGCTCACGATCTGTCCTCAAATCGCGCGAGCGGCCGTTTATATATGCTCTGGCTGCGTAGGGGGAGTTGCCCCACGTTAACTATCCCCACTAAAACAACCCCACCATAAATAAACTTTAATTCACAAAATAAATAAAACTTTCCGCTAATTACATTACATATGTACAATTATATATATGTAGGTACAATAATATTTTAATTGGCCGTTACACCCCCCTCCTTCTTTGGGCCGGAAAGGTCGCGGCAGGATAGGAGTTGTCCGGCACGGTCAAAACGCAGATGCCATCCTTCCGAGCCGAAACGAAGTTTGTATTCCCGGTACAGGTGGACGGCCTTTCAGGGGATCTCGACTGGTCGTCCATAGGGGAGGCGGAGCCAGATTGTCGGGATCGGAGCGTCCGTTTTCTTCACGTAGGGAACCGGGAGTAAACTTAAATTCCCTTCCCTGTTGGTACCTGGATGGAAGGAAGTGACCTCGCTGATGAAAGATCTCCGTTCAGCGCTGGTCAAAGGAGCGGTTTTTGGCCAATTTTCATTCCTTGCTCTCAGAGACTTTCCCCGAATTTCGAGGGCTGGAGGCAGAGAATCCACCTGGGTGCGCACTGTTGTTGCCTCGCACTTGGTCGGGCCTGATGAAACATGGCTCCCCTTGGAGGGTATCGGAATTGGAGGCCTGCGATGGTCCCTGGGACGGTGGTACGCCTTGGTATCCCGGATTGCTGTATTTAGCAATTTCGCGGGGTCGGAATCCTTCTTCGGGGGCGGAGAAGGAAGCCTATCTAGGCGGATCGTTTTCCTCCTGTTATCGTCCTTTTGGGAAGTTGACGGACGAGGTCGGTCTCTTCTGGAAAACTTTCCTTCTTCCAACCGGGTGGTGGGAGGTGGACGAGGACGCGTTGGTTTGCGACGGCATGGCTCGATGATACTGCACACCTCCGCAGCTCTGGTCTCTTCCTTGGGCTTGTCTATAGAGCTGTGTCAATCGTGATTGATTCGATCATTTGATTGCAATCATACAAAAGTATTGATGATTGCATTCGCTATTGTATAAATGTGTCGTTCATCAATTCAATCAAATGATTATAACGGTGATTGCAATCATATCATTCCATTCACTCTTACGCAATCATTTGAATTCAATCAAATGATTGTAATGGTGATTGCAATCATAACATTCCATTCACGCTTACACAATCATTTGATTGAATTGGTCAATAATACATTCGTAATAACTGGTACTTGATGAGATGAATGAATGATTACCGACGATGAACGAATGCTTTTAGATCGTGTAACACTTGAAGCGAAATATGTATAAGAAACGAAATTAATATTTCTCTCAAAAAGTAAATAAAATGTTGATAGAAGCAAACGATATTACCACATTAAGTTTGTCTCACGTCTTACATTGCACGCGTTTCGATTAAGAATGGTAAAGGTTATTGCCGTTATTGGTTAATCAGTCGCACGTCGCATGATGGTCGCATGCAGCGCCCCCAAGACCGAGATCGGCACGTTGCGAGATTGATTGACTACACAATCAATCGTTCTTTTCAATCACAATCATTCTTTTCAATCAATCATTTTTTTCAATCATCGTTCTTTCCAATCAATCATTCTTTACAATCAACCGTTCTTTACAATCAATGAACGATATGATTGATCGGATCAAATGACCGAATCTTTTTTCATATCAATACTTGAATGATCGAATCTTTGAAAATGAACGATTGACACAGCTCTACTTGTCTACTACCATTAGCAGCTCTTCCAATTCTTGTATCCATTCCATCTTCTCCATTTACAACACACTCTCTCAGCTGAACTCTAACGAAGACTGAACTGGGATGTTCAATGGGACGGATATTTATAGGAAAAATGGGACTTTTTTGTGATCTTTTAATTTAGAGGGGCAGGTTTGATATGTTGTATGTGAACATGTTGTATCCAATGACCATTCTTACCTTTAGATCGAACACAACAGGTCAGATGATTCTTCCGACAGTAAACGGTCCGGAAAACTTTGGTGCTAGCTTTGCGTTCACCTGAGCTTTTTTGTCAAAAAGAGTATGTTCTCTTTTCCAGACGGAATCCCCAACTTTCGGTTTCCAATTTCGATGACGAAGATTATAATAATTTTCTTGTCGCTGGAAAGCTTGAGCAAGATTTATTCGTACTAGTTCGAAGGCATCAGACAAATCACGCCCTCTTCTTTCCGGATGACGAATGTCTCGGATTCGATTAATTTGATTAGATACCTGTAATTCTCGTCCATGGTTTAAATATGCTGGAGTATAGCCAATCACATTGATAACCCCCGGTGGGGTTATCAATGTGCTGAAGCCATTTAAGAGATTGATGATCGGTAATTACAGTGAACGAGTAACCCTCCAGATATGCTTTCATTTTACGAATACCCCAAAGTACAGCTAAACATTCTTTTTCGGTAGCGCTATAGTTACGTTCTGTTTTACTTAACGTGTGACTAGCGTACGCTATAACTCGCTTTTTCTGATCTAAATTTTGGGTGAGAACAACACCTAGACCAATATCACTAGCGTCGGTTTGTAAATAAAATCTTGCAGCGAAATCAGGACAAGCTAGTATCGGAGAGCTAGTTAATTTCTGTTTTACTGTCTGGAAAGCACGTTCTTCCTCCGGACCCCAGCACCATTTTGCATGTTTGCGGGTAAGTCTGGTTAGCGGTTCTATTATTGTAGCAAAGTCAGGAATAAAGCGGCGATACCAGGAGGCCATTCCATGAAACTGACGAATTTCTTTAATATTTGTAGGAGCAGTCATAGATGTAATGGCTGCCACTTTTTCTGGATCCGTACGTATTCCATTTTGATCAACAATATGTCCAAGATAGCGTAAACTTTTCACGCAAAACTTACTTTTCTCGGGATTAAGTTTTAATCTAGCGTCTTGTAAACGACGGAAGACTTCTCGTAAGTGTGACATATGATCGGCCAAAGTCTTGCTAACAATAATTATGTCATCTAAGTAGACAAAAGCATATGGTTCGAGCTCTGGACCTATTATTTGATCAAGTAATCTCTGGAACGTAGCAGGTGCAGAATGTAACCCAAACGGCATTACTTTAAACTGCATGAGCCCTTTTCCCGGTACTGCGAAGGCCGTAATAGGTTTGCTTTCAGGTGCAAGTGGAATCTGCCAATATCCGTTTTTTAGATCCAGTGTCGAGAGAAATTTAGCATCTCTTAGTTTATCAAGAGTGGCTTGGATTTGTGGCAATGGATAGACGTCTTTCTCAATCTTAGAATTCACTTTTCTGAAGTCTATACAAAAGCGAGGTTTTCCATCTTTTTTTGCAATAATAACTACCGGTGAACTCCACGGACTTTGAGATTTTTCAATTATACCCTCTCGTTCCATTTTCTCGACCTCGGTGTAGATAATGGCTTGCATTGCAGGATTTCTAGGTCGGTATCGCTGTTTTAAAGGAACAGGATCAACAAGCTTAATATTACGCTGTATAAGATGTGTGGGACCTAAGATGTCGTTGAATTTTCGTAATTCCTCTTCTAGGAAGGTCTTAAAAACTTTTTTTATCAATTTTCTGATTAGATTCATTATCTGTGACCACACAAATGTTTTCTTGATTCCCTATGATTGGTGACGGTGGGATAGTTATCCGTAACTGGTTAATTAAATCTATTCAAAAAAAATCGGATTTCGTAAAGACGGCATTACGGAAAAAGTATACTCGTAAGTTTTATTGACAAGTTTAAACTGTATTGGGATTGATTTGGGAATGGAGATTTCACTACCGTCCGCTAGATGTGCTGTTGAATTTTCGCTTTGTGGAAATTGTCCGTTTCGACTACATAAATCTAAAATTTGGGAATTTATATAAGATTTTTCGTATCCAATAAAGCGCGATAGATACCATTATAAATCCAGATCTTGATAAAAGGTCTAGGATTGTAAGAAATTCTTATTTCTGGGGCCGGTCCGGTTGTCTGCTTTGTTCGGCCCCGTTGGCGTTTCCCGAATTTTTGTTACATGTACAATTCCTTGTGAGGATATCATCACGTCCACAGTAAGAACAAAATATTTTAGCAGGCAATCTACAATTTCTACGCATATGGCCTCGTCTTTTACAGCGCCAACAATGGGTCAACCGATCATAAATTGCGGCAATGGTAACACCTAATTTTTTTTTCAGTATGTTCGGCTTTACTCACCGGGTACTGTTGGTTTAGCTTCAGAATATCTTCGTATTCTTTCGCTCGGTCAATCAGTTCGCTGCACGTTTTAATTTCATGACGACGGATGTACAATATATATTTTGGTAACATGTTATCATAGATTCGGTTGAACTGTTCTTCTGCTGTCATATTTCCGGATCTTCGCATCAGAGTGAGAATAGATGTGGCATATTTTAGGAAGGATTCATTATCTTTTTGCTTTTTATCTCGGACTTCTTGATCGAGTCGGGTTTGTAAACGGTGCGGTACATAATATTGTTTAAAACAATCTACAAAATCTTGCCAGCACACCCAATTTTTCTTATTGTTACGGTACCATAAGAGTGGTTCTCCTCGAAGTAGTTCCGGTAAGCCTTGTAAAACCTGAGCTTCAATTAGTTGATAACTTATTCTAAGTTCCTCAATTCGTTCAAGAAACGAGAACGGATCCTTTCCGTCAAAATGGCATCCCCACTTACGAATCTGATTCATAACTTTTACAGGATGTCGCGAAAAGTTAATACTGGTGGAATTGTAGCATTGCTAGTACTTTGTTGCTCTTCCGGTTCCTCAAATGGCATCGATGCTTCTGTCTCATTTGAAGCCATGTCTTGTTTTCGTGCTGTAAATAATTGCGGATTCTTTTGTACGAACTTTCCTAGTTTTTTCCTTAGCTCTTCTACAGGGCCTGTCGTATCTAGATTATTCGATTCTAATTCTTCTACAAGCTGCTCACCGTTTCATGCTCTTCTATATTCTACCTATCTTTTCTATTTCTGGTTTCAAATTTCCAAATCTTTATATACCTCTATCTAAGTTTTACTATAACACCAGTCCCTGCTCGGGCGCCATGTAACGTTTCTACAATGTTTCCGTCGCTTTTTACGGTATCTCTTGTGTAATGTTCAAGTATCTAGCGACTATGTTCCGGGATTTTAACTCGCCGGTGTCCAGGTTCGTTAAATGAAAGACAGGTAGGTTTAACTTATACCATACAAATTTATTTACATTTATTTAAATATATACATTTATTTACATTAATTCTCAAATAAGAATCGACAAGACACTTGTCGTCGGATATACTCAAGACACTTGAGCTCGGCAAAGAGTCGACAAAGACGCTTGTCGTCGGGTATACTCAAGACACTTGAGCTCGGGAAAGAGTCGACAAAGACGCTTGTCGTCGGGTCTGCCCAAGACACTTGCGCAGGAGGTTGAGACCGTGAGACGCTCACGATCTGTCCCATAGATTAATATACATATAGATACGAATGTCCCATATCAAACTTTTGTACATTGTATGCGTCATCTCTGGTTTGGTAAGTGAATTAAATTCGAAAGGCGCAATATTCGAATATGTTTAAAATTTCAAATATCTTATGCCCGTTTTAGACGGTCATATTTTTGTATTAAATTTATTACGAAGTGAGTGAGAAGTGCCAATTCAACCAATCAACATTCGCTGTGGTAGCTTATCTCTCACTCCATAATAAATTTGATACAAAAATATGACCGTCTAAAACAGGCATTATACAGGCATTTATGACTAATGTAATTGACCACTTGGCCAAGTTATTCAATTTACCTTCTCAGCAATACTACACTCTTGACGTCAGTATTAAAAGAAGTGAAAATTGAATTTAACCAATAGCCAAGCAATCAATTATTTAGTCAAAAATGCCAGATTAATTAAAAGTTCATCGCTTAACTAAAGAAAATAATAACAAATCGTGTAATGTTAAGGACCTATCAAAATTAGTTCTGTATTAAAGAAAAAAATAAAATAAAAGATGTTATATGAAAAATAAAATTTATTAGTTATATGAAATGAATGTTCATGTACGATACAAAGATGAAATGCAAAAATACATACAGTGAGAATTTTTTAACGAAGAACATACATAAGTGCTATTGAATGTTTTTTAATCGAACATAGGCCGAAAAGTACGTGGTAACCATGGATATGGTTAACATTAATTGTCATTATTTTTCTTTCACACATTTGACAATGCAATTTGACATATTATATTCAAGAATGAAAGGATACAAATCTACAACTGGTATCGAGTAGGATCCAGTTTAAGGCAATTAACAATTTTTATGATCGTTTGGAATATGTTATTTTTAACTATTTCGGAAAAAGAGCTTCAGTGCTAGACAAACAAGTACGAATGGTATCCATAGTAACGAAGCCCACATACATATTAAACCTACTTATGTTCGATTTTAAAAAACTCACCTTCAATATTGTAGCAAGGATGCATATGTTCTATGCTAAAAAAATTCTCACTGTATAGTAAGTATAATTTATTCAACAAAAAAGTAATTTAATAATGATGAATATGTTTTTTCACTATATGTAACAAGTAGGAATACGATAAGTAATAACACATCCGCTAAATTAAACTCATTCAAAACATCAAGAAAAAAAATAAATGTATCGTTGAAATGTTTTAGTGAAAGTAACATGGAGTACACTTAAAACAATTTATTAAAGGACACGCACCATTTTAAATGATCTATAGTGATTTCACAAACGTAATTAATCCGTTAAAAACCAAAGACAAGGAAGTAAACAGAGATCACATAACCTTAAATATGCTATACCATACCAAGTACCAACTGTAACATGTCAATTTCTCTACAATGTGTTAATATATGCGACATCTATAGTGTGGAATGAGTTTTAATCGCAGTATACCAAACTTATGAATTCAACTTACACCACCATGATCTGTCCTCAAATCGCGCGAGCGGCCGTTTATATATGCTCTGGCTGCGTGGTGGGAGTTGCCCCACGTTAACTATCCCTACTAAAACAACCCCACCATAAATAAACTTTAATTCATAAAATAAATAAAACTTTCCGCTAATTACATTACATATGTACAATATGAGCATAAATATTTGAGGACAAGTTGAATTTCCCGCCTTGCAATATTTTTCTTAAGTTGGTCAAATGCATAGGTTACAAAAAAATAGGCAAGTAATTTGTTTATTTTAAATACAAGAAGCGGCAATAACTACTGACAGGTACATTAGGCAAACGCGCCCCATTTTGTCTTATGAATTCTTGGAGCCGGCTGTAAAATTTACACAGGCGACACTGAACAAAAATTAATTTCTCAGGACGGCCACACACAAAGAGTAAAAATTACTAGATAGAGACGCGGGAAATTCAACTTGTCCTCAATCATTTATGCTCATACTGTACAATTATATATACAATGTAGGTACAATAGTATTTTAATTGGCCGTTACAAGCAGTGGCGGCTCGTCGGGGTGGGCAGGGTGGGCACTGCCCACCCTGTTAAAGTTTATCAATACATAATTAAAGCAGGTTCTTGTCCGACGAAAATTGTATCACAAAATCTTATAAACGGTGCGTATAATTAGTGTCCATTTATAAGATTTTGTGATACAATTTATCAATACAATTTAATCTTTAAAATAATTTTGAAATATTTTTTAACTTTCTTTTTCATCTATTTGTGTTCTTTAAATTTATAAATCCAGAACATTATTGTAGTGCATAATTAAAAATGTGCATGTGATCTAGATTCTAGAACTTTGTATAATTCCGCACGCTCGGTAATATGTTAAATTGCGATGCGATGCAGCTCCTTGTCACTATGCATGAGTAGGTTGGGCTCGCCCCCTGCATGACTGTAAGTCATCTGTAAGTGCAGACATACGCTGTCCTTTCATTTAATGTGATTGACAGAAGGAAACGCTACACGTAGGTTGTTACGTTACCATCTCTTACGTTCACCCGACGGGCAGGCCCACGGCCACATGACAACTCGAGATCGGAGTGCTGTATAAACAGAGTGGGAAATTAAAATTGCCAAATTTTGTATTTTATTTTGAATCTTCTGTCCATTCTGTTTGATTAATACCTAATAAAGTTTACATAATATTCAATATTCGTCTGAAAGATTTATATTATAGATTGTAATGCATAACTAAAAACAGAAAGAATAATAGCAGGTCTGAAGTTATATTAAAGACAGATCGCGGGAGGGCAAGCCCGTCCTACAATTCGTCTGTGTTCGGTTGTTCACGAGAACCATCCGAGTTAAAAACGTTAATGTCAACGCTTTATTATTAATTTAACTAAAGTGGGAGATTTCGATAATAATGTTTTAAAATGGCAGATTTATCATTTAGATATATTTATGTTATTTTTTATTTTCAGAATTTATTTTAGTTACTGTTTTGCATTTTATTTAATTATTCTGAGAATTTATTTAATAGCGTTTTCGATTGATCACACTAGTGCGCACTCAGAGTATGTTCATCTCATGTTATTGCATGAGATTAAAAGAAGATGTAAATACACTGAGTGCAACCGGTGCAGCTGAATTGAAAACGCTATGTTATTGTTTTAAATTTTATTTAGTTATTATTTTGAGAATTTATTTCAGTTACTGTTTATAAAGACATTCCTCTGATTGATATTTTTTAAATGTTCTTTGTTAGAAGTTATTTTAACAAGTTGATGAACAAGTATTATCGTTATGATATTATATGTCATTATCTCCGCATGTCTCCAATTTTCCACACATTAAAAAAGAAAACAAAACTATGTATTCTAAGAATTACCTAAACAAATTTTATCATTTCAGAATTTGTTTTAGTAATTCTTAGAATACATAGTTTTGTTTTCTTTTTTAATGTGTGGAAAATTGGAGACATACGGAGATAATGACATATAATATCATAACGATAATACTTGTTCATCAACTTGTTAAAATAACTTCTAACAAAGAACATTTAAAAAATATCAATCAGAGGAATGTCTTTATAAAAAATCCTTTAGTTTTTCAAATGTTGCCCACCCTCTGCATATCTTGAAGAGCCGCCACTGGTTACAAGTTACATTAACAACTGAAAAAGTTGTGAAATTTATCTTTTAACTTTTACAAAATGTTGCAAAGATTAAAATTCTGTTAAAAATCACGTTAGCTAAAATCGGGCAATATTATGAATTTGATTTCTTATCACGTTTTCACAGTCATTTTTTTATTACCTCGCAGGTTCTTAAAATTTAAAAAATGAAATAAAAAAATTTTAAATTTAATTTTTGAAGAGAGTTTATTTTATATTATGTTCTCATTTCTACATAACTATCACCCAAATTACATTTAGGCTGGGTTTCTCAGTCGTAGTTTAACTTTAAACTCCTGTTTATTTCCATAGGAACAATTGTTTTTATAATTGCTACCATGGGAATAAACAGGAGTTTAAAGTTAAACTAGGACTGAGAAACCCAGCCTTACAGTAATTGATATTGCTTGAGTTAACCAGTTTACTTGATTATACTAACGGAATTTTTGAACATTGCCTTATTTTGTGAAAGTGTAAACAGGTTTTTATTTTATTTTATTGTTATTAATGGAAATTTAATATTTTCTATAACGTTTTTAGAATCTTTGGGACAAGCAAAAACTTTTATAAAGAATGATTTTTTTTCGAAAAGTGAAAAATAGAAAAGTTTTTCCTATAGTGAACCCGATCCGTGGACACGGTGTATGTTTAGTTTAAAAAAAAAGTTTGAGAACTGCTGGCTTTGATTTAAAGTCCCGGACGCACTATGGGGCCAAAAGCACTTTAGCGTCTCAAAAATCTGTAACTTTTTTATTTATTGACTTACGTTAATCAAATTTGGTACATAGATTAAGAAAACTATAGGCTTTATGGCTGTGATATGATTTTTTAAAAAAATTTATTTACTTCTTTATTATAAATGTTGTAACACCGAAAAGTGAAGATTGCTTAAGAGTAAAGTGCCCTTACTTTAAAAGATACATAAAAATGTAATAAGAAAATGTTGTTTAGAATTAAAAGTTATAGTCAAATACAAAATTAGAGCGATCAATTTGAAGGTTGAGAAATTTAGAGTTCGATACGAATCAAATAGCGGCTACTATGAAGCTCATTTTAAATGAACGATTACGTACATAAGACGCAATATACTTGTAAAGTATTATACATCATTGGAAAGGGCACATCTTCTAGTTTTAAAATAACTACATAAACATGTAAATTGCTTACTGCTTTGTTTAATAAAAAAACATAAACATAGGTATGTTTAATTTACCATTTTAAAACTTAGCTTAAAGATTTAACTGTCATCGGGATTTGCCGGTGTGGAGTTATTGGTAGGATATAATAGCGAAAATAGTCCTCTAAATGATAGCGGAAATAACTTTTGCACATATTTGCACCTAACATCAAAAAACAGGTTGAAAGACGTTGACCTACATTTAGTGTAAGTAGCTACTCGTGTTTTGTTTTTAACCACAAAAGACGAACACAACCACTGAAAAGGTAATACTACTTATTTTTTGTCAAAAACCATACTTTTTTTCCACCATATCACTAGCAGAAAATACGAGTAGCTACATACATTAAACTTAGGTTACCATCTTTCAACCTGTTTTTTGCCGTTAGGTGCAAATATGTGCAAAAGTTATTTCCGCTATCATTTAGAGGACTATTCTCGCTATTAAATCCTACAAATAACTCCACACCGGCAAATCCCGATGACAGTTAAATCTTTAAGCTAAGTTTTAATATAGCAAATTAAACATACTTCCGTTTATGTTTTTTTATTTAACAAAGCAGTAAGCAATTTACATGTTTATATAGTTATTTTAAAACTAGAAGATGCGCCCTTTCCAATGATGTATAATACATTATACGTTGATTGTGTCTTATATACGTAATCGTTCATTAAAAATGAGCTTCATAGTAGCCGCTATTTGATTCGTATCGAATTCTAAATTTCTCAACCTTCAAATTAATCGCTCTAATTTTGTATTTGACTATAACTTTTAATTCTAAACAACATTTTCTTATTACATTTTTATGTATCTTTTAAAATAAGAGCACTTTACTCTTAAGCAATCTTCACTTTTCGGTGTTACAATATTTATAATAAAGAAATAAATAAACATTTTAAAAAAATCACATTACAGCCATAAAGCCTATAGTTTTCTTAATCTATGTACCAAATTTGATTAACGTAAGTCAGTAAATAAAAGAGTTACAGATTTTTGAGACGCGAAAGTGCTTTTGGCCCCATAGTGGGACGGTCCGAACGGCTGAGCGAAATTTACTATTTATTATATGCAATAAATCATAGAGCAGTAAACCCGCAATAAATGTTGAGGCAGGTCATTTATTACTTTCGTACGAAAGAATACGGAGATTCCCAGCTGTTTTTTAAATTAATATTTAAGTAATAGATATACAGATTTTTCACAAAATAATTTTTGCATAAAAATTTTATTTCCTTAATTAAAAATAAAACTGTAATTATGAATCCTATCTAACAATAAGTAAAAAAAATAGGTAACAATTAATTCAATAAAGGTAACATTCTAAAAGTATTATTGGAACAAAAAGCGCCGAACTTATCATCCCATAATTTATGATTCTTTATTACGTTCAGGCTAAGCAAAAAAAATCCGAAGGATCGCGGAGGTACTGCGTCTACGCCTATTGATTAATTATGATAGTTTCAAGTGTTGTGTTGAAATTTGGCTTTTTAATTATTATTAGACGTTCTTTATCATTTAATATTCTGAAAGTAAATAGTAATTTATACGTAAATTAAATAATAAACGATCGTACTGTTAAACTCGAGCGATAAAATCGCACCTAATTATTACCGTAAATGATTTAAGAATGTTCTCAAAACTTAGGGAAAGCGTTAAACTATACATTTTTATTTAGTGCAGTCAATGCATTTATTTATTTGACGGAACCGAAAACAATGTTCGCATCCGCTAAATTCTCCTATCACCAATTTGTTTCTTATCAATGTATGTACTTATAACTTACATTCGTTATTTTAACATAGGAAATTAACAAATTATATCACATAGTGTGTTATTAGTTTACAAAGTGTGAAATATCACGATGTAATTATTGTGGATTATTTGATGAAACAGATGTTCCGTTTCAAATTGTATTGCGGGCGACACTAACCCAGTGACCGTGACATTTGCGGAATTTATCCATGCGTCTATAAAAATCGCAGACGCACTGACGAACGAGCAGAGGTTTTAAAACAAAAGGTGATGCGCTCTTGTGGTAGGTCAGTTTTTTTTTAATTTTCGAGCAAGAACATTGATATTTACAGAATAAATTCCTTATGTGATGAAGAACTTACTTACTTTAATATGTGAAACTTATTCGATTACACGCTGTATTTTATAGGGTACTATGAAAACAAAATTGTACCTGTCGATGTTGATGAATTGCTTAGAAGTATTGTTACAAATTTAAAATACATAAGAAAAAGGAATATTAATTTAAAAAGACGTGTGGAATTGTGCACACAGCTAAATTTTATTATAAACTATGTTCAATAATAAAGTGCAAACGTACAGAAACGTCAAATTTTCTTTTGAAATAAAAAATTTGGTTTTGTTTCCATGGCACTCTTTACAGAACAGATAATTTTGAAATCTTGCCCTGTATCTTATTTAAACCATCAAATGTGATACATCATTGCAATTAGAGAAAAGGGCTTCATTTAGTGATGTAAAAATCCAAGATGGTGTCCATTAGAAAATAAAAAGTTGAATGTGATTTGTTCGTAATTTTTGATAACATGACAAAGACATTGGTATATTTAAATTCCTCATAAAAATGTGCCTTACCAATGACTGACTTAAAAATGCCTAGCTTCATTGGTTTTTATGGAAAAAAATTTAAAAAATGTGATTTTTAATTTTTTTTTTCGAATATCTTAAAAACCGTAAAAAATAGGCGAAATTTGTTTGAAGATTATTGATTGAGAGAAAAATACACAACTTTATTCTAATTCAACGAAACTTTGCATCTCTTAAGATAACCGAGATCCCCATGATTAGGCTCGAAAAAAGGACACCCTGTATAAAATATGTATGCATTAATTCTATACGATCTAAAATAATGCGCTCATTATAGCTGCAAATACCTACATTTTGGTAAACTTACCTATACATTTCATAATTAAAGAAGTTATAGATTTGTCGGTATTAGTTTTATTAATCGCACCGATTTTTCTTTTCCTGTACGTTACTTTTTTCTTCATATTATTTAATTTACCCATACCTTATAGTTTTTAAAATAACAAAAATTTAGAAAACATCGAAATTAATTTGTATTTTTTTTTTAATCTGAAATTCGTACCAAAACATTATTACATAAAGAGCATTAAGGATATTTTTTTGTAAAACCAGGAAAAAATTACAAATGTCACTGCAATGCAATAATTCTCTTGAAATGTGGACTAGGTCGGACGTAATTTCTTTACTGGTCAAGTTTATTAATGGCTGTTATCTGTCCTATCAATAATAAATCAATAAAGCAATATTATTTAATAATTTCATTTGATTTTTGCATCAATAAATAATCAGTAATTCACCGTAAGAAAATGTGTATACATATGAAAGAAAACGCATTATGCATACCATATGTCCATCTGACAATGAGACATAGGGATTTAACATGGAAAAACAGAAATTGCCTTATATTATCTACCTGAGTACATATATATGAAATTGTGGGCTATAATCGGAAAGATTATTGCATTCAAAGTGTTCTGATACTAAATTTGTGTAATTTTAGTTGTTAATTATTTAGAAATTAAGAAAAAAGTTATTATTTTTTCCGTACAAGATTAGTACGTACTTAAAGAAAGTTTTCCAAGCGGATGTCATGGTCAAGTTAGTTTGTTCATGTTTAACAACCGTAAGGTCACAAGTTCAAATCCGAATAGACACTTTTTTTTTTTTTAAATATTTTTCAGATTTGAAATCACTCTTAAACTAGTTTATTATTGTATTTATAAGTTTCATTTTAATTAATAAATTATGTTCCATTTATGTGTATTTTTTCGTTTGCAACATTTTATTATGTTAAAGTTATAACTTTGTTTATCATATTACATAATTAATATTAAAATGAAACTTATAAATAAAATAATAAACTAGTTTAAGTGATTTCAAATGTGAAAAAAATATTTAAAAAAAAAAAAAAAAAGTGTCCTCATTCGGATTTGAACTCGTGACCTTATGGTTGTGAAACAAACTAACTTGACCACGACATACGTTTGTAAACTTTTCATTAAATACTTACTAGTCTTGTACGAAAAAAAATAATAACTTTTTTTCTTAATTTCTAAATAATTAAGAACTAAAATTGCACAAATTTAGTATCAAAACACTTTGAATGCAATAATTTTTCCGATTATAACCCAGAATTTCATATATATGTACTCAGGTAGATAATATAAGGCAATTTCTGTTTTCCCATGTTAAATCCCTATGTCTCATTGTCAGATGGACAAACGGTATATTTATAAATGCGCTGTTCGTTAGATGAATAGGCATATTTCCCAAAAAAACATTTCGTTAAAAGTTACGTATAATAGACAAGAAAGGTACAAGAAAGGCTCTATGAGTAACCGATGAAACGTTTTAAGTACACGTGTAGTTTCGGCCAGCCAATTATAAAATTCGAAACATTTCTCCTTAAATGTGACTTTGGTGGGGATATGCAAGCGACTAAAATATCAACTCGAGAGGGGTAATTCCGGAAGGATTCCTCTTAAGCTGAGTACACATTAAGCGAACGATTACCGAATGACGAACGATCGCCGAAGAGCAAACGCTTGCTGTCCGTTCGTTCACCATTCGGAGTGTCATAAACATTTAACTTCAAGTAACAGATAAGGATAACAGTATAATATGAACAAAAACTTATTGCACTGAAAATGTGAGCCCAAGAATTCCCATGCATCCTTCCTTTTTAAATTATTATGATAATTAGGATTTCTTGGATTCCATAGTAATTTCTGCGTTCTATATTCTTCAAATCAGCGTAGAATTATTTCTTCGGTCCACTCAAATTTGGCCATTTTATTTAGCTAAATAATTGAACAGCTTAACGTAAAATAAAACAAATAAATTTGTTCATTTTTATTAATGGAATAACCTTTATATGTATATGTCGTAGCCGCTTGCCGTAAATTAGCACTTCGTGTAAAGTCTAGACACTTCACGAAATGCAGACAGATAGCGTAATGCCCACCTTTAAACGATTTTTTACAGCAACTGTCTAAAATATTTAGCCTCTTCATGAACTGCTATCAGCCATTAGGTTTATGCTGTAACGCCGAACAATTACGCTATCGGTCTAATAATTTTAGATGCTTCATGAAGTGACTACAGTTGTATATGCGGATAGCGTAATTGAAAAGTGAGTGGATCGTGCACGAACTTATAGAAACGTATTTCTCCTGGCTCTCTCTGCTTTTCCTCGTTGGTAGTGTGTAATAGTATATTACATAACGAGATTTGTAAATAGCATATTACGTACGGTGCAAATATTGCGCATGAGCCGCGCAGCGGCGAATGCAAGTAATTCCACAACTCGAGTTTTGTACTATACTTTATCTACGACCACAAAAATTACCTTATTATTCAAGTTTAAAATAATCAGCAATGACACTAATCTAATGTGATGCGGCTACGTAGATCTAACTACAAGCGTGCGTAAAGTAGGTGCAAATGCCCTCGCTGTGTGTTTTTCTTAGTTTACGCATGACATTTGTAAACACCCGCTTACTTAATTTATGTGTTGTACGTAATTCGTCATTTACAGTAGTAAAATTAAAGTAAATTTATTTGCTAATTTAATCTTCTTTTATTATTTTCCATTACTTATTTTGTGAAAGATATTTAACAAAATGTCTGGAATTGATCAAGAACATGGTTATATGCAGAAAACTGATTTTTATGAGAAACTTGATCGATATTATTTCCAAAAACCGAATTTGCCAAAAATAAATTGTAAGTACACTTTGATTTTAATGAAAAAATACGGAGTCGCCTCCTAAACATTTAACAAAATATTCATTGTAATGTTCAAAATGTATAAATGTTGGTTGCGAGTCGTCAGGATCGCAATGGGGCCCCCGAGCATATTCTGTATAGCTATTTCGGCCCTAATTGGGGCCTCATCAGCAGAACAGGACGATTCGCAACCAACATTTACATGTTTGCGATGACACGTTTTGTCCGCTTCGACTGCCATCTCGTGCGTGTTAGCTTATGAGGCAGCGGCATTGTTGCTATTTGCTTTCACGACACGAATTATAAGTCGGAAAATAGTTGTGCTGGGGCGCAATTATTTCACATGTTCAAAATGTATTTTGACCAATGATATTCTTAAGTTTCTGCACTTCCTTCGGAAACGCCCAGTACATAATAATTTGTGCAATACAAGTTTTCCATGTGTTAATAAATAAATAAATGCATAATCTATTTACATTTTTATTCTTCATTAACTTGTCTTATTCAGTGTTCAGTTTAATTATCTCTCGGTATAATATGAATAAATAGGAGTACTATTTTCACCAGCACAATGCCAATCTGCAGCTTTTTCAGCAGTGGCATAAATAGTTTTAGTCACTTCATGAAGCGTCTAAAATTATTAGACCGGCAGCGTAATTGTTCGGCGTTACAGCATAAACCTAATGGCTGGTAGCAGTTCATGAAGAGGCTAAATATTTTAGACAGTTGCTGTAAAAAATCGTTTAAAGGTGAGCATTACGCTATCTGTCTGCATTTCGTGAAGTGTCTAGACTTTACACGAAGTGCTAATTTACGGCAAGCGGCTACGACATATATACTACTGTGAATTTAAAAGCTCAAGCTGTTCAAATAATTTTTTAAAAATTTATTTGCGAAATTTTGTAGTACACGAAACAGTTTTAATTAAATTACAACGTAAAATAAATTTACGTCGGACTGCATAAAAGAAACTGGGTTCCGACTTGCGACTTATTTTCAAAGACTGCAGCCGACACTTTGATGTACCGCTCTTGGAGCGAACGCAATCGAAGGCGAACCAATCGTTCCTTTTGCCTTTGTTTAATCGTGCACACTATTCGTTCGGTGTTCGTTTACTTTAGTGTATACGCGCAAATCGGCGTACTTAGGGAACGAACACACCGTAGACGAACCAAACGTTTCGTTTGCCTTCGTCTCGGCGTATACATTGACTAAATTCGCCTTCGTTTGTTCGACGTTCGGTGTTCGTTCGCTTAATGTGTACCCAGCTTTATAGATGGGTCTGACATAGCGTAAAGTACAACCTTAGTTGCACTTGATCAACTATAAAAAAGAATTTTTACGTTAAGTAAGACTTGAGCTTCAAGTTGAACTTAAGACTTGTCTATGAATACAGGCATAATGTAGAACTCATTACAGTCGATAACTTTTATTCGAGATACTTTCCTTTATAATCAATAGTTAAGGAGCTATTGAAGAAATCCATACCAATGTAGCACGCTGTATTTTTGTCCGCTCCCTAATAATTATTCTTATCTGTAACTGGAAACATTACGTCAATGTTTGAAGGTTATTATTACTAACCGATGCAGAAGAGAACGTCAGTCCATCTGATGACCGTGAAGTTGTTAAGTAGTTCTTGTACGATTAACCATGCGATTGCTCTCAATAATATATTTAACGCTCGCATTACTATCGTGTTTGAAAAGCATTAACTGTAAATGCAAAACGAGTTTTCTGACTACCTGCGAAAGCCTAAACGATGTCGTAAAATACGGCACAGGGCATTGGTCGAAGCTAGTGATCCAAGATGACCTTTGCTCTTCAATAATTTCAAAGCCTCAAGATATCTTAGAACCCAGTACATTCAGCAATGTAGTTAATTTGGAACATTTATACATAGTGAAGAAGCTCAATGAAATCAAACCAAAGGCCTTTGCAATTTTATCTAACTTGCATTTTCTGCAACTGTATAAAAATGAGCTGCAAGTCCTACACAAAAACACCTTCACCGGCTTCAAAAATCTTCACAAATTAGAGGCGTCAGACAACGGAATCGAAAATATAGTCCACGGTTTGTTTGAAGATACCGCCGTACAAGAAATTGATTTTTCCAATAATAAATTAACGAACATCCAAGTTGGCCAGTTGAATATTCCCAGCCTGAAAAAATTAATGTTAAGAAACAACAAAATAAGCCAATTAGTCGTAGGATGTTTTCACGACAATTTGGAATACTTAAATCTGGATCACAATCAGCTGGATACTGTAGATGTCATGGTTTTCGGCCTTCTGACTAATCTGAAGACGTTATTTCTGAGCAACAATAAATTTCAGAGCGTTGTAAAAATTCCACGAATGGACAGCCTTGAACACTTGGATTTATCACACAATATGATATATGATCTTGCCAGTGACGCTTTCAAAGAACTAAGCGAGTTGAAATTTCTTTCTTTGAGCAATAACAAGGTAACGGCACTCACCAACAATATGTTCGCCTTAAATTCGCAAATTAAGGTCCTACACCTTCATATGAACTACTTAACAAATTTGCTAGAGGATTCTACAAGAATTTTGCCGGCCGTGGAGGAGATAACTCTTGGCGGGAACCCTTGGATTTGTAAGTGCTTATTGCTCATTAAAAATTTCTTGAAGGCAAATAACGTAAGCCTATCAAGTTGTGATTCGCAGTTCTTTGACAGGGGTTCATCTCCAGTGTGTGTAGTAGAAGATCAAACGAATTGCAAGACGCAACGGATCAGTCCAAGTTTTCTGAACGAGCAATATGCCTTGGAATTTAGAAAGATGACTAAGTACGATTGCTAATAATCTGGCCGAATTAGTAATTGTGTTTCAAGATGAGTAATGCAAATAAAAGCAAATATTTAAACATACTTTTTTACTGATTTTTATTTTAAATTTTAAGTATAAAAAAATATTGTACAAATTACAAGCATAAAGTTTAAGAACCTAAATGTAACCGCATTATTTAATGATGTATTTGTTTTTTCTCTTTGATAAAATTTTAATTTTCTTTCGAATAGAGGGGAGTCACTAAACGCGCCTTCTTTGATAGCTCGTTTACAGAACGAGACAGAATTGTTTTTCTTTCTCAAGAAGTTTCTGTCTATTGAGTACCGTAACCCAAATTAGAGGCATACAGGTGTTTCGTAAAATAGCAGCAGCAAGCTAATTAAGAGTAAAATAAGGTTTTATTGAATATGGTCTGACTTTCTACTTCTCTTTGACTGGGTTTCTCAGTCCTAGTTTAACTTTAACCTCCTGTTTATTTCCATAGGAACAATTGTTTTTATAATTGCTACCATGGAAATAAACAGAAGTTTAAAGTTAAACTAGGATTGAGAAATCTAGCCTTTAAATATTTACTGTAAACCAGGGTTGGGTCATTTGGCGTAAAAAATAGTTTTCTACATTACACGTGAATAACCGCGTAGAAAACATGTACACGTAGAAAACTAGAATACGTATGAAACCCTCTCCCTTCAGTATTTTACCTTGCATTCTGCATAATTTCTAACAAGTAAATATAAACCTGAGTCTAGTATCGTTTAGCTCTTTTAAATTATTTAACTCTTGACACATTTTTTTGGATTTATACATATGTATATGTATGTTGTGTGCGGATTTTTATATTACTGAAATTTTCTTAATGCAACTTCATCGGCAATGACTGACTAGTGGTGGTAGATAAAGACGTAATATTTATTAGCAAAGAAGTGGGTTTTCATTACAAAAAATTACCGGCAAATGCAGTGTAATAATAGTATATTATTTTACAAGTTTCACAAGAAGGATTATTGTAACACGAGTGGGGTTGGGGTACGACGAGCGAAGCGAAGCAAGCTCGGAGTGCCCCAACGGAGCGAGGGTTACAATCCCTCTTGTGAAACGTGTAAAATATACTATTTTTTCTACTTTGCGTCACTTATTGAACAAAAATATGAAAGATACTGTCAAAAATTGGATCTCCTTAGTATATGGAGAATTTTAGTTGTAATGCGTGGCAACACTGACAACACTTCGTTTTAAACAAAAATCACATTGACAAGTTATTAATTTTTCTTATCCAGCTTCATTGTGAGTATTCTGTTAAATAACAAATAAATAATGAATTATTTGTAAAATCTATTAAATATTTTCAATTGAAAATTCGCTAAAATTTCCCCAAAAACAGTTTCACAATGAGCTTCATTGTGAAACTGTTTTTGGTGTCACAATGAATTCATTGTGAACGCAAAGTAGAGAAAGTATATTATATTAATTTGTTTTGTTTTCAGTTTTAGCAGTAGAACTGTTTTAAAATGTACCCAGAAGCATTAAATATATTGTTGTATTGAAAAATATATTTTGTTAAACTCTCTTAAAGATCTTTTAGTTTTCTACCTCGTTTACATGTAAAATATGTAGAAAAGTCTTTATGTAATTTTCTCAGTATTTTACACGTAAAAAACCATGTATATTACAATACGTATTCTACTGACCCAACCCTGCTGTAAACGTATTTTGTCCAACAGTTGCATGTTTTTAGGTGTTTTATACGTTCGTTTTGAGTGACTAAAATCAAATTTCAATCACTAGCGCAAAATGTGCAAAATCAACAACTATCCATGACGACTGACCATGACTGCTTGACCACAGCACACCACAGTCACAAAATATTAAACAATCAGAAGTGTATCTCACGTACGTAAAATAAAAGTGCGCGCTTAGGAACGGCCATTTTCCGGGGCTAGTGTCAAAACCTCAAAACTTCAAATAAATTGACGTTACTTTAATTTAATTTCTGGGGCTCGACAAGTTAGGAGGGTCAGAGCATTATGACTGATTAGAAACGTAAAGGCGGTCACGTTTGCGCTGCAAAAGATTCTAAAAACGATCAACTAAATTGTAGAACTACACCATTTCCAATTGTAATTCAGAATTTGTCAGTTGTAATTCAGATTTGTCAATTCAGTTTCAGATTACATCAATTATAATTCAGATTTATCAATTTAATTTCAGAATTCGTCAAATGTAATTCAGATTAATCAGTTTAATTTCAGAATTCGTCAAATGTAATTCAGATTAATCAGTTTAATTTCAGAAAGTGTTAAATTAATTTCAGCTTATATCAATTGTAATTCAGAAATCGTCACTTTTAATAGAGAGAAAGCTTTCTGAATTACAATTGATGTTTTCTGAAATTAAACTGACTAATCTGAATTACAAATAACGAATTCTGAAATTATATTGATTTATCTGAATTATAATTGATGCAATCTGAAATTGAATTAACAAATCTGAATTACAAATGATACATTCTGAAATTAAATTAACAATTCTGAATTACATTTGACAATTTATGAAATAAATTTGATTTTTTCTGAATTACACTTGGAAATGGTGTAGTTTTTTTAGGTTTCCTAAAGATATTGAAAGGTTAGTGGTTCGCAGTATTTGAATTTAAAAATATATTAGGTCCGTTCCATTCGTCAGGATTTCGAGTTCTGAACTGTTCAAAATCGTACAGAGCATGAGCAATGCATAAAATTGGATACAAATTTCATACTGCGCATGATTTGAACGATTCAGAACTTGAAATTGGGTCAAATGGAACAGACCTATTATTTATCAGACACATTTGTAGAACCAAAATTTGAGCAATGGAATGTGGAAGGGAAGACTTACTAATGAATCCTCAACATTTATACAGGAGCTATCGAGTGTGTGATTTAAGGAACCGATTGTAAAGACTAGATTGTCAGTGGTGGTTATGTTGATATTTTTTTATAATAATTTGAAAATATTTACATTAACAATTAATCCTGTATGTTTATAACTTTTTTTAATGAAAAATATGAAAATCATTAAATACGTTTCCAATTTTTGGCATTTTAGTTTTAGTCCAGTCCTGCGTTCTAGCCCAAGAAAATGGCCGCCAATTCTAAAAACGGATTTTAGATATCAAAGGTACCGACACTGAGAGTCATTTCTAATTGTTTAGTATTCTGTGCCACAGTCATAGATAATACATAAATAGATGAGACAGTCAATAGAAAGTTGGAATACCTTGTAAAGCGGCCTCTACAATTAGGGGAAAAAGTAACCGTAGCTCCAAATCCAAATATAACCTTTGATATTTCATATTTACAGTTGGTATTTGATATTTCAATATTTAATTTTCATTTATCATTTATCAACACTAAATAAATATAATTATACGTTAAAAATTAATATTGTTATGGTTTTACCATGTGTAACCACAGCAATATGTACTTTTAGTCCATGATTACATGTATTCACCTATGGCGAATTGTACCTACGGCGAATTGTACCTACGGCGAATTGTACAGTTGTGTTCAAAAAGGTGTTGTACAGCTACGTTTTAAATATCTTTGCTTATGAGCGGCAATTGGCTTTTCTATTTTTGTGTTCGATAATATTATTATTGCCAGAAACCGTACATGCAACAAAACTTGTACAACAATTTTTTGAACTTACTTGAATGCACATACAAGGTTACACAGTAAAAATTCTGTACAACACTTTTTTGAACACGACTGTACCTACGGCGAATCGGCGACGGCGAATTGACGACGGCGAATCGCCGACGGTGAATTGTCCTAGACCCAAAATAAGAAATTTATTGCAGAAAAAGTTAAAGAATATTGAAATGTAAGTAGATCATAAACTCAACTCTTGATATATCACAATAAATAAATTAAAATCTAGAAAATAATATCTAAATAAAATTACAATTTAAACACTGCCGCGCTAAAATACGCAGACAACTCATGTTGTAATCCAACCCAGCTCTATCGGTGCTAGCTTTATATTTCTTATGTTCATCGCAATACCTCTCACTCTTGTGCTACCCAATCATCAAATCTTTGTTAATATTTAATAGAAACAACAGCCTACAAAGAAAAGAATGCACCAAAAGTAATAAAAAAGGCGTTTTATTGTATTAAATATAAGAAATAAACCCAACAAAGTATATATTTTTGAAAACAGAAAAAAAATCTCTAATTAATAATAACATTGCCTACTATGATTTCTATTTAAAAAAATATAACTTTATGTAAATTTAAGTAAATATCAAAAAACCAACTACACCACTGAATGGTATTCAAAAAAGTGTCCTAATAATGTCAAAGCAGTTTTTTAATATCTGTAAAAACAAACGAGATATGCGCGATTGACGAAAAATCAAAAATGTCAACTTTGGCTTATAACTCGAAAACAAAAGAAGATAGCCAATTTTTGTTTAGTCTATTGACTTTATCTCTAAAAAAGAGATCGAGTCTTGGCCACTAGTTTTTTTCTTTCTCTTATAGTTACAGAGATGCCCATAAGAGACATCGAAATTGATCCACCCTGTACATAAAAATTTTGTCCAAAATGAATGAATTAACAAAGAATGAAGCGGAAGAAGCTTTAAAACAATAGAAAAAGTATAGGTAGCAATAGATCCTCAGAATTATAACGTAAAAATTTATATAATTTTCACTTCTGACGAAGCAGTCGAACGACTGCGAAACGTAAAGTGTATATTTGCGCGATTTAGTGTCCGCTTAGAAGATTTTGTGATACAAATTTCATCGGACAAGAACCAACTGTAAAAAGTAAAAATTAAATGCTCTTTTTGTGAATTCTTGAAAAAAATGGATGCATAAGTTGATTGTTTCTGCACTAATTTAGGAGAATGCACCATTAATTCATTTTCAGATTTTTTGGAAAAGTGGTGTTTTTACTATAAACTCTTCAAATGCAAAAATTTAAATGACCTCTTGCATTTTATTTGCGTAATCGATACTGGCAATCCCTAGCAGTACCGTAATACTGATACGCCTTGCAGGCAATATTAGCAGTATAACCAATATTACTGGCAGCATTGACAATACTTCGGAATTACTGACAATACTTCGGCATTACTGACAATACTTCGGCATTACTGACAATATTGGCAATTTAACTTAAAGTACCGCCAATTCTGGCAATCACTGAACGTTTTTTCATCAGTGGTTGACTTTTCGGTGGCGTCACGTTATTGTTTCTTTTAATTCATAGTTTTTAATGTTGTTAGGATTATAAAAACACTAATTGTGTTGTTTATTGTGTGTGTATATTGAGATTGTTCTTTGTGGTAAGTGATGAACTAAATTAATGTTAATTGAAAAAATAAAATTTTCCAGTGTGAAAAAAGAATTTAATTTTGATAGATATCCACTATTATTAATTTCAATTATGTTATTTAGAGCTCCTGCAAAAAGAGACAATAAATGAAGAGAACCAGCAATTAGATGAACTTGTTCAGAAAGGGAGAATATTTTTGGATTGATTACCCTGCATTTAGTTTATAGTCAGTGTTGTTGACATTGTTTAGTCCGTAGTAATTTTCTATTTTGTTGGACCACTTAGCTGTTTGATTGTAGAGATTATAATTTGATATGAAAATTTGAAAACAAACGTCAGAACCTTTTATTAGCATAAATCGTGTTGAATATTGAAGTTTGAGGTACCAACAGCTGATTGACAATTGTTAACCTGAACGTTTTCACATATAGATGATGAACTTATGAGCATTTTTTTGTTTTTATTAAAACTAAGCATACTAAATCAACCCTGTTATTCCAAAATGACGAACAAACCAAAGAACCATACTTTGAGAAATCACAGTTTTTAGTTTTAGTGTAGAAAATACAATAGGATGATCGTGAACTTTACTGAGGCTTTGGTCTGTTCGTCCTTTTGGAATTATACTGTCGAGTTATAGACTACATAAAAATTATAATTTTGTATATTACTCTGACGCTAATTATACAGAGGTTGTATGTATTATGATGCACTGTACTTATTTTATATGTACTTAAATATAATTTGTTTTATCAAACTTTGTTTTATTTTCAGTTTTACAAGTTATAGGTACAATTCGCCGTAGGTATAATTCGCCGTCGATAAATTCGCCAGCGGTTAATTCACCGTCGGTAGTTTTAAAATAAATAAATCATTTGTCATTAATGATATCCCGGCAGGGGGGTTACCCTGCTTACTAAAGCGTGGATCCAACGGCTTCGGCCGTAGGTGACCATTGTGGACGTATGATAGAGTTCCTATGGGTGTGACGAGCCCACCGTCCCGAGTTGGCGTACCAGTGCCTGGGTTGCAGGAGCGGCTAGAGACAGGGTGACTCGGTGCCGAGAAAAACCGAATATTTCCGAAGTTTAAAAATCGTTCAGATACTAAAATTTAAAATGTAGGAGTATGTCCGTGTTTCTGTTAAACAGAATGGATTGAAACTCGGGGGTTGGAACATCTACCGAGCGCGTCCCCCGGGTGGCGGATGGGGGTACGGCCAAGGTCTTGTGACTATGGCTAGTGGTAATGAAGCCCCGGGCCTAAACTCCCGCGTGGTGGACATCCACCGTGGACCATTCCCCCCTCTCCACTGGATTGTAACCGTCCAGTGGATTTCACAGGGGTTTGGTTACCCTCGTGTTTGTGCCGTGCGAGGCGACCCGTGATGGTGGATGAGAGGATCCTGGAGATTGAGTTCCCTGAAGTGGGGGCAACACATCTCTTTGGCCTGGATTTCACCTAGACGGGAGGTCGAAACTAACCCACTTCGATCAAACGGCTGAGTTGTCGGGTCAGACCGCCGACCGGGTGAGTTCCTTCGGAGCGGGGGGTGTGTGGGCTGGCACTGTAGGTGCGCAGCGCATCTTACACGTGTGCTGTGCCGAAGCGGAGGTCCGGCCTGTGCGCAACCCGTTTCTGGGAGCTATATCCAACTAGTAGCCTTGGCGTCGAAGTTCGGCGTCCCCATGTTGGACTCCGTGGTGGGTGGGGAGCTAGGAGGACGAAACTCTTTAAACAATAACATGGATACGGAAAAAAGTGTAATAAAACAAACAGAGGGTACGTCTTCGGATACCCCTCAACCCTCTCATTCACAGGCCTCACCACGGCTGGGCCAAGAGCAACAGCCAGAGGAGTGGCAACAACAGAAGGCTCGCCGGAAACGGATCAGTGGAGCCGAACAAAAAAGAAGGAAGCTGGCGCGCCTCAAAGCTGCGGATGCGTCTGGAAAACAGGCTGGCCAAACGGTCAGACAGTCTACCAGTGATGCACCAAAAAGCTCGAGTGCACCCACTTCCAAGCCCGGCGCTCCAACCCAGAGGCTGGCCCACACGGCTAACCCGGGCACCCCGGAAAGAAGGGCAGCCCAAAAAAAGGGCAAGATCAGATGGTACCCCACCATCGGAGAGGCCCGTGAAGAAAGGCAGTGCTGTTAACCAGCCTCCCTTACCTTCAAAAACAAAGGGGATCCCAACTGCGGGTAAAAGCACAGCAGGACCCTCCAAAAGACCGGATGGTGGCTACAAGGAGGCTGTTAACAAACACCTCCACGTAGCCATCATCGATAAGAATAACCCGTGGGGTAAATTAACAAAACCCCAAAACGAGGCCATCCAAAAAGTACTGGAGAGGGCTTTGGACAACTACTTGTTCTCCTGCCCCTCTGGGACTATAAGACCACCGACCTTCAAGGGATGGTCGTATTCGGGTGAGATCTTAAGGATCACATGCGAGGACGACTATTCCTTGGCTTGGTTGAATAAGACGGTTGGCAACCTCTCACCCCCGTGGGAGGCTGCACGTCTAGAAGTGGTACAGGTGGGTCGGCTCCCCAGGCTCTGGAAGGCGACACTATGGATTCCGGATGAACCGGAAGAAATGGATGTCGTCCAAAGACGTCTGGAGGTGCAGAACCCCTGGACAAAGATCTCCAGATGGTGCGTTTTCCATACGGCCACTCGCGATCAACCTCTTGGGAGGCTGATTGTTTTTGGCGTTGGAGATGACGCCGTGAAGGAGATAAACAGTAAAGGAGGGAAGCTGAATTATAAGTTCACCTCCTTAAAAATTAAAATCCAGAAGCCTGTCGAGCAACAGACGGCTTCTGTAGACACTGAGCAGCTGCAAACACACCAATTGCAACTGCAAGAACCACAACAACAACAGCCGCAAGAGCAACAAATAAAAGTCCCCATCAGCCGCACGGAGACTGAGGCAGTCGAACCCCCGGTTGCGACACCTCAGATTAGTGAGAAGTGGTGGGACCTACTTCAAGTTTCGCCACCGGATTCCCCCTCCAGTGGCGCGACCTAAAAACTTAATCCTCCCCCATAAGTCCCAATGGCGGGAATATACATTAAACAATTAAACCTGCATCACTGCCGGGCGGCTGCAGCAACCTTATGCAGACACCTTGGTAGTAAGCCGGACATTGTTTTAATTCAAGAACCCTGGATAGTTAAATCAAGGGTTTCCGGCCTAAGTAATCTGCGAGGTACTATCTTCGTAGACAAAAAACATAATAATCCTAGGACATGCATCTATGTACCGGGAAACCTTCAAGCCCTTCTAGTACCACACTTGAGCGGCCGAGATATCACGGTTGTTCAAATCAGCTGTGACATGAAGGGAAAAAACGAGCTCCTTTTGGCGTCAATTTACCTCCCAGGAGATTCGACGGATCCCCCTCCCACTGTAGAGATGATGCAGGTCATAAAATACTGTGAGAGGAACAAAAACCATCTTATACTTGGATGCGACTCAAATGCACACCACACTGTATGGGGTAGTGCCAATGTCAACCCACGTTGAAGATCACTACTGGAATATCTTTCCGGTACAACCATGGAGATACTTAATAGGGGTAGCGAACCTACTTTTGTAAGTTCCCGATGCCAGACAGTAATTGATATTACTTTGGCTTCCCCCGGTATTTTCAACTACATAGAAAACTGGAAGGGCTCACAAGAAATCACCATGTCAGACCATAGAACGATTAGCTTCAAAATTAACACCTGCGAAGCTATTCCTAAGGAGTACAGAAATCCGAGATCTACCGACAGAGCGCTTTATCTGAAGTGCCTGGAGGACAGACTTCGGACTCCTCCTGTCTCCGGAAGAATTCAAACAATAGCAGAGCTGCAAAGAGAAATTGACCTTCTTGAAAACTCTATTAAAAAATCCTATGAACAAGCATGTCCGGTAAAAACAGTCCAGGCACGCCAGCCCACCATATGGTGGTGCAGACAGCTTGATAAACTGAAACTTACCTTGGGCAAACTGTTCAATAAAGCAAAAAACACTAGAAATACAGACGACTGGGCCGCGTATAAACGCCACCAAAGAGTGTATAAAAAAAAATTAGGGAAAGACAGAGGGAGACATGGAGATCCTTCTGCAACAAAATTGAGACTACCAGAGATTCTGCCCGTCTCAACAAAATACTAGCCAAAGACCCACATCAGCAACCAGCTAGTCTAAAACGTGAGGATGGTTCTTTTACCACCAACGTTGAGGAAACAGCAAAGGTACTGATGGACACACATTTCCCAGGTTGCAATATCAATCCCATACCTGCATGGATGGAGGCTCCCGATACACTCCTAACGGAGGAGGATTGGGAGTTTGCCGACCGAGTAGTGGAGAAAGAAAGAACAATCTGGGCAATTAAAACCTTTCACCCCTTCAAATCGCCAGGTTTGGACGGCGTTTATCCCGTTCTCCTTCAATGGGGACTGGAAACAATTCTACCCTACCTGATACGTATTCTTAGAGGGTGTATCGCTTGGAGATACATCCCCAAGAACTGGAGGGAAATAAAAGTGGTATTTATACCAAAACCAGGACGAAAAGACTACTCTCTCGCAAAATCCTATCGCCCAATTAGTCTCACATCCTTCTTTTTGAAGACTTTGGAGAGACTATGCGACAGGCTCATGAGAGAGGAAGTTCTAGTCAACAAACCACTACATCACAACCAACATGCTTACTTAGCAGGCAAATCTACAGAATCCGCCCTACATTCTGTAACCGGGCGGATAGAAAAAGCCATAAACAACAAAATGTTCACCTTAGGAGTTTTCATAGACATAGAAGGTGCGTTTGACAAAACCACCTTCAACAGTGTCGAACAAGCACTACGTGAACATGGAGTAAACCACATTCTTAGAGAATGGATTCTACAGCTCTTGAAGATAGAGCTGTACACATTACTGTTGGAAACCTGTCTCTTAGGGGAACGGTAAGCAGAGGCTGTCCTCAGGGTGGCGTCTTATCACCCCTACTATGGAACATAGTAGTGGACAGCCTCCTCCGTCAACTTAATGGAGCGGGCTTCTACACAGTAGGATATGCAGATGATATAACTATCCTGCTTAATGGGAAATATGAACAAGTGCTGTGCAACCTAATGCAAACAGCACTCAAATTGACTGAAAACTGGTGCGCAGAACACTCTTTGACAATTAATCCCTCAAAGACGGAAATGATTCTGTTCACAAAAAAGAGGAAAGTCGGGATCCGTAGAGTTCCCAAACTTTTCCAAACGGAACTAACCTTTTCAGATGAAGTCAAATATCTGGGAGTCATTTTTGACCAGAAACTGAATTGGGGTAAACATGTTAATGTAAAAGTGGAAAAAGCGTGTGTCGCCTTTTGGCAGTGTCGCCGTGCGATGGGCAGGTTTTGGGGACCATCACCAAAAGCCGCTCTATGGCTGTACACTGCCGTTATAAGGCCCATGCTCTGCTACGGAGCGTTGGTCTGGTGGCCCAGAACCAGACTATCGACAACAGCATCGGAGCTTTCGCACGTGCAAAGACTTGCATGTCTGAACGCTACCGGCGCGTTGAAATCCACCCCTACCGCCGCCTTAGAGGCCGTCCTTGGTCTCCCACCACTGGATATATATGTGGAGGAGATGGCACTGGGATCGGCCCTGAGGCTGCGGGCAAAAAAGGTGTGGAATAATAATAACAAAAGTCTTGGAGGTAGGCACCACCTCATTCTGGAAGAGGCTCTACAAGAGACTCCTCTTTTTGGGGCGACAGTTGACTCCCTCCCACCTACATATATATTTAGGAAGCACTTCAGCGTTCTCTTGAATACTGACGATGCACCCAAACCCGACATATCCATCTTCACTGATGGATCTAAGACCTTAAAAGGAACAGGCGCAGGAATTTTCTCCGATGACCTAGACCTTCATACTATGTGTTTTTTTAAAAATGCCATAAGGGGTGGCTGTGGAAAAGAAAATTCATGTCTTAGCTCCATTCATGTACTTTAAATTGTCAGCAAATTGTAAGTTTTGGCATGTGTTAGATGCCAAGCTACGACATAAGTTTTAATTTTCATGGCCAACCTTTATGGCATTTTTAAAAAAATACACTGTATAAGCATAGCACTCGGCCAACTGACAACTGTTTTTCAAGCAGAACTAGTTGCCATCATAGAAGGTGCAAGAGCAATTCTGGATCGAGACATTCAGAACAAAATCATTAGAATAGCCAGCGACAGTAGAGCGGCACTATTGGCTCTAAATAGCAACAAAATATCCTTAGGGATAGCATTCCAATGCCACAACACATTAGAACAAGTGGCAAAACATAACACCCTGCAACTCACTTGGGTTAAAGGACACTCTGGAACATTTGGCAATGAGCAAGCAGATGAACTAGCTAGACAGGGAGCCGGGCAACCCTTTTGGGGCCCCGAACCTGCCATAATTCCGTCATCAAATCTGTTCAATGCGTTACTGAAACAAAGATCCCAGAATCGACATATCGATAGATGGGCAAAGCTAAACAAGTGTCGCCAAGCGAAAGAGGCTATAACGGCCCCATCGCTTAAACTGACACGATTCTGTATGCAACTACCCAGGAAAAGACTACGTTTATTCGTAGGAATACTCTCGGGCCACTGCAAATTGAACAAGCACATGCATCGCATGGGACTAATAGACAACCCAATTTGTAGAGGTTGTAATCTAGAGGAAGAAACGGTTGAACATATCCTTTGTGATTGCCCAGCACTTGCCTCAATCAGAGGTTCCATGTTAGGGGATTTCTGGCCTGACATGGCTGGAATTCGCAGTGCCCCTCCGTCGGACGTTCTCGGCTTCATCGAAAGAGTGGGATGGCTCGAGGAGCGCTGACGGTTAAACACTGCTGAACATGGGGGTAGTACAATGGGCCCAAAGTGTGGCCTAAGTGCACGTGAAATTTTCATTCACCCCCCACACCAAATCCAGAATCCAGAATGGATTGAAAGACGTGTCCTACATGGAATAAAACATTTTCTAAAGGATGTAACTTATACAGACACATGCGAGAAGTACATAATGATTTGTTGAAATAATTAAACTGCAGAATAAATTTATTTCATGTTCGATGTGCCAAGATAATAGGTCTGTTTGTTTGTATTGCTCGGAGTTACTCTAAAAGCTGTCACGAGTAGTTTTCAGTCAAATTCGTTTATCTCGTGCTGACAAACCACAGTCTACATACAGTCTTGTCACTGGCGCTAGTTTCGCGTACAAAATTCTTGGAAACTCGGGGAAGAATGCGCAGTAGTCTGCTGTTTCTATTCGTAGTTTGGTTTACCGGCTTGGTTCGGGCACGTTCGGGCAACTGCAAACACTGTAAGATTTTAAATTTAAATTGTTTGCGCCACGTAAGAATCAACGCACGGAAGAATGCGCAGTGGTTGCATTGAAGACACAAAGATCAAAGGTACCGACGCCAAGTGAACAGATTGTATGTAGACTGTGGACAAACTTCGAATTTGACTGAAAACTACACGTGATAGCTTTTAGAGTAATTTCGAGCAATACAAACAGACCTATTGTATCATACGTACGTTTTGGTTAACACCACTACGAAAATATGGTTCATTTATGAATGCCTTTTGAAGTTTTGTAACATTATGTTCCGTAAATCAACTATTTTAACCGTGGTTTCGGTTTTGCGTTCCATAAATAATATGTTTCTGAAATATATCTATTTATGAAAAGCGGTTTCCTGAAAACGGTAACTCGTGGTCATAACCAAAGTAACCATAAGAGAAATGTAGTAAGTTGTGGTTAAATCGAAAACCGCCAATTTACGAATTGTAACTAGGTATTTAGTATACCGGCTGTTTCAAATTGAGTGTGCACCGAAGGGATCTTCTAAATCGTAAGAGATACAAATTTGGTTAAATGGAAGAAAAGATGCACAAATCAATGCCTAATTCGTATTCATTTACAGAATAAATTTTTTCTTATTTCTTCTTGAGATATTGATCAAAATGTAAAAATGTCGATTTTCTTTTTTCCTCTGTATCTCTCGTATTGTAAATAATTTTGAAATTCTGATTTAACTTTCTACAGGCACTTTCTTATTCTGCTTCGAATAGAGGTGGCAGAATTAAAGTCAAACGTTTCGTCTCTCCACGACCATCTTCAGTTTTGATTATTTAAATACAACGTATATCTTTTAATTATTCTATTCGATAGCATTTTTTCTGCTGATTGCAGTGATGTATAACAATTAATACTTTTTTCAAGTAAAGTTAAAATATGATAAAAAAGAAGCTTGATACAGTTTCGTCATGATTTATTTAATAAGTAAATTTATTCCTTAGTACTTTTTTTACTTACTATTATTCATAACTAACTTAACTAACTAACATTCAAATGTCGGAAGAGGAAAAATCAATAAAATCAATCAATCAATCAATAAAAAATCAAAGGGCTAATATTTGGTGATCTTAGAGGCCACGCGACAGGTTCATTTGTACCTATCAGGAAATGTTTGATTCAAATAATTTGTTGTTATTTCAGCATTATGTGCTGGTACTCCATCATTTTGAAATTACAATTCCCTAATATGATTTAGAGGAATGTAATCTAAAATGTTTTCCAATGTTGTCCTTAAAAAATCGATGTAACGTTCAGCTGTTACATGATGTTCGTAAATGATCAGACCATTAATTCTATTATGCCAAATACCACACCAAACATTTAAGCTGAATTGTATCTGTGGTCACACTTGTTGAAATCTTTTTTGATTCTCCCTGAACCAATATTTATGTACATTTCTATTAAATATTCCCTTGTTTGTAAAATTAGCCTCGTCAACAACTATCTCGTATAACAAATTCTTTTAACGGATGCTACAAATGTGCACTATCAGTGTCCGTTAAAAGAATTTATTATACAATAACTAAAGAGACAGATATTAAATAATTCATTGAAATTTACACTATACCTAAGAAAATGAACTAAATATTTGAAATTATGTATTAAATTAAATTTTCATATAAAAATCTGTAGTATTTAAGCTTCAAATTAATATCAACAATTAAGTGTGATATACCATTACAATCAGGAGAAAAAATGGCAACAAATACGATAATAAAAAGGTATACGTTATATTTAAAAAATGTAAACTGAGGATGGTCGCGGAGAGACGAAACGTGTGACCACAATTCTACTGCCCCTATTTGAAGCAGAATCCAAAAGTACCTGTATAAGGGAGTTACAGAGGAAAAAAGAAAATCGATATTTTTACATTTTCACCAATACTTCAAGAACAATTAAGAGAAAATTGATTCTGTTAATGGATACGAATTAAGCAATGACTGGTGCAACTTTTCTTCCATTTAACCGAATCTGTAACTCTCATGGTTTAGGAGATCCCTTCAGTGCACACCCAATTTGAAACAGCCGGTATAGACATTATTACTCTATGGTATCTACTAATAAGAAATTGACTATTTGAAGGTAAATAATTCTTTTTCTCATAAAACCATACGCAGATTTAAGTATTAATGAAGCTTTATAAATTTTAGGGAGTATTACCACATTACTGACAAATTTTCGAGAAAAGTTAAAAACATAACTTCCTTAGCTTAACTTTTAAAGCATGCTAATATTTAAAGCAAGCTATGAATAGAACAGAACATCAAAATAATTTTACTTAAATTTGTCATATTTTATTTAGTTTGTAAAAAATTGTATCTAAAATACCGGTAATGTCAACCTGTCCTCGTAAGAAATGAATAAAATTATTGAAGAAGCCGATATATGATAGAAGTTTACTACAATTGTAGAAAAAGTAGTGCAGTAGCTTTACATTTATTTGTTATTAACGTATTCATAAAAAAATGTATAAATCAAGCAACGAAAGATTATTGTAACAATTGCAGAAAATTATGAATTAATAACAAACAACCGTAAAACTGCTTCACTATTTTTTTCTACATTCATAGTAAACCTCTGTCATATGGGCTTCTTCATTAATTTTATTCATTTCTTACGAGGACAGATAAACATTACCAGTATTTTAGATACAATTTTTTACAAACTAAATAAAATATGACAAATTTCAGTAAAATTATTTTGATGTTCTTTCCTATTCATGGCCTGCTTTAAATATTAGTATGCTTTAATTAAAAGTTAAGCCAAGAAAGTTATGTTTTTAACTTTTCTCGAAAATTTTCTTATGTAAGGATACAAAAGTTTAATATGGTTGAAAAGAGAACAGAATTTATTTCGCAAAGAAAATATTATCTAGCCATTAAAAGAAACTGTCGATGACGTCATCACTCGTATACAGTGTAAACAAAAAAATATTGTTATACTTCATTTTCTAGAGAACAACGTCCCATTTAAGAATATACAGGTTGTTACAAATTCGAGGCTCACCATTGGGATCTCGGAAACGGTAAGAGATACGAAATCGGTTAAATTGGAGCAAAGTTGCGTATTTTAGTGCTGAATAATAATCCGTTCTGAAAAATCTTCTACGATTTGTAGTTTTTGAAATATTTCCAAAAAACAAGAAAACGTAATTTTCCTTTTTATTTTTTTCTGAAGTTATTGTTGCAGGGATCATAACAAAATTAATACATTCTACAGGCACTTTTTTAAGCTCTTTACGATGAAATCATTAGATTTTGCTTAAAACGTTTCGTCTCGTTCTGACTATCATCAACTTCATTTTTTCTTATGGGCGCTATATTGGGTTTTAATACCACTGAATAGATCTATTTTTTCTGATGCTTTCCCATATATCACACATCCCTATTTAACAATTTGAAACAGCAGGAAATGCAAGAAATTATTAAAAATGACACTGCAAAGAAAAACATGGTATGCAGTGAAAAGAAAAACCAAAAAAGTTTGATATACCTTCCGAGTTTTATTTCGTTTATCACAAAAGCAGATTTTTGAAAAATTTTTAGATACAAAATGTATGATGTGAATCCAAGAAAGACGTAAATTTTTAAAACGTATTGTGCTAACAACAACAATTTAGTAATAGAAAGAAAAATTTACTTCCAACGATGACGATGACGCAGTACTTAATTAGTTTCCTAATTAAATTATACATTTTTATGATTAAAGCAAGAAAGTATCACAACAAATTATGTCTTTAAAAATCTCTCAGTCTTGTAAATTTAAAAATGTATTGTGCTAACAACAATTTAGTAATAGCAAAAAAAATTTACTTCCAATAATACCCAGAAAGATGCCATCCACACAGACCAATGTTATTAAGTTAGATAGAAACATTGTACTTTATGGATATTTTTATAAAACTCGAAGGACGTATCGAGATCGCCTTAGTGATAATGAGAATAAAGAATTATTACAAGAGGTAATTAATAGTTATTTATAAAATGTATAAAATTATGAGATTACAAGAAAGAATGTCTCCTCGAGCAGTAATATCTTTTAAGATACGAGTTTAATTTGATATTTTCTTGCTTTAATAATAATAATGTATAATTTAGTTACAAATCTAATCAACTATTGTTTTGTAGTTATCTTTCTGGATGTTATTGGAAGAAAATTTCGCTCGTTATTACTGAATTGTTGTTGTTAAGACCAAAATAAATTTTTTAATTTACGTCATTCTTGAATTCATAACATTCATCTTTAGATCTAAAAATTTTACTAAAATCAGCTTTTGTGATATACGAAATAAAACTCCGAAGGTATATCAAACTTTTTTTGTTTTTGTTTTCACTGCATACCATATTTTTCTTTGCAGTGTTATTTTCAATAATTTCTTGCATTTCCAGCTGTTTCAAATTGTTAAATGGGCATGTGTAATACACGAAAAAGCATCAGAAAAAATAGATTTATCCAATGGTATTAAAACCCAGTGTAGCACCCACAAGAAAAAATAAAGTTGATGATGGTCAGAACGAGACGAAACATTTTAAGTCTCATCGTAAAGAGCTTAAAAAAGTGCCTGTAGAATGTATTAATTTTGTTATGATCCCTGCAACAATAACTTCAGAAAAAAATAAAAAAGAAAATTACGTTTTCTTGTTTTTTGTAAATATTTCAAAAACTACAAATTGTAGAAAATTTTTCGGAACGGATTATTATTCAGCACCAAAATGCACAACTTTGCCCCAATTTAACCGACTTCGTATCTCTTACCGTTTCCAAGAACTCAATGGTGAGCCTCGAATTTGTAACAGCCTGTATACATTTTATTGGGTGTTTGAATAAAAATAAATGAGTTACAGCTTGGGGCCTTTATAATCAATCATTCTGTATGTAATCTAAATACCATGTATGTACCTACCTATGTATTTATAATCGAAATTATAATTTACGATGTTTATACAGTGTTCGCCACTGGCATCAAATGGGAAAAACTTTTATTTTTGATTTTTCGAAAAAACTTTACGGTAATAATTTGTATTTGTCTGAAAACCTATTTAACCCCTATTAGATATACCGAGTGATTTTTACTTAGCTAGAAAATAGCGTTTTTCGAAATTGCCAAAATCCTAAAATTGTTATTTCTTGGAAATTAATCACGATTTCGAGACTCTTTTACTGTGTATTAGTTTTAGTTTATTGAACAATCTCAAGGCCAGAAAATAACGTTTTTTTCTTTAACTTCCGCAAAAATTGAATTTGTAGCGACCACAGCGCCACCTGCGGCACATCTCTACACCATTGCCACGCACCAAGCTCTAACTCCCTTCCACATCACACTCAGCCCCTCTACAAGATGGATGCCGGGGCTATATAAACGCATGCAGAGCAGCTCGAAGATCATTCCTTCCCCAGCCAGCTGCAAAGTTGGAACCTCCTAACCAAACCCAGCTGCAAAGTTGGACCTCCTCTCCAAAAGCCAGCCGCGAGGTTGGACTCCTAACCAAACCCAGCTGCAAAGTTGGACCTCCTCTCCAAAAGCCAGCCGCGAGGTTGGACTCCTAACCAAAGCCAGCCGAAAGGTCGGGATATCCTGGTTTCCACGTCCGTCAAACACCTACGACCACCCAGCTTCGTCGGGCACTGAAACGCGTCAGCAGAATACGCCGTGCCGTTTCACCGCTTCCCCCGACGCCATAAAAGAAGCCCGTCCGGTCAGAAGACGTCGCCCAGCACACGGCTTATCAACGACCACTCCGCCGAGGAATCCGGTTCAGCACGTCCTCCACCTGCAACCCTTGCACCAGGACAACTGCGAACGCATCCCCGTGGACATACCGTGCACATAACCACCAGGAGTTCTGACATATTAACATCCTTGTATTATTGTTATTAATAAAGACATTTTGTTTGTGTTTGTGACAATCGATTGTTTGGCTAAAGAATACAACACAACAGCCCCCCAAAAATTTTTCGATTTTTGAACTTTTCGCAAAATTGCACATATCAAAACTTAATTTTCAATTTCAAACAAGTTAAAGGAAGAAAAAACATTATTTTCTGGCCTTGCGATTGTTCAGTAAGCTAAAACTAATACACAGTAGAAAGATCTTGTTGGAATCTTGATTCATTTCCAAGAAATAACAATTTTAGGATTTTGGCAATTTGGAAAAACGCTATTTTCTAAGTAAGTAAAAATCACTTGGTATATCTAATAGGGGCTGAATAGATTTTCAGACAAGCACAAATTATTGCCGTAAAAAGTTTTTTCGAAAAATCAGAAATAAAAATTGTTCCCATTTGATGCCGACTTTTTGGCGAACACTGTAGAAAATGCAAATTTATAGTGAAAATATGTTTGATGTATGGGATAAAATATATATTGCTATATGTACCACACTCACGATATTTTACTTTGCACAATTTTCTTACCAAAATTTATAAGAAATTAAAGAATAACATAATTTTTCCTTAATTTTGTTTTAAAAAAGTAAGCAATGCATGATTAAAAATACAGAATCCTAAACTATTGTTTTAAAGATACCGTTAAATTTTAACAATTTTTTAATTCTTTTGTAAAATTTGTCATTTTTTACGGTTTATGTACATTTTCGCAAGTCTTTAAAATTTGAAGTGTGTGAAATTTTCAGAATCAGGATTTTCTTTAGAATAATGTTGCACGTATATAAATACATTATAACTACAACTTAAAACTTATCTGAGTTTTCTATTTTTTAATTTGACAATTAATGACAGTTCTGGATAATGCAAAAACCAATATCATACATATAAATTTATTTTTATATATAAATTTTCATGTATTGATATTGGCTCTTGCATTATCCAGAACTGTCATTAATTAATTGTCAAATTAAAAAATAGAAAACTCATATAAGTTTTAAATAAATTTTATTGTATAAATTTAAGTACTTTATTTATAATAAATTTAGCGACCGGTTTCGAGGTCGCTGAATTTATTATAAATAATACCTAATTATACCTAATTATGGACAACGCACATATTTAAATAAATTTGTTAATACTTACAACACATAATGTATATCTTGCAAGAAAATATTTCTATTGTTCAGGCATATTAGGACAGAAAATAAATGGGGAATAACAATATTCCTTGGCGAACTGTAAATAACAGCAATATAGCATTGTGTATAAAAGATTCTTTCGCATATTCAACAGGAAGGGTGTTATTGAAGAAACTTAGTTAAATGCCACACCCTGTATATAATTTGTATCTAGTCCTATTTTAAGGATAATTTGTAGCTTTTTTACTACATTTTTTTTTCTGTAATGAATAAAGTACGGAAATATTTTAACATCAAGGATAAATAAAATATTTTAAATAAATACGTAAGCCGAGGAATTAAAATGTGCTTAATAATTAACTTGTAATTGGTTCTTCTTATTTTGTATTTTAAAATCTGCTATAGAAACTTTATTTAAAATTCCCGCCCCAACTTCAGGGACCGAGTCACCCTGTCTCTAGCCGCTCCTCTGGGTTGCACGTAACCTAATTTGTAGGACTCGGCCGACTTGTTCGGTCGTGGGCGAACTTCCCACCAGTGAAGCAAACTGGTACCGTGGGGACCGGTTAGCCCGGAGGATACCCTCCCCTCCTCTGGAGTGGAGCGAGCAGAGGGGACCTCCGCCGGTCGACTGGGTTGGACTCACGGGGGCAGTGGTTGCTGGCCAGCGTGCTAGGGCTAGGGATGATGCCCACCCCATCCCGACGTGTGAACTGCGGATCTCAGTTCCGGCACTAGCCTGGATAGCTAGTAGAAATTAGATAGGTCTCCCTTGACCAGAAGGGGCGAGGGGCGTGCAACCCCGAACCAGTCTGGTAGCAGGACGACACTTATAGCGTCAGCCACCGAAAGGTGGGCTGCCCTGCGCGGTGATTGGGCGTATTCTCGTATATGGCTCTGGTCGGGGCCCGAGCGGAGAAGGGCTAACTCGCTCAGGTGCCGCTCGTAGCGTTTTAGGGTATGATTAGGGAGCTGGTCTGTCATTAATGATAAATGTATACATATATTATATATTTACATTTCATAATTAAAAGAAGATATAATTTTTTAAATACGGTGTTAAAAGATGAAACTTCGTTAAATTTTTAGGCCAGTCGGAATGAACGAAATAATTTAGAAACAAAGAAGTAAAATAGAGAGAAATGAAAACAAACTGCGATCGATTTCAAAAAGGAAAGCGAATAACAAGGAATAAAGGAACGTGAAGCAAAAATAAAAACAGACAATTTCGTAATGAAAACTATAGTTTTCATTACGAAATTTTTATTGTATTATTATAATAATACAATAAAAAAAAAACTTAATTTAAGAAGGAAATAACTTTTGAGAGACAAAATAGCTCTGTAGTATCTACTAGTGACGGGATAATTCGAATTAAAAATTACGGGTCATTCGATTATACAAATAACCTGTATAATTCGATTATTAAGTTCCAATTGAATATACTCGGTAATTCCAGAAATGTGGTAGAAATTAGTATCGAGTTTTGGTTGTACAGAGAATTCAAAAATATTTAAAGAAAAATTAAATTAATTAAATAAAATTTGCAAAAATGTCAGCTTCAATACATGCGTCCCCAAATATTTGGAGAATATGTTCAGGGGGGTTTTCAGAGAGAAAACTAACCCTAACTTCATAAGGCAATTTTTGTTTATACTAGTCTCCTGAAATACATTCTCCAAATATTGGACGTTCCTTACAGAACTCCCGGTATAAGATTACAGTCCATTTAATTTATCTGAGAACTAAATTATATGATGACTAAAAGACATCAGTAAGTTGAAATTGTGAACGCGACGGCGAATTGGTCCGACGGCGAATTAGTCCGACGGCGAATGGCCCGACGGCGAATTGGCCTGGCGGCCAATTGGTTCGACGGCGAATTGGTCCGACGGCGAATTGGTCCGACGGCGAATCGGCGGCGGCGAACTGACGACGGCAAATCGTCCCATTCCCTCTTATTTTTAAGATGTTTTTAATTTATACATATAATTTAGTTCATTATCCCATGAAATGCATATTTGATCGAAAAAAATGCGTTTTAAACTTAAATATTAAATGAAGTTACATAATTTCGAATTTGACCCAAACCACATGGTATCGGTATTGTCGTAATCTTTGTGACTCTTGGAGGATGCTCGTTCTATCTTTCTTTCTCTTTACGCGGCTGCAACTGTCAAAATATTTGAACAAGAATTGATATTTAATAAAAAGAAACAAAAAAATTGTCGGCCTTTGTTGAAACTAAGAATAGAATGCACCCAAAAATAATAAAAAAGGCGTTTTATTCTATTAATTGTAAGAAATAAACCCAACAAAGTATATATTTTTGAAAACAGAAAAAAAATCTCTATTTAATGATGACATTGCCTACTATGATTTTCATTAAAAAAATATATAACTTTATGTTATAACTCGAAAATTTTATTAAATATCAAAAAACCAACTACACCACTGAATTGTATTCAAAAAAGTGTCCTAATAATGTCAAAACAGTTTTTTAATATCTGTAAAAACAAACGAGATATGCGCGATTGACGAAAAATCAAAAATATCAATTTTGGCTTATAACTCGAAAACAAAAGAAGATAGTCAATTTTTGTTTACTCTATTAACTTTATCTTTAAAAAAGAGATCAAGACTTGGCCACTAGTTTTTTTCTATCTCTTATAGTTACAGAGATGCCCATAAGAGACATCGAAATTGATCCACCCTGTACATAGTTCTTGGCAAGAATTGTTAAGTGTTCGCCAACCATTTTCTTTTTTTGTACTTCATCGGTAATGTCATCTCATTCAGTATCTGAATTTGTGATTCATATTTTTCCGTTTGGTTAGTTTATTTACGTTTTTTATGAGTTTGTTTCCACTGCTGTCGTCTTTCGTTGACAGTTTTTTTTAAGTATGTATTATTTATTTTTTACAATATTTCGTACTCTAAAGAATTTAAAACTTTTCATACATCCCAAAAAAGGATGTGTATTAATTTCTTTCTAAAAGAGATGAAAGATCCCATCTTGCAAACTTTTTTAATTCTGCTATATTGGTAGAAATTCGGTTAAATTAGCAAAGATTTAGGTTTTCAGAATTTCTATTAAAGAAAAAAAAAACAATTTCACTGTTTTATAGCGTTTTCCACTGGCTGGAAAACGCTATCTCAGGATATCTCTATCTCGTTTTATTACATAAAGCTGAACTGAGATGAAAATACACTCAGTGCACACTAGTGCAGCCAGTGGAAAACACTATTAGTTTCAAAATATTTATACAATCATATTTTTTTAGAATAACTTAAAATAACTATGTAGTAATTTTTGTAATTCAGTTTGTAGAAATAATTTGGTATAAGAAGTTAAATTTCTTCAATATAGATTTTTTGGGTAGTTAAATTCACCATTCATTTTTTATGAACTGCAATTTTTTCTCTATTATACAGGATCCACTATCTTCCTTTTGTATAAACATTTTAAAATCTTCAATAGAGATTATACGTGTTAAGAGAAATTGAAAACGTCAATTCATAACCAATAATTAGCCTGTCGATTTTTGTTTCAAACTTGTAATAACGGTTTTACAACCAATATTCTTCACTTTTTATTAACCCCATACGTTTATTATTCCATAAAGCAAAGCAGCAATTTCAGTTTGTTGTTACAGAGTCTCAAATCTGAATGTTTCGTAATAAAAAAAATCAGTATGTTCGAATTCTACATATTCGCAGCCTTCCACATTTTATTAAACAAAATGCATAAAAGTCAATACGTCATATACCTAAACAGCAACTAATAAAAAAAAAATTTTAAATTGTTTCCTAAAAAATTTTTTTTACTAATTATCGCTTCTCAACACCAAACGAATGAAAATGGAATTACTTGTTTTTAAACCAGGGAAAGTAAAATCGACGCCTTAAATTGTGTTAAAGAATGGTGCCATTCATGGTATAAATATGTAAGGTATCCTCGATTCCTCCACGCGTCAACAACATGCGCATAAACCTACCTTATATATTTATAGCATGGTGCCGATGATGCGGAGCTGGATGTCGAACAGCCAATAACATTGAGAGTTTTTGGCGGAAAAATTTGAATTCTATCTTTGATTGCTTGTACTGCTCAATATTGCCGAATATTGCCAAAGATTGTCACATATTTCCGGATTGCTTTAGTACTGCTAGTCTGCTAGTATTTCTTGCATTACTAGCAGTATTGCTTAATTACTATAAGTATTGCTAGGATTGCCAAGTTATTGCCATTAAAATGTACAGTGATTCCCACCGGTGGTTGACCCCTCGGACGCCACAAAGTGCATAATTGCATGACAACGCCATAACCGCCATAACGCTTGTAACTTGCATCATAGATGACATAAATAGATGAGACAGTCAATAGAAAGACGGAATACCTTGTAAAGCGCCCTCTTACGGTTTGGAGAAAAAGTAACCATAGCTCCAAACCCACAAATATATGTATACCTTTGATATTTCAATATTTAATTTTCATTTATCAACACTAAATAAATATAATCGTACGTTAAAGATAAATATTGTTATGGTTTTAACATGTGTAACCATAGCAATATTTACCTTTAGTGGATGATTAAATGTATTCAGTGTTGGTGAAACCCAGCAATAACTTGTAAAATTGAAAATAAAACACAGTTTGATTAAACAAATTATATTTAAGTACATATAAAATAAGTACAGTGCATTATAATACATACAATCACTATAGAATTAACCAATTCTTAAATTATTTTTTTTTATTAACGGGGATTAACGGCTATTGTAGAATTAACGTCAGAGTAATATATGAAATTTTAATTTTTATGTGTCTACAATTTGACCGTATAATTCCAAAAGGACGAACAGACCAAAGCCTCAGTAAAGTTCACGATCATCCTATTGTATTTTCTACACTAAAACTAAAAACTGTGATTTCTCAAAATATGGTTCTTTGGTCTGTTCGTCGTTTTGAAATAACAGGGTCGACTTAGTGTGCTTAGTTTTAATAAAAATAAAAAATGCTCATCAGTTCATTATCTAAATGTGAAAACGTTCAAGTTAACAATTGTCAGAGAATCAGCTGTTGGTACCTCACACTTCAACATTCAAATCGATTTATGCTAATAAAAGATTCTGATTCAAATTTTCATATCAAATTATAACCTCCACAATCAAACAGCTAGTGGTCAAACAAAAAACAAAAAATTACTACGGACTAAACAATGTCGACAGGTACGACAGCACCTACATTGCCATCTTAATACTAGTCCAGGCCTTTAGGCAGCAGTTTTCAGCTGTGACGTCACAGTAAAGGGGTAACTGTCAAGCACATAAATTTATTTCACTTAAAAATATCAAGCTTATTTAATAAAAATGTAAGTTTTCTTTAATTTATATTACTTTTCTTAACACTACGCGCCTGTAGTTTACACATATCCTTGCGTTAATGTTAAGAAAATGTGTTTATATGAGTTTTAAAAATAAGGTTAAGCGTTAAAAATTTCCGAGGAAAATCATTACAGATCTGTATGATACTTTCCATCGGGCAAAAAACGCTTTATTGAAGCAATGATTCTGCTTTGTATTGGTATTAATTTGTCCAAATATAAACTCTTCTCATTATTTTCACGGAACCATTCCGTCATCTTAATGCTTGGCTCCAACTACTTAAACCAACGAGCTTTACGTTGTTTTCCTGATTTTCGCTTTAAAACGCTTGAACAATAAGTTTAGTGATGTTTTATAATATAATTTGAACAATATGAGATCGTATAAGACTTTAAAATTCAAATACCTGTCAATTCTGGTAGTGATTTTGAATTTGGTTAATTATTAATCTTCTACGACTTCGTTCTGTGGCAAAAACTATTAAATAAACTTACCCCATTCTTTACGGGACAATTTTATTTACTTTTTCTTCACAAGCACTGATAAAAATGATAAAATAACGCATTTTGAGAAACGTCAAAACCCCTTTATCGTGACGTCACAATTTCTGCCTATAGGCCTGGACGTCAAGATGGCAATGGCACTGACCATAAACTAAATGCAGGGCAACGAATCAAAAAATATTCTCACCTTCTGGAACAGGTATACTCTTACCTTCCGGAACAAGTTCATCTAATTGCTGGTTCTCTTCATTTATCGTCTCTATTTGCAGGGGCTCTAAATAACATAACTGAAATTAATAATAATGGTTATCTACCAAAATTAAAGACAGATTACTACCTGGAACCTGGTAAATGTTCAGTAGGAACAGCTGTATGAAGTAAAATATTATCTCTGCCGAAACAGTTTTCCATAAAATGTTTCAACGATAAAACTTTAAAAATAAACGATAACTTTAAAATAACACAAAACACAACAACGCCATGCCACAAAGAGCATAATCGCATAACGCCATCACAAGCGGTTAGCCACAGAATTGCAACTAAGGAACCCTCCAATCACAGCTCAAGGATCTTTTGAAATTACCCGGGAAAATGCCTATGATGTCTTTGGCATAGATTTTATTTTTCTAATGAAAGTTAACCAGTTTTATATTGAAATTTTTAATTTTAAAGTCGTTTAAATACAAGATGGGATTTATAATCATTAAAGTGACTAAAGGTTTTATTTTATTCAGAAACAATGCACATTAAAAAATCAATGTAGGTAATTATAAATAAGTTTAACCAAGGAATGTTCTGAAATTAATAGTGTAAGCAAGAATTAATCGGCGGACTCAAGATCAGTGCTGCCGAAAAATCAAAGGGTGGATTGTTTTCAAAACGGTCACGAACGAGAGGCGTGTGTCGAGGCTAACCAAGGAAAACATCCATCGCCACCGAAAGGAAGTGGACATTCGATTAAGAAGTAGAGTACAGAGCGGAGCATGAGGCTCAAAATATTATTGTCAAGTTTTTTTATTGTTTTCCTTTTTGTTATATTAAAAGTTTATTGCTGATAGATATAATTAATTAATCGTCCTTACATATCAGAAGTGGGATAAAGAAACCTACCCCTCGACGGAGTGCAGTGCGGTAGTGAAAAAAGGAAAAAAAAAATAGTAATAATAAACAATGAACGGGCAGAGTGGCGAGAGTGCGACGCCAATTGCGTCCAGGGCCGTGGTGTGCACTTTGGTACCTGAAACACCAAGTACTTCCTTCCGGGACTGCGATGAATACTCCAGCATCTGAGTCAAACAGGTCATACACGCCACCGTTGCCTACGCCAGTCGAGCACATGCAGAAACAGATCGACGACTTAAGGGAAGTCGTGAGTACAAGCTCATTTTTTACCGATAGATTTTTTAATAACCGTCCAAATTGGGCAGTTTATAAAGACGACAGATTACTTTCCAATTTTGATCCGTCGGACAGTAATCAGAACGTAAATGACTGGTTGAATAAAGTAAATGAATGTGCACGTATGTATAGTCCATTCACAAAACTCCCGGTGACGTTTACATTTTCATATTGAAAATTTGGAGTGTATTTGATAAGTAGTAATGTATTTAAGAGTCAATATCGACGCTATTATTAAATAGCGTCGATACTGAATTATTAAATACATTACTACTTATCAAATACACTCCAAATTTTCAATATGAAAATGTAAACGTCACCGGGAGTTTTGTGAATGGATTATATCATTGGGATGAGTTAACTACTACCTATTTGGCGCTAGGAAAATTAAAAGGCATTGCAAAATTGTGGTATGATGGTTTAAAAACTGCACAGTATTCTTGGGTTCAGTGGGAGAGTATGTTGAGAGCTACTTTCCCCGGTAAACTAAATTTTGGTCATTTGTTTCATGATGCTGCGTCGTATAAAACTCATGACGGGCAAGATTTGCATGCATATAGTTTTGCCAAACTAACGAAACTGAATAAGCTTCAGTTATCGTTGACTGACGAACAAGTCATCGATGTAATTATAGAAGGTGTGCAGGACAAACAGGTGCAAGTAGCTTTGCGAGCAGCAAATTGTAAAAAGTTTGTTAAAGAACATATGACGGCACCTACAAAGCAAAAGTGAATCAAAAAGATTTTCAAAATGAAAATTTTTCAAGGGTAAAATGTTTTAACTGTAGCGAGATGGGTCACAAACGTAAGAATTGTCCGAAGTCCGATGTGTGTTCTTATTGTCACAAACCGGGTCACAGCGAAAGCGTTTGTCGAAAGAAAAAGTTTAATGAAAAACAATCCGCGAACAAAAGAGTAAATTTCGTAGGAAACAAAAAAGATAGTATATATTATAAAAGAGCACGCATTAATAATAATGTTGTAAACTGTTTTGTTGATTTAGGCAGTGAATGCACTTTAATAAAACTGTCGGTCGTTCGTAAACTACATTTGAATTATAAAGAAATAAATAAACATATCGAACTACGCGGATTTAACGGCTCGGTTTTGATTCCCAAATTTGAATGTCAAGGTCACCTAACAATCGACAACGTCAGCGTCCCGATACGCATGTACGTTATTGAAGACGAATACCTTTTTGTTGATTTACTGGTGGGACAAAATTTTACCGAAGACGCATCCGTGTTGATTGTAAAGACGCATAAGCAATTAATAATAACTCAATTGCCGACCGAAGTAGAAACGCCAGACGAAATGAAAGCAATTGTTAACAAATTTAGAATAAACCGAATTGTTGAAGATGAAATTACTCACGAACAATTTTCATTAAACAAAATTAATGTTGGTAAAATAAATAATAAACAAAAAAATGAATTATTTGCGTTATTACAACGATTTCGATCTCGATTTTGTTTCAATATGCGAGAACTTGGTCATACAAAATCAGCGGAAATGAAAATTGAATTAAATTCTAGTAAACCTATTGTGTACGCCCCTTACCGACTATCAATATCCGAAAGAGGGAAAGTAAAAGAAATGGTAAAAGAACTTTTGGAAGCGGGAATTATTCGCGAATCTCGGTCAGAATACGCAAGTCCAATTATTCTAGTACGAAAAAAGGATGGTGGAACTCGTATGTGCATTGACTATAGGGCTTTAAACAGAATTTCCAAAAAGTTTAAATATCCCATCCCTAGAATAGATGACCAAATTGACCGACTGGGTGATTGCGCCTATTTCATAATTTTAGATTTATCTTCCGGATTTTATCAAATTCCGATGAGTGAAGATTCAATAGAAAAAACTGCTTTTATCACCCCAGATGGTCATTTTGAATTTCTCCGCGTCCCATTTGGCCTATCAAACGCTCCGGCAGAATTTCAAAAATTAATGAACCAAATTCTAGCTGACTTAGCAATAGTATATATAGATGATATAATAATTCCTGCAAAAACCTTTGAGGAAGGGATGAAGAGTCTAAATTTGGTTTTGGAAAGATTAGAAAAACATACTTTGACATTAAAGTTATCCAAATGTAGTTTTTTTCAAACATCGGTAACCTATCTTGGTTTTGAAATATCAAAGGACGGCGTACGACCAGGAATAGATAAAATAACTGCGGTAAGAAACATGCCAAGCCCACAAAATGTCAAACAAGTTAGGCAATTTTTGGGTCTTGCGGGATTTTTCAGAAAATATATACAGGGATTTGCAACCGTGACCAAACCTCTTACGAAACTTCTTAGAAAAGACGTGAGTTGGGAGTGGGGCCAAGATCAGGAAATTGCGGTGCAAAACCTCAAGAGCGAATTGGTTTCACGACCGATTTTAAAATTTTTTAATCCGGGATTATTTACTGAGGTACACACGGACGCCAGTAAGGACGGTATCGCAGGGATGTTGTTGCAGGTTGAAAACAGTGAAAAACATGCAGTTGCATATTTCAGTCGGCAAACAACATCTCTAGAAAGTCGCTATCATTCTTACGAGTTGGAGACCTTGGCAGTTGTTGAATCTTTCGAACATTTCAGAATATACTTAATTGGTATTAAGTTTAAGTTAGTAACAGACTGTAATGCGATTCGAAGTACTGCCACAAAAAAGGACATAATCCCTCGCGTAGCTAGATGGTGGTTGCGATTACAAGATTACGATTTCGATATTGAATACCGACCCGGAACGAAGATGACACACGTTGATTGCTTGAGTCGAATGCCACAAGTTTTAAACATTAATATTACGGAAAGCGAGTGGTTACTAGCCGCGCAAATGCAGGATGAAGAGGTGTGTCGGATACGTGACATCCTAATATCAAAGGACCAAGATCCTAGCACTAAAGTGTACCATGACAATTATGAGCTAAAGGGGAACTTGGTGTATAGGAAAATTGGTAAGGGTAGAAAATGGTTAGTTCCTCGCTCAAGCCGGTGGCAAATCTGTAGACTTTGTCATGATGATGTAGGTCATTTTGCTTTAGACAAAACTTTGAACAAAATTCAGGAAAATTATTGGTTTCCTAAGATGCGTCAGTTTGTAACTAAATATGTAGGTGCTTGTCTAAATTGCCTGTATTACAAAGCCCAGTCTGGTAAAAGGGCTGGTCAGTTATTTCCTATAGAAAAGGTTACAGTCCCATACCATACGTTGCACATGGACCATTTGGGTCCCTTTGTTAAGTCTAAAAAGGGCAACACGCAGTTGCTAGTTATAGTAGACGGGTTTACAAAATTTACAATTCTTGAGCCTGTACGAAACACGAAAACTAAGCATGTGATTAAATGCCTCAAGGCAGTTATCGACATTTTTGGCGTACCTGTGCGTATAATAACTGACAGAGGCACGGCATTTACATCACAAGCCTTCCAATTGTTTTGCCTAAACCTGGGTATTAAACATATTCAAAATGCTGTTGCTACACCCAGGGCGAACGGTCAGTGTGAAAGGGTAAATCGCACTGTATTGGGAGCATTAGCAGCTCTTACGGGCAATGTGGAAGACGACTTGTGGGACACACAAGTTAAAACAGTACAGAGAGGTTTAAATACTTCCGTTCACAAAACTCTAGGGGTGACACCTACGGAGGTGTTATTTGGCAACAAACCTAGAGGGGTTACAGATGCGATCCTGTTAGCAGAAATTCAACAACAGCTGGATCGTACTGACTTGGCTTCAATACGTAAAAAGGTTAAGGATCAGATTGACCACGATCAGGAAGGCCAAAAGAGAAGGTACGATAAAAGGCGAGCGAAGGCACGCAAATATAGCGTTGGAGATCTGGTAATGGTACAAAAAACGGATGCTCCCGCTACGGCCAAAGCCGCAAGTTGCTACCAAAATGCAAAGGTCCGTTTCGAGTAACAGCTGTGTTACCAAACGACAGATACGCCGTTACGAAGGTAACGACTGGTAAGGGCAAAGCCGACGCAACAATTGCGGCCGTAGACAAGTTAAAACCATGGATAATGCTAACTGAAGAGGTGAAATATGAATGGCTCAGTATTGAAATAACCATTTTTCACTGCTAAAACCCACGTAGATGATGATCCTACGTGAAGCCATGTGAAAATGAGTCACATGACGATCTCTGTTGATCCTACAGGAAGCCATGTGATAGTTGTTCACATGATGAAGCCCACGTAGATGTTGAGCGAACGTGAAGCCATGTGATAGTTATTCACATGATGAAGCCCACGTAGATGTTGATCCTATGTGAAGTCATGTGATAGGTATTCACATGATGAAGCACACGTAGATGTTGAGCCTACGTAAAGCCATGTGATAGTTATTCGCATGATGAAGCCCACGTAGATGATGATCCTACGTGAAGCCATGTGAAAATGAGTCACATGACGACCTATGTTGATGCTACGTGAAGTCATGTGATAGGTATTCACATGATGAAGCACACGTAGATGTTGAGCCTACGTAAAGCCATGTGATAGGTATTTACATGATGAAGCCCACGTAGATGATGATTCTACGTGAGGCCATTCGAAAATGAGTCACATGACCTATGTTGATCCTACATGAAGTCATGTGGTAATCTCAAACGAAAGGTATTTACTATTGACATGGTTGTAATTATGTAAAAATGCGTGAGATATATGCGCTAAGATAAGTCAATAAATGGGAACCCCACATGCACGACATGAGAAATATGATGTGTAAATATGATAACAATCTCAGTGGAAACTAACTTTTCTTGTCAGGGCCCCGTGTCCAATTGTGAGCTGATTGAGGACAATCAGCTGAAACAGGATGGCCGAATGTAAGCAAGAATTAATCGGCGGACTCAAGATCAGTGCTGCCGAAAAATCAAAGGGTGGATTAGTAGAGGAGCTATGGGCGTTCGGGGCCAAAAACCCATAAGAAATAACATAGACCTCGAGATTGCAATTTTTGGCGGGATCGCGGTCAGGGGGGGTGAGGTAAGAAGGGGGAGAGGGGTCACGCGCAAGCGGCAGCAGAAGCGAGACGCGAGAGGGGGAGACGCGGCAGTAGATATCTAGACTCGCGACCTTGGTACATTTTTGGGCATAGTTACAGCGGTTTCTGGAAACGGAGGGGTGTTTCGCGAATTCTACCTTAATTTTTGATTTTTTCTCTTAACCCCATCTTATTTATTAAATAGCGCGTCGAGTTATGACTAGCGCTAATAGATGTTTATTTCAAGATATTTCTAAATAACGAATTTTTTTTTCTCAGTCCGGAGAGAGATTCGAACCCTTTCCTCGACGTTCCTGAGCCGTCCATCTAAGCCGCTCGACCGTTGATTCAGTTGTTCGTATCCGTTCGAGATGTGTAATATTAACGACGCGCGGCGAATGATGTCCTTTTTTTTCGTCGAACACGGATGCGATGTTGGTTGCGTCAATTTTTTTTCTCGGTCTGGAGAGAGATTCGAACTCGTTCCTCGACGTTCGTGAGCCGTCCACCTAAGCAGCTCGACCGTTGAGTCAGTTGTTCGTATCCGTTCGAGATGTGTAATAAGAACGACGCGCGGTGGAGGATGTCGTTTGACCTTAGTGCAATTTAGAGAGCAGCGAGATAAAAAAACGAATCAAGGTCGAATCGCACGCGATTAAGCTCGATTAACTGAGAATGAAATTAGAAATAGATACAACGAAATTTAGCAAATTAATTGCAAACGGAAGTCGTTTCAGTACACATCATGAAGCAAATTTTCTTTCAAGCTGATTTAGGAATCACTACACGATTTAACGAGTAGCTATGGGGCTTCGAAGCCATTTCTCCATAAGATTTAACACAGGCCTCGAATCTTGCAATTTTTGCGCGGATCGTGGTCAGGGGGGGTGAGGTAGGAAGGGGGAGAGGGGTCGCGCGCAAGCGGCAGCAGAAGCGAGACGCGGGCAAGCCAGAGCGAAAGGGGGAGACGCGGCAGTAGATATCTAAACTCGCGACCTTGGTACATTTTTGGACATAGTTACAGCGGTTTTTGGAATCGGGTGGGTGTCTCGCGAATTCTACCTTAATATTTGATTTTTTTTCTTTGCCTCATCATATGTATTAAATAGCACGTCGACTTATGACCAGCGCTAATAGATGTTTATTTTAAGATATTTCTAAATAACGATTTTTTTTCTCGGTCCGGAGAGAGATTCGAACCCGTTCGCGCGCAAGCGGCAGCAGAAGCGAGACGCGGGCAAGCCGGAGCGAGAGGGGGAAACGCGACAGTAGATATCCAGACTCGCGACCTTGGTACATTTTGGACATTGTTACAGCGGTTTTTGGAAACGGAGGGGTGTTTCGCGAATTCTACCTTAATTTTTGATTTTTTTTTTCTTCGTCTCATTTTATGTATTAAATAGCGCTAATAGATGTTTATTTCAAGATATTTCTAAATAACGAATTTTTTTTCTCGGTCCGGAGAGAGATTCGAACCCGTTCCTCGGCGTTCGTGAGCCGTTCACCTAAGCCGCTCGATCGTTGAGTTACTTATTTGTATCTGTTCGAGGTGTGTAATATTAACGACGCGCGCGGTGAATGATATCCTTTTTCGAACTCGTTCCTCGACGTTCGTGAGCCGTCCACCTAAGCACAGAATAACAGAAAGGACAAAAGCCGTCGGCACCTTTGATCTTCTTGTACCCAGTTTTGATGACCTTGCGCCATTTTGTAAAGCTGTTCAGCGGTAAATTTTGAATGTTCAATCAATACACAAATAATGTAACTAATACTTTCTGACTAATCAAAATTTCTAAATTGTAAAAAAATTGTTAACTTTTGCATTATAATAAAAAAAAATCTTTTTTTTTGTTTATCTTTCTTACTTGAGATTCACAGAAGCAAAATGGTAGGGTATGTAAAACAATATCCGAAAGTACATTAATGTTATTTTTGGTGATAATTTATCTACACACTAAGTTGTATGAAAAAATAAGAAATAAATGAAAATATTTAGAAAGAAAACGCAGATCTAAGAAACAAATTTTATTTACTACATATAAATAAACAATAACATTACAAAAACAAAACTTACTTGCTGATGTTTGTATATTTTCTTTATCACTTGAGGAACTTTTCTCTTGCTGACGTTTGCACATTTTCTTTATCACTTGAGTAACTTTTCTCTCCAATGCTTTGAGAAGCTAAAATCAAAAATTATTGAAAGGTAGTTTCCCTACAGAATTACTCGTTCAGATTGAAAGAGGAACGTCTTTATACGAATGTTTGTGAAGTCAAACTTACGATTTATTACTTGGCTTGAAAGTTTTAATGTGTTTCAGACGGAAAAGATCAAAGATACAAACTGATGCACATAATCAGTTTGTTGTCAGGGTTTCAATTTACGTTGTTTATTTTCTAAAGGGTCACGTTCAGGCAGAAAAGATGTTTGCAGCATTACAGCACAGCATAAAGTTCTAGCTTGTAGCGCTCTAAATTACCTGTACTGGCTTTCTGTCATAGAGGTTATGAATTCATTACGCTGTAATGTAGCGTATACAGACCACGAGCGTCTAGCTGCAGATCCCCCTACAGCCAATGAGAACAAGGATAGCTCAAATCACCAATCAAATTATCAGTAGCATATAACACACTGTGGCCAATTAGAATAAGACAGAGTAATTCAAATTTTCGAAATCAAACTTACGAATACATTTCCAATAGTGGTGTGGTTCACATTAAAAGACACTAATTGAGCTGGTGAAACAAAATAACGTTTTAACTTAAAGCTCCCTAAGACCAAGCAACAAATAGTGATGAGAGTGGTACACTCTAATTTCATGCGGCTCGAGTTCGATTCTGAAATACGTAGTACTGACATATTTTTACATTTACTGTTTTTGTTTTGCAAAAATTTAGAAAATCTAAAAAAATGGTTTTGGTGGCCGTCTTGGTTATCATAACCTCACTTTCACTTTGCAAAGCAATTTAATAATTTGACATGTAAGTAGAACCCTGGACTGCAATATTTTTTGTTAAGTTTAAACTCATTCTGGAACACTACGATTAAAACATGTGAATTTTTAGTGTACATAAGATCAGCTGTTATGATATGAATAGTGAACAATTTGGATTTTGCATTAACACATCAAATCGTGTTGGATGTTTTACAGCATTACAGTTTATGAGAATTACTATACTATACAGTGGCTGTAGGAGGATCCCTGAGTTCTAACTGGAACTCGGAGATCCTTAAATCAGCAGAGGCCAAGCTATTAGAATGGGAAACTCAACCTGGCTTTTATACAGTAGGTACTCTAATTATGTTTGTATTAATATTATAATTTTTTTTACTTACAGCCATTAAAAACACTGCGTGTTACTTTGGTTTCAGAATGCGATATAGAATCATAATATTCATTTGAACATCGGGTGGATCGCTATGATATAAACTGCTGGTCAATTGAAGTGGTCCATCTAAAAAATCTCAAATTTTTGCCAGTTAATGTCAAGAAATTGCATCATATTATTATTTTCTTCATTAATGAAATTCTATAAAAACATTTACCACATTTTCTATTGATACTGATCATTTTCATTTAATATAAAGTTCTAATTCCTATTTATTCACTAACAAAATTATTACGAACAATCAAAACGTTGGCTTGGCGTTGGTTACTTATAAAATTTTTCTTTTGTTTTTTTACTTGTTTTACTTGTAGCTTATCTGTCAGTGCGTATTATTAAAAAATGCCGCGTCTTAGTGAAGATAATTTAGATTCTGCGCTTCGAATGATTCAAAATGGATCATCTCGAAGAGAAGTTGCAAGATTTTTTAATGTGTCACACAGTGTAATAAATAGAGCTGTACAGAGGTACCAAAGAACAGGTAGCACGCGATTCGGCCATGGAGGAGGTCGGCGAAGAAGCACAACTCCTGCACAGAACCAATACCTATGTTTGCTTGTTAGACGTAATCCTGTTCAATCTTCAAGTGCACTAAATAACAATTTTTATGGTGGCACGGGAGTAGTAATTTCCAATAAAACTATCAGAAGAAGATTGAATGAATTCAATTTACGAGCGCGAAGGAGAGCAGTGTGTCCATTATTAACTAGGGAGCACCGTGTAGGTAGAAGACGATGGGCTGAAAATCACCTACATTGGAATGATGAAGATTGGAGCAGATGCCTATTTACAGATGAATCCCGATTTACTCTATATCATTCAGACAGTCGAGTTCTAGTGTGGAGAAGACCCAGAGAACGGTACCATGAACGCAACATGGCACCACGTGTCCCATTTGGCGGAGGTGGTATTACAGTCTGGGGCGGCATAACTTTAAACGGCCGCACAGACTTAGTTGTTTTGAATAATCAAAGTATGAATGCAGAGAGATATAGAGACATGTGTCTCCTGCCAATCGTTATTCCATTCGTAAGAAATTTTGAAAGGGATTTGATTTTAGTAGACGATAATGCACGACCCCATCGTGCCCAAATAGTGAATGACGTTATTGAAATGTACGGTATTGAGAGAATGGTATGGCCCGCTCGTTCACCCGATTGTAATTGTATTGAGCATGTATGGAGCAAACTGGAACAGCAAATGCGAACACGTTTCCATCGTCCTATAACGCTGGCAGAACTCAACAATGCTCTACAAGAGGAATGGGAAAGAATCCCTCAAGATTTATTAATACTCTAATTCAAAGTATGCCAAGAAGATGTTTAGCAGTTTATCGTGCGAGAGGTGGCCCAACAAGATATTAAAATTGTTAAATTTCATTTAAAAATTAAAAAAAAATCTTTTCGTGTAGGTTCCATATTTTCAGTTTTTATTGTTATTTCTTTAAAAAACCGTTATTTGGCGTTAATGTTGAAATATTTATCAGAATATATTTTAGACCTATACCTTCTCTTATTTCACATTCATATTTAGTTTTATTTGCTAATTGTTAACGCTAATTAACAAAAAAAATGTACTGGACCACTTCAATTGACCAGCAGTTTATTTCAAGAATGGCATCAAAAGTACTGATGTTAAAATACGACTAAGTAAGAAAATTGCGTTACACTTTGAACTTGTGAGACACAGTACGACATCCGATCAGGAGAAACAGATGAGTTTAAAGGTCCCAATTCTAATTTTAATGAACCTTTCAATCAAACAGCTACATAAGTAATAGTTTTGATAGCTTGTAATTGATTTTATTAAAACTGTCAGGGTTGATACTTTAGTTACTTTTAACTAACTAGATAACTTTCATCTTTGATTTATTTCCATAGAAACAATTCTTTACATCTGTAATAATTGGAATAAAGCAACAGTTAAAGTTAATCAATGACTAAGGTACCAGCCCTAAGTGACATAGACGGGTAATCAATTAATTCCTGAGTTTACAAATAAAACTTTGAAAGAATAATTTAATAAGACTAACTGATAAAACCTCAGATGTTCAGTGTTTGTAAATAGAATTGTCTAGTAAGTTTATACGGAACAGATTTATATTTATATAAATTACCTAGGTTGAACATACATTTCCTTGTTTACTAGTTATTATTTTTTGACTTGTCTTACATGAATGGCCCCGGTTGACTGTTAACCATTTTTTTCATTAATTTTAAATAATTGTTTATCTTAGATAATAAGTCGTAATTTTTACTATTTCTATTCCGAAATCTCAGTAAATTATTAATACATAATCTGTTTGTAATGTTTGTAAATCATTATTTCTTTTTAAAGTTATTAAATACATTGAATGGGAACATAGAATGTTAGCATGACTGCCCTTGATAATGACATTTTTTATTAAAATCATATTAAAAATATCAATAAATAAATTCAAATTTAATTTAAATTTAAAAATTTAATTAATTAGTTTAGTTTGAAGTATTTTTACATCTTAGGAACAATAGACAAATCAATACTTGAATTTAAATTATGTAATTACATTTTTTAATTTAAATTAATATTGAATTAATTTTTTGATTGATTTTAACTAAAAATATCATTATTAAGGGAACTCATGCTAATCTCCCATGTTCCCGATTGAAAATGCTCTCAAGGTATGTGAGTTACAGAAACATGAAACATATCCTACCGATATACCTACCAATGCTGCCAAAATGTAATTCTTATTTTGTTTGATATTATCATTGACAGCTAAATGGCGTTCTAAATTTTTCGCGGATAAAATTAAAATCACAGTTTCTAAATATTACTTTTATATTGCTGACAATATTTTCCACAATGTTATTTTTTTTGTGTTTAAAATTAGTTATTATTTGACCTATATGTTGCGCCACAAAGAAGACAAATAAAAGTATTTTCATTCATTGTTGTATTTCTTTCAGCTTTAAGTTAAAGCGTTATTTTGTTTCCACAGATCAATTAGTGCCCTTTAATATGAACCACACCATTATGGGAACTGTATTCGTAAGTTTGAATTCGAAAATTTGAATTACTATGCCTTATTCTAATTGGCCACAGTGTGTTATACGCTACTGATTGGTAATTTGAGCTATCCTTGTTCTCATTGGCTGTAGGGGGATCTGCAGCTAGACGCTCGTATACAGACCATGCTTGATTATCGCAGCCGCTTGAAGATAGCGCTGCAGGCAATGACATCACATGTACTATGGCTGACACTATAAACAGAACGATTGAAAATTTGCTTGGCACTAATGCCTCTCACGACCTAGCGAAATTGAGCCTTAGAGCACATTTTATTGCATTACCTGCCGGTGCAGGGGTAAACATCTGGAGTATTCTCTTCTGGTTTGCTCATTTGAAATTAAAATAAGCAAATCAGTTGTTTTCCTATATTAGAATCCTGTTAGAATTAACTTTCTGATGTTAATATTATAATTATTCGTTTTAAATAATAAAGTCATTTTCAATTAATTTATTAATATTTCATAAATATATAAGAATTCGTTTATATTCAGTCAGTAATGAAATGGACAAATTATGTTAGCCAGCATAATACTATAAGCTTAAACATTTCGGAGCTAATTTTAAGAATTTAAATAATTAAAACCAATGTTATAATGATTAGTAAGCCAGTGACTATACTATTTTCCAGTTAAATATATACTTAGAAATAATATTTATAGTTAGTTTTTGAAACGGCACTCCATTTTGATTTATTTAATGCATATTAAGCATTTTGCAAAAATTAGGATAGCCTGTAAGTATTATGTGGAGAAGAAAACAAATTTTTATCCAGTAAAACTATATTTGTTTAAAGAATTTACAGACATTTTGTCAAAATGAATAAAGCTAAATTAAAATATTAAGCTACTAAATTTTGAAAGTCTTTGCGAAGATACTGTAGGTAATATTAATTAATCTCAGTTATACAAATATTTAAAAAACAGCAACAATCAGAACAGACAAAAAACTAGTAAACAATTGTTAAATACAAATGATTATTATTGTAAAATTTATTAAACATCAATAACAATAATCAGTAAAACATGGAAAAGAAATAACTATCCACTTATCCAACATTTAGTTGAGATTTTGAAATTTTGTTCATACTGACAAATTTTTTACTCCATTAAAAATGGAGTTGCTGGTTCTTAACGACGCACTTCCAGTGGAAAATAAAACTTCTCATCGTTATAATAATAATAATAATGTTTATTTGATCTGCTGAATAAAAACAAGTAATTCCAGAGACATGTTCAGTAGTTTCATACGTTAAGCTGTGGAATATAATTTTTAATTTCTAATTTCAATATTGTTCTTTTGTTTAGAAAGAAAAACATTTCAAAATAACTTTCTTTATATAACATATAATACAATTCGTTTTTACATAAATACTTGAAAATATTAATATTTATTTCTTTAAACGATTTCCAAAAATATAAACAGATTTAGTATTATTTACAGTATAAGCAGACCCAATCTTTCTCAGAAAAAAAATAAAGTAAGCACTATATAAGGAATTCTCACATATATGTATGCTAATTTTAGTGTAACAAAAGAATTTGATCGTAGTTTACTTATCCGAGAAAAAATAATAGTACAAAGTAATGACATCAAATTTATTATAAAAAATAAATCCTAGAAATATTTATTTACAAAAAAGGAATTGTTGAAACCGAAATTATTTGTGTTTGACTGAATATGCAGAAATAAAAGATACGAACATGAGATCCCAAATTTATATTTGCTAATTCATTTCCTAAAGCGTATTTTTCCTGTCCAAGATTTATACCTGGCATCCTAGATTAACACATTTTATGACCTGAGCGTAAGGCTCACATCATGCCGGTGCAATAAGGTCGAGTTTCGCACAGTTTTATTGCTTCTCGTTCTGTTTATAGTGTCAGCGATAGTACCTCATTCAGGTTTACGCTTTACTAAAGCACTGTAGCACTGCAGTTACCTGAACATAACTCTTAGTAAATATAAAATAAACAACGTACGTCGAAACCCTGACAACAAACTGATGGCGTTCATGTATTCTTTCTTTTGAACAGTACAAGTAATAACACTAATAACTAACATTATTAACACCTACATTTGTTTCTGTCTTTTAAGATTGATGGCGGATTTCACAAACGTTACTTAAATTTAATCATCCGTTAAAAGTAAACGTTGCCATGGTTACATGTGTTGAAGGTATAGGAATGATTATTCTTAATCGATGATTAAAGTTAAGTGACGTTTGTGAAATCCAGCGTGAGTATAGTAACAAGTGATTACAGAATCCATGTTGGGCTTTATTTAATTCCATGTGTTGCTCTTACCTTCCATTTCAAGTAAATGTCCTCATTTCGATGCAGATTCTTCAAATACTGTTGGAACAGCATGTGAGTGAATACGATTTTGCCAAATATTAATAAATGTTTATGCTTTTCAAAGTGTTTTCCACATATATAAGTTGTATTTGTAAGTTTTGACAAATCTCTATTTAAAAGATCTTCTCGTTTACAACTACAAATCCATTTCAAGGCTCTGTATGTACTGTACATTATTATATTAAATTAGTTTAAATATACAGCAGTTAATACTTACCGATCTTTATCTTTTGGAAAGGGAAAAAAGCTGTAACCTTGGTTCAGCATAATAACGTGAAGCCGATGTTCTTTTCTTTCTTGTTTTTACGATGTTTACGAAAGAGACAATTTAATTACAAACAGCAATAATCTTAGAAACCCTTAACCAACGCTCATAACCTCAAATCAAAACATAAACAACAGCTTTAGAACATGGCTGATCCGAGTTTGCGCACTAAAACTAAGACAAGCTATTGTCCCTTCTGTTATTCTGTGACCTAAGCCACCGCTCGACCGTTGGAATCAATTGCTCGTATCAGTTCGAGATGTGTAATAAGATGAACGCGTGGGCGGAGGCGCTCGCGGTTTCAGGAATGTTAATACTTGTCGAGACATGTTAGCAGATAGCAACACCTTAGTGCAATTTAGAGAGCAGCGAGATAAAGAAAAACGAATCAAGGTCGAATCGCACGTGATTAACCGAGAATGAAATTTAGCAAATTAATTGCAAACGGAAGTCGTTTCAGACTATAGTTACAACGGTGTTTTGAAAACGCAGGGTGTTTCGCGAATTCTATCATCAGTTTTGATAAAAATTAAAAATTTTAAAAAAAGTAAATCTTAATGAAAACAAAATTCCAATCGCGCGTGATGGATTGTCTAACAGCAAGGGTTTGAACGCAGCTAATTTATCAGTATTTTACCACGCGATATCTGCTGCGTTTACTTTTGCGTACAACAGACAGTGACACGTGACTGAATTTCTTAATACAATTCTTAATACAATTTTTACATTTAGACTTAGGCGATTATCATTTGCCAAAAAGTAAATCTTAATGAAAACAAAATTCCAATCGCGCGTGATGGATTGTCTAACAGCAAGGGTTTGAACGCAGCTAATTTATCAGTATTTTACCACGCGATATCTGCTGCGTTTACTTTTGCGTACAACAGACAGTGACACGTGACTGAATTTCTTAATACAATTCTTAATACAATTTTTACATTTAGACTTAGGCGATTATCATTTGCCATTCCAACACGCGTGCAGTCACTTGCATTAATCATTGGTAAAAATTTTGTACATATTTCGAATGTCTCACTCCAACTACACATGACATCGCGCACTACTGGAACGCACATTGTGTTATGGAGTGTACCTAAAGGCACCTTTTATCTCTAATGCTTAGAATCTCTGCTAACAAACTGAATAAAATATCTGCATGTATACATGTTAAGACTTGTTGAACAGATAAATTAAAGCTTTAATTATGCTAACTCTGAACATCCTACATATTCACAGATTTTCTGCAATAGTGGAATAATTTATAAATTGTTTTAATTAACCAGCGTCAATCCTTTTATACAGGGTGCAGTTTAAGCTGCTCGAAAAGTTACATACACAAGAGATGTAGACAGAATGACAGATATTTTTAACTACTAAATTTATGATTTTAATTTGCGCGCGCTTCAACCTTAAATGCATAAACGTTTCGATAATTGTTTTAATTGAACAGGGTCAATCCTTTTATACAGGGTGCAGTTTAAGCTGCTCGAAAAGTTACATAGACAAGAGATGTAGACAAAATGACAGATATTTTTTAACTGCTAAATTTATTTATTTATTTAATTTGCGCGCGCTTCGACGTTGAATGCATAAACGTTTCGATAATAGCGTTTAATCGTATACGTTTCAACCTTGATTCATTTCACCGCTCTCTCTACTGCCAGAGAATTTTATTGCACACTAACGTAATTGACCTTAAGGCTTTTAATTCCTTACCGCTGAAAATCAAAAGTATAATGTAATATAAACAAATTTAAAAGTTTATTAAAGCAATACTAGATACACAAATGTCTATATTCATAAAAACATTTTTTTCGAATGATCTCTTGTTGTTTGAATCAATTAAATGTATCGGTGTTCATGAATGAGTGTAAAAATATTTTAACTTGCATCACCCTACACTGTATTTCTGTGTGTTACTATTATTATCATTAAGTACTGTATTGATTGATTGATCTGTTGTAAACTAAACTAAATGTTAAAATGAGTAACGATTATGCTATCAGAATGTAGATGCAATCGAATTGAGCAAATTATATTACATACCAATATACCAATAAAAATTAAATAACCAAATACAGTCGCACCTCTATAACTCAAACCTCTACAACTTGAAATTTTCTGATGTCCTTGCACACTGTGTAAAACTGAAATCTCTTTCTTTAACTCAAGATTTCGAGTATACGTTTCTGGTTTAGCAGTTTGAAATTTATAGCGCACCATAAATACACACAGCAGCTTCACTCTCCTTGGCGGGAAAATTCAATATTCCGAATGAATAATCTATCACGTGACCTGTTAGAGCGCATTCAACTGAACGCACGGAGTGTTTCTTTTTCTCACTCTTACATGCACTGAAACGCAGTCGCTCTCCCTTAAATTGCATGAATACGATCAGTGGTGTCTCATGTAATTAGCAGCATAATAGATGCTTTCGATTATGCATGCCGGGATGGACTGAGTAAACTTAAAGTCTAGGCTTTCAAGTAGTGATCAGATAATTCAAATTAAAAATCTTGCCCTGTCAGATCAAAGGTGTCGACAAACAGTTTCCATGCTGATTATGCTGTGCTTATACAATGAGAGCAACAATGATTGACACGTGTGAAGTTGCAGTTGTTCCAACCTTATATCGAAAATGTGTTCCACTTATCAATATTGTACCAATATTTACTTCCATGCATGTCAAACGCTGTCAAACGTAAGTGTCATTGACCTTTCAGTAGCGCACATACGTACATACAAGTTCTCCCTAGTTTTAGTCATTTTGTGTTTTCTTTTGTAATAACAAAGTCTTTCTTAAGGCTCTGTTTTAGTTGTCTAACTAATCTGGTACGTAAAACTGTTATAAACAAAGTAGAAAAAATTCTATATGTGCTTTATTTTTAGTTTAAAATGTTTACTGAAGAACATAATAAGTTTATCTTAGAAGCGTATTTTCGGTACAAGAACTTTTGCCTCCAGATTTTCAGAAGAGAGTGAATTATTGCAACTGGTTCAACAGACATTTAAATGACGACAATATTCTTGATTTAACGTTCTTTAGTGACGAGGCATGGTTCCATTTGGATGGTTACATTAATTCTCAGAATTATCGTGTATGGGCAACAGAAAATCCACATGAACTTCACGAAAGAGGTCTGCATCCTGTTAAAGTTGGTGTGTGGGTTGCAATGTCACGAAGAAGAATTATTGGTCCCATCTTCTTTTACAATAATATAAATGCCCAAAATTATCAGCAGCAACTATTACGTCCTTTTATTGAACAATTGCATGATGATGAATTACAGTACGGCTACTTCCAACAAGATAGTGCAACAGCCCATACAGCAGGTGCTACGTTGGAATATTTACGTGAATTTTTTGATAATCGCATAATTAGCAGACATCTTTGGCCACCAAGATCGCCAGACTTAACACCATTAGACTATTTCATGTTTGGTTATTTAAAAAACAGAATATTTAGAAATCGTATACATACTGTAGAAGAACTGGAGCAAGCTTTGAATAATGAAATAAATTCAATAACACCACAAATTCTTCAAAATGTTTTTAACAATATGAAAACTAGGATTAATTTGTGCTTAGAGTTTAATGGGGAACACTTTCAACATTTTTTGTAATAATATTAATAAATGTGTTTCTGAGTAAGTGCATTTCAAGTATGTGGTTTATTTTTAGTGTTGTTTAAATAGTGTTTCTACTAGATATTTTTGCATGGGTAAATTGTGCTGCTCTTTATGTCTACAAATTAATGTGCAATATTTTCAACTTTATATTGATTTACGTATGTATTTTTTATTACTTGATTGATTTTATTATGTTGTAATTCCTTAAACAGTGTGTTTAATACATAGTTTTTTTGAGTGTATTATTTTAAGAAATAGAATTTAAAGCACGAAAGAAAGCATGTACAGAATATTTTATGAAATAAATTTGGAACTTGATTTAATTTAAATGCAATAAGGAATCCATAGACATTTTCAATTAATAACAATATTAATTTTAATTTAATTCCACTTTATTCATTGAATTTGGTCGTTTTAACAAATCACAAGTCAAAAGATGACGTAAAAATTTTTAAGAACGCCACTGAATGTAGTTGTGGTTAATGTAAATACATAGTATGCGGCAAATACCCTATTGGTATGGAACGGCACACGTCAGCCATTTTTGCTCTCCCTGTAGGATAGCGAAACAAAGCGTTATTGCTGTAAGTCATATTACTACCTTTAAGCATTATCTCTGTTGTGATATCATATTTTGCAATGAAATAACTGAACAATTATCAAACGATTTTGAATTCATTTTTGCTGCTGCATTAGGTGTGAGTGAAAAAAAATATTTCTATAAAATTATCGTATCGATTAATCAAATTTATTTCTTAAGTGTGATTAGTTAGTTTATCGTAATCCATTATTTAGTGTATATTAGAGGGTTTGGAATGATTCTACCGAATATATCCGAAATAAAAAAAACTTACCAAACGACCATTGATAAATTTAATGTGAAATCTCATGATATTTATGTTACAATTAATACGTTTAAAAACATAGTCTAAAAATCTAACGAAACTACAATGTATCCTTAAGCAATAATATGTAGGTACAGGGAATTTAGATACATGACAGAAAAGTGCGTAGGGGTGGATGGAGAATTGAAAAACAATTTTCTTGGAAATTCAATCTGGGGACATACTGTATATAGAAATAATTATGAAGTTAGATGATCTATACAAAAAGATACCTCGAGATAGATGACACCCTGTATAAGGATGACAGCGTTAGATTCTATTAATTTATCAGTATTATCAACTAACCGAGCATACAGACAATCAGATTGAGTAAAATACCTATATAATTATCTAAACTAGTAAAAAAAGGAGCCTGGTATAGATTAGTACTTATCATACACTGAGAACCTTATAAGACTGCACATAGTAGTTACCAGTGGAAGCTTTATTACATTATTATTTCCAAATTTATTTCATTCACCATGGTTACCGTGTGCTGTTATTAATGACACTACTGATTTTGAATTGTCAGATTGAATTAAATTGTTCTTTTGATTTATTGTAAAATAATGTATACAACCACCGAAAAAGTTGAAATGTACACATTATTCTCAAATGTAGCTTCGTTGAGAGAGGTCTCTGCATTATTTGCCGCCAAATTTCCAGATAGACAAATTTCCAGCTAAATACATGCAATGAAATAAATCTTCCTTAATACTTTCTATGTATAGTTTTAAATGATTCAGCATCGAAAATTGAGTAGTAACCATAGCAACGTAATATAAAACCTCTATGTGCAATTTTGTATATAACTCAGAAATGTATTATCTGATCACGTAATTTTCATCTATATGCAGCGTTACAAGATTCTCACTGTATACGTTTCCACGCTTCGACCGATTAAAGTGTTTTTGTTTACGTCAACATAATAATCTGTTTTAAATTGCGAACAATAATTAATACTATCTGCTTATAAAAGCCGTTTTGTTTGTAGGTTTATACTGAGTACCTAGAATCTGAAGCGTCATTACCTTTATTGAAATATATTTGGACTACGGTCTTGTGCATATAATCTGTTCCATAAAATTTATTATACATAGAATTTTAAACAGTGTGTCCACGGATTTTCTGCAACTGTTGAATCACATTATTCAATGTAATCCCCTCCCACCTCTCAGCACTTAAAAAATAAGTTTAATTAATCACATTGGCAATTCCGGCTAAAGGTTTGATCACACTGGCTCCAGATTCAGCAGAACTTGTACGGCCGAACGATACGGTTGCACTTCGTTATTGTATTGCCGAATTAGGAAGAACTTTGCTTTCCTGACATATCCCTGTTTTGGTAACTTTATATTATGTGTGCCAAAAAGGCTGCCTGTCAAATACTAGTATGATTAGTTTATCGTAATCTATTATTTTAATGTATATTAGGATACATTTTCGTAGGAATCAAACATTTTATTAGAGGGTTTGGAATGATTCTACCGAATATGTCCGAAATAATAAATAAATAAATTTCTTTGTTTTGTTCGGTGATCTGACGTAGTCGGGCAGTATACTCCAATTCATTACGATCCTACTGTGACCGTATACATTTGTTAATATGAAGTTATTTTTAAATTGATTTTTAATATCGGAGCCAGTGTGACCACCCTTTAAGACGATAATTCTAAATGTAATTTGAACTTAGACAATTTTGAGAGTAAAGTAAGCATGTTTTTAAATTTAAAACCATAAACGCAGCATTTTGAAAATTCTTTATCTTATAGTTTTTAAATAAATCTGTTACTGCAATGTGTCCGATCATTGATCCTTATGAAAATGTTAAAACTGTTTGATTCCTAAAATAAAATTATATACAGCTTTTCTAATAACAGATGCTATATTTTTAACGAAGATGAAAGCGTATGAACAGATCAGTAGCAAAATGTGTATGTATGTGTGTCACACTGTAACATCTGTTATTAGAAAAACTGTAAGGTAACAGTACTAGTGGATAATAAATAGAGACAAGCAGAGTGATGTCAAGGTCAACGTAAGGTAAGTGCAGAGCCGTTATCAGTCCGCCGTAACCATAAGCGTCACTTCCAGTCTCAGGAACAGAAACGGACGATTTACATAAATAAATAATAATATGTCATTAAAACAGGGAATTTAGATATATGGTAGAAAAGTGCGTAGAGGAGCATGGTGAATACATTGAATAACAATTTTCGTGGAAATTCAACCTGGGGACATACTGTACATGGAAATAATTATCAAGTTAGATGATACAGTAAATACAAAAAGATACCTCAAGATAGATGACACCCTGTTTAAGGATGATGGCGTTGACGGCGTTAGATTCTATTAATCTATCAGTATTATCGTCTAACCGAGCATACAGACAATCAGATTGACTAAAATAGCTATACAATTATCTAAACTAGTAAAAAAATGTTTTTTCAAGCTGATTTAGGGAATGTATACACTTTTAAAAAACGTAGCTGGTATAGATAGTACTTATCATACATGCTTCCACGCTTCTACCAATTAAATTGCTTTTGTTTACATCAACATCTCAACAGGGGTCTGTTTAGACCCCTACGTAAAATTAAATAGGAACTTAAATCAGTAGATGTGCTATTGACGTTCGATGTCACTTCTATATGGAAATTTTACATGGATGTATCAAACTCGCATGTGTGCTTGCCTACCGTCACTTTTGCTATTATACTGCTATCTGTCATATCTATACTGCTACCTGTTTTACCTGTTATTTTATAAACTGCTACCTGTTTTATCTGTTATTTTATAAACTGCTACCTGATTTACCTGTTATTTTATAAACTGCTACCTGATTTACCTGTTATTTTATAAACTGCACCTGTTTTTATCAGTACACTGAAGAATCCATAGATAAGAAAGTATAGAGATGAGAAACATAAACATAAAACTATGAAGCAGTATTTAGCGCCTCTCGTGAAATGTTCGCAGAACTATGATTAATCGCGGGAAGTTTGAAAGTGCTTTTGATATTGTTTTAAGCCTTCTTTTCACAAGTAAAATCTGCGAGTTGCTTTCTGATAGTTCGCTATACACGGCTACCAGAGAACAACTGCAACAAGTTTACTTGCACGCGCAGATGAGGCTTTACAGCCTCGTTAAGTGTGAGGAAATAAAACACTGAATATGAACGAAAAATGTTATTTCTTTTTTCGTTTCAAATACATTGCATATGCTTGTTCACAAATAACATCTACTTTGGTAACTGTGCGATGTGCTTTGCCACATAAGTATTTATTAACACCGTTGGCCCAATTATGGCAGCATAAGGAAGTAAATTTGCCAATAATTTCTGGCCTTAAATCATGGCTGCATGGAAAACTAAAAGAAAATTTACACAAAAGAAATTGCTGTAACTGTAAAATACAATTTTTTATGTGGCAAATTTTCGGAAGTACAAACATAATAATATCATAATATTTACACAGTAATACTAAAAAGTCAGGTGTACAATATTGTAATTTTCGTGGCACTTTGGAAAGAAATTCTTTCTCTGCAATAAAATCGTGCCACTGCTGAATGGAATTGCTACAAATAATACGTTGCTTGCAATCAATGCAATTATTAAAATTAAGTTTTTTTCCTATAAATCCGCAAACATATCCTAAACTAAGCTTAGTAACATAACTGTATGTACATGTTTCCGGTATTTCCAGTTTTTGGAAATCAATAGTGTTACTAATTGTCACTGGATCCTCGGCACGTTGTAAAATAAAATCCTTGACAGAAGAAATTAAATGTGTGGAACCTTCAATTTCGCAATTTGCACTTAACGAATGTAATGTACTAAAAGTATTTAATAAAAGACTTTTAAAATACTGTCTAAACTGTGTTGGGGTAGGATTAATATTGCGTCCTGCATGTTGTCGTATTTGACAAAAGAAATTTTCTAATGGGTCCTGATTTATGTTTCGCGTAATCAGAAAAACCATCTCATGGGATTGTAAGGACTGCGTTAGTTCCTCAAAACCAGTAAGTGTAACAACCCAGTTCTTCAGCGATGGGGGAACTTCTTTTTTATTGTCTTTTACAAAAGACATTTGTAATAGGGAGGCCTTAGCTGCCCGCCAGAATTGGATATGGCCAGATGTCAACGAGGCAGCACATTTAAACTGCTTTCCAGTTTGGTTTCGCAAAGTACTGGCATTAACGCTGTCAAAAACAGTGTCAAAAAATTTCAGCACATGTGCTGTTTGTAGCAGAGATCGGGAGTCAGTCACATCTGTATAGGTAGAAGACACACATTACCATCTGTAAATTTTACACTATGCGTCAAAAATAACTCACCGTTTAAAGGCATCCGGGATAAAACAGCCATAAATGATGCTACAGTATGGCTGAAGATTTGTGTAGCATATGATACCTTCATTAATTTTCGTTGAACTTTCTCTGGATAAATATGATGATCTGTCACTTTGGGCATGCATCGCAGTTCTGCAGATGTATTATCATGCTCATATGCTACAACAATATCATGCCATTTCGCACATAAAGTTTCCTCATCTTTCTCCCATAGTAGGTCTTTTTTTAAGAGATTATTCCTGATCCCTTTTATTAAATGAGGTGGGTCAAAGATATGAATGATATCATGTCCACCTATTTTATATTGTTTCAAGTAAGCAGACGTTCGTGCATTCTGGTTTTCCATGACCAATTTATTAATAGCAGACACATTTGGCTGTCCCTGATCACTCACACTGGCAATCACTGTCATTCCAGCGGTCTGACATTTTTTAATAATGTGGGATAAATGTGCAGCAATGGCAGATGCAGATGTTGCACCCTTACAAAAAGTAAACATCAGGGGTTGTCTCCAAGCCGAACATAAACCTCTGATCATAAAAACTAAGGCATGGTCAGCAATGACATTAGTTTGATGCAGTCCAGTATGTACAAACCCATCGAAGTCTTGGCTGTGATTGTTGTAGGTAATGTGTGGATCGATGCTCACCTCATCAAACATAACAATACACTTGCGATCTATCTCCCGTAAGCGTTGTGCATTGGTTTGCAGATTTTGAAAGATTATTTCATTTATTCCAGTATTAATGGGAATTTTTTGCAATAACGTTGATAACGTCTTTTTTGAAGGCAAAACAAAAAATCGTGTTAAAACTTTATACGATTTTCCACTTAGTTTGTGCAAAATGAGTCCAAGTATTTTATCATCAAGGTTGAATCGCCTTCCTTTTGCATTTTTGTTAGAGAGACGAATTTGAGTTTCTACAAAATTCCTTACAGTAGGAGGCAAGGTGGATATCTCCCTCTCTAAAAGCTCTTTACCTCGGGACACTTGTTTACTGTTGTGGAAAAGCTGTCTTCGTTTCAACTGTTGTGAGGATTTGTGTATTCTTTTAGCTATTGTATATAATTTTCTGGCTTTGGGAGTTAGGTTTTGTTTTCTTGTAACACCAATGTCGCTTAAAGAAAGACCTCGGTTACCTGCAAATAATCATATTTAATACAAAACTGAATTGGTCAGCTGCACGGTTCATTTGTTACACCACATTCTGTTTCTGTCACTGTTGTTTACACAGAACATTAATGAGTGAAACAGCAAGCCCTAGCAGCCAGGTTTAATTTCTGTCACATGTTTAATATATTCAGTAAAAAGTCTTACGTTTTACAGGAGTTGATGGAGCACTATCGTCTCGATTACGTGTTTTTCTGTGGCTGTGGTGGCTTGTTGATGTGGTGACTGGAGATCTTGCTTCAGATACCAACACTGACATATTCAGAATACCAGAAGTTGATGGCAATCCTTCTATGCCTGGTTGTGTGCTCGGAATACCAGAAGTTGATGGCAATCCTTCTATGCCTGGTTGTGTGCTCGGAATACCAGAAGTTGATGGCAATCCTTCTATGTCTGGTTGTGTGCTCTTGTTACATGTATCACTGACATGAGTTGAGTGTGGTTCTGAAACATTGCCCCATACAGATCTGTATTCACTTCAATAAATTACTGCTCGTACCTATGTTCCCTGGTAAGTTGACAGTAGGAATAGTTAGCCCTTTTTTTAAATACATATTGGTAGAAATATCTTCAGCCTTGAAATGTACATGGCAGACTCGATAGCTCCTATAAACATGCTCAGGCTCCAGATTATACAATCTTGGATTACAGCAAGCTTTCACCCAATTCTTGAATAATTCTGCATATTTTGTGGGATGTGGAAATCGATGTCGAGAGGAATGTTTGTCCTCACAGCCATACACGGCACAATTTCTATATCGAACCATCTTCAAGCTACAATTAATCCATTGAATTTGAAGTTTCCAGTTTCTAGAGCTACAACTTAAGTGCCTACAATACTAGTCTTTCGCAACACAACTGTCACCAACTGGCATCATAAACTTATTTATGATAGACGTGCATATACACGCCAACTAGGGACATTACACAAGTTACAGAACATTTATACATGGTGCATGTCATCTGTTGGAAAGTTCGCAAACTAAACACAGTTTCATTCCAATAATTTCAGTGCGCCCACCCTGGAAGAATCGCTCGAAGTACAAAGTCCCTAAAGTCTAAGCTTTTGGTTGGTTACTGTTGACGCAATTCTTCAGAATAGAATGGTAAGATGTAGATGGTATGTATCATCGAACTTACCTTAGTAATTGTTGAAACAATGCATGCATACATAAGAGATGTAGACAGAATGACAGATGATTACCAAATTTATGATTTTAATTAAAATTAAACATCCAATTAAATCCAAGCTTATTAAATTCGAATTAAAATTTGTATAAGAAACCATGACCTTGATATCAATTCCCATACAGGTCTAAAATCTCGAAGTGGTTCTAATCTGTGGTAAACCTTGCATGTTGCGTCATCGGTGCCCGGTTGTTGTCTCGGGTACGGCTACCTATCATAACTATAAACTGATTTTAACTGCTCACCCGAGACAACAACCGGGCACCGATGACGCAACATGCAAGGTTTACCACAGATTAGAACCACTTCGAGATTTTAGACCTCTATGGGAATTGATATCAAGGTCATGGTTTCATACAAATTTTAATTCGAATTTAATAAGCTTGGATTTAATTGGATGTTTAATTTTAATTAAAATCATAAATTTGGTAATCATCTGTCATTCTGTCTACATCTCTTATGTATGCATGCATTGTTTCAACAATTACTAAGGTAAGTTCGATGATACATACCATCTACATCTTACCATTCTATTCTGAAGAATTGCGTCAACAGTAACCAACCAAAAGCTTAGACTTTAGGGACTTTGTACTTCGAGCGATTCTTCAGTGTACTGATAAAAACAGGTGCAGTTTATAAAATAACAGGTAAATCAGGTAGCAGTTTATAAAATAACAGGTAAATCAGGTAGCAGTTTATAAAATAACAGATAAAACAGGTAGCAGTTTATAAAATAACAGGTAAAACAGGTAGCAGTATAGATATGACAGATAGCAGTATAATAGCAAAAGTGACGGTAGGCAAGCACACATGCGAGTTTGATACATCCATGTAAAATTTCCATATAGAAGTGACATCGAACGTCAATAGCACATCTACTGATTTAAGTTCCTATTTAATTTTACGTAGGGGTCTAAACAGACCCCTGTTGAGATGTTGATGTAAACAAAAGCAATTTAATTGGTAGAAGCGTGGAAGCATGTATGATAAGTACTATCTATACCAGCTACGATTTTTAAAAGTGTATACATTCCTAAATCAGCTTGAAAAAACATTTTTTTACTAGTTTAGATAATTGTATAGCTATTTTAGTCAATCTGATTGTCTGTATGCTCGGTTAGACGATAATACTGATAGATTAATAGAATCTAACGCCGTCAACGCCATCATCCTTAAACAGGGTGTCATCTATCTTGAGGTATCTTTTTGTATTTACTGTATCATCTAACTTGATAATTATTTCCATGTACAGTATGTCCCCAGGTTGAATTTCCACGAAAATTGTTATTCAATGTATTCACCATGCTCCTCTACGCACTTTTCTACCATATATCTAAATTCCCTGTTTTAATGACATATTATTATTTATTTATGTAAATCGTCCGTTTCTGTTCCTGAGACTGGAAGTGACGCTTATGGTTACGGCGGACTGATAACGGCTCTGCACTTACCTTACGTTGACCTTGACATCACTCTGCTTGTCTCTATTTATTATCCACTAGTACTGTTACCTTACAGTTTTTCTAATAACAGATGTTACAGTGTGACACACATACATACACATTTTGCTACTGATCTGTTCATACGCTTTCATCTTCGTTAAAAATATAGCATCTGTTATTAGAAAAGCTGTATATAATTTTATTTTAGGAATCAAACAGTTTTAACATTTTCATAAGGATCAATGATCGGACACATTGCAGTAACAGATTTATTTAAAAACTATAAGATAAAGAATTTTCAAAATGCTGCGTTTATGGTTTTAAATTTAAAACATGCTTACTTTACTCTCAAAATTGTCTAAGTTCAAATTACATTTAGAATTATCGTCTTAAAGGGTGGTCACACTGGCTCCGATATTAAAAAATCAATTTAAAAATAACTTCATATTAACAAATGTATACGGTCACAGTAGGATCGTAATGAATTGGAGTATACTGCCCGACTACGTCAGATCACCGAACAAAACAAAGAAATTTATTTATTTATTATTTCGGACATATTCGGTAGAATCATTCCAAACCCTCTAATAAAATGTTTGATTCCTACGAAAATGTATCCTAATATACATTAAAATAATAGATTACGATAAACTAATCATACTAGTATTTGACAGGCAGCCTTTTTGGCACACATAATATAAAGTTACCAAAACAGGGATATGTCAGGAAAGCAAAGTTCTTCCTAATTCGGCAATACAATAACGAAGTGCAACCGTATCGTTCGGCCGTACAAGTTCTGCTGAATCTGGAGCCAGTGTGATCAAACCTTTAGCCGGAATTGCCAATGTGATTAATTAAACTTATTTTTTAAGTGCTGAGAGGTGGGAGGGGATTACATTGAATAATGTGATTCAACAGTTGCAGAAAATCCGTGGACACACTGTTTAAAATTCTATGTATAATAAATTTTATGGAACAGATTATATGCACAAGACCGTAGTCCAAATATATTTCAATAAAGGTAATGACGCTTCAGATTCTAGGTACTCAGTATAAACCTACAAACAAAACGGCTTTTATAAGCAGATAGTATTAATTATTGTTCGCAATTTAAAACAGATTATTATGTTGACGTAAACAAAAACACTTTAATCGGTCGAAGCGTGGAAACGTATACAGTGAGAATCTTGTAACGCTGCATATAGATGAAAATTACGTGATCAGATAATACATTTCTGAGTTATATACAAAATTGCACATAGAGGTTTTTATATTACGTTGCTATGGTTACTACTCAATTTTCGATGCTGAATCATTTAAAAACTATACATAGTAAGTATTAAGGAAGGTTTATTTCATTGCATGTATTTAGCTGGAAATTTGTCTATCCAGAAATTTGGCGGCAAATAATGCAGAGACCTCTCTCAACGAAGCTACATTTGAGAATAATGTGTACATTTCGACTTTTTCGGCGGTTGTATACATTATTTTACAATAAATCAAAAGAACAATTTAATTCAATCTGACAATTCAAAATCAGTAGTGTCATTAATAACAGCACACGGTAACCATGGTGAATGAAATAAATTTGGAAATAATAATGTAATAAAGCTTCCACTGGTAACTACTATGTGCAGTCTTATAAGGTTCTCAGTGTATGATAAGTACTAATCTATACCAGGCTCCTTTTTTTACTAGTTTAGATAATTATATAGGTATTTTACTCAATCTGATTGTCTGTATGCTCGGTTAGTTGATAATACTGATAAATTAATAGAATCTAACGCTGTCATCCTTATACAGGGTGTCATCTATCTCGAGGTATCTTTTGTATAGATCATCTAACTTCATAATTATTTCTATATACAGTATGTCCCCAGATTGAATTTCCAAGAAAATTGTTTTCAATTCTCCATCCACCCCTACGCACTTTTCTGTCATGTATCTAAATTCCTGTACCTACATATTATTGCTTAAGGATACATTGTAGTTTCGTTAGATTTTTAGACTATGTTTTTAAACGTATTAATTGTAACATAAATATCATGAGATTTCACATTAAATTTATCAATGGTCGTTTGGTAAGTTTTTTTTATTTCGGATATATTCGGTAGAATCATTCCAAACCCTCTAATATACACTAAATAATGGATTACGATAAACTAACTAATCACACTTAAGAAATAAATTTGATTAATCGATACGATAATTTTATAGAAATATTTTTTTTCACTCACACCTAATGCAGCAGCAAAAATGAATTCAAAATCGTTTGATAATTGTTCAGTTATTTCATTGCAAAATATGATATCACAACAGAGATAATGCTTAAAGGTAGTAATATGACTTACAGCAATAACGCTTTGTTTCGCTATCCTACAGGGAGAGCAAAAATGGCTGACGTGTGCCGTTCCATACCAATAGGGTATTTGCCGCATACTATGTATTTACATTAAAAATTTTTACGTCATCTTTTGACTTGTGATTTGTTAAAACGACCAAATTCAATGAATAAAGTGGAATTAAATTAAAATTAATATTGTTATTAATTGAAAATGTCTATGGATTCCTTATTGCATTTAAATTAAATCAAGTTCCAAATTTATTTCATAAAATATTCTGTACATGCTTTCTTTCGTGCTTTAAATTCTATTTCTTAAAATAATACACTCAAAAAAACTATGTATTAAACACACTGTTTAAGGAATTACAACATAATAAAATCAATCAAGTAATAAAAAATACATACGTAAATCAATATAAAGTTGAAAATATTGCACATTAATTTGTAGACATAAAGAGCAGCACAATTTACCCATGCAAAAATATCTAGTAGAAACACTATTTAAACAACACTAAAAATAAACCACATACTTGAAATGCACTTACTCAGAAACACATTTATTAATATTATTACAAAAATGTTGAAAGTGTTCCCCATTAAACTCTAAGCACAAATTAATCCTAGTTTTCATATTGTTAAAAACATTTTGAAGAATTTGTGGTGTTATTGAATTTATTTCATTATTCAAAGCTTGCTCCAGTTCTTCTACAGTATGTATACGATTTCTAAATATTCTGTTTTTAAATAACCAAACATGAAATAGTCTAATGGTGTTAAGTCTGGCGATCTTGGTGGCCAAAGATTTCTGCTAATTATGCGATTATACAAAAATTCACGTAAATATTCCAACGTAGCACCTGCTGTATGGGCTGTTGCACTATCTTGTTGGAAGTAGCCGTACTGTAATTCATCATCATGCAATTGTTCAATAAAAGGACGTAATAGTTGCTGCTGATAATTTTGGGCATTTATATTATTGTAAAAGAAGATGGGACCAATAATTCTTCTTCGTGACATTGCAACCCACACACCAACTTTAACAGGATGCAGACCTCTTTCGTGAAGTTCATGTGGATTTTCTGTTGCCCATACACGATAATTCTGAGAATTAATGTAACCATCCAAATGGAACCATGCCTCGTCACTAAAGAACGTTAAATCAAGAATATTGTCGTAATTTAAATGTCTGTTGAACCAGTTGCAATAATTCACTCTCTTCTGAAAATCTGGAGGCAAAAGTTCTTGTACAACGCTTACTTTATATGGCTTCATATGTAAGTCTTTCTTCAAAGCAGTGCGACAAGAGCCATAAGATACACCTGAAATAATACATTAGAGTATGCATGACAACAAAACTCAAAAATTTGAAATACCTGTTTGAAGGGACAGTTTTCGTATGGGTTTTTTAGGACTGGCTAACATTCTTTGCCTGATGTCTTCTACAACTTCTTCTGTTAGTACTTTAGATCTACCAGAGGATTTTCCTTTACATACACTGCCTGTCTCACGGAACCGATCTACAATACGGTGAGCATGTTGACGGAACGTATCTTGTGTAATATCTTCATCCTGATAAGCTTCTTGAAACTGATGAAAGCAAGACTTGAATGAATACTGCCAATTACCATCCTGATCCCTTTCACCAGACCGAAAATACGCTTCTAAGATAAACTTATTATGTTCTTCAGTAAACATTTTAAACTAAAAATAAAGCACATATAGAATTTTTTCTACTTTGTTTATAACAGTTTTACGTACCAGATTAGTTAGACAACTAAAACAGAGCCTTAAGAAAGACTTTGTTATTACAAAAGAAAACACAAAATGACTAAAACTAGGGAGAACTTGTATGTACGTATGTGCGCTACTGAAAGGTCAATGACACTTACGTTTGACAGCGTTTGACATGCATGGAAGTAAATATTGGTACAATATTGATAAGTGGAACACATTTTCGATATAAGGTTGGAACAACTGCAACTTCACACGTGTCAATCATTGTTGCTCTCATTGTATAAGCACAGCATAATCAGCATGGAAACTGTTTGTCGACACCTTTGATCTGACAGGGCAAGATTTTTAATTTGAATTATCTGATCACTACTTGAAAGCCTAGACTTTAAGTTTACTCAGTCCATCCCGGCATGCATAATCGAAAGCATCTATTATGCTGCTAATTACATGAGACACCACTGATCGTATTCATGCAATTTAAGGGAGAGCGACTGCGTTTCAGTGCATGTAAGAGTGAGAAAAAGAAACACTCCGTGCGTTCAGTTGAATGCGCTCTAACAGGTCACGTGATAGATTATTCATTCGGAATATTGAATTTTCCCGCCAAGGAGAGTGAAGCTGCTGTGTGTATTTATGGTGCGCTATAAATTTCAAACTGCTAAACCAGAAACGTATACTCGAAATCTTGAGTTAAAGAAAGAGATTTCAGTTTTACACAGTGTGCAAGGACATCAGAAAATTTCAAGTTGTAGAGGTTTGAGTTATAGAGGTGCGACTGTATTTGGTTATTTAATTTTTATTGGTATATTGGTATGTAATATAATTTGCTCAATTCGATTGCATCTACATTCTGATAGCATAATCGTTACTCATTTTTAACATTTAGTTTAGTTTACAACAGATCAATCAATCAATACAGTACTTAATGATAATAATAGTAACACACAGAAATACAGTGTAGGGTGATGCAAGTTAAAATATTTTTACACTCATTCATGAACACCGATACATTTAATTGATTCAAACAACAAGAGATCATTCGAAAAAAATGTTTTTATGAATATAGACATTTGTGTATCTAGTATTGCTTTAATAAACTTTTAAATTTGTTTATATTACATTATACTTTTGATTTTCAGCGGTAAGGAATTAAAAGCCTTAAGGTCAATTACGTTAGTGTGCAATAAAATTCTCTGGCAGTAGAGAGAGCGGTGAAATGAATCAAGGTTGAAACGTATACGATTAAACGCTATTATCGAAACGTTTATGCATTCAACGTCGAAGCGCGCGCAAATTAAATAAATAAATAAATTTAGCAGTTAAAAAATATCTGTCATTTTGTCTACATCTCTTGTCTATGTAACTTTTCGAGCAGCTTAAACTGCACCCTGTATAAAAGGATTGACCCTGTTCAATTAAAACAATTATCGAAACGTTTATGCATTTAAGGTTGAAGCGCGCGCAAATTAAAATCATAAATTTAGTAGTTAAAAAATATCTGTCATTCTGTCTACATCTCTTGATATTTCTATGTATGTAACTTGTGTATGTAACTTTTCGAGCAGCTTAAACTGCACCCTGTATAAAAGGATTGACGCTGGTTAATTAAAACAATTTATAAATTATTCCACTATTGCAGAAAATCTGTGAATATGTAGGATGTTCAGAGTTAGCATAATTAAAGCTTTAATTCATCTGTTCAACAAGTCTTAACATGTATACATGCAGATATTTTATTCAGTTTGTTAGCAGAGATTCTAAGCATTAGAGATAAAAGGTGCCTTTAGGTACACTCCATAACACAATGTGCGTTCCAGTAGTGCGCGATGTCATGTGTAGTTGGAGTGAGACATTCGAAATATGTACAAAATTTTTACCAATGATTAATGCAAGTGACTGCACGCGTGTTGGAATGGCAAATGATAATCGCCTAAGTCTAAATGTAAAAATTGTATTAAGAATTGTATTAAGAAATTCAGTCACGTGTCACTGTCTGTTGTACGCAAAAGTAAACGCAGCAGATATCGCGTGGTAAAATACTGATAAATTAGCTGCGTTCAAACCATTGCTGTTAGACAATCCATCACGCGCGATTGGAATTTTGTTTTCATTAAGATTTACTTTTTGGCAAATGATAATCGCCTAAGTCTAAATGTAAAAATTGTATTAAGAATTGTATTAAGAAATTCAGTCACGTGTCACTGTCTGTTGTACGCAAAAGTAAACGCAGCAGATATCGCGTGGTAAAATACTGATAAATTAGCTGCGTTCAAACCCTTGCTGTTAGACAATCCATCACGCGCGATTGGAATTTTGTTTTCATTAAGATTTACTTTTTTTTAAAATTTTTAATTTTTATCAAAACTGATGATAGAATTCGCGAAACACCCTGCGTTTTCAAAACACCGTTGTAACTATAGTCTGAAACGACTTCCGTTTGCAATTAATTTGCTAAATTTCATTCTCGGTTAATCACGTGCGATTCGACCTTGATTCGTTTTTCTTTATCTCGCTGCTCTCTAAATTGCACTAAGGTGTTGCTATCTGCTAACATGTCTCGACAAGTATTAACATTCCTGAAACCGCGAGCGCCTCCGCCCACGCGTTCATCTTATTACACATCTCGAACTGATACGAGCAATTGATTCCAACGGTCGAGCGGTGGCTTAGGTGGACGGCTCACGAACGTCGAGGAACGAGTTCGAAAAAGGATATCATTCACCGCGCGCGTCGTTAATATTACACACCTCGAACAGATACAAATAACTAACTCAACGATCGAGCGGCTTAGGTCAACGGCTCACGAACGCCGAGGAACGGGTTCGAATCTCTCTCCGGACCGAGAAAAAAAATTCGTTATTTAGAAATATCTTGAAATAAACATCTATTAGCGCTATTTAATACATAAAATGAGGCGAAGAAAAAAAAATCAAAAATTAAGGTAGAATTCGCGAAACACCCCTCCGTTTCCAAAAACCGCTGTAACAATGTCCAAAATGTACCAAGGTCGCGAGTCTGGATATCTACTGTCGCGTTTCCCCCTCTCGCTCCGGCTTGCCCGCGTCTCGCTTCTGCTGCCGCTTGCGCGCGAACGGGTTCGAATCTCTCTCCGGACCGAGAAAAAAAATCGTTATTTAGAAATATCTTAAAATAAACATCTATTAGCGCTGGTCATAAGTCGACGTGCTATTTAATACATATGATGAGGCAAAGAAAAAAAATCAAATATTAAGGTAGAATTCGCGAAACACCTACCCGATTCCAAAAACCGCTGTAACTATGTCCAAAAATGTACCAAGGTCGCGAGTTTAGATATCTACTGCCGCGTCTCCCCCTTTCGCTCTGGCTTGCCCGCGTCTCGCTTCTGCTGCCGCTTGCGCGCGACCCCTCTCCCCCTTCCTACCTCACCCCCCCTGACCACGATCCGCGCAAAAATTGCAAGATTCGAGGCCTGTGTTAAATCTTATGGAGAAATGGCTTCGAAGCCCCATAGCTACTCGTTAAATCGTGTAGTGATTCCTAAATCAGCTTGAAAGAAAATTTGCTTCATGATGTGTACTGAAACGACTTCCGTTTGCAATTAATTTGCTAAATTTCGTTGTATCTATTTCTAATTTCATTCTCAGTTAATCGAGCTTAATCGCGTGCGATTCGACCTTGATTCGTTTTTTTATCTCGCTGCTCTCTAAATTGCACTAAGGTCAAACGACATCCTCCACCGCGCGTCGTTTTTATTACACATCTCGAACGGATACGAACAACTGACTCAACGGTCGAGCTGCTTAGGTGGACGGCTCACGAACGTCGAGGAACGAGTTCGAATCTCTCTCCAGACCGAGAAAAAAAATTGACGCAACCAACATCGCATCCGTGTTCGACGAAAAAAAAGGACATCATTCGCCGCGCGTCGTTAATATTACACATCTCGAACGGATACGAACAACTGAATCAACGGTCGAGCGGCTTAGATGGACGGCTCAGGAACGTCGAGGAACGGGTTCGAATCTCTCTCCGGACCGAGAAAAAAAATTCGTTATTTAGAAATATCTTGAAATAAACATCTATTAGCGCTAGTCATAACTCGACGCGCTATTTAATAAATAAGATGGGGTTAAGAGAAAAAATCAAAAATTAAGGTAGAATTCGCGAAACACCCCTCCGTTTCCAGAAACCGCTGTAACTATGCCCAAAAATGTACCAAGGTCGCGAGTCTAGATATCTACTGCCGCGTCTCCCCCTCTCGCGTCTCGCTTCTGCTGCCGCTTGCGCGCGACCCCTCTCCCCCTTCTTACCTCACCCCCCTGACCACGATCCCGCCAAAAATTGCAATCTCGAGGCCTATGTTATTTCTTATGGGTTTTTGGCCCCGAACGCCCATAGCTCCTCTACTTGGATTGTTTTCAAAACGGTCACGAACGAGAGGCGCGTGTCGAGGCTAACCAAGGAAAACATCCATCGCCACCGAAAGGAAGTGGACATTCGATTAAGAAGTAGAGTACAGAACGGAGCATGAGGCTCAAAATATTATTGTCAAGTTTTTTTATTGTTTTCCTTTTTGTTATATTAAAAGTTTATTGCTGATAGATATAATTAATTAATCGTCCTTACAATAGTAATTATAAAATTGTCTAATTTTAAGCCTTTTTCAAAAATCTACTGATAGAGAGAAAAACAAAAATTTGTGGCAACGAACTGAAACAATCATAACGCGTAAAATTTTGCTTTTTAGTTTTGAAAGAGCCCAAATTAGTTTCTTTCCTATTTTGTCTTTTGATTAAAGTTTGTAATGTACATTATATGTATTTACCAAAAACTGTAAAACCTGACTTAGGTGCTTTTATCACAAATAAACGATTCACTTGAGTTGAGAAACGTCAAATTTTTCCTGCACGAATTTCTCATTTACATGTTTTCTTAACACATGATAATCACACAAAAATCTTTCCAAATACATTCAATTTACAATCATGTTTATTACTAAAGCTGCTTTCGTTCATACAAAAGATTAGTAATCACAAATACTGGATTCACTTCGTGCACATTTATTCGTAACTTTTATGTATTGATTCTATAAAAAAACGAAGGAATGTAACTCATATTTCATAAAATGAACGGAAGAAAGTTACGAATAAATATGCACGAAGTGAATTCAATATTTATGAATCATAAATTATGATTAGTAATCATTATTGGTATGAACGAAAGCAGCTTAAATAAAACGGAATAATGTTTACAAACACACTGTGAACCTACCAATCAAAAATTAAAGCCGATCACCGATCAGGCTTTCGACTTTTGTCGGGTGAACGAAATTTAAGTTAACTTTTAAATTTATATAACTGATTTTTGTGACCGGTGACGAGGGTTTAATTTTTACGTGTAGGTACGAGTGTTTTTAATTTGACATGGACAGTGCAAAATTTGTGATTAAGATTTCGATTTAAGTTGTTTTTTTAAACTAATTCGTCGAAATGGACTCAATGAATAATCAGTGTAAAAAATGGGGAAAAATTTTTGTGCATTTAAAGTTTTAAGGGAACATGTTAAAATATTTCATTCGGAAGAACTTGATATTTTAGCTACACTAAAAAATAGTAAAGAGAATTTTACTTTTACGTGCAAATTCTGTAATAAAAATTTTAATCATCAACGAAATTTAACATATCACTTAAAAACCCATAGGGAAATAACAAACGAGTCTGAAAATTTTACAACACAACGAAAGAAATGCCCATTGTGCGATTTTATATGCCGTTTTAAAAAAGATATGCAGGAGCATTTTCTAATTTTACATAATATAGAAATTAAAGTACAGAAAATAGCTTTCGAAACAGTTGAAGAATTTATAACATGGAAGACTGATTATGAAACAAAATCGCAAACAAGGTTTGTTAAAATACGGGGCTTAAACTCTACATTTTCTAAAACTGAATACTGTTGTTTTCGATCTGGTTATTTTCACACTCAAAGCAAAGGAGCACGTCATATGAAAATACAAGGGAGTTGCAAAATTAATGGTTATTGTCCCGCTGAAATATCTTTAACATATAACGCAAGTGATAATAAATATATAGGAGAAATAATTATCAATCCCATTGGACAAGAAAAAGAAATTGGACATCTTATATTAACTGATGCAGAAAAAGAAAAATTAGCTTCTAAAATTGCTGCAAAGATTCCCTAAGCTGTTATTTTGGATGAAGTTCGGGAGTCCACTTTTAGTTATTCGTTCAAGAGATTGCATTTATTAAGAAAGGACCTTAATAATATAGCTTATAAATTTAATCTGTGATCTGAAGCTGTAAGACACGAAAATGATTTAATTAGTGTGGAATCATGGATACAAGAAATGAAAGACTAAACAAGTAGCATTTTATATTATAAGGCACAAGGGGAAGTTGAAAAACATTTCCATAATTTAAAAGAAGACGATTTTATTTTGATAATAATGACTGAGGGACAAGAACATATATTGAAAAAGTATGGTAACGACTGCATTTGTTTGGACGGCACTCACGGTTTAAATAATTACAATTTTGAATTACACACTTTAGTCGTTCTTGACAATTTATGTCAAGGATTCCCTTGTGCCTTTTGCATTACTAATAGAAGTGATGAAATTGTCTTAAATGTATTCTTTACTAAAATCAAAGAAATAACCAATATCAGCTAAAGTTTTCATGTCCGACATGGCAGATGCCTACTACAATGCCTGGGCTCAAATAATGCCTCATCCACAATTTCGGTAAAAAAATATTTGTCAGATATGAGATACGGAGATTGGAAAAATGTTCACCCACAAAACCTTTTAACTTCTCAAGTAGTCACTAAATTTTACTAGCTCCATTGGAAATTATACTTGATTATAATTTTAATTATGTGATTTACAATAAACTGCATTGTGCAATTTAAATTAACTTACTTAACTTTTAGACAAGGAATTAGTTTGAGTGAACAGTTTACCCAATCGTAATATCTCAAAGTTTAATACTTTCTCGAGTGATGGCCTATTTTATTATTTTTTAGTTTATATTGTATATGGCATGTGGACAAGGCATGGCGTAGAAACTTATCTTTAATTAATTCTCAAGAAAAGAAGGTGGTGTATTTAATTTTTACTACAATAATATTGTATTTTTTCAATATTTTCTAGGTACCCATTTACAAGCAATTGCGAACCCCTTTAGAGGAAACTGACCCTGTTGCTTTTGATTTAATGATAAGTAGGTTCCTTGATATCAACTTAAAGGATCCAGAAACAGTTTCATTTGCTTCGTATTTCAAAGACAATTACCTAAAAAAGGCATCGTTTTGGGCTTATTCGCATCGCCTTCATAGTGGTTTAAATACAAATATGCATATTGAAAACTTACACCGAACCATCAAACATATTTATTTAAATGGCAAAAAAGTTCAACGCTTAGATAAAGCAATCCATGCATTAATGAAAATGGTTCGTGATAAATTATTTGATCATATAATTATTTTAAGTAAAGGAAAAGTGAGCTCCAAACTATCACTTTTAAGGCAGCGTCACAAAAGTAGTATCAGTTTAAATTTAATTATTAGAAAACGCCAGAATTCAATTTGGGAAATCTCATCAGCAACCAAACCTTTTGTATATTTAGTTGAAGAAAACCAGACACCATGTGATTGCTTGTTAATTTGTCAAGAATGTAAGACCTGCATACATAAGTATCTCTGTTCTTACATAGATTCAGCAATAAAATTTAATATGTGCAAACATATACGCTATCTATGTCAGCAATTACAAAATTAAGAAGAAAGATCTGATTTTTCCCCAGGTAATTATAAAGTTATAGTTTTTTAGCTTAACATTCCAATTAACCCAATTGGATCCTAGTTTTAGCAGTTTCATTGAAGTATACAATGGCGTGTTGCCCCTGCAGAAGTAGCAGCAGATCACTTTTATTTATTTTATGTCCCGGTGCAAACTTCTGAAATCCGCAATAAGGGAATTAAGAGTGGGAACTTTTGATTGTAATTTTACCAATAATAGATTCAAGAAGATGGGAAGCTGCATCTACGTTCTAAGATTACATATTTTTGAGGTGTGGCCATAGTGTACACATCCAACATCATTGGATCACTGGGATCTTGTAAATTTCAACTTAAGCCGGAGCATAGTACAACCCTGCAACCAAACCATTTTTGGGAACCCCGTGCCTTCAAGGAAAGTATTACCGATTGATTACCTGTATGTAAGTTAGCCTTCCGAGTCAGGGACTCTTCTGCTGAATCTTCTGGCTTTGAGAACTTTGGCCAGAAAATTGATATTTCCCAAAATGTCGTCAATTATGAAAGATCAATCAATATTAATTCTGATTATTCCAGTAATCATTTTAACCGATAGCCTTCGTCATTTGCTTATTACCTCTTTGACTCCTATGACATAAGATCAGCAGTAGTGGTCTTACGGGCGGGTAAACGAGGCAACCACCCAGGGCCCCGTGCTTGCAACAGCCTTACGCCACCTGCAATGTATGAAAATACATACTGTTAATTTGAACCTTGGTAAAACTGCACTTTAGGCACAGCATAAATACATACAGCAGGTTCACTCTCCTTGGCGGGAAAATTTCCCGCGCAAACTGAGCCGCCATATTCCGGATGGAAAATCTGTCATGTGATTTGTTAGAGCGCATTCGACTGGACGCACGGAGTGTTTTTTTTTTCTCTCTTACATGCACTGACACGCAGTCGCTCTCCCTCACACTTCTGCTCATTGCGTGCATCGAGCATTATGTCGAATGCGTCCTTCAATTGCACGAATACGATCAGTGGTGTCTCGTGTAATTAGCAGCATAATAGGTGTTTTCGATTATGCATGCTGGGGTGCACTGAGTAAACTTAAAACTCTAGGCTTTCAAGTAGTGATCGGATAATTCAAATTAAAAATAATCTGTCATCCGATTATCAAAATAACCTAAATAATTCGATTATCAAAAATATTTTTATTGCGGCACTGATTTATACATTCGCAAAATGGCGCCAAGGTCAAAAATTTTTGCCCCGCCAGATCAAAGGTGCCGACAAACAGTTTCCATGCTGGTTATGCTGTGCTTTAGGTTCCTAAATTTCAATGTCATTTTGCGCATGTGCAGAAGTGCCCGATACGCGTGCAATGTTGCCATATCTATTGTGTTTCATTTTAAGCTATACCTACATAATTTTAAATAAAACAAACAACATAAAGCAATTGATAAAATTTCTTATTTATTATTTAGTTATACTGGATACTGTTGTGTAATGCAAAATAAATAATTAGGAAATGGATTTTCCTTGAACTTCTCCCTCCACAAGAACTCATTCAAGTAGGAGGGAAACAGCTCCCGGGACGTTCCAAATTGTGCTTTAAGTTTTCTTTTTGCACGCATCCACAAATTTTCAATATTTTGGGTGTGAATTCGTGGGTCGTTAGGATCTACGAAGTGTTCCTCATGAATTACAACTTGGTGTTCGTAGATCCCATCACCCAGTTCTTCAATACCCCGGTATGCCCTCCAGCTTATATTAAGGGTAAGTGCAAACATAACCATACAAATCAAATTTCTTGCAAGTATATTTTTTAGTGAATGGATTATTATAGGCAACATGCAAAAGAAATTAAATTCTGCAAGAAGCAAAATTATAAGAAATAACTGCGACACCTTTGTATTAAGGGTAAGAGGGTTTCTGCACTGCGATTTGGCACTTCTATCATAAAACAAGCACCAGAATATCTCTCTACACCGCCAAATACCCAGTGACCCTCATGAAATTGGCCACGATGATATTTTCTATGAAAGTACTTTGTTTCGTCTATTTCTACGACCTTAGAAATTAAATTATCATCGAGGCCACCGATCGTTATCGGATTTTCGTCGAAGTATCTCGAACAGACATCTCTAAAAAAACAGGAATATGCATGGATTTTAATTCAGAGATATACTGTAACACACCGACAAAAAGAACTCCAATCGACAAGAGTGTGGGTAGAACATTCAGCCAAGTCAGCCTCATCTGCTATATCTTTTTGCAAAAAGTTTTTTGTCCAACAATATATAATTACAATTAATTTTTGTAACGGCAAGTGATTTTTGAAAAAGAAGACTCTGATCGGACACTAGTCTGTCTCGTGCACCTTCTACACTTCCAGCAGTGTCCGTCAATGCTATTCTTTGTTATAAAGGACATAGGAATTTCACACTGCTGACAAAATACGTTATTTTTTATTAATCTTCTCCGTGCCAGCCATTGTAGCCTATGTAAGTCGTCATCGAAGATTAATTTTTGCAAATTCCACCTTTCTTGCTTTAACTGTTCATTATTTAAAATTGTATTTTCATTTACAATGTTAATTGTAGCTGCCATTCCCCGAGCCATTTTTATATTGTATATAAAATTACTCTAAACTTTACTACAATGGAATAAATAATACACACACTAATAAACCTATGTTGTTTGTTTTATTTAAAATTATGTACGTTATGTACAGTTTAAAATGAAACACATTAGATATGGCAACATCGCACGCGTATCTGGAACTTCTGCACATGCGCAAAACGACATTGAAATTTAGGAACCTAAAGTGCAGTTTTACCCAAACCTTATTCCTTATTCAAAGGGCCCCATATAAATCTCAAGCTCAGGGCGTGCACCTAACCTAAGTTAGGAACTTGAATTGTAAAATTCAAGTTCCATTAAGCCGGCCATTCACGATCCTGCATGGCAGTCCGCCTTGCTGTCCGTCGAATGACATCGGATAGTGAATGCTGCAACAGACTGCATTGCGTCCGGCAACACAACGCAGGATGTTCGATGCGTCCTGCTCAGGCCGGCAAGCTCCGCCTACCGGCTGCAGTCTGCTGCGCAGCAATGTGAATGACGCGGCGTCCTGCCGTTGCGTGTGCAATTAGTGATTTTAGTGGTGTTAGATTGTCACCCGCCATATTGTTAAAGATGGATAACGCAGGCACAATCGAATTTATAGAAATGCAAACTGTTGCAACTTTTCCGCGTCTGCCGCGCGTCAAGCGAGCGTTTATTCTGTGCATACTGCATAAATGCATACCTACTTGGCGTTGGATCACCTTCTATTTGTCGTCGAGAACGCTTCCTTCGCGTCTAATGCGCGTATGTTCTGTGCGGGCCTTTAAGAAGCAAATATGAGCATTGATTATAAGAGTATATTAAGATACCCAGCCTTACGCCTTTAAGCGTGACCGCCGATACAAGAGAGATATAGATGGCGCTGACGGTATTTTACAATTGAGGGATAGATGGCGTGAAACTTTAGCTAAAATGTGGCGATCTGTAATCTCTCTTGAAAATGGAACTTGTACAAGAGGTAAGCGGCCAAAAACTCCAGACGATTGTGGGACCTGCGTAGACGGTTTTTTTTAAATTTATTACATTCAATTGGGTTAGAAGACTTAAAACGTCGAGTTTAAAATACCGAATAAAAACTATACTTTACTTAAAGTGTTTTTAATGAGATTAGCTTTTATGTTTTAAATTACATTTCTGATACCTATACCTAAATGAGTTTTGTATTAACACGTCGTAGTCCAAAAGTGATTGCATTAATTCACTATTTTATGAAAATGACTTTTCGAATTTTTAAAAGTTAGTTTTATTTTTAGAATTTCGAAAAAATAATTTAACAAAAAATTTCATCACATAGGAATAGTGTAATAAGAGGCCTTTATCAATCGAATGGAGTTTAACGCCGAGAGAGCCCAAAAAGAGTTCGAAGTAAGATAGCGCCTTATACTGCTTATGTGATACGTGTCGCTAAATATGCGGACGTAAAGTATTTTCACAATAAAGCCGGCCATTCACGATCCTGCATGGCAGTCCGCCTTGCTGTCCGCCGAATGACATCGGATAGTGAATGCTGCAACAGACTGCATTGCGTCCGGCAACACAACGCAGGATGTTCGATGCGTCCTGCTCAGACCGGCAAGCTCCGCCTACCGGCTGCAACCAATTACTCTCTGGTGTCTTTCGACACCAAGGCACCCGGGCGTCAGCCCATATCCATTGAGAATTGGACCGCGGGACGCCGTCCGGCACGGTACTCCCGCTGTCCACCAGCTATAACACTGCCACTAGGAGGCCAACGCCAATGAGGGGGACCGGCCGGGACCGGTGGGCTCCCCCTCCCCCTAGCACTCATGTCAGCAAGGTTTCCCTAGCTACGTTTGATGAGTAACCGTCGAGAACGCTTACGCGAATCTCTACCACACATCTAATACTAACCCCAGCATCCATTACCCATACACGTATACCCGCGTGTATGGGATAGGGCAGCTAGGCAGGCTAGTTTTAAGGGTAACAGGCGAGGCGTGTGGTCTGCATCGGTTCTCGTCTCGGATCCTAGGCTTCAACACATCGGGGTCCGACACCTCAAACGATGGCTACCTACAACTCATCTCGGATACTAGTGCCCCGTGCTATCGGCCCGACACCTCAAGCGACTGAACCGCCGTCACTTCGTCCAAAAGCAACATCCGGTTACCCGCAACATCCAGCCTACCGGCTGCAGTCTGCTGCGCAGCAATGTGAATGACGCGGCGTCCTGTCGTTGCGTGTGCAATTAGTGATTTTAGTGGTGTTAGATTGTCACCCGCCATATTGTTAAAGATGGATAACGCAGGCACAATCGAATTTATAGAAATGTATAAAGGAGATGTTAAATCTCCAAATTACAGCAAATTACATAACTTTAATAATTTCTTCTCCCATATTGTCTTTTGATTTTTCTGCAATAACAGTAAGAAACATAGCAAAATTGCTATTTTCTTCTTTTTAGGAAGAGCAAGTAGGTTTGTCATTTTTCCGATGTGAAAAAGGTACTGGCGCTGGACAGCTTGCAGGATAGTTTGTGAGCTACTTTTGTCCTGCGGTGCGGACTGCCAAGCAGGATCGTGAATGGCCGGCTTAAGATAGGTGTAGGCGTGGCTATGTGCAGTAGACGAATTCGAGACAGACGAGTCCAATTTAGAGATGTTAGGTATGGTCGGTAATTTATAGCGAATGTTATTAAATAATTTCATTTTACATTTCAATATTTTTTAATTTTGCACTTTACATTTCTAATTTTTAAGATGGTTTTAATTTATACATGTAATTTAGTCCATTATCCCTTGAGAAGCATATTTGATAAAGAAAATGTGTTTTAAACTGAAGTATTAAATCAAGTTATGTAACTAATTTGAACCAAACCACGTGGTATCGGTATTGTGCCATCTTTGTCACTCTTAGAGGTTGCTCAGTCTATCTTTCTCTCTCTTTGCACTCATTTCCGTCACAGTATTCTTCAAAATCAAGTTGAAATAGACAGTTGAATTCGAGCAAGAAGCTATGTTGATTACTTCTTATTTTATTATTCATTGCGAACCAATTTTTTATTTTTATCAGATTACAATGAATTCTAATAATACAAAAGACGTATAAAATTAAAATTTTTAAATCTATGAATTATATACATACATAGGCACATACCGGTTGCCCACTTGACAATGAGACATACACAGTGGCGTAGCTAGGTGACCAAGGGCCCCGGTGCAAAAAGAAATCTGGGCTCCTAACCAAAATAATTTTTTAAGGTTTTTGCACGTATCTAGAAAAATAACTAAAATTGTGACAATTTTTGAACAATTTTTCGTGATTTTTACATGCAACTAGAAAAATGAACAAAAATTATGACTCTTTTTGTACATTTGTTTGTGGTTTTTACACGCATCCAGAAAAATATATTACAAGCAAAATACAGAGTGGAAAGTTTAACTGGAATAAATTCTGTAACTTAGAAAATTACGATTTGTAAAAAAATTCTTGGAACAGGTCAATTTTTATTTTTAATGGCGCATATTACAAAGGGACTTCTTTAACTTTTCAATTATTTGGAGGGGTGAAACAACCCCTAACTTTTTTTTTAATGGAAGGGTATGTTGAGTAATTTTTTTTTCTTAAAGCTTGTTCAATTGGTAATACAGCTACGCTTTTATTTTTTAATTTTTCTTTAACAGTAAAAGGGAAAAAAATAAAAAAAATGAATTTTTTTACTAAAACCGTTTTTCCCAATAGGTGGATAGGAAGAAGAGGACCGATTGAGTGGTCAGCAAGATCTCCAGATCTCACCCCTTTAGACTTTTTATGGGGGTATTTAAAAAGTAAAGTTTATGTGACTAAACCAAACGACATAGCAGAGCTTCAGGAAAGAATTCGGCATAAAATTAGAAGAGTAACGCCGGAAATGTTACAAAATGTTAGGGATGGAATTTATAATCGATTAGGGTATTGCCCAGTGAGAGGTGGCGAGCAGTTTGAACATCTGATACATTAAAATCGTTCTAGTCAAAAAAATTTTTAAAATTTTTTCCCCTTTTATTGTTTAAGAAAAATTAAAAAATAAAACCGTAGCTGTACTCCCAATTGAACAAGCTTTAAGAAAAAAAATTACGCAACATACCCTTCCATTTAAAAAAAAAGTTAGGGGTTGTTTCACCCCTCCAAATAATTGAAAAGTTAAAGTAATATGCGCCATTAAAATTAAAAATTGACCTGTTCCAAGAATTTTGCTACAAATGGTAATTCTCTAAGTTACAGAATTTATTCCAGTTAAACTTTCCACTCAAACCAAAACGATAGCGTGATTATTGCTTTAGTTTGTTCTGGCAGGACATATCAGAATTTGTTTTGAGTGTGCGCAGTTTTGCGCGTTCCAAGTAAGCTTTTACTGCGCATGCGCAAAACAGTTCTAGTAGTTGTGCTTTCTTGTTAGAACGACAAATCTGGGTATATTAAATAATTCTGTATTGTTTAATGTGAGTTTTGTGTGTGTTGGTGTTGTGTTGGTGAAATTATGGCCGATAAGATTGTTCCAAGTGGACAGTGCGTTTATTTTAACTATACGAACAAAAGAAAACGCAAAAATAATGACATAAGTTTTTTCAACTTTCCACTTACTGACCAAGTCGCTGTAAAACAATGGCAACCAAATTGTGGCAATATTAAAGTTGCTGCCATTGACAACTTTAATGATTTCAAAAATATGGTACTCTGTGAAGAACACTTTAAGTCCACTGATTACTATATTAGTGGGAAACGTAAACGTCTAAGACCAAAAGCATTTCCACTAAAATTTAATAAAAATGGTGAACAAGGCAACACGAATACTTACTTAAATAGCGAGTCATTTAGAAAAAAGGGTACTTTAACTCCCATAACTTCGGAAGATGACGAAATATCAAAAATTATAAACAGGGAATACACAGGCAGTCCGTTATCTATTTGTTCCGACCGGTTATTAAACATGCCTACACCAAATGAAGTTGTAACTCATAAATGTCTTACATACAAAGTAAATGTATTAAAGAAAAAATTGAGAGCAAGTAGAAGCAAGAACTGTAGACTTAGGAAAAAAATTATGTTATCTTCTAAGGAAAATTTACAGAAAAGTTTATTAGGCAAAAGCAGTGCTCTTAAAACATTTACTTCCATGCAATTATTCCACAAAAAAGGTTCCCGTTGGTCTACCGAAGAAAAGCAACTATCTATGTCAATTTACTACAAATCTCCTTCCTGTTACAAGTTTCTACGGAACAAGTTAAAATTTGTGCTTCCTTCTGTCAGTATTATGCAAAACTGGTTAAAAATTTTTAATTTACCAACTGGTACTGAAAGAAACAGTTTTATCTAAAAAATTAGAGGAGAAAGTGAAAGTAATGTCAGAGCGTGAGAAAGTTTGTGCTGTTTTGATAGACGAATTAATTCTGAAAAAGGAATTAAAATATAATAAACAGTTAGACATTATTGAAGGATTTCATGATCTCGGTTTTGTTGCAAGGGATGGTCGACCTGCAAATTCAGGTTTGGTATTCTATTTACGAGGAATTTTACATAACTGGAAAATTCCCTTTTGTTATTTTGTATCTAGTGGGCCAGTAAACAGTGAAGCTTTAAAAATTTTAATTTCTGAAGTTTTCAGAAAACTGAGAGAAAAGAAATGACTCTGATACCAAAAGTTTTGGTGTGTGATCAAGGTTCAAATAATAGAAGTACTCTCTCCTTGTTTGACGCAACCAAAAATAATCCAACATTTACCATAGACAATGAAACAATTTATTCAGTTTTAGATGTCCCTCATTTAATAAAATCTCTCAGAAATAATTTCATGAACAAAAAATTAAGATTTATTGTAAATAATGAAGAAGTTTCCTGGTCAGATGTAGTGGATACATACAATATTGACAAAAAAAGTGTAACAACACGAGCACTTTTAAAGTTAAAGAGGCAGCACATTGAACCAAACGCTTTCGAAAAAATGAGAGTAAAATACGCCACACAAATATTTAGCCATTCTGTTTCTGCTGCAATTACATGTGCTTTTAGGACTGGCGAACTTCAAAGTGAAACAGCGCTAAATACTGCTGAATTTGTTGAAAATATTAACAATATTTTTGATTCGTTGAACAGCAGAATCCTAAAAGATCCAAAGCCACATAGGCGCCCGTTATCTGTAAATAATAATTTTATAGTAAACTTTCTAACCGAATCATTAACATATTTACAAACCATCGAAGTGTACGAAAATAACAAGAAACGAAACAATATTTATTGTTTAGCGGGATTGGAATGGTCTATTAAATCCATATTGCAGCTCTTTGATGATTTAAAAAGTGCAGGTGTAAAATATTTACTGACGGGTTTTCTGAACCAAGATCCTCTTGAGAACGCATTTGCTGTAGTAAGGCAAAGAGGTGGTTATAATGCTAGACCATCTGTTCAAGAATTTAGATTGGCATTACAAAATAATATGCAAATAAAATTACAAATGGCACCACAAACCAGAAACTGTGTTATTAACGAAACTGACGTACTTAACTTGGATTATGAAATCGATGAAAGTTCAACTGATGATGTATCAAACACAGAAATTGAAATTGTACCAGAAATAGAAGAAAAAGATTTTTCCCTAGAAAGCTGTAGTAATGTTTATGTAGCAGGATATTTAGCACATCGCTCGTTTTTAAAAACAAAGTGTGAAAACTGTAAATTGTTTTTGTTTAAAGATTGTTCTGATACCGACGTATTACTTAATCCGAACGAATTGTTAATTTTCTATAAAGATTTTGCTCCGAGTGAAACAATTACTTATTTGAAGAGGCCTTCGGAAGAATTTACTGAAATTGTAAAATTTCTTCTACATTATTTCTCATTTTCTTATGAGAAATATAAATATCAATATGGAATTAGTAAAAACATTTTTCAAGGAAGCTTAAATTATCTCCACGCCAATACATCGTGGTTTGAAAATGAAAAATGTTATCAACATAAAATTGATATAATTAAAATCTTTATTAAAATGAAATTATTAAGAACACTGCAGTGGGATACTGAAAAAATATTATCACTGAAAGGAAAATCATATAAACCTCATCGTAAAATACAAATCTTGAGTAATTCGTAAATTATATATGTAATTAAAAAATTAAATATAATTTAATCAGGCCATTTTTAGATTTTGTACTGATTCAACTAATTAAATCCGAAATGTTCAACTACCATCAGAATAAAGAATGATTCAGACATAGCTTAAAATAATTTAGACTACTCTACTGTATAATTGTAACTACTTTTCATTTTCTTTTCTGAGTCAGACTATAGAAAGGAATACCATATTTAAGTAATTGCAAAGAAAACATTGTTCTTTTTGTTTATCTTTATTGTTATTAAACGTTTGGAATTACAAAATGAATTTAAATTTTAATGTCTTTCTAATTTTCACATTTTAGCGTAGGTAAAATAACAATTTAATTCCTTTCAAGAAACCTTTTTAACCTTTTGACCTTTTTAAAAATGCTATTTGTTTGGGAGCAAAAAGGACGAAAAAGTAATGACATCCAAAAAGATTAGCAAATCTAATATCTCCTTTTAAGTAAAATCGATGGAAAATTTAATATAATCTATGGAAATATGTTCTTTTATTGTTTTACCTGCCTTGGCTGTCAAATATTGTTAAATGAACACAGATTTATATTTCAATATCTTAATTTCTAATTAATATTATCATTAAATATGCATTCAGGAACATGTTTACACAGCCATCCCTCTAGCGCACAATTCAAATTAAGCGCCAACGCCCTCCCATCACACGAAGTCATGTACAATCTACGATTTTAGCCGCTCGTTATATTTGTGGTCTCATTTACATATAATTTTCCTTACAAAGTAGGTATGGTTCTTATCTAGCATGTCAATGTTTTATATCGTTAGAGGGAGCCATCAGCTTACCGGCAAAGTGAGGGCAAGACGCGAAGGGGTGCGGATTAGGTAGAGTCACGCATTTTTATATTAGGTTAGGTATCTTAATACTCTTATAATCATTGATATGAGTAATTAGTGTATTTAGGATTTTTAATTTATTATAACAAATATATATAATGCATTTTTATATTTCTGGCAACAAGTGATAATTTTAAGGTTACGGTTCAATATATTTCCCGCTCATTGAATATGCTCCCAGATTACGTTTGTATTCGATTGAAACACGCACTAGTTTCGTTTTCTGGCAAAACTTATTGAGTGCATGACGTAATATCAGTGTGACCCGAACTTTTCTGGTGCAAATGAAACGAAAACGCTATTAGTTGCAATCTATGGTTGCAATGTTGTGGCTAGCCGCTTATAACATGTGAGAGTTACCTATTTACTTGGGTAATTACGTCGTGGTAGAAAATTTAAGCGAAGTTTCTGAACGATAACGGTGAACGTATTAGTACTAACGTCAAAGAAAATATTGATAAATTATGTTGAATTTAAGTTATGTGAACCTGCTGCCAAAATTGAAAGTGAATTTAATTTTCAACTTGTCTATTTAGATTTGCTTGAATTTACTTAGTTGTTAAATTTGTAAATAATAATTCTCCCTTCTCATTATGAATGAAATGGCCGTTATTATCAATTACACACTCATATTCTGCCATTTTTCTTCAATTCAGCAAAATAAACAACCACCAAATAACACGTACAGAAATGTACACTCATACCATTGCCGTCTTGAAGTCCTTGAAGTTACTTCAAGACGGCAATGGTCATACGCATCTTAAATGCACCTCCCGCACGCGAACCTCACCCTTAAAACCTTGTGATACAAGGCTCACAGAACTGTCAAATTGGAGCATTTAAGCTGCGTATGAGTGTACAGTTATACGTTATACTGGAAAAATAAATTAACATTGTTGCGCATCCTCACCATGATACTGTGAAATTTGTCGTCTCTATCAGCAATATTAGCAGATGTCAAAGCTTTGACAAATCCGCAACGTAAAATTTGCTGAAGTGCGTATTCTGCCGCTCTGACTTCAGTGATGTCATTTGAACCACTTCTAAGACGAACATGAGAAAATATGGGTTCCACCGCATCTGAACTATGAATATGTCAATACATAATAAAATCTGATTTGTTGCAAAAGAAATTTAATACAAAGGTTGTAAATTGTAAACCAAGGGCCGTTTTGTAGACAGTCCTTGAATACCTGCATTTGCTGAACTTTTTTGGATATCATCAATGTAATGTTGCAATATGACTTCTAACCAATATAATCTTTCATCTGTAACATCAACATGGTGCAAAACTGCTATTCAAAGAATGAATATAGTGTTCGGTTTGAAATATTAGGTTTGTTCGTGCAGTAGCTTCTGACTAGTCCAAAACTGTCAGAAGCATGCGCCGAATATATTTGACAGTTTCAAAGACCTTTGAGTTCTTTAACAGAGAAGAGTGTTACATTCAATTGGGGAATAGAACAGGAGAAATCGTTTAAGACGTTGAAAGAAGCATTGATCTCGGAACCTGTCTTGAAACTAAGGCAAGAACAGAATTACACATAGATGCGAGTTCGTCAGACGAAGCAGTCGAACGACTGCGAAACGTAAAGTGTATAGTTGCGCGATTTAGTGTCCGCTTAGAAGATTTTGTGATACAAATTTCATCGGACAAGAACCAACTGTAAATATAATGTTATATTATAAATGTCATGAGACTAATATTATATTATTTATTTGTGTCATGCCTCTTGTTTTTATTATTTTACTTATTTAAATTTCTTGAGCTGGTGATTTTTTAAGTCGATCTGGTGCTTTTTGGGTTAGTTGTCTGGTGATTAAAAAAATTATATACTGGCAACACTGCAGTCTACACTTAGGGTGCGTTTCATTTGCGCGCTCACATGCTTTGAGCGCTCATAAGCATTGCTTAAATCGTTCCCTTTGGCTTTGCAAACGCTCACAAAGCGCCAGCTGACGAAATAGTAACGTCATTATGACGTCAGAGTCTTCGCTCACAATCGCTTATTCCATCGAGGTAGGGCAACAAAAGCGTAAGCGCTTATGTTCCAAATGGAACGTATGAGATGCGTATGAGGAGATCAGCTAATCATGGTCAGGTTATAAACAAGCATTACACTTTAGAAATAGCTACAGCAGCTATGATTGGCTCAATTTCACTATTGAAGTTATATTTTTGAGGTTATGAATTCGTTGTGCAAACAAAAGTCAAAAGAAACACCTTTGCGTATAACTGCTTAAGCGACTAAACGCCAAAGGAAACAACAGAAAACAGCGCTTGTAAGCGTGAGCGTTCAAAGCGTGTGAGCGTGCAAACGAAACGCACCCACAGTCTGTTCACTTGGCGTCGGTACCTTTGATCTTTGTGTCTTCAATGCAACCACTGCGCATTCTTCCGTGCGTTGATGCTTACGTGGCGCAAACAATTTAAATTTAAAATCTTGCAGTGTTTGCAGTTGCCCGAATGTACCCGAACCAAGCCGGTAAACCAAACTACGAATAGAAGCAGCGAGACTACTGCGCATTCTTCCCCGAGTTTCCAAGAATTTTGTACGCGAAACTAGTGCCAGTGACAAGATTGTATGTAGACTGTGCTGGTAGTGCACTTCTTACTCTTTCTAATTATTAACTTCCTTTTCAAGTGATGCTTCTGTTTAGATTAGTATTCTGTGACGCTGGGACAAAACAAAATCGAAAGTGAGTCAGTAAAGTTCGGACAGAGATAAACTTATCCAAGTCTCTCGGCGCACGTAAAGGTTGACGTAAATAAAAATTAACGCGAACACATAAGAATTCTAAACGCTTATTCGTGTTTCGTCACAGAGACATTCACTGACAAAAGGTTTTCGCGCCGTTGCACTGCCTTTGAATTAGGAACGCACACCGCACACTAGCAGTTTACGGTCAATTTATAACGCGGGTGACGTTGTAATATGTAATTTACTAATTGACCAGATTTTTAACCGGTATAATAAATAAATAATAAATTTAAATAAGTGTTTGTATTGTAGTTTTTTTAATTTTTTTTAGAAAAAAACAAATCGTTATGTACATAATATTACAAATTCGCATTTAAAGAAAGAAATAAAAATAAACATAAGTTTTTACAATTAACTATGTCTATATGGATTTCTTATTTCTTTACTTGGATAACGTGGGTTAATAATTTCAGGTAATACACAAGTTTTATAAAACTGGTGCAATGATAGTTTCATTTTTGTTTCCCAAAACGTATTATTTTTCTGAATTTTTTCCAAATGCGTTCCAAATGGCGACCATACAAAAAATAACAAACTTCTTTTCCAGATATATGTAATTGTCCCTGGATTTGGTACATATAATTATGTCCAACTTTCAAGTTGAAGTTACCCGCAGAAAATCTATTAATTTTTTTTTACAGCTTGTCGTGGACTAATTTTACTCATTCTGTACGGACATTTAATTTCTAAGATTGCATTTTCTTCATTTATAATACCGTCGGGACTAGCGCCCAAAAAGAAGTCTTCACCTTTTCCAATAAAGAACCCACAGTCTTCGACGGTAAGTCCTGTAAGCTCCTCAAAAGTTACTTTTGCTATGGGTTCGTTTTCTACACCATATCTCGTAGCAATGGTGCCAGAAAAGTCCGAATAAAGTAATCTTTTCACAGTGTTAACACAGGATGTGCTTTTTCTCAATTTGCAAATTAATCCAAAATTTGAGGCCGTAATTCGAAATGCTCTTTCCTGCTTCCATAACGGGTTAGCACTTTGACCTCGCGTTAGAATTTCGATTTCCTTTATTTCGCTGTCACTTTTTTTCAATTTCTCCAGAAATGTCACTCGTCTTTCGTTATAAATTTCCTCACTCATATCCATTACATTATCGTCATCAATGTCACCATAATCTTTATCCGGAAACTCTGGCTTTTTCTTGTATTTTCGTTTGTAGATTAATCTTTTCTTAGCCAGTCGCATTCTTTTATCATTATTCTTTCTTATATATTTTTTGGTGTGTGCCTGAGGACTTCTCTGTGTAGCTGTTTTGTGCACTGTATATACAGGCTGAGTCCAAAAAAACGCCTACGCGAATAGCGTCGGTGTTTATTGTCGTATTTGGATGATCAAAAAATCAAATGAAATGGCAGAAAAAACTCTACAATATACCATACCTTGCGTCTTTAATGCATTTAAAACAGCTGCATGACAGCTGTCAACTTTTGTTTTTCAAATGCAATGGTATAATTACTGTAATAAATTTCGAAAGAACTTTTTTTTCTGCGTTCAATGATGTGCTGCAATAAATACTTATTTTCAAAACAACAGAAAAAAAATAAAAAGAAATTAATAAATTATTAACATGAAATGACGTAATAAACAGTTGCTGAATAATAAATGTTATTTGTTTTACGGTAAATAGTCTAATGTCTATAAGTACTTCCTCATGACGATAACTGTCAACATTTTTTTTATTGTCAGCAAAGATAAAAACAAGATGTTGACAGTTATCGTCATTTGTTTGCCTATGAGGAGGTACTTATAGACGCTACACTATTTACCGTAAAACAGATATTATTTATTGTTCAGCAGCTGTTTATTACGTGATTTCATGTTAATAATTTATTAATTTCTTTTTATTTTTTTGTTGTTTTGAAAAATAAGTGTTGCAGCACATCATTGAACGCAGAAAGAAAAGTTCTTTCGAAATTTATTACAATAATTATACCATTGCATTTAAAAAACAAAAGTTGACAGCTGTCATGCAGCTGCTTTAAATGCATTAAAGACGCAAGGTATGGTATATTGTAGAGTTTTTTCTGTCATTTCATTTGATTTTTTGATCACTCAAATACGACAATAAACACCGACGCTATTCGCGTAGGCGTTTTTTTGGACTCAGCCTGTACACGTCAGTGAATGTTAATGGAGCTGGCCATGATCTATAGATGCTTAACGTACATAGTAGGCGGCTGGATTTGTTACTCTGATGGTTGGAAGCGAAAGTATGGACTTAGCGCGCGAAATTTAAATTTCAGCTTTATTTGTATATAGATTTAATTGTTCAAATGTTCATAAAAATAATCATTCCTTAATAGAAAAGTAAGTCATTTTGTCAAATAACTTGATGGTTTATTAAAAATTATTGTCTTTGATGAATTTTTGTGTCCCGTTTTGGCCTTACTAAAAACCGCACTAGACGATCATAAATATTTTTTTATTATGTATGTAATTTATATATTGTTTTTGACAAAATGTAAATTTGAACGTCTTTTTTTGTTGTATAAGAAAGAATTTCATTAAATTTTGCACGTAAAAACTCTTGAAATCCTTTCTTATCATAAAAATATACGTTTCAATTTACGTTTTGTCAAAAAATATTTTATGATTGTCCATTGCGACCTTTATGAGTTATTAAGAGCAGAAGACTAATCAAATATCTAAAACGTAATAACACGGAAACAAAGAAAATACCGAGAACACATTTACCTTTATATTTAGCAAAATAATTGCGTCTTATTATTTTGTGTAATAACTTTGACCCAAGACTTTGACACATGATTCACAAATTTTATTTGAAATTTTCCATGGAAACGGAAACAAGACCGTTTACCGTACTACCAATTTTACATCACTTGTGAATTGTGGCAAAATAAGGTACTAATGCCCGTATTCTTAGTGCTTCCTCGAGGAGTTCCTCATGCAAGGCTTCCTCGCGATGTTGCCAACCTAAGCGGTTAGAAATTCGACATTATTCATAGAGTTTCCTTAAGGCGTTTGTGGCGTCTCTTTTTCTGAACGCCTCGGTACGCGTTTCATAGGCGATATTTGTGTTGGTAAGTCTGCTCGGAGCCTCCCTCAGCCTCCATTTTCTACCATTATTTTCAAGGAAGCTACCTACGCAAGGTTACTAAAGAAACAAGGTTGCCTGGTAACTTTCAACGTCACCACAACGTCACTCAGTAGGCCCATTTAATGCATGTACACAAATAGATGGCCTACTGAATGACACGTCACTCCACGACTTACCAGGCAACCTTCTCTCTTTAGTAACCTTGCTACCTACGTACCTTGAGGAAAGCCTCGTGTGTGACGTTGCGTCGGTTACTTTGCACGTACTTCAGAATCATAAGTTGACTGTTTTGTTCTTGTTCTCTTGTAAAAAAAATGGAGTATTTGTGTTGATGCAAGGGTAAATTTATATTAAAGCAGAGCACATTGTTATTAAAAAGACAGCGAATTTTGTGGAAACAGGTACGGTAGAATAGAATACGTGCGATGATAAATGTAAAAGTAACAGGTTAGGTTTTATAATTACAGATTACAGTTCAAGGTAAAACTGCACTTTAGGTTCCTAAATTTCAATGTCATTTTGCGCATGTGCAGAAGTGCCCGATACGCGTGCAATGTTGCCATATCTATTGTGTTCCATTTTAAGCTACACCTACATAATTTTAAATAAAACAAACAACATAAAGCAATTGATAAAATTTCTTATTTATTATTTAGTTATACTGGATACTGTTGTGTAATGCAAAATAAATAATTAGGAAATGGATTTTCCTTGAACTTCTCCCTCCACAAGAACTCATTCAAGTAGGAGGGAAACAGCTCCCGGGACGTTCCAAATTGTGCTTTAAGTTTTCTTTTTGCACGCATCCACAAATTTTCAATATTTTGGGTGTGAATTCGTGGGTCGTTAGGATCTACGAAGTGTTCCTCATGAATTACAACTTGGTGTTCATAGATCCCATCACCCAGTTCTTCAATACTCCGGTATGCCCTCCAGCTTATATTAAGGGTAAGTGCAAACATAACCATACAAATCAAATTTCTTGCAAGTATATTTTTAGTGAATGGATTATTATAGGCAACATGCAAAAGAAATCAAATTCTGCAAGAAGCAAAATTATAAGAAATAATCATGACACCTTTGTATTAAGGGTAAGAGGGTTTCTGCACTGCGATTTGGCACTTCTATCATAAAACAAGCACCAGAATCTCTCTCTACACCGCCAAATACCCAGTGACCCTCATGAAATTGGCCACGATGATATTTTCTATGAAAGTACTTTGTTTCGTCTATTTCTACGACCTTAGAAATTAAATTATCATCGAGGCCACCGATCGTTATCGGATTTTCGTCGAAGTATCTCGAACAGACATCTCTAAAAAAACAGGAATATGCATGGATTTTAATTCAGAGATATACTGTAACACACCGACAAAAAGAACTCCAATCGACAAGAGTGTGGGTAGAACATTCAGCCAAGTCAGCCTCATCTGCTATATCTTCTTGCAAAAACTTTTGTCCAAGAATATATAATTACAATTAATTTTTGTAACGGCAAGTGACTTTTGAAAAAAAAGACTCTGATCGGACACTAGTCTGTCTCGTGCACCTTCTACACTTCCAGCAGTGTCCGTCAATGCTATTCTTTGTTATAAAGGACATAGGAATTTCACACTGCTGACAAAATACGTTATTTTTTATTAATCTTCTCCGTGCCAGCCATTGTAGCCTATGTAAGTCGTCATCGAAGATTAATTTTTGCAAATTCCACCTTTCTTGCTTTAACTGTTCATTATTTAAAATTGTATTTTCATTTACAATGTTAATTGTAGCTGCCATTCCCCGAGCCATTTTTATATTGTATATAAAATTACTCTAAACTTTACTACAATGGAATAAATAATACACACACTAATAAACCTATGTTGTTTGTTTTATTTAAAATTATGTACGTTATGTACAGTTTAAAATGAAACACATTAGATATGGCAACATCGCACGCGTATCTGGAACTTCTGCATTTTTGTTAATGCTGAAATTCTGAGCAGTTTGTCTAACTGTAACGCCCTTTTCTATGCAAGCAGCTATCCTAGCTTTTTAAACAATATTTACTGTAGGTATGATTGATAATGAGTGACCATTTCAAATAATTTTAAATTTAGCAGTTTTATACAGCTTAAAAAGTCTTGTCCTAGTTTTTTTATGATAGCAATAGGCGTTTGATTTTAAGATCGCAGCGCTACTGCGGATAAATCTGAACCTTCGACCATACACCCCTAGACGAAGTATGTCACTCAGACGTAGGTAGCAAAATTCTGCCAACATCAACGGAAGGAGGGTAAGGGGTTTACTGTTTACAAACCAGAACCTCGGCAGAGGCGGAGTGTCATTAGGGAGCAATTTTAATTAACATAAATACTTAATAAAAACATGCAAAGAAGACATTTTTTTAACAATTTTATGGTTCTTAAACAATATGTTCAGGAGTGTTTCTATTTTGGCATATATTAATTATTATTTTTGTTATTTATTCTGAAACAACAAAAGGGTTTTAAATAAACGAATACCTTTGTAAATATTTTATTGATGTTGAAATAAAATCATTTTATTAAATAAACTATGTATTCATTAAAATTATTTTTTAATATAGTTCCTGTCAGGGTCGCTAATGTATTTTGTTTTGAATTAATAATATTAATATGCCACGTGGAACTTACAAATGATATGAACGTTGGGAAGGCTTTTCCCACTTTCGTGAACATACGAAACACACTTTCACCATTCTTTTTTAAGTTTGATTATTTTTTTTATGAAATTCAATACGAAATGATTAATTTCGAACACGAAAATATAGGAAAACACCATTAACAACTGCCACTAGTGTCGAAATGAAACGAAAAGACACGATATATTAGAGGGTTCTGGTAAACTAGCCAATGAAAACGTCGGATTTTGCGGAATCTTCTAAGGTCGAGTTTTGCTTGCAGTTGCACATTCCCCTTACCCCAACCTGTTATGTTGGCTGTAAACAAACTGCAAGTCACTGGTGCCAGGTCTAGGGAAATTTCCCTAGATCTAGGGATATTTGTACCACAGCAGGGAAAAGGGGAGAAATTTATTATTTTGTCTCAAATCTAGGGAAATCCGAGTACCTATTGACGTCTGAAATATTATCATCCAACTTTCCAGTATTTTTTCTTTGAAAACAAAATTTTAATATAACATTTCAGATCGGATACATTTTGTTTAAAATTCCGGCTTATAAATGTGTATTTCCATTTGTTGCGCGCGAAAGTTTTCTGTACAGCTGATTTTGATGATCGATTTTGCTGCCCTCTGATAGTGACTAGGACAATTACACTTCTAGCTGCAAACCATTGAAATATCGCTTGTGTAACAATTCTTAAAAGTACATAATTAATTTCACGTTTAATAGTTAAATAGCGTTTTTCACTGGGACTAAACTCTGCACTGAGTGCGCACTCAGAGTATCTCCATCTCGTTTCAATATATGAGGTTAAAACAAGATGAGAATATTCTGAGTGCGCACTCAGTGTTCAATTTAATCCCAGTGAAAAACGCTATAAGATATTCTTATAAATTTCCATTTTTGTACTTAATTAATAGTTCAGATTTATTAGTTTAGATTATTGTGCAGGGTTCAATGACTTTGTTAGTACAAAATTGCAAAATTCAATGTTTTTATTTATCTAAGTAGGTACTTTCCTAGTTTTCAACAAATTTAAAAGAGAGAGAAAGAAGTCTAGGGAAATCTAGGGAATTTTTAGTGAAAATTCTAGGGAAAAGGAACACATCGCATCTGGCAGCACTGCTGCAAGTATACTCAGTATATGGTCGAAGATCTGAACCTGTGTAAGCTATGCGGAATTTTTGTAATGCACGTGTTTAAGTGCGTACCAATACAAATACACAAGTTAATTTAATGTAAATATCACGTATAACACAATTCTGATACATCATACACTCAGGATCGGCGCCAAAACACGAAATGTCATGTAGCTTACAAGGGTTTGTTTAGTTGACACCAGGTGGCGAGCGCATAGCTGCAAACTCCTATAGTACTTTGTAAATATTTGAGGTTATATATTTCATTTGATAATTGCTTAACACATTGTTTAAAACGTGAAGGAGGACATTTCGAACATTTATTATAATATTTTTGTTAACTAAATAAATCTTAATTACTTTACTGAAACTCGTTTTGTTTCCTCTTAGCACGCGAATTTCTAGCCACTCAGGTTGGCAACATCGTGAGGAACTCCTCGAGGAAGCACTAAGAATACGGGGGTTAGTAGGGATGTGCGGTACGATACGATATTTCCGTGTACCGGTACTTTTGCTTTCGATACTCGATATTTTGTACCGGTTTTACACTAAACGATACGATTCGATTCGCTACAGATTTACCCGAATATCGTATCGATTATCGCGGATCGACTATTGCTATATTTAGCAGCGTATTCTAGCGGACAATGGCAAAAACGATACCGAAGTCGTATTATAGGTGCTTTCCTTTTACCACAAATCTCACCTCAGATCAGATAAACGTCATTTCCGTTAGAACGAACAAGTGAGTTTGATTTGAGATTTCAACCTCCCACCTTGCTACTCGAGCATTCCCATTAGTTGTTAGATTGAAATATCCATTCAAACTTACTTGTTCGTGCTAACGGAAATGACTTTTAAGTGATCTGAGGTAAGATTAGTGGCAAAAGGAACGCAGCTAATGTGTCATATATTTAAATATTGGAACAATGCATTAACAAACGATTCTTTGAAGAAAATTGCATTTGAACATCTTTCAATAGTATTATTTTCCAAAGCAGGGACTATAATGGCGCAAAGTCGAAATCGTCTCACGAGAAATGGCCTGTCGAAATTATTGTTATTTTTAAGTTCACTTGAAACTGAAGAATGGGATTAAATTGTGTTCCAGAAAAAGCGTTTTTTTGTAATTTTTATGTGTTGAATAGAATGAATAGATCGTAGTTATGTTTATGAGTTTGTACAAGAGTACCTATTATTTTTTTAAAATTTATTTTATATTGCGTTAAATTAATGTATCTAATCACACAAGAAACATTTTTTGCTTGTTATGCTATTTTTTTCAAAAATCCGTATCGGAAGTGTACCGGTATTTTAGATACCGGTACATAAGCCTTCGATTTCATACCGGACCGGTTTTCTCTGAATCCAGACGATACGATATGCTGTACCGGTACATTTCGCAGTATCGCACATCCCTAGGGGTTAGTGGTTTGTGGGTCCGACGTCCGACCGTGGGTCGGAGGTCGGACCAGTCCGACCAGTCGTGGCAGTGTTGCCAACCTCCAAAACGCTAATTTCTGTAGAACGATGGCCTGATTCAGCAGAACATATCAGTAATAGTTCCCGCTCCAACAGTTGAGACTGAGCACTCATTTCTGCTGAATGAAGTTCACTCATCATAACATGTTTCAGTCAGGTAGCGGAGAAGTTACGCTACAAAAAATGGCGACTGCTCCAACTCATCAACTTGTGAGAGGTCGCATTCAGCAGAAATTTGGTCAACAGTTGCACAACTTTCGGGTCTGCTGAATGCGCCCGATGTTTAAAATTCGTCACATTTCGTCACCCGCGACAAATTTGAAATTTGCTGCATACTATCTACTGTCTGTGACACATACGTACTACGTCTATACGTGATGATATGACTGACAACCTTGCGTATTCGGCCGTTCGACATATGCAAAATTTGGTCCGCCCATGGCTTGACTACTTTAACCACGAGTCGGACGCAGCCTTAATCTCTAACTAATAAACGAAGGCACCTCAAGCTGGCAACCCTGACTCGACGAAATATAACGTTTGCGACACTGTGATTGTCTGTCAGATAGGTGGTTACGTTTGACGTTAGTGATTAGGTCAAATGAAGTCGAATTTCAGTTCGATTCTTCAAAGCAATTCCAACATAGATTTTGATTACACTTTTTAAAGTGCTTCATTTTTAGAATTATCAACATGGCTCACTATAAGGGGGCCGCCAGCGAAGCTGGCAGAGCAATGCAACTGATGAAAAAGCGAGAGCAACAAATGCAGGATATCGAGATTCGTAAGAAGAAGATTGAAGAGGACTTGAAGCTGAACAATATCGAAAACAAATTCGCCACTCATTATGATGCAGTCGAGCAGCAGCTCAAAGTAAGTCTCTCATTTTTTAAGAATCTAATCTTAATGCTTTCATTGCACTAGAGTTCAACCATCGGGCTTGTCACACTGGATGAAATGAAAGCCAAACAGGAAAACATAGTTAAAGAACGAGAAAAGAAACTTGCCCAAAAACAAGCAGAGAAAGAGCGTGAACGTCAGAGACAGATGGAGGCAAAACAGGCTGAAAAGAACAAGCAGAAACGACAAGTAAGTCCTGCCGAACAATGTATAGCTTATGTGCTGCAGTAATTTCACATTAGATTCAAGCATTGTCGTTCACTTTGGATGAAGATGAGGAAGACGCTGAGGGAAAAGAGGAAATACCATGGAGAAACGAAAAGAAAGTTCGAAAAAAGATAAAAAAAGATCCAACTGTTGACACAAGTTTCCTACCAGACAGGGAAAGGGAAGAAGAAGAAAACAGGTTGAGAGAAGAGCTGCGTCAAGAGTGGGCCGAGCAACAGCAGAAGTTAAAAGAAGAGGAAATTGATATTACCTTCAGTTATTGGGATGGATCGGGGCATCGAAGGACCGTCCGCATAAAAAAAGGTGCATATTTTTAAAATTTTTCATTACATAAAAAACACCGAAGTATTTCAGGAAATTCAGTTTACCAATTCCTCCAGAAAGTATTGGAGCTTCTGAGACGGGAATTCTCAGAATTGAAGACGGTCATGGCTGACCAATTAATGTATGTGAAGGAAGATTTGATTCTGCCCCATCATTATACATTCTATGATTTCATAGTAACAAAGGCTAGAGGAAAAAGCGGACCTTTATTTCAGTTTGATGTTCATGATGATATCAGGTTGGTAAATGATGCTAGTATTGAAAAGGAGGAGTCTCATGCTGGGAAGGTCTTGATGCGAAGCTGGTATGAACGCAATAAACATATTTTCCCTGCAAGTCGTTGGGAACCGTATGATCCCACAAAAAGTTATGAAAAATATACAGTATCTGATAAGACAAAAAAGCAATGAATTTAGTGCTGGTTTATTTCATAATAAATTGTTACTTTGTATAAGTTGATCTTATTTGTTCGGCTGTTGCATTTATTGATTGTAATATGAGAGTGTCCTCGGGAAAGAGAGGGTCAAGTTCTTTCTTCCAGAATTCAGGCACCCAAGGTAATCGGTCTTCTATTAAAGTGCTCCAGTGGCGAATGTGACAGAGTACATTCACTTTTTCTGTGTTGTTTATCTGTAATAATAATAATAATTTAGTATAGTACTATAAATGTCCGCCAAAAGGTTATAAAGCAATTATACAAATTTTCATCAGATAGGAGTCAGATACCGTATAAAGTACTGCTATTCATTAAGCCAATGGGTGTGTTCAGCAGACACAACAGTTAACTAAAACCAGAAACGTGTTTCATTTATGTTGCGTTTAAAGAAGAGAAAATTGAGAAATCTAGCAATTCAAAAGTAGTTTAGAATCTATGGTTAGAATAAACAAATGACTCACTGGCACCGCATTCACCATAAATTTTTTCTGGTGAGTAAAATCGGCAACTGTTGGCAGTAACCATTAACCGTTCAGCGTACCAAACAAGTCAACATACTCAACAGTTGTGTCCGCTGAACGCGGTCAATGTAAATCTAAATTTGACTCAAAATGGCGAATAAACGCGCCAAATTTCGACACCATGTCTCGTTTCTTACACCTTGAGGGATTCTAAATAATCGTACACTCTTTTCAGATCGATATTCATCATCAGCATCGTTAGCATTTTTAATTATTGTAAGATAAATGATTTTTTTTCCTATAGCGAACGTTAAAGTGTGCTTTATCCAACTCAAAACAGTAGATAACCGCAATTTTAACAGCAAGGGTAATTTGTAATTTTATGTTCGTAATTTATACTGGTTACATTTCACGGCTAATCATGACCAATTACCAACAAACCTGTACTGGTAAAATCAGTACGTATGGTCACTAGGGCTGCGAAAATTTATCGATATGTCGATAAATATCCTATAACGATATGTCCATTTGGGATATCGATATATTGATAATATCGATATAGCGTTTCTTAAAGAAGTTTTAAGGTATCGTTTGGTGAGTGGATTACGAAATGATCAAATTAGGCAGAAATTGTTAATGGAAGAACTGGATTTTGAACAAACGTATGAAAGGGCAAGAATGTTGGAAGAAGCAGCAAGGAATCGAAATACATTTACTGGTGAACCGACGGTAAATAAAATTAATTCAAAAAGTAGGAAGCAGTTTAATTACAATAGTCTCTGATAAGAGAAGGACTGAAAAGGTTGAAATAAATCGTCGGGTTACTGCCAAAACAAGCTAACTCCATTTGTTGTCAATTGGCTTCATTAGATTAAAAAATGCTCAAAAAACATACTTACAAAATTTTTAAAACCATATAAATCCGAACAAAAGGTTAAGGCGGGAGAAACAAGTGGCCGAAAGAATCCAACAATGGAGTTATCTTGTTTTGGCAGTAACCCGACGAAATAATGGTCGCTGCTAGGGCTGCGAAAATTTATCGATATATCGAATAACGGAATATCGATTATCGATGTATCAATATATCAATAATATCGATATTTTTAAGTTATCGATAAGCGATATTGAAAATGTGATATCGCGCATCCCTAATGGTCACCTTAATCAACAGCATTCTAAAAAAGTATAGTAAGTGTAGTCTTTGAATCCTCGAGTTGAGCAAAATAATTTTATCCTATATATTAACCTGCACAACCACTAACAGTTTACAAATACTTGCCCATACAAAGAACAAGAAATTCCCTCATTGTGAACAGATAAATTAACACTCTAATTTCCTTAATTTAATTTTATTACATTAATGGCGGATTTCACAAACATTACTTAAATTTAATCATCCGTTAAAAGTAAACGTTGCCATGGTTACATGATTTGAAGGTATAGGAATGATTATTCTTATGCCCGGTTGCACCGACACACGTTGTTAAATATCCTAACTCTTGTTAGTTAACTTTGCATTAAAATTTAACATTAGTCAAAAGTAAGTGCTGTTGCACCTACGATTTTTTAACACATATTACTTAGGGTGAGTTCGCGACTACGCTCGCCGAGCGCTCTGATCAAAAGTGTGAGGGAGAGCGACTGCGTTTCACTGCATGTAAGAGTGAGACAAAGAAACACTCCCATCGATCTGAGCGTAATCCCGAACTCAGCCTTAAATACGGATTTTCATTCCGGTAGTGATGTCATAAGTGACGTCGAGTGTTTTGATTGGTTATCTGTTTAAGGAGGCACTTGTCAACTTGAAACCTTCGCGTTACTTTTTTTTAAATAACATGGAATCTCGTGTTATTTTAAATGAAAAACGTGAACGATCCTCCGATTTTACGGAGAAAAGAAGGAAATTTTGTTTTCTATTATTACAAATAACTTTTTTTCAATAATAGAAAACAAAAAAAAATGATGGAATTTCTTTAAAAGAGAGTTTGGCAAAGTATTCAAACACAATTTAATGCCATTATCAGCAATATGCCTAGGACGACAGGTAATTGACCTAATAACAGCATATATTAATTTTAAAAGAAAGTTGAGAAAAGATCAAGCTGATGACAAAGTAAGTTGTAAATGCAAATATGTAGTGTCTACTGTCAGTGGACATATTCACAGTAAACCCTTAAATAAGACAACACGTTTTAATTAAATACACACACATCAAAACTTTGGGGGGCTGCTGTTGTCGTATTCTTTAGCCAAACAATCGATTGTCACAAACACAAACAAAATGTCTTTATTAATAACAATAATACAAGGATGTTAATATGTCAAAACGCCTCGTCGTTATGTGCACGGTATGTCCACGGGGATGAGTTCGCAGTTGTCCTGGTGCAATGATTGCAGGTGGAGGATGTGCTGAACCGGGTTCCTCGGTGGAGTGGTCGTTGATAAGCCGTGTGCTGGGCGACGTCTTCTGACCGGATGGGCTTCTTTTATGGCGTCGGGGGAAGCGGTGAAACGGCACGGCGTATTCTGCTGACGCGTTTCAGTGCCCGACGAAGCTGGGTGGTCGTAGGTTTTTGACGGACGTGGAAACCAGGATATCCCGGCCTTACGGCTGGCTTTGGTTAGGAGTCCAACCTCGCGGCTGGCTTTTGGAGAGGAGGTCCAACTTTGCAGCTGGGTTTGGTTAGGAGGTTCCAACTTTGCAGCTGGCTGGGGGAAGGAATGATCTTCGAGTTAGGGATATTCAATATACATAGATGCATCGAAAACATCGATATTTGAGGTTCGATACATCGAATCAATCTGATGCATCGTAGGGGTTTATATTTATTCGATACATCGATGTTTTTCAAGCGATGCATCGAAAATAGGAAACGTAAATTATTATGTATTTATTTAGTTAAAAGAAGACGAATTCAGTATTTAAACAAGCAATTACGGCCTGGTTTATCAAACACAAGTTAACTTTAAGTTAAAGTTAAGCTTCAGTCAATTACCATAACAACAATTATCTTCGTAGTGGTTACTATGGGAACAAACTGAAAGTTAGAGTTGTCTTGTGATTGATAAACCGGCCCTAATAAGATTATAACTATAACTTATAACTACGCTTATAACCAGCGATAGATACATTTTTGCGTCAACGTTATGTGTTATGTGTGTTAGGTTTTATTTTGTTTACAGTTGAATTTTCATACAACAGAATAATGAACCATTTTTATTGACTTTTATTGAATTATTGTTTTAATCAAGTTGATTTTTATTTCCATTTGATTCACAATGGTATCAACAAAAAAAAGTATTGTCTGAAAATTTTATGACAAAATTTATCATAATTACTGTTGTTTTTATTTATTTTAAAAAACATCCTTTGAAAAATCGATGTATCGATAAACATCGATGTTTTTTTGCGATGTATCGAAAAACATCGATGCAGCATTACGATGTATTACATCGGAAAAAACATCGATGTTTTTTTTGAATGTACATCCCTACTTCGAGCTGCTCTGCACGCGTTTATACAGGCTGAGTCCAAAAAAACGCCTACGCGAATAGCGTCGGTATTTATTGTCGTATTTGAGCGGTCAAAAAACAAATGGAATGGCAGAAAAAACTCTACAATATACCATATCTTGCGTCTTTAATACATTTAAAACAGTTGCATGACAGCTGTCAACTTTTATTTTTTAAATGCAATGGTATAATTACTGTAATACATTTCGAAAGAACTCTTTTTTCTGCGTTCAATGATGTGCCGCAATAAGCACTTATTTTTCAAAATAATAGAAGAAAATAAAAAGAAATAAATAAATTATTAACATGAAATGACTTAATAAACAGTTGCCGAACAATAAATGATACCTGTTTTACTGTAAATAGCATAGTGTCTATAAGTACTTCCTCATAGGCAAATAAATGACGATAACTGTCAATACTTTTGTTTTAGACACTATGCTATTTACCGTAAAACAGGTATCATTTATTGCTCGGCAACTGTTTATTACGTCATTTCATGTTAATAATTTATTTATTTCTTTTTATTTTCTTCTATTATTTTGAAAAATAAGTGCTTATTGCACATCATTGAACGCAGAAAAAAGAGTTCGATAACTGTCAATACTTTTGTTTTGTTTTTGTTAACAATAAAAAAAAATCGTCATTTGTTTGCCTATGAGGAAGTATTTATAGACACTATGCTATTTACCGTAAAACAGGTATCATTTATTGTTCGGCAACTGTTTATTACGTCATTTTATGTTAATAATTTATTTATTTCTTTTTATTTTCTTCTATTATTTTGAAAAATAAGTGCTTATTGCGCACATCATTGAACGCAGAAAAAAGAGTTCGAAATGTATTACAGTAATTATACCATTGCATTTAAAAAACAAAAGTTGACAGCTGTCATGCAGCTGTTTTAAATGTATTAAAGACGCAAGATATGGTGTATTGTAGAGTTTTTTCTGCCATTTCATTGGATTTTTTGACCAGTCAAATCCGACAGCAAACACCGACGCTATTCGCGTAGGCGCTTTTTTGGACTCAGCCTGTATACACTTTAATTTATAACACTACCGATTTATTGCTGTACGACAAACGATACGTTTACAGTAAGTACTTCAAGAGAAGTAGAGATTCAGACCGTTTTCAACAAAATATTAATTTACTCTAAGTTGGTTAAATAAATATAAATATTTTATGTGCTACTGTTTAGAGGATCAAGTGTTATGTCTTTCTATAAGAAAATATACGGGGTGTTCCATTTAAAAAAATCCCGCTGCATGCTGCCATTATTTAACGTAACACTCTGTATGTATTAAAATAATTTCAGGTTATAGTGTTCAATAAGTAGAATGTCCTTGTGAAAGAAAACAAATCTATCTCGTTCTATAAATGAGCTATGGAAAAAATAGCGCTTAAAAACTCACCCTGTATATCATAAAAATCCTATTTTTTTCAAACCATAGGTTTGACGATATATATCATTGATACAGGCTGAGTCCAAAAAAACGCCTACGCGAATAGCGTCGGTGTTTATTGTCGTATTTGGATGATCAAAAAATCAAATGAAATAGCAGAAAAACTCTACAATATACCATACCGTGCGTCTTTAATGCATTTAAAACAGCTGCATGACAGCTGTCAACTTTTGTTTTTTAAATGCAATGGTATAATTACTGTAATAAATTTCGAAAGAACTTTTTTTTCTGCGTTCAATGATGTGCTACAACAAAGACTTATTTTGCAAAATAATAGAAAAAAATAAAAAGAAATAAATTAATTATTAACATAAAATGACGTAATAAACAGTTGCTGAACAATAAATGATATCTGTTTTACGGTAAATAGTGTAGTGTCTATAAGTACTTCCTCATAGGCAAACAAATGACGATAACTTTCAACATTTTGCTTTTGTCTTTGCTGACAATAAACAAAAATGTTGACAATTATCGTCATTTGTTTGCCTATGAGGAAGTACTTATAGACACTACACTATTTACCGTAAAACAGATATCATTTATTGTTCAGCAACTGTTTATTACGTCATTTCATGTTAATAATTTATTAATTTCTTTTTATTTTGTTTCTGTTGTTTTGAAAATAAGTATTTATTGCAGCACATCATTGAACGCAGAAAAAAAAGTTCTTTCGAAATTTATTACAGTAATTATACCATTGCATTTAAAAAACAAAAGTTGACAGCTGTCATGCAGCTGTTTTAAATGCATTAAAGACGCAAGGTATGGTATATTGTAGAGTTTTTTCTGCCATTTCATTTGATTTTTTGATCATCCAAATACGACAATAAACACCGACGCTATTCACGTAGGCGTTTTTTTGGACTCAGCCTGTATAGCCCCGGCATCCATCTTGTAGAGGGGCTGAGTGTGATGTGGAAGGGAGTTAGAGCTTGGTGCGTGGCAATGGTGTAGAGATGTGCCGCAGGTGGCGCTGTGGTCGCTACAAAACTAATATTATTAGTAATAATATTAGTTTATTACTGTATTATAAAACAAATATTTACAATTTATAATACACGCCACTCACAAATGGATAACACAATACGCAACCTGTCGACCAGTGTCAACTATGGCTGTCAACGTTAATCATCAGTTAGTTCGCTAATCAGACAATTTTGGGTGATTAGCTAAATACAGTTAACAAACTTGAAGTTAACGCTAGCAAATGTTCATGCAACGCATATATATCTTTAACTACTGTTTTATAAACTCGTGTTTGTTAATTAACTGCTAAAATCGGTCAGTGCAACTGGGCATTAATTGATGAATAAAGTTATGTGACGTTTGTGAAATCCAGCGTATGTCATTGTGAATGGGCTTTTACTGAGAAAATACTAATTTCAAGTTACTCAGTCGTAGTATTCAGAGGACAATATGAAACGTCACTTTGATCTAATAATTTGATCCATGTTGTCTATCTCATCGATAACAATCACGAATATAGTTTGTAATCCATGAATATTTATCGTGAATGGGTAAATGTAATCCGAATAATCTAAGCACAATAATGAACATGCCCAAAGTTTAGTGAATAGTAAAGAATACAAAGTATTAATCTAAAAGCATTTTAAGTTGACTTACAGTAACAGTAACGTAAAATTCTTTCCCTTCCAAGTCCATGTTCGGACCTGTTATGGGCATTTCAGGTAACTTGATGGCATCTTCAGGAACACAATAACCACTTTTGCGAAATGAAGCTCGCACATGCCAGGGTTTGAGTGTCCAAGGCATCTCTTTATTCATGACAATAGCAAGCCTGTGAGTCATCAAGCAATTAATGGTCTAAAAATACAATAATCACAAAAATATTAAACATCAACCCAAATTGCAACTCACCCTGTCGACAGCTGGTGAACTTCGTGTAATTTCCTGTTTCACGGTTCCCTCATTCCTGTATTTCTCGCAGTTATCAGGGCTCGCATACACAGCCAAACCAGGCAGCAAAAGTTTATTGTAGGCATAGTTACGTTTTACCGTAACTCTATCACCCACATCCCCTAAACCTTCGACGTACGCTCTTAATATAACATCAAGCTCCACCTGCTTACGACAGCTTGTATCTTCGACTAACTCGTAGATAAAATGTTGGTTTCTTAAACGTCTCGGAAGCGAGCCTTTCCCATGCAGTTTCGGCGGGTACTTTCGTTTAAGAATGAACGTCGTCTGCAAACACGAACCCGAAGCGTTGAGGTTATGTTCTTATTTTACGTTGTGGTTAGGCAAAAATGAGAATTTACCCGTAATTGCTGGTGCAGTAGGTTTACCGCAGTTAAAAGGCCTGCTTGCTGTTGTGAAATTTTGCTTATGGCCTTCCACATTTTGAGAACACCTCTTAATGTAGATTTTAACCTAAAATTAAAAAGCAATGTTCTTCTTCTTCTTCTTGGAAATTTTTTTGGCCTAATTGCTTGCGTGCAATACAGACACGGCTAAACCGGTGCTACATAGTAGCATGTTGGTAACACTGTGCTTACTTAAACTTAGGGTATAAAAGGCGCAAAGTTTGACCGTATGGCCTCTTATGTTCTAATTTAAATATTTTCTGTCACTAACTAGTAGAAACAAAACTTATATAAGAAAATAATGGCGGATTTCACAAACGTTATTTAAATTTAATCATCCGTTAAAAGTAAACGTTGCCATGGTTACATGTGTTGAAGGTATAGGAATGATTATTCTTAATCGATGATTAAAGTTAAGTGACGTTTGTGAAATCCAGCGTAAGACTTTTCTCTCTCTGGGGTCCAGCAGAGCATTACACACACCGAAATGGACCTTGGATCAAGAACCCATAAGGGGAAACAGAAGGTACAGGACTAACTGTGAAGTTTATAAGAGTTATAATTTTAAATTAGTGTCTTGTAAGAATCTAATTATCCCATTTAAAACCGACTTATTGTTTGAGCTCAAAATATTTTGTATATTAAATAGAGCAGGTACCTGTAAGTTGTACATCCTTCATTGGAAGTCATCTGACTGATTCTTCAGCTTGCTGCTTCATTTGTCCTCATCCGAATCAAGCGTGTAACGAACCTCCTTGACAAATATGGTATGTTCTTGAACCACTCCTTTTTCCTCGGTTTCTCTTCTATGCCAATGTACCATTTTCCCTTGATCTTGCTCATATTTAACCAATCTAATTCCCATTCTTTCCAGATTGAATCCTTGTACATGTTCATGACATCCTCCACTGGACATTTGAATCCACTGCTGGTTAGAATTTGCCTACCCCTGTTAGCGAGATAATCAGCAATTGTATTGCCCTTGATGCCTCGATGCTCTGGGATCCACACAAATTTCACAACTCCTTCTTCAGTCATAATTTTGTCAATAATGTTTTTCACTTGTAACGTAATTAGATCATTTCTGGGATCTATTCCTACCCTCTGTAAAACAATACAATTTTCCTTAGACCCCTCTTATAAGCCTCTGTTAAGGCTTTATAAATTGCAACCAGCTCGGCCGTACAGATGGAGAAAAGACGATTTACTCTACTATAATACATGAATTTTATTTTAGGAATGAAAATTCCTATCCCCACTGTCCTAGGATTAATTCCTATAGACCCATCAGTAAATATGTAACTAAAACTCGGGTCAATATTCAACAATCTCAACTTGGCTTCCAACTCATTCTCTACTGATATGTGTTACAATCTTTACTAATTCCTAGGTTTTCTACCTCGATCTCAGTAAACTGGATAAAATAATCCATACTGAAACAAGCTAGCTTCTTGAGGACTATTAGGTCTCTCTGGCTATTTTCTACCATTCTCCAAGCGCGCACCATGATAGGTAGTTCTTTATTCCTCGATATTGGGCTGTGCTCACATGTTTCACTTAATAGCTGGATTTTGTCTGTGACAGTATTTTCTCCCACTGATAATTTTTTTAAGATGAATTTACAACACAGCCATATTCGTCTTTTTTCTAGAGGCATTTCCGCACATTCCGATAACAGAGCATTCAAAGGAGTCGACTTCATTGTACCCGTAACCTCTCTTAGTGCCTGATAGTGTATCTTATCTAATGATCTGTACAAAGTTTTTGCACATGGAGACATAATTAGGAAACCAAAATCGAAATGAGATCTTATCATGGCTCTAAATATCAAAATTAATGTTTTGGGATCACCTCCCCATCATTTCCTGCACAGGCCCTTGACCACATCCACTCCTTTCTGCGCTTTTTATATTATATGGTTTACGTGGTTATTCCATTTAAGCTGTGGATCAAAATATAGACCCAAGTATTTAACAGAAGTTTTCAAGGAAATTTTTTGTTCATCATATACAGGCTGTTAATAAAAAAACTGTACACCGCTTGGCAGGTGATAGTAGAGGTCAAAACAAGAAAAAAATTATAATAAACCCATATCCAATTCTCAATACAGGGTGTCCACGCCATGTGTTCATACTTCTAGAATTTTTATTTTTTACATAAAATTCGGGAGCGATAAATTAAATAAAAAGCTGAATTTTCCGACATACCACTGGCCACCGTTGAACTTCCGGTTTCCCCGGAAGTGATATCAACTTCCTTATTTTAAATGGAACGCCCTGTACATTTTTACATATCTGGAATCTACAGATCATTGTGAGTCCGAATATGTATCACTTGTTAATTTTGGTTTCTATGACAACGAAAAAATTTTTTTTTTGTTTTTCAGTATGCAAAGCTATGTATGGTGTATTTTCATTCTAATGCGACCAAGTAATTTGAGAAAGCAACTTCTTTGGTTGCACTTTGGTTTATTAACATTTTTACAGCATGTGAAATTTTCATTAGGTCGTAAATTATTTTTTTTTAAACGGAACTTATTTTAAAAAACACTGTTTATGCCAGAGAAATTAATACAGAAGATGAACTTTGGCAGAGAGTTGTAAACGTTTGTCAGCAAATAAAAATCAAGTTGCTTTCAATCAAGTGCGCGAGTCTCTTCGACGGCGACTGCAACTTTGTTTACAACAGCAAGGACGACAGTTCGAACATCTTCTGTGATAAGTTTAGTGTGTTAAATTCGTTATTGATTGTTTGATTCTTTTTTAATTAAACCATACTTCAAATATCATTGAATATTGAACCTGGGTTTATTACAATTTTTTTTTGTTTTGTTCTCTGCTATCACGTGCTAAAGTGTGTAAAGTTTTTATATTAACACTTGTATACCGGCGATGGCTTATTTTTTCAGTTAAGCTGCAACTTGCCATGCCAAATTTCATTGCAAAAGTTGATAAAGAATTAAAAAAATAACCTTCTATTTGGTTTCAGCGTATTAATAGTATATTGTAGACCGAGGCGGTAAAGTGCTTGTTTTCCAGGTCGAGAGAAGATATGGACAGGCGAGGCGAGAAGCCGAGCCTGGCCACACTTCTCGAGACCTCGAAAATTGCTTTACCGCCATGGTTTACATATTATTTTTTTTTCCTACACAACATTATAATTAATTTTGTTAATATCACATAAACGTTCTTTTTCTCGAAGTAAAAATATTAAAATTGAGTTACTATTAAAATTATTATACATGTTTTAAAACACAGTGTTACGTGTACTAGCATGGCCGAGCGGTCAAGCCGGTGGTTTAATACAGCAGTCTCTTCGGAGGCATGGGTTCAAATCCCGCCGCTGCCGAGTTTTTTTTTTCTTGATAATTTTATTCCTTTTTAAAACCAAATACCAGTGGAATTAAATAAAAAAAACTTAGTTTGTTAATTTTTTGATGTCGATGAGAGCGCATTCCTGAAATTATTGTCGCGCCACCTAGTGGTAAAGCCTCGTAAATTACTTTCTCGGCTAGGCATTTATGTTCATTTTGCCGGGCTAGCCGTGGAAACGTTCGCTTTCTTCTCTCTGATGAGCCGGTAAAATTGAATTTTCTACTAGTGTAGGAAAAAAAAAATGTTTTATTAAACTATACTAAAAAACGCAAGAAGTTAAAAAAATTTTAGAACCTAATGGAAATTTCACATGCTGTAAAAATGTTAATAAACCAAAGTGCAACCAAAGAAGTTGCTTTCTCGAATTACTTGGTCGCATTAGAACGAAAATACACCATACACAGCTTTGCATTGTGAAAAACAAAAAAAAAATTGTTCGTTGTCATGGAAACCAAAATTACCAAGTGATACATATTCGGACTCACAATGATCTGTAGATTCCAAATATGTAAAAATATACAGGGTGTTTCATTTAAAATAAGAAAGTTGATATCACTTCCAGCGAAACCGGAAGTTCTACGGTGGGCAGTCGTATGTCGGGAAATTCAGCTTTTTATTTAATTTATCGCTCTCGAATTTTGTGTAAAAAATAAAAATTCTAGAAGAGTGAACACATGGCGTGGACACCCTGTATTGAGAATTGGATATGGGTTTATAAGAATTTTTTTCTTGTTTTGACCTCTACTATCACCTGCCAAGCGGTGTACAGTTTTTTATTAACACCCTGTATAATATCAGGCAAATTTAGTCGTTTCCTGCTTCTCCTAAACAACATCGCCGTACTTTTGTAAGTTGATAAACTTAAACCATTTTCATTTAACCAGCATTTTAGTCTGCTTAATGTATTGTTAATCCTTCCGAATAATTCGTTAAAATTATTACCTTCCCAATACATATTGTGGAGATTGCGGCGTCAGCCTATCGCGTGCGTCATCGCCGACGCGTCTTACACGAGAAAGTTCGGCAGACAAGCGAGACTGTCCGTCTAGAATGTTCCCGAAAAACAACCCCGATATATAAAAATGCACGCGGCCGAGAGTGACACAGTTCGATTAGAATGCAGCGTTAGAGTTCGACACAAAAGTCCGCGTAATAAACTTTCGCTCGGCTGTTATAAATAAATTAGATTTAAGGTTGTAAATAAATTATTGTTAAATGTTAGTGTTAAATTAGTTTGCTTGTAAATAAATTAGTTATTAACTATTTCGTGTTTTGTTTTAAAATGAAAATTAATGAACCTTTAAAAATCGTTACATTGGTGCCAGGTGTGTGGAGTTCATCGAAATAAATAAACAATTAAATTAAATTTAAACAAATTATTAAACAAAGTGCAGTGTCGAAAAAGAAACAATGGCTTCGAAGAAAGTGCCGTTAAAAGACTTAAAAGTGAACGACTTAAAAACCGAATTAGAAGAGCGCGAATTGGAAATTTCCGGAAAGAAATCGATTTTGCAACAAAGACTCCATCAAGCGCTACTAGAAGCAGGAGAGGACCCGGAAAACTTTCTTTTTGAAATCTCGAGCGGACCTGCAGATTTAACTAAAATATTAGACGAGAAATTTCGAGAACAATCTGGAAATTTCAAGGACGAATTGCAAAATAAATTAATGGAACAATCTGGAAATTTAGAAGATAAATTAAAAGAACAATCTGGAAATTTAGAAATTAAATTGTTGGAACAATCCAGAAATTTAGATGAGAAGTTTCGAGAACAATCCGGAAATTTGAAAGACGATCTTGGAAATTTGAAAGACGACCTAAGTAAATTAATGGAATACTCTAAAAGCACAGAAGAAAATGTGAAAATTTTAGAAGAGAAACTTGAAAATAAATTAATACAACAGTCGAGAAATCTGGAAACTAAATTACAAGAACAGTGTGATAATTTGAAGGATGAATTTCTAGAGCAGTCAAGAGGGCTCGAAGATAAACTAGTAGTAAAAATATCCGAAGAGACAAGGAATCTGCAAGAAAATGTCGAAGAAATACTATTCCAGCAGGATAATAAAATTAAGAATCTCGAGCAAATCATGGCAGGGTTGCGAATGATCGGGGATCCATCACCAGCAGGAATACCAGAAAATAATGAGGCCCAAACTGTGGTAGGACCAGCGGAAACTTCGAAATTGAAAATAAAACCACCGACGTTCGATGGGAAGTCTTCTTGGCCTAACTACTTCAAACAGTTTGAAGCTGCAGCAAAAGCGAATGGATGGACGGCCAGGGAAAAGGCCACTTCGTTAATTGTGGCCTTGAGGGGGGACGCTATCGATGTGCTACAAATGATGCCGCTAGAGGAACAAGAAGACTTCAACAAGCTGGTGAACCGGCTGGAGATGCGTTACGGCCAGGCGCATCTGGCCGACGTGTACCATACGCAGCTGAGAAACCGTTACCAGAAATCCGGAGAGAGTCTTCAGGAATTCGAGGCTGATGTAGCGCGCCTAGCCCGGTTGGCATATCCTGCAGCTCCTGATGATTTCCTGCAATATTTGACGCTGCAGACCTTCGTGGGTGGAATCCGTGATCCGGACAATCAGCAGGCATTGAGAATGTCCCACCCTAAGACATCCAAGAATGCATTGGCCTACGCCTTGGAATACGAGGCGACGAAGAGAGTTTCAAGAGGACACGTCAAGGTACGAGCTGCCATGGACTCCCCAGAAGAAGAACCCGCCAGCGTCCAGGTGCGATCTGCTGCAGAGGAGCGGCCCAAGGATTATACCACCACGGAGGATGTTCGCCGCATTGTGGAACAAGCCTTGAGGCAGAAGAATCCTCTGGTGTGCTGGAATTGTCAGGAAGAGGGACATGTTCGCAGGCGGTGTCCCAAGGCCAGGCAAGAGCCTTCACGAAGGAAGCCACAGGGAAACTAAGCCGGGTCGGTGCAGAGGGGCAAACGTCGACCCGTATTCAAAGGCCCCCAAAGACAAAAGTCACGAAAGTGATAGCCCTGCGGCAATTAACCAGCAGTATCTTCGTGGATGCCACCATTGTTGACATCCCTCACACCATGTTACTGGATACGGGTGCGACGAAGACTATCTTAAGACCCGACGTTATCAAATCATCAAAACGTACCGAGCCGACTAAGTGGAGGCTGAGGACAGCAACCGGAACATCAGCCACTGTCCATGGTGAAGTTGAGGTGACTATTACAATTGGATCGACCCCATCAAGCACCGTGCGCTGGTAGCGGAAATAGAGGACGAGGCGATTTTGGGCATGGACATCATGTGCGCCCATGGATTCCAATTGGATCTGAAGCGTGGCGTGATGGCGGTTAACAACGAGGAGTTGATTCTACATCAACGAGAGGACGTGGCTGCTCGAGTTGTTCTCGCCGAAGATGTCGTATTGCCCAGCAGAACCGAGGTTATAGTCGACGGAAACCTGAATGGCGCTTTCCAAGATGGGCAAGTCATTATGGTCGAACCTAATACTGACGATCAGAAGATTGGAAGAGGAGTTCTCGTTGGGAAAACGTTGTTGACAGCAAAGAAGGAAATACCAGTCCGCCTAATGAATGTGAACTGTTTTCCTGTCAACATCAAGAGAGGAACGATCTTGGGAAGCTGCGCCATGGTGTCCTCCATTTCCCGCCAAATAGAAACAAACGCGCAAGAGACGAGAGTCCCGAAGAAGTTGTTGGAAATGGTCATGTCGACGACCCAGGAATTGACTCCAGAGCAAAAGTCAAAAGCAAAGAATCTGATCTGTCGCTATCAAGATGTGTTCGAGGTAGAAAACGGACCTAAGGGAAGAACCGACATCGTCAAACACAAGATAGAGACCGGAGAAGAAAGACCCATCTGTCAAGCTCCAAGGAGGTTACCATTAGCGAAGCGGGAGGAAGCAGAACGCATTATTCGTGAGATGGAAAAAGACAATGTAATTGAGCCATCAAGCAGCCCATGGGCGTCACCGGTGGTGCTTGTGAAGAAGAAGGATGGATCCACACGGTTCTGCGTAGACTATCGACTGCTCAACAACGTCACCAAAAAGGATAGCTATCCTCTGCCGCGGATTGATGACACCCTGGATACACTGGCTGGTTCAAAGATCTTCTCGACCTTGGATCTAAAGAGTGGTTATTGGCAAGTGGAACTAGCGCCCGAAGATCGAGAAAAGACGGCGTTTTCCCTTGGTATGGGTCTGTGGCAATTCACGGTGATGCCGTTCGGGTTATGTAATGCTCCAGCGACATTCGAGAGACTGATGGAGACGGTTCTGAAGGGTCTGTCTTGGACAACGTGCATGGTATACCTGGACGACATAATTGTGGTGGGGAAAACTTTCGACGACCATCTGAAGAACCTGGAAGGAGTGTTCCAGCGGCTTCGCGGGGCTGGACTTAAGCTTAGTCTCAAGAAGTGCCACCTGTTCCAGAAGGAAGTTAATTATCTAGGCCATATTGTTAATGGAAATGGAATCGCCGTGGACCCAGTAAAGATTCAAGTCGTGAAAGACTGGCCAACTCCAAAGAATAAACACCAGATAAGGAGTTTCCTAGGCCTATGCACTTACTATCGTCGCTATGTTCCCGGATTTGCGGACATTGCTAAACCGTTGACAAAACTCACCGAAGAAGGACGTCCGTTTGAATGGGACCAACACTGCCAGTAGATATAAAAAACAGACCACACCCTTTTTTCCCCATTTGAAATGCATTGACTTCCGGTCCAGTTTTCTGCCTCATCTGAGCCCATGGTAAAGAGTGAGATGGAGCTCCAGAGAGAGAGAGACGGAGACAACGTAGTTCTGGCGTCCGTCCGCCAGATGCCACCGGCGCTGCTGCCATTTTCGTTAGTTCGGAAATTGTCCGCCAGATGCCTCCGGCGCTGCTGCCATTTTCGTTAGTTCGGAAATTGTCCGCCAGATGGCAGTGGCGCTGCGTCGTCGGAGCGTTAGTTCGGGAATTGTCCGTCGGGTGTCGCCACCGGCGCTCCGCTGCGGAATTTTTCCTCCGTCCGGAGAGAGATTCGAACCCGTTCCTCGGCGTTCCTGAGCCGTCCACCTAAGCCGCTCGGCCGTTGAGTCACTTGTTCGTATCCGTTCCAGATGTGTAATATTAACGACGCGACGCGCGGCGAACGATGTCCTTATTTTTTTCGTCGAACACGGATGCGATGCTGGTTGCGTCAATTTTTTTCCTCCGTCCGGAGAGAGATTCGAACCCGTTCCTCGGCGTTCGTGAGGCGTCCACCTAAGCCGCTCGACCGTTCGGTCAGTTGCTCGTATCAGTTCGAAATTTGAAATAATAATAAAGACGCGCGGCGAGAAGGATGTCGTTTTATTTTTCGTCGAACACGGATGCGATGTTGGTTGCATCTGGCGGTGTCCATCTGGTGACGAATTGCGAAAGGACGATCGCCGGCGTCCATCTCGGAGGCGTCGCGTCGGTAGGTTTCTACGCGCGCGGGAGCATATAGATAGCTGCAAGCAGAGAGGCGGCGTCAATTTCGAATAAATGGGTCCTCGGGGCGTGCGCATTTCCGCGAGCATAGGCGGACGAAAACGATTCCGACGTGCGTATTAAAAAATAAAAGATGCGTTTTCCTTACGCATGTAGTTTATTACTATGAAAAAAACTTATATTCATAACTTGATAATAAATATTTACAAATTACATTTGCGTTAGTCATAGAACAAATACTGTAATTGTTTGTGTGATGCAGGCAAGATGAATTTCTTTTGTTTAAATTCGGACAGTCAGGATCGGATTCCAGGTTTACGATTTCTATCGCTGGTAAATGCTCTTGGAGGAAATTTGCTTTTTGGTGACCTTTTACGTAGATTCGCTGATATCCGTGTGTAAATTGATGAAGAATATTCTTCACTTGTCTGTAAGGAATGTAACCGTCAGAGTAGCGTAGATGATGATAATTATTTTCCAGCCAAATAATTTGTCTTTTATGTTCCTTTTTTAATTTGTTGAAAGGAACGTCGGGTGGCCCGAATACGAAATGTGCTATGCCACACGCGTCTCTGATTGCCAATTCTTTTACCACAAAACGTTCCAATTGGAATCCTTCTATATCAATAACTAGCGATTTTACGTTTGCTTCTTTCTTGTACAATTCGTGCTTCCGGAGTAGAATAGGGTCGAGAATTTTCGATAATTTCTTAATACGTTGACGGAAACGGATTCTGTCGCGTGCGTTTTGCATCCAGTTATTGTCTTGCTCTTCTTCTTCTTCATCATCATTCGCGTTAAATTCTATTACAACGGCCGGTTCTTTGGCAAATGTTACGTTTTTCTTCATAATTTCGCGTACACTCACCACTCCATGAAGCAAACGCAAAGACTGAGCGAGAAAATGCACTCGGCCTTCTTTCGTTTGGAGTGGAGGGGAAAATAAAAGCACTCATTGTTTAAAAAAATATATTTCAGATAATTAAATACATAAAGTAATATATATTTTGTTTAAATTATATCTCTAACTATATTCGTTGCAGGGTTATATTCAACGATCTTGTCGTGGATAATTAGACAATATGCGACCATATCCGCCTTAAATTCCTGTTCGCTCTCTAATTCTAATTTAATGTCGACAGTCGAAGATTTTACGGACTCGTTCTGTTTCGAACAGTCTATAACGTAGAGAGCTTTCTTTTGAATTCCGCCAAATTTAAAATCGGTTCGTTGCCACGTCCGTAATAACTGTTTTGAAAATCTGCGTACATCAGATAAGCAATGCCGAATTTATTTTTACTCATTTCGAGATTTAAATTTTTATACGGATAACTTTCAGAATTGAGATGTAATTTAATATTTCGAATGTGTGCGTGATCAAATTCTGACGCGTTTTTAGTAGGTTTGTCTTTTCTAGCGTCTTGGAAAGCGACGATAACATACCTAGGTTTTTCTAAATTCGTAGACGTTCTTATTGGCCAAACATCATTAAGGGTTGGGCGCATGCTTGGTAATTCATGTAGTTCCCATTGTCGATAAGGAATGAAAATTGATTTTGACTCTTGTAGAAACTGTAGCATTTTCAATTTCATCTCGTCATTGAGCGTAATGTGCGGCACGTGCCATTCGATTTTTCTAAGCTTATGCTCGCCGTTTTCGTTCCCGTACTCATGTAACAATTATTGTCACTTCTGGAACGAAGTAATATTATTTCTTGTTTGGCGTTCATTATGATTTTCTTGTAGTCCTCGCAGAAGCCGAGCAGAAATTTTAACGGTATGCATGCCATAAATTTATCGTCTAATAAAGTCGGATGCTGGTCCTGAAAGGGCACCCATCCGGCCACTTGTAATACTTTACTTTCCGCATCGTTATAGGATAGGTACGCCTTAATGGTAGTTGTCACGCCTACATTTCGAACTTTATCTATTTCCTTACCGTCGATTTCGTATCGGATCTCTTCAAAAAGGAACGAATAAGGGTTATTTGTCAGTCGACACTCGCCGGTACCTTCGTCGCTCGGCCTCAAAGTTCCCTCGATGTACAGATAACTTTCGTGCGGATAGGTGTAAATATCTTGATGATTGATTAAGATTCTCACTTCGTCGTTGTTGTTAAAATTCTTGTACGTCGGAGAATACCAGTGAAATTGCTTCTTAACGATAACTTCGTCGAAGTCGAGTCCTTCGGATAGATGCAACATTACCGTCGATATTTTTCACTTTATAGCCTAAACTTTGCAAGAACAATATATTGCTCGATGTTAACCTTTGGGGAGCTGTCTTCTGAATGATGAATTCTGCTGGCTTGTTTTGTATATTATTACTGCTACCGTTATTTTTGTCGTGGAAACGCAGGCCCATCACTTCACGTTTGCTTTTTCAATTCCAAACTGATTCGAACTTGTTCACCTCTTAAATTTATCGACGATCCGTTCTGATCGAGTAACGACAACGTAATGTTATCGATCTTGCGCACTCTTACAGGTAAATAGACGATGTTGCTGGGATTAATATTTATGCTGTAACCGGGATCGACGGACGGTGAAAATTCAAAAACCGTATGCGACATCTTTTCGTTGTAAAACGAATCGGTAGCAATGTTACACTCCACGCGGATCGTCGTCACCTTTATAATTTCCACTGGTAAATCCGATTGATGTAATAGATTCGGTTCTAATATTTTCGGCGAGAAGCCCAACATTCGGCCTATCGAATCTGGTTTTTCAAAGTCGATCTTAAACATGCACTTAATTTCACATTTTAGCGTATTGTTGTTCGGTTTTAGCGAAAGCGTACCGTTTAATTCTGTCTGCAGGAATTTCTCCAGATCCTCCACTTCGTAGGAGCCCGTTGGAATTTCGATAATCTTGCCGTCGCCGTAATAAAATTTGTTATTCTTTAGCTCTTCAACGTTAGGCACAGTATTGTAGGTGTAAAGACTTAGTAATCCGATTTGATATTCGTAACGGGGATCCAGTTCGATAGGCGGGTAATAATTTGCCGAAAGTACGCTACTGTTGCCCACCAACGTGAACGTTCTCGACATGACTGCCCTCTTTATGTAAAAATTCCAAACATAGATGTCCACAATTGTTGGCGTTGAATTTTTGATATCTCTTGTGATTGTAGATTATTCGACTGCCCTCGAAATATCGAATCACTTCCGACGGCGGCGGAAGATTTCCAAAACTGTCGAAATACAGCACGTGTTTATTTCTTTTAAAATAAGCGACCCAGTGCGTTCCGGGACCGTTTTTCGAATCTAAATTTATTACGCCGCTTTCGAATTTACGAGGTTTTCTAGGTAAATCGTCACGCATAAAGACGCCTCTGAAATGTGGCACGTTTTTGTTTGCAAATTTCGCCAGATGGAAATCGGTCAGGGCTGTTCGGGGCAGTCCGTCAATTAGTTTTTTTGTTTCGGTTGACGAATGTAGAGACCGAGACCCTTACGATACGGTTTCAAATATAATCCGTCGCCCTTCTTTCCCAGCGCGATGGTCTCCATCGTTCGATTGTGTCGTTTTGCTTCTTCCAACTTCCTTCTCGCCTCCTTAGCTCTGCCAATTGCGTGCGCAATGCTCGCGGATCCTCCGGCAAGGGAACCCGCCGCGCTGAGACCCGCTAACAACGGTATGAGAAACGGTATGACGCCTCCTACTTTCGGAACGGGTATCACTCGAGGTTTTCGAATGTTCTTCTTACCGCCCGCTTGTTTCAGAGCAACCTTGGCCGATGCTCTCGCGAGTTTTATAGCTTCGTTCGCATTGTCCAGACGATCGAATTTTTTGACATTGTTGCGAATTTTCCTGACAACTTCTCCCAAGGCCACTTTACGAGAACCTCCGCCGCCGTGACCACTTCCGAGTTTTCGTTTGATTTTCATCGCAGAAGTAACAGCAAGAGACGCTATTCTCTCTCCGGGTTTCGCGTCTTTCGATTTAACGCGATTCCAAGCGCGCTCTTCTAGCTTCTTGTCTGCCAAATGTCTGTTCGGTAAATCTTTGTACCTGGAGTACGCTATGTCGTGTTCTTTGCAGGCTCGATCTAATTCGTTAATGCCGACGTCTCCGCGTTCCAAACGCTCTTTTAATTTCGTACCGGGTCCGCAGAATTGATAACCTCCAGGTAGATGCAATTCGAACGGTAATTTATTGATGAGAGAATTTAAGAGACCTGCACCACTACGCGCAGTCATTTGGTCTGAGAGACACTGCGCGGTCAACAGAAGCAGAAGTTAAATTTATATGTGTGCGCGCGCGTGTACGTGAAACATGCGAATTGTCAAGCAGGCGCATAAGCTTCCCGTAATGAACATGAATTTTTTGTGCGAAGAGACAGAATTGAACCGTCATCCTTTATTACCCTCAACGATGAGATGTCTCGTCGCGGGAACGTCAAATTCTGGAAAAACTAACATCGCGATTTCTTTGATCGTCCATCCGAACGGTCTGTCCTTCGAAAATGTCTACGTTTACTCCAAGTCCCTGTATCAACCGAAATATCGAGCGTTGGAGCAAATTCTAAGTGAAGTGAAAGAAGTAAACTACTTTGCGTTCAAGGACAACGAAGAAATACTGAATCCGGAGGATGCAAAAGAGAATTCGGTTTTCATATTCGACGACGTCGCTTGCGATAAGCAGGGTAAGATACGAGATTACTTTAGCATGGGTCGTCATAAAAGGATTAATTGCTTTTATCTCTGTCAAACTTACACCCGAATCCCTAAACATTTAATTCGCGACAACGCTAACTTTTTGATTTTATTTAAACAAGACGAGACGAATTTGCGGCATATATTTGAGGACCACGTATGCATGGACATGTCATTCGATCAATTTAAGTCGATGTGTGCTGAGTGTTGGAAGAAGAAATACGGGTTTATTTGCATTGATAAGGAGCATGATATAAAAGACGGAAGATATCGTAAAGGATTTGACAGTTACATACTGATATAAGCGTCGCCGCATCCAGACAATTAAAACAGTATCGAAACAGCTTTACAACCGGTAGCTGATCGGTAGAACAACAGCTTTACAACTGCTCGGAAACGGATATTAACCGGCGGAAGAACTGGACCAGACAAATAAAACAGCTTTACAACTGGTTTTAACTGCTCGGAAACTGGGCAATTGGTTTAAGAATGGACAAAAAGAAGAAAATGAAATTAGAAATTATCAAAGCAAGTAAAGCAATAAGAAACAAGTATCTGGCTTTGAAAAGAGGTAAATTGGAACGAGACTATGAGCTGTCGGAAAAGTATAAACCGATCACCAAGTCTCTCAAAGAGCTTGAGCGAACGGTAAAAACTGAAAAAGATTCCGCTAATTACTTACCTGTAAAGAAATCTGCCGACGATAGCATGGCGGAACCAGAAAGAAAACTGCAACAGCAAGTCGTTCTTCCACAATCCAGTTTTGTTGAATCGGAAGCTGCTGCCGGATATAGTCCGCTTTCGGACGTTGTTCCGCTTTCTTCGGACGTCCAAGAACGACCCAGTTTTGTTGCCGGACAACAACAACAACAACAACAACAACAACAACGACGACGATTCAGTCTTCCACAACCCAGTTTTGTTCAATCGGAAGATGTTGCCGGATATGATCCGTTTTCGTCCGAGGAGGAAGAAGAAATCGATGAAGAGAGAAGACTTTCCGATTTCCAAAATTTATATCAAACAATGTCTCCCACTCCTAGAGACGAATACCTTAAGATGTACGATCCACTTCCCAGAGGATACATTGATGGTTTATTACAAGACGCCAATAATGAATACGACAATGTGTACGGCATTCGCTATAATCCTGTTACGGACGCTTGGCGAATCGGCGATAGCGACGTGCAATTAAAAAAAAAAGATTTGATAATTAAAGGTGTTACATATATTGGCACACCGGGGCTTTATGAATTACTCTTTAAAAAGCAACCGATCGGTCATAAGAACGAAGATCTCGAGAACTATCATCATATACTAGATCGCACGCACGCTCACAGAAGAGGCAATGATCCGGCAGGGCAAATAAAGGGAAGTCGAAGTGAAAAATACAAAAATATAATTCAACCGTTGTTCGAAAGAAGATCTCGCTCTAAAACTTGGAGCGGTAAAGGATTAGAAGTTGAAAATAAACCGTTTCAGTATATATACTGGGATAACATCAACGAGCTGGTGGATCGTCTGAAATTGTTGAAGGCTTCTCAACAGGCGGGACACACGGGCCATAATAACGAGATTATTGCGATCATCGAAGAACTGAAAGAAGCCGATGTAATAGAATGAGCGTCGATAAATTCGGCAGATATTTACGCAAAACGAAAACAACTCGAGGGCCACCCGGTTTAGGATTTTCTCTCACAAGTGATAAACATTATGATATCGGGAACAAACGACTGTGCAACGTCGGCTCGAGCATCAATCCGAGAGACGCGACCAATAAAAAATACGTGGACGAGATAAAGGAAAAATCAAAAATGATTCTAGGACCATACAAAATCAAGTTACGGACGTGAAATCGAAAATCGAAGGAATATTTCGATCGCAAGCTCTCTACCTCGGCGATCTGAAACGAGAGCTAAACGTATTTCGAGAACAAATGAAGCTGATTAACGTTAGATTAGATAAGTTGGAGCAGCGGTTCGGTGAAGGGCACAGCAATGAGCCAAATTAAACGTGACGTCGTCAATGAGTTACACAAACCTGCGAGGAAAAATTTTTCGAGGAGATCCATAATTGTAAAGTCTGTGGACGATCTTTGGCAAGCTGATCTGTGCGAATTTATTCCTTACGCGCGTGAAAATAAAGGTTATAATTACATTTTAGTTGTCATAGATTGCTTTTCTAAGTATTTGTGGGCGCGACCGGTGAAAAGGAAGACAGGCGAGCTCGTAACTCAAGCTATGCTCGAAATATTGAATACCGACAAGAGGACGCCCGCAAATTTACACACCGACGAGGGAAAAGAGTTCTACAACCAAAAGTTTAAAGATTTGACAAATAGATACGGAATAAATCATTACTCAACATTTTCTCCGATAAAGGCCGCCATGGTAGAGAGAGTTATACGGACAATTAAAGAAAACTTGTACAGAGAATTCAGTATGCGCGGCAAATTTAAATGGTTCGATTTATTGCAAACGATTGTGGACAAATATAACGCGAGCGTGCACAGAACAATAGGCATGGCTCCTAAAGATGTGAACAAGACAAATGAAAAGACGCTTTTAGAAACGGTATACAATAAGATTAAAATTGCGGGCAAAGCGAAGTTTCGTGTCGGTGATGTCGTTCGCATCAGCAAATATAAAGGAGTATTCCAAAAGGGATTTACCCCGTCGTGGTCCACGGAACTGTTCAAAATCGTTAAAATTCAAGTTACTAATCCCGTTACTTACCTGCTAGAAGACATGTCGAAGCAACCGATTTTGGGCGCCTTCTATAACGAAGAACTCCAACGAGCTAAACACGAAGATGTTTATTTGGTGGAAAAAATTTTGAGAAAAAAGGAGGAAAAGCCTACGTGAAATGGTTGGGCATTCCTGAAAAATCTTGGGTTAAACTGTCAAATATTGTTTAATTGTATGAACGTATAGAAATAAATTGATTTGCTTTTTTTTAAAGAAAAATAGTTTTATTATTTAAAAAACACATTTTATATGGCACATACAAATTATCGTTAACAATATATTAAAAACAGTGCGATACAACTTACGAAAAATGCATGCGAACAATAAGTATTTTCATTATCGTTATACAAAAACAAATTATCAATTTGCGTTAAGTTGACATATTCCGAGTCGAAAAAATAATCTGCATATTCGTGCGAAATATTTAACGCAATCTTCCAGTCGCTGTCTTCAACTTGCCGACGACCTTGATGAAAACAACGAAGTTTGTAATACAGCAACGTCTGATCTTGATTTGTTAAATTTACGTCGAACATGTTTGAACCTTTCCATGCAAGCTGAATCCAATCCTCAGGCCAAACGCTATTTTCGTAATCTGTACACACGTAACACTCAGTTATGTTCGAATTATTAATGTTTATATAAAACGTATTGTTCGCAATTACCGCGAAAACAATCGCGGCAGCAAGGAGACCCATTTTCACACGGACTCAAACACGTCGTCGTCGTCGTCGTCGTTTAGGCACACAGGACACAAATGCAGAGAAATCGGAGGTCCGTCCCACTGCGTTTCGCCGGTGTTATAATGTAAATAACAAGGTAATTTACGCTGCAGCTCTTTATCTTGCTTCAAACGATCGGGTAATCGCTCCCAAATATCAATTAAATTTAACGTAGATTGTTGCAGTAAAATGTATCTGGGAATGTAGGGAATTAGATCCGTATCGATATTGCTCAAACCGAAATTTTGATTGTTATATTCCAATATTTTATCCACGATTTCAAGTATCTCTTCTAACGTTTTCATTGCGACTGACCGACGACGGTTGATCCCATTAAAATCGAGTTTTTATATCTCCCCACGTCGAGTTTTATTTTGTCCTCGTGATTTGCCAACAATTCCAGCAAACAATCGATACTTTCTGAATACCATTGCACATTTCCGTCCTCTGCTTTCGGGATTCCGATAATAAAATTACGGGCATACGAAATTAAATTTTCATTATCCGGGAGATAAGTGGCGATTAATTCTATAATTTTATTGTAGTAGCCGTTGAACGTAAGTTTTTCGAGCCTTTTGATGCGGTAACCGACGACATGTAATAATTTACTTAATATTTTAAACATAAATTTATCCAATTCTATTTCTGTTTCGCCTTTAATAATTTTCACTTTAAATTTACCTTTGGACTCGATAAAAAATAATTTGATATCACTGTCGCAAAGCTCGAAATTGGAAATCGTCTTCGTGTCCGCACATTGTTGGCACCTCGTACTTTTTAATTTCAGATGATCTTCGATGCGAGGAAAGTACTCGATGAATTGATTCCACTCGTCACCGTTAAATGTTAAACATTTTGGTTTTGAGCTGTACGTTAGTTTTACTAACGGTTCAAAATTATTCGTTACACTGAGTCCCGTTGAAATTTTTGCAGATCTGCTTAGCTTGTAAGACACCTCGCTAACAAAACGAAAATCACTATTTCGTCTGCATTCTTGCAGAAAACTTTCCAGAAACTCTAACGACGATGATGCCATTTTCAGATGTATACTTGCACTTATTTACGCACGTCGCGAGACTAAACGATCGAAAGCAAACTTACGGTCTTAAATAAGGAGGAGAGGAAAAATGTGAGCGTAATTTATTTTAAACCAATAAAAAGACGTATTATACACGATGTTTCATAACTCGAAGTGAAGAATTAAGGAACGTGTACGCGGTGATAAAAATGTTAAATATTTTTGTAAGTTATGAAATAAATATTTTACTTTTTATCACCCCGTATAAGTTTCTTAATTCTACGCCGCGAGTTATGAAACATCCTGTATTTTTAATTTTAAATCTAATGCGCACACGTAGATTACTCAATGCATTGCAATTTACTGATAAGAAAATGCGCGGCGAACTGCAGTACAGCACTTTAGTTTGTATCATCTGTCCCTACAGAAAAGAGTACATTTTACGTTTTCTCTGTGCGCGTTAATTATGGATACCATTTCGAATATAAATAGTGCTACTTCGTTAAAATCATTACCTATTAAGAAGTTGTCGGAGCTGGAAATCGGCCGCAAGTATCCGTTGTCCGATTTAAAATATGTAAAACGAAATTTGGAGAATCATTGCTGGCGGAAATCGATCAGGAGTTTGTCGTGTTTCTGCCTCGTCGATTTAACAAGGCCATACCCGAAGATAAGATAGGTGACGTGTTGTCTTCGCAATGCGGCTTGATTTACAAAGGATTGGTGAAATTAGCAAGTAAACCACAACCAGCATATGATATTGAATTTGAGAAATATTAAAAATACAAGTAAGTACAAAATTTATTATCTTATTTCAAGTCACTAGAATTATGGTCTATTTTTTTTCAGCTTGTTAAAGTAAAAATATTAGCTTAGTTATAAACATAATTTTAAAATTAGATTATTATTAAATATTGAAATGGATTTACGAGAATATTTAAATGTGTTTCGCTTATTAGATGAGTGCGCCGATAAATCAGATGCTTATAAAAATTGCAAAACTAAAAAAAAAATATTAAAACATTAAACGAGCTAATGAGAAATTGTCCGTCGGTGCACGATAAGAAACAAATTGAAAGCTTAATTGCAAAATTACATTCATTCGACGTAAAACTGGAATTAAAAATTAAAACGTTGCCGATTGGTCGAGGTTTAAGAACAAGTCGTCGTCGTCCCGGATCAGAACGGAGAATTAATAAAATCAACCGAATTCAGTGGAAGGATGTAAGTTTTAAATTAAATGCGTACGTATTTTTTCTAATTTTTTTAATTTACAGCTGCAATCTGCATTTAAAAGCAGAATTCGTACCGGAGTAATAATCAATAAAACTCATACACAACCGCGAAGCTTTTTCCTAGACGCCTCGTCTCTGATTAGAACTAGAATCGGAAATCAATTGGTGAAAACGCCTTCGATGAAGATAAATTTGGTATTTTGCGGTGAATTTGTAAAACCTCAAACCGATGTCTCGGAATATAAGTTTTTCAATACCAAAAATCACGTGATCAATATTGGAGCAAATCTAGACGAAATTTTAAACGAACTGTTTAACGAAATCATGGTGCAGGTAAGTTTAAAACGAAATAAGCTGCCAGATATTAATTTTCTTTTTTCACTTTCTTATCAGCTTTCAGAATATCAAGAGAGGGACAGCGGTTGGTCGTTATCGGCAATCGTGAATCTGGTCGTGGCGTTTTGCAAGTACACGCCGTTGAGAGGAGGAGGAAAGAAAGATAACGGTAGCACTTACGTGGACCTGCCGGACGAACTTCGGCGAAAAAGTAACGTCATATTGAACATCAAAAATCAAGACCGACGATGCTTCGCGTATTGCCTTTGGCGCACCTATTTCCGGCGAGAAACGGTCAAGATGCGTGCGATCCTTCTACGTACCGTCAAAATATATACGATTTTTTAGTTTTAAAGGTATATGTTTTCCTGTAAATCTGTGCGACTTACAGAAATTCGAAAACGCCAATAAATTTATTTCAATTAACGTATACGGTTATGAAAACAAGAGCATCGTGGGTCCACTTTATCATACAAAAAATGTCAAAAACTGCCACGTAAATTTATTATATTTAAAGAAAAGTCAACGCGTAGGTCATTTTTGTCTCATTAAAAATTTATCAGAACTGTGCAGGTATCAAATTTCATCAAACATGCGTGTCAAGTTCATTTGCGATCGCTGCTTGTGTTATTTTTCATCCAAGGACAAATTAAATCGTCATGTGTCAGATTGCTCGCATCATGAGGTCGTAAAAATTGAATTACCTAAAGACGGAGAAAACATTGTTAAATTCAAACAATTTGCGGCCACCATGCCTTTGCCGTTTGTCATTTACGCGGACTTCGAAGCTCTAACGAAACCTATTCATTCCTGTGACGATACTCTAGAAAAAGCATTCACGAACGCCTATCAACGGCACGAAGCCTTTAGCGTTGCATATTTAACAGTCTGTTCTTACGATGATCGACTAAATCATTTTGAAATTTATCGCGGCGAAAACCCGGCTGAGTGGTTCGCAAATAAATTATTAGGAGAAGCAACAAATGTTCAAGAAATATTAAAAAATCACATTACCGTTCCTATGAAAGATTTAACGTTCGAAGAATCTACGGCACATGCAAATGCCGAAAAGTGTGAGATTTGTGATTCTAATTTTAGCGAAAATAATACTAAAACTTATCACCACGACCATTTTACCGGGAACTATATTGCAGCTTTGTGCAATAATTGTAATTTACAATGTCGCGTTAAAAATATTATTCCCGTGATTTTACACAATTTATCTCATTACGATAGTCACTTTATAATAGAAGCGCTGGCAAACGTAAACGATGAAAATGTAGAAATTTTAGCAAACACAACTGAAACTTACATATCGTTCTCGAAAAGGGTAGGCGATGTGAAATTACGTTTCTTAGATTCGTTTCGTTTCATGCCCTCGTCTCTTGAAACATTAGCGAAAAATTTGAAACCAGAACAAATAAAGTTCGTACAAAAAGCGTTTCCGAATCCCAATTCTTATAAATTAGTAACTCGTAAAGGATGTTTTCCGTATGATTACGTGAATTCTGTTGACAAATTGGAAGAGACAAGTCTTCCTGATAAATCCCTATTTTATAATAAATTACATGGCGAAAACGTCAACGATGAGGATTACCAGCACGCCGTAAACGTTTGGCAACATTTTCAATGTAAAACTCTCGGTGAATACGCGGACTTGTATTTAAAATTGACGTATTTCTATTGGCAGACATATTTGAAAATTTAAGAAAATTGACTTTTATAACTTACGTGTTAGAATCGTGTGTATTCTACACAGCTCCGGGCCTAACATTTTCGGAGGAAATTAAAACAACAAAAAATGAACTTCCCTTTACAAGACATCGATATGATTTTATTTATAGAAAAAGGTTTACGCGGCGGTATAACTCAAGTTAGTTCCCGATATGCAAAAGCGAATTCTGTACACATGGGAACCGATTTCGACCCTGATAAGGAAATTAGCGAAATTATTTACGTAGACGCCAACGGACTCTATTCTTACGCGATGACGACAAAATTACCGTGCGACAACTTCAACTGGGTAAGTGACGAAAAATTAACGAATCTTTTAGAAATGCTCAGTACGACCGACATTGACTGTTCGATGTATTACGGGGATGAAACGGGTAAATCTTGTGTTTTAGAAGTTGACTTAGAATATTCTGAAGATTTGCACGATTCCCATATATTTTTTCCATTTTGTCCGGAACACATATCCACCACAGGTAAAAAGGACGACAAAAAATTAATGCTAACTTTATGTAATAAAGAAAAGTACGTCCTCCATTTAAGCGTTTTACTTCAAAGTTTAAAACACGGCTTAAAATTAAAAACAATTCATCGTGCGATAGAATTTGACGAGAGCAATTGGTTAGAAAAATACATTAAATTAAATAGCGATCTGAGGGCAAAATCTACGAACGCTTTCGATAAAGATTTTTACAAGGGCATGTCGAATATGGTTTTCGGAAAACTTATGGAATCTGTACGCAAATACAGAAATATCGTGTTGACAAAGAAATGGAAATCCGCTGAAAAATATATTAGTCAACCAAATTTCAAAAAAGCTACGATTTTCAATGAGAATCTGGTCGCAATTGAACTGAACAAATTATCCGTGAAATTTGATAAACCGATCTACGTTGGCATGGCAGTCCTTGACATTTCAAAAACAGTCATGTATAGTTTTCTTTATGATTACATCAGAGAAAATGTGGAGCCCTTATTTAATGTCACAGTATGTTACACGGACACGGACAGTTTTATTTTTAAGTTCTCTCCAAAACATCCCGAACGCGTCTCGAGTATTTATGAAATTATAAAACGGGATGCAAATAAAATTTTTGACACTTCAGATTACGCCGCAGATAACCCTTTCGGAATACCTTTGGTAAATAAGAAAGTTATCGGTAAATTTAAAGACGAACTGTGCGGACAGATAATAACTGAGTTCATTGGAATTAGAGCTAAAGTTTACGCCATCAGAGTGGGAAAAGAAGTAAAATTTAAAAATTGAAGGGCGTAGGTCGTTCAGGAATTAAAAAAATAACTTTTCAGGATTATTATGACTGTTTGTTTGATAATAAAAAATTAATGTCAAAATTCAATAGCATCAGGTCAATAAATCATCAATTATTAACCGTTACCATAAATAAAACTGCCTTAGATGCTCAAGATGACAAACGACATTACGATCTTGTAACGGACATTCATTCGTTGCCGTTGGGACATTATAAATTAAAATGAAATTGTATGTAATTTTGTAATTATGTATTAAAATTAAATTATATGTAATTTGTAATTATATTGTGTGTTAGTAAAGCATTTTGTATTATACATACGTAAGTAAAACGTATTTTTTATTTTTAGAATTTTATTTAAGACGTTTTACAATTATACAGGCACGTCGGAATCGTTTTCGTCCGCCTATGCTCGCGGAAATGCGCACGCCCCGAGGACCCATTTTTTCGAAATTGCCGCCGCCGCTCTGCGTGCAGCGATCTATATGCTCCCGCGCGCGTAGAAACCTACCGACGCGACGCCTCCGAGATGGACGCCGGCGATCGTGCTTTCGCAATTCGTCACCAGATGGACACCGCCAGATGCAACCAACATCGCATCCGTGTTCGACGAAAAATAAAACGACATCCTTCTCGCCGCGCGTCGTTATTATTATTACACATTTCGAACCGATACGAGCAACTGACCGAACGGTCGAGCGGCTTAGGTGGACGCCTCACGAACGCCGAGGAACGGGTTCGAATCTCTCCGGACGGAGGAAAAAAATTGACGCAACCAGCATCGCATCCGTGTTCGACGAAAAAAATAAGGACATCGTTCGCCGCGCGTCGCGTCGTTAATATTACACATCTGGAACGGATACGAACAAGTGACTCAACGGCCGAGCGGCTTAGGTGGACGGCTCAGGAACGCCGAGGAACGGGTTCGAATCTCTCCGGACGGAGGAAAAAATTCCGCAGCGGAGCGCCGGTGGCGACACCCGACGGACAATTCCCGAACTAACGCTCCGACGACGCAGCGCCACTGCCATCTGGCGGACAATTTCCGAACTAACGAAAATGGCAGCAGCGCCGGAGGCATCTGGCGGACAATTTCCGAACTAACGAAAATGGCAGCAGCGCCGGTGGCATCTGGCGGACGGACGCCAGAACTACGTTGTCTCCGTCTCTCTCTCTCTGGAGCTCCATCTCACTCTTTACCATGGGCTCAGATGAGGCAGAAAACTGGACCGGAAGTCAATGCATTTTAAATGGGGAAAAAAGGGTGTGGTCTGTTTTTTATATCTACTACTGCCGAATTAGTTTTGAACAACTAAAACAGTACTTGATAAGTGCTCCTATTCTGAGCTACCCTCTCCCAGAAGGCAAGTTCGTCGTAGACACAGATGCTAGCAACGTTGGTATCGGTGGCGTACTCTCCCAGATACAAGATGGGCAAGAGAAGGTGATCGGCTATTTCAGTAAAGTCCTGTTAAAGCCGGAACGGAATTATTGCGTCACTAGAAGGGAATTGCTAGCCGTGGTAAAGACGGTAGAACACTTCTACAAGTACTTGTACGGCAGACACTTTCTCTTGAGGACGGACCATGCCGCTTTAAAATGGCTCCTCCGATTCAAGAATTCTGAAGGACAAGTCGCACGATGGATTGAACGACTTCAGGAATACGATTTTGAAATCCAGCATCGGGCCGGAACTAGCCATAGAAATGCCGATGCTCTGTCGAGAAGACCTTGTGCCGAAGACTGTAAGCACTGTAGTCGTCTGGAGGAGAAAGTAGCCACAAATAGATTCCCGCGGTAACCTTCCAAATTTTATAAATTCAAAACAGTGAATAATACGAGCAGCATCCAACATTAGGCAATCCGCCATACTTGTGGCGCACACCACTGTTCCCAACAATAAGAAAATTAATGTTTTTTTCGATTTCTCTAAATAATTCAAAAATTAGGCGGGGCGCAAACTTTTTAATTAGCATTTTCTTAAAGCGAGATGTTTCCTCTATCCACCTGGCAAATTTCACATTTCTGCGTTGCTTTTGAAAAAAGTTAGGGCGGTCTAAGGAGAATTCGCGCCGACGCGGGGTTACATTTTGCGAAATAATTCAAAAGTTAGGGGGGGGCGCAAACTTTTTAATTAGCATTTTCTTAAAGCGTGATGTTTCCTCTATCTACCTGTAAAATTTCACATTTCTGAGTTGCTTTTTAAAAAAGTTAGGGCGGTCTAAGGAAAACGCGCGCCGTCGCGGGGTTAATTTTCTTTCATCTAACAATAAGATGTAAACATCAACTCCATGGCCTTCTAAATGAAAAGCGAGTTCTATCTGGCCTGCACAAAAGTGCAGTTCAGGCGTGCTCCGCCAAGCACTGCTTACAGGGCGCTTTCTTAACTTAAAATCTTGACAGTTCTGTCACATGTGAATGGTGGATGAGTTCGTGTAAGAACAATTAATGTTATTGTTGTAAAAATTTGAGCATACTGGATATTATTTACGTTAGAATAAGGTGGAGTATTTATGTCCAATTTCGACAACTTAATTTAGCATTAAACTATTACGGTTTTAGATTAAAATCTTACCTGCATATACTCAGATTTCTGTGGTAAGTTACAACATGTATAATAAAGCTTCTTTTCTCATTGTGCGTAATTATCAACGCCCTTTTTAACACATTTTACATTATCAAAAGTCGAAACTCTTTTATGTAACTTGTTGTAATTATTCATAACACGAAAGTGCCAGTCTTTCTTTATAGGGACCATGCACATGCCTGCGTTCAGCGCCGCCTGGCGATGAATTATGCATTAGTGGTATGAAAACATTGCTTTTAGGTTAATACACCTGTGACACGTTGAAGTGACGTTATTAACGTCACTCTTAGTATCTTGCCGGTTTTATCCAAGGTTTTAGAGAAAATAATGTATCAGCAGCTTTCTGAACATGTAATGAAAGCTGATATCTTACCGAGCACACAATCAGGATTTCGTCCAGGCTTCAGTACAGCATCGGCTTTATTAAAAATCACGAGTGATATATTTCGGGCGACGGATCAGGGGGACATCTCAGTTTTAACTGTTTTAGATTTCTCTAAGGCTTTTGACACCATCAACCATCAACTACTTTGTTATAAATTAAAATATTACGGTCTGGATACTAATGCATTAAATTTAATTGAATCTTACTTGTCAGAAAGATCTCAGAAGGTTGTGGTTGATGGGTGTTTGTCTGATGCTAGGGCAGTTGAATCGGGGGTGCCTCAGGGTTCTGTTCTTGGGCCACTACTGTATTTGATTTATACTGCTGACTTCCAAAAAGAAATGCAAACATGTAAATGTCACTTTTATGCTGACGACACGCAAGTGTATGCTAGTTTCAATAGTGGAAATAAGCAGTTGTACGAAAATATCATTAATAAGGATTTGAAGACTCTTTTATTATTTTCAAAAATGCATTGTCTAAACATAAACCCACGCAAATCTTCAACAATAGTATTTGGTCCATCTAAAGACCGCCAGAGGGCCATAGATGACATGAACATATTTGTAGATAATTTTAAAATCGACTTCGCATTAGAAATTAAAAGTTTGGGCATTATTCTTGATCAAGAACTTAGATTTAAGTCGTATGTTAATAAATCAATTCAGCGCTCTTATGGAGTTTTACGCTACCTCTATACACACAAACATTATTTAAACTTGAAAACTAAAACTACCTTATGCGATTCTTTAATTTTATCAATCTTCAATTACTGTGATGTCGTCTATGGCCCATGTATTGATCAGGCCACCGAAGTACGGATACAAAAAATTCAAAATTCGTGTACACGATTTATTACAGGTTTGCGTAGACACGATCACATATCCCCTGGTATATATTCCTTAAATTGGTTAAATATGAGTAACAGGAGGAAATATCATCTGGCTTGTATGATACACAAAATCATGATTACGGGGATTCCTACATATTTACTTGAATTTTTAATTCCTAAATCATCTGTTCATAATCGTGATTTGCGGAAAATTTCTAATCTAACTGTCCCTCAACATACAACCTCAACTTTTACTAGATCATTTGCATATGCTGCACCTTCCCTTTATAATTCAATTTCTGATCATCTAAAAGCTATGCCTCTGTTATCATTTAAAAATAGGTTAAAGTCCATATTTTTTGCGGAGCAGGGATGTTGATAATAATTAAAAATTTTGTACACTGTATTAAGTGAGATTATTGTTATATGTATATAACAACCTATACGTACATGTATGTACATACATTATGATAATATTGGCAAATAATTTGTTACACGAATCGAGCTTGTGGTTAGGTGGAAGAGCGCGTAAGCGAACCTCGCCTCATTATTAATTAATTTAAGTCTAATGTAAAGTATATTTGCTTTAATAAAGACATTTATTATTATTATTATTATTACTCTGTAATTTTTAATTTTGCAATTACAATGGATGTTGAAATATATTTTAAAATCTTGTTTATGTAAGTGAACGACCAGCAGGTAGTGGCCGGCCATCAGGCGCAGTCACCCTATGCATAACTTCAATAGCCGAGCGAAAATTTTGGTATTTGCGGAATTTTGCATGGCATTGATGGTCAATAAAATTTTTGGTTGTGCGCAGATTTGTTGTTATTTCTTGTAATTGTATTAAAAATATTTAGGGCTTTTTCTAAATTTACTCAAATCTTGCAACAAGTTTTATTGTTTGATAATCTGTACAATTTCTAAATATGCAAAATTTATACAAATCCTACATGGTGTCACTAATAGATGTGAAAATATATTACAAATTGAATTTTATTGTTTATGAGCACAGTATTTCAGAAAACACATCAGAAGATCGGCAGTTGATTATTGTTGGACATGTGCGTTTTCCGTTATTTCTAAATTTTTCGTTTCAAACACGGTAGATTTTAAATCTCCGTACACAAATTTATGGAAATTTGCCTAACTGGAACGTGTTCTTCACTCTTTTTTGCTCTTTTACACCCATTTGCATAAATAAAATGGGTAACGAGAGTGACTCATAGAATTAATGTAAAAGTGCTATATATAAATTAAACAAAAATCTGAGTACAAACCTCAATTTAAGAAACATCACTAATATAATCAGTCTTTTAATACTGTTAAAAATAAAAGAAAAATATAAATATGGCGGATCAACGAGTGTCTTGAAAGATCTGATGTCAAGTCACGCTCTACTAAAAATTTGTATTTGTCATTATAAATGTTGACTTTAAATAAATAATTAACAGGTTATGGGCCCAGATTTTTTTATAAATTCTTCAAAACGTTAGTTCCAACATCGTGGTGCCTGTTTTAGACCGTACAAACTTTTCTTCAGCAAACATACTCGTCCAGTGCCATCTTCGAAGCCTTCCGGTTGTTCCATGTATACATTTTCTTCGAGCACACCATTCAAGAAAGCTGTTTTGATGTCAAATTGGTCAAGCTTCATTTTCTTTGCAGCAGCCACCGCCAGCAAGGTCCGAATGGTATCATAACGTGCAACAGGACTAAATGTTTCTCCATAGTCAATTCCCTGTTTTTGAGCGTATCCTTTGGCCACCAGTCGACCCTTGAAACGAGTTTTCCCATTATCTGTAATTTTCTGACGCAAAACCCATCGATTCTGTAAAACCTGTACACCATTTGGACGCTCAACTAATACCCAAGTACTATTCTCTTTTAGGGACTCCAATTCTTCATGAATGGCCTTCAGCCACTCATTTTTATCGCTAGACTGCAATACTTCAGAATATGAATTTGGATCACTGTCTTTGATGTTAGGAGGTCCTGCCGTGTACACGTATTCATCGGTCATCCATCCTGGTTTCTTCCTTTCGCGTTTGCTTTTTCGTTTTTCTATTATTTCTTCTTTTTCATTTGACACTTGACTTCCTCCGGAACTGGATACTGTGTCAAATTCTTTTTCTTCTTCCCTTAAACCTTCTATCGTTTCATTGTGGCTGACCTCTTCTGACTTTTTTTTACGTCGGAAGTCAAATTATATTGACTTTGTGTCATGGTTTCTTCGCAACCAGCTTCAAACTCAACACTGTTGGTGCGTAAATTGCAGACAACTTCAGGCTTGAATTTTACATCGTGGCTTAGTACAATTTTCCGTTGAGATGAAATCCAGACTCTAAATCCGTCCCTTTCATTCACGTACCCAACTAGATGACCATGAACGGCCTTATCGTCAAATTTCGATCGGAAGTTCTTGTTCACATGTACATAACATTCTGTACCAAATATTCTCAGATGGTTTAAGCTTCCTACTGGTCGTCCATGCCATAGTTCATAAGGTGGTTTGTTCTCAATGGAAGACTTTCCAGTATGATTCAAAAGGTATGTGGCAGTATTGCATGCTTCTGCCCACAGTTCTTTTGGCAATTTACTTGGATTCAGCATTGAACGTGCGCATTCCACAATGGTGCGGTTTTCACGTTCCGCAACACCATTTTGCTGTGGTGTATATGGTGGAGTAATGCAATGCTCTATTCCTCTGTCTGCAAGCAATTCAGAAACTTGTTATCAAATTCTTTTCCTCCGTCACACCTGAATTGTTTGATAATATGGCCATTTGTCTTGGCTTCGTTCAAGAACTGTTCCAGGACGGTGCTAACTTCACTTTTATGTTTCAGAAAGTAAATTCGACGAAATTTGCTGAAATCGTCTTTAAAACATACGTAGTAGCGCGCTCTTCCAAGAGACTCTATAGACATAGGTCCATTCACATCGGCATGAATTTGCTCACCTGTAACCGTTGGTCTATTTGTTCTATTCTTGAATGGCAGCCGGTGCATTTTTCCTAGTGCACATCCATCGCAGAATTCTTCCTTGCACCCATCCACGTTGATGTTCATCCGCTTCAAAACATTTTTTATGTGTTGTTTGTGTTGATGCCCGAATCTTTCGTGATAAACTTGCAATGTATCTGAAGATGTCACCAAATTCACTTGAACGGGTTGTGCCGGTTTTACAACACGTATATCAAGTTCATATAAGCCATTGCTAACATGTCCAGTCATCATCGTCTCCCCAGTGACTGTGTCTTCAAGTTTTACACTTTTATCATCCAGCTTTGTACAAAAACCTTTTCGTGCAGCTGCTTTTACAGAGAGTAAATTAGCACTTGCTTCAGGAACATAAAGAACGTTTCTAAATTCAGCATTTTTCCAAGCACAAAGTATTCTAGTTAAATAGTATAAAACATGTTCCACAAGCATTTGACATGAAGTCGGTCTGATGATCGGTTGGCGCTATTGTTTAAATTGACTTCTTCACATGAAACGCATACCATCAGTATCCTGACCGTAAATGTATTCACATTACGAAGACTAACCATCCGTTAATCATCAACCGCATTTGAAACTGGCCTACATTTGTTGACTTGCTTTTCGACTTCTATTCATGAAATTCTTCAAACTTTCATTTCATCTGAGTCTCCTACACATTGTTGAATATAATAATTATGTTGGCTTTGGTAGATAGATCAATACATAAAAATATAGTATGTCATGAATATAAAAACAATTATGTATCAAGCAGAAACTGCTATCATACGTGTTAATAAATTTGTGTTATGCTCTGATGGACTATTAATGGCTATAAAGAATACCTCTCAACAGGTTATGGGCCCAGAGCAGTGTCCAGATTAGTAAGTACTTTGATAGTGCCAGTAAAACTAGAACGATTAAAAAAATCTAAAAAAAATAGACTGACAGACTATTAAAAAACAAAAAAAAGTGTTTCTGTGAAAGATGGCCACTAAGAATGAATTTATGGATCTCTCACAAGTGGAAATCCTATCGGGAAATAATAACTACGCTATGTGGAAGTTCGACTTATTTGTTCTGCTCAAAGCTGCCTCTCTACAAGATGTGGTTTTGGGGAAAGAAAAAATTGCTGAAACTGATTCGGAAGAAAAGAAAAAAAATTGGATGCTGAGTGACGCGAAGGCACAGAAAATGATAGTCTTTACAGTAGACAAAGTAAATAAAATACATATCATGAACTGCGAGACCTCGTCAGAAATGTTTAAAAAACTCAGGTCCTTATACGAGTCAGACGTAACTCAACAAAAAAACTCAGCCTTAGAAAAGTTCTTTAAATTTGAATTTGATTCATCTGAAGGAATGGCTGCGAATATCAGTAAAATTCAAAACATCGTTTTTAGCGTTAACTCAATCGAAAAGAAAATTGACAACGAAATGATCATGTCAAGAATTTTGACAGTTTTGCCGGACAAATATTTACATTTTAGAAGTGCATGGGATTCTACTCCGAATGATGAGAAGACCGTAGAAAATCTAATGTCGAGACTTTTGAAAGAGGAAACGCGAAGCACTTCTGACGTGGACACAGTGACATCTTCGGCATTTAAAACTACAGAACGGAAAATAAAATGCTTCAAATGTGAAGGTAATCATTATGCACGTTCATGTCCAAAAAACAAAGAACAAAACAGAAAAGGTAAAAAATTCTCACCCTGTCCAATTTGTAAAAAGACCAATCATGTTGAAAAAGATTGTTTCTTCAGGAAAGCAAATGAAGATAAAAAGAAACGACCCAAAGAAAAAATCTCGTTCCTGGCTCATTCGTGGCTTAGTACGGGAAATAATGAGTGGATTTTGGATTCCGGTTCAACATCTCACATGACAAACAATGAAAATTTTTTGCTTCAAAAGGAAAATACGTCAGTGAAAATTAAAACATCGAAAAAAGGTGACTGCATCGAAGCCAAGAAGATCGGAACAGTAGAAACGCAAGATTGTGTGCTAAAAGATGTTCTTTATGTACCTGAGATGACTACAAATCTTATGAGCGTCAACGCTGTAACCAGAAATGGAGGTAAGGTGAAATTTAGTAATGAACAAGTTGAAGTAAGGAAAGATGGCAAACTTATATTTCACGGAAAGAAAGATGATTCAGGTCTCTACACCATTAAAATTAATGCCAATAATGAGAAAAACGATGAAACTCATTTAACTTCTCAAGAAGCGTCAACTTATGAAGATTGGCATAGAAAACTTGGTCATTTGAGTGCAGAGAACATAAAAAAACTTGCTAAAATGTCATATGGAATAAATATACATCTGAATGACAGACAAACAACGTGTGAAACTTGTCAAAACTCCAAGCAAACTAGAAGTCCCTTCAAGAACGAACGATTAAGAGCGAAGAGACCTCTGGAACTTATCCATTCAGACGTAGGCGAAGTTGAACGTAGAACATGGGATAACAAAAAATATTATATTACTTTTCTTGATGATTACACTCATTTTACTATGGTGTACCTTCTCGAGAAAAAGAGTGATGTCCCGAAAGTTGTGGAATATTATGTGAGCGAAGTGGAGGCTAAGTGGAAGAGCAGAGTCTCGAAATTAAGATGTGATAATGGAGGTGAATACCTGTCGCTTAACTTAAGGAATTGGTGTAAAGAAAAAGGAATATTCTTGGATTACACCATCCCTTATACTCTTCAGTTGAATGGCAGAGCTGAGAGACTTAACAGGACATTAATGGACAAAACGAGAGCCTTATTATTCGATTCTGGTCTCGAGAAGAAATTTTGGGGTGAAGCTCTTTATACTGCTACATATCTATTGAACAGAAGTCCTTCATCAACAATTTCATGTACTCCAGCTGAATTGTGGTTCAATAAGAAACCAGATCTCTCTGTTCTAAGAATATTTGGATGCGTCGCTTATGCTAAAAATACCAGAAGACTAAAAAAGCTTGAAAAACGTTCAAGAAAATGCATATTTGTTGGATATGGCCTAAATGGTTACAGACTATGGAATCCAGAAAAAAATCAGGTAATGATGTCTAGAGACGTTGTATTTAATGATACTGATGATAATAAAAATACAAAACTCACGGCCAATACACACAATGTGATAAGTGAGTTTGGTATCCCTGAAGGAGAAGAAACTGATAAAATCACTGACCCTGTACACAGTAATGCAGAAGACTCTGAAGAAATTTATGAAGAAGGATCTGCAGCAGAAGATTTAGGCAGAGGAAAAAGAATCAAAAGACTTCCATCTAAATTGAACGACTATGTGTTACTTACCTACAAAGAAGCGATCAACAGAGAAGAAAGTGAAAAATGGAAATTAGCCATAGAAGAGGAAAAAGCAGCTCTTGAAGAAAATAATACTTGGAAATTGGTTAACCGAGAAGAAGCAAAAGGTAAAAACATACTTACAAGCCGTTGAATTTTCAAAGTGAAAGACGATGGTCGCTACAAAGCCCGCCTTGTCGTTCGAGGTTTTCAACAGCAAGATGGAGTAGATTTTGATGAGATATTTAGTCCAGTAGTCGGTAGTGATGCATTAAGAGCAATGTTAGCTTACGGTGCAAAAATGAATTACCATGTAATGAAATTTGACGTTAAAACCGCTTTTCTGTATGGAAGAATTAATGAAGAAATATATATGACTTTACCTGAAGGTTTCGAAAATAATTCAAAAATTTGCAAATTATAGAAAGCATTGTATGGTCTTCGACAAGCACCAGCTTGTTGGAACAGAACTCTTTCGGAACTCCTGAACAAAGAAGGTTTTACACAATTAAAAACTGAACAGTGTGTTTATGCAAATCAAAATCATGATATTTTTCTCGCAATACACGTACATCATTATTGGAAGCAACAAAGTAAAAATGCATGAATTAGTTGAAAACCTTGAAAAGAATTTAAAAATGACTGTAGAAGAAAATCCAAAGACGTACTTAGGAATGAATCTGTCTATAACCGAACGAGAATTTAAGCTGACTCAAGATCATTATGCAGAACAAATTGTAAATAAGTACAGAATGGTGGACGCCAAATCAGCAACAACCCCAATAACGACCGAAAAAAATGTACACCAATTCCAATGCAGTAAAGAAAAAGATGTAAAGAGCCTACAGGAAGCCTTTTATATCTTTCAACTAAAACTCGGCCAGATTTAGCTCTAGCTGTAAATCTCATTGGAAGGCATGTAGAAAATCCAGCACAAGCAGACCTACTAAATCTAAAAAGGACGCTAAGATATGTTAAAGGGTCTACAAATTTAGGTATTGCTTACCTACGAAAAAATGACAAAACTGAAAATATTATTGCTTACTGTGATGCAGATTATGCTGGGGATACTGAAACTCGGAAGAGCACGACAGGATTTGTTATATATTATAATGGAGGCCCAATTAGTTGGACTTCTAGGAAACAACCCATTGTTGCAACCTCCTCAACAGAAGCTGAATATATAGCAGCAGCAGAATGTGCAAGAACTCTAATGTACCTCAAAAACTTTTTAGAGGAATTGACAGGAAAAAGTTTTAAAACACAGCTTAGCGTAGACAACCAAAGTGCCATCAATCTTATAAAGAATGGAATACTTAACAGAAGAAGCAAACATATAGATGTTCGTTTTCATTACATAAAGGAAAAAGTTCAAGATAAATTGATTACTATAAAATATTGCCCTTCTGAAGATCAAATTGCAGATCTATTACCAAACCCTTGAACTACACTTCGCCGCAAAATTAGAGGATAATTAGTAAAATACTAAAAATGTTTGGTCAACATGGCATTATAGCTTTTAAAATCTTAAAATAAGTTATTTCAGACTTTGTAATGCAAACAAAACAAAATTGAATTCAATAACTTTTATACCAACTCTAACATTTCATCATAAACAAGAAATAGTAAAAACGAAAAATTAAACTTAAAATCAAAACAACGATTAATAGCGGGTATGTCCACCCCTTGCTGCTATGCAAGCTGCAATTCTTCTGGGCATGCTCTCTATTAAGGCGGCAATCTCCTCTTGGCCGATTACTGCCCAAACCTCTTGCAAATTATTGGAGAGCGCATCTAATGTTTGCGGAGGATTTTCAAGACCCCTAATCTTTCTCCCGATATTGTCCCAGAGATGCTCTATGGGATTAAGATCAGGGCTACGTGGTGGCCATTCAAGAACATTGATATTGGCGGCAACGAGTTCCTGCCGTACAACATTGGCAATGTGCGGCCGAGCGTTGTCTTGCATAAAAATAAATTCTGGTCCATGTAGAGCACCAAACGGTTCTACAACAGGGATTATGATTTCATCCCTGTATCGTACACCAGCCAGTGAACCATTTATTCTTAAAAGATTGGTGCGATCAGCAAGGCTTATTCCACCCCACACCATAACGGATCCACCACCATATGGCTCGACTTCTCGTATGGCACACTGCGTGAATCGTTCACCTGGGGCGCTCTCCAGACTCTAGCACGTCGATCATTTGTCGAAAGGCAGAATCTGGATTCATCGGTGAACAAAACGTGCCTCCAGTCTTCAATCTGCCACTCAGCATGCCTACGAGCAAATACTAAGCGGTTTCTCCTGTGGGCTGCTGTTAAAACTGGTCCAGTAGCTGGTCGGTACGGCTTCAATGCAGCATCTTTAAGCCTCCTTCGAATGGTATCCATACTGACTGCTGTACCAGTGGCAAGCAGGAGGTCGTTTTTTAGCGCTCTAGCAGTAGAAAACCGTCGCCTTTTTGCACTTATTCTGATTAAGCGATCTTCTGCAATTGTGATTTTCTTTTTTCTGCCTTGGCCTCGTCGCCTTTGATAGCTACCAGTTTCGCGGTACCTATGCAAAGCTCTGCTGACCGCAGATTGACCCACCCCTAATCGTCGGCCAACTTCTTGCTTAGTGTAGCCTTCTTCCATCTGGGTCACCAATTTGACGACCTCAGTTTCAGATAAGTGGCGTTTTTGTCTATTTCTGTTCATGACAACGTGTGACAACCACATCTAATGACTTTTTCAAGCTTTTTGACGTTTTTTGTTTAAAAAACAATTTTTGTATTTATGACTTTTTGATTAAATTTTTTATTCTTTAAATACTTTTGCGTTGGAATATCGAGAATATATGTAAAATCATATTTTAATTGTAATATAAGTTGATTTATTTTGAAATATTCAATTTATTTACTACAACATTAAATATCCTCTAATTTTGCGGCGAAGTTTATAATAAATTTAAGAAGTTTCAGACTAAACTTGTAGCATAATAACATTTTTTAAATTAACATATTTTGCAATTGCACTAAGGCAGAATTCGAATAAACATAATTAAGGGGGTGTGTTGAATATAATAATTATGTATCAAGCAGAAACTGCTATCATACGTGTTAATAAATTTGTGTTATGCTCTGATGGACTATTAATGGCTATAAAGAATACCTCTCAACACACATTTCTCGAATAGAGTACGTTGTACGTAATGACTAATCGATATTGAAATCTATGAATCACTTTGAAAACGGCATACAAACTTAAATATTTCAATCCATATATATTTTCTTACTACTGTCTGGATAATTGTAAAATTTAACATTCTGCCTGTTACTATAACTCTTATGACGTTATGACAATTTACAGTTGTAGTACATAATAAGTATTTGACCTTCTGGTATGAAATTAATTACAAAATTCAAGTTCAAATGTACACTGAGCATTTGAAATGACAGATGTACATTTGAACTGTCATCATACTGTCACTCGTGTTTTCATACCACTTATGCAAAATATGGCCATTGGTGGCGCTGTCATCGCATGTGCACGGTCCCTATTGCACAAGCGTACTTCACTCCGACGAGATCAAATGATTTGTGCATGAATCTATTAAGTTTATATCACATAAATTATGTTGTATTACGGTAATTACAATATTAATTAATTTTGCATGAACTCACTTTCAGCGTTTTCGATTGATCGCACTAGTGCGCACTCAGAGTATCTTCATCTCGTGTTATTACATGAGGTTAAAAGAAGATGAAAATACACTGAGTGCAACCGGTGCATGTCAATCGAAAACGCTATTAGATTGACAGTAATAACAGTACACTTCACTGATTGCCGTCAATGCCCCGTATCCAGCGCCAAAATGTCGACTTTTGGCATTTTCTCGAGCACAAAAATTCAATGTAAATTTTTCAAAACGCCCAGGCCAGTTAGAACTCGCTTTTGATTTAGCAGGCCATGATCAACTCTAACCCTGCTCACAAGTAGGGATGTGCGGTACGATACGATATTTCCGTGTACCGGTACTTTTGCTTTCGATACTCGATATTTTGTACCGGTTTTACACTAAACGATACGATTCGATTCGCTACAGATTTACCCGAATATCGTATCGATTATCGCGGATCGACTATTGCTATATTTAGCAGCGTATTCTAGCGGACAATGGCAAAAACGATACCGAAGCCGTATTATAGGTGCTTTCCTTTTACCACAAATCTCACCTCAGATCAGATAAACGTCATTTCCGTTAGAACGAACAAGTGAGTTTGATTTGAGATTTCAACCTCCCACCTTGCTACTCGAGCATTCCCATTAGTTGTTAGATTGAAATATCCATTCAAACTTACTTGTTCGTGCTAACGAAAATGACTTTTAAGTGATCTGAGGTAAGATTAGTGGCAAAAGGAACGCAGCTAATGTGTCATATATTTAAATATTGGAACAATGCATTAACAAACGATTCTTTGAAGAAAATTGCATTTGAACATCTTTCAATAGTATTATTTTCCAAAGCAGGGGCTATAATGGCGCAAAGTCGAAATCGTCTCACGAGAAATGGCCTGTCGAAATTATTGTTATTTTTAAGTTCACTTGAAACTGAAGAATGGGATTAAATTGTGTTCTAGAAAAAGCGTTTTTTTGTAATTTTTATGTGTTGAATAGATCGTAGTTATGTTTATGAGTTTGTACAAGAGTACCTATTATTTTTTTAAAATTTATTTTATATTGCGTTAAATTAATGTATCTAATCACACAAGAAACATTTTTTGCTTGTTATGCTATTTTTTTCAAAAATCCGGATCGGAAGTGTACCGGTACTTTAGATACCGGTACATAAGCCTTCGATTTCATACCGGACCGGTTTTCTCTGAATCGAGACGATACCACAGCATAACCAGCATGGAAACTGTTTGTCGGCACCTTTGATCTGGCGGGGCAAAATTTTTTGACCTTGGCGCCATTTTGCGAATGTATAAATCAGTGCCGCAATAAAAATATTTTTGATAATCGAATTTTTTAGGTTATTTTGATAATCCGATGACAGATTATTTTTAATTTGAATTATCCGATCACCACTTGAAAGCCTAGAGTTTTAAGTTTACTCAGTGCACCCCAGCATGCATAATCGAAAGCACCTATTATGCTGCTAATTACACGAGACACCACTGATCGTATTCGTGCAATTGAAGGGCGCATTCGACATAATGCTCGATGCACGCAATGAGCAGAAGTGTGAGGGAGAGCGACTGCGTGTCAGTGCATGTAAGAGTAAGAAAAAGAAACACTCCGTGCGTCCAGTCGAATGCGCTCTAATAAATCACATGACAGATTTTCCATCCGGAATATGGCGGCTCAGTTTGCGCGGGAAATTTTCCCGCCAAGGAGAGTGAACCTGCTGTATGTATTTATGCTGTGACGATACGATATGCTGTACCGGTACATTTCGCAGTATCGCACATCCCTACTCACAAGCGTTTAGAGCCTGTGACATACAGGTCAGCAACAGCCAATTAAGGCGTTTTATGAAAATTCACCCGGTTCATAACCGGGTTAGAAATGTGAGAGAGAACATTAAGAGACTTAGGACTTAGTGCATATAAGAGTGAGAAAAATAGAGGACGGTGTATCCACCCGCCACCGGGTTAATTTTCGTAAATGCCATTGGTTGCGTTCGGATTTGTCATCGGGTATTTAACTTTTCACCCCAAGCGTTCTAAAATTCTAAAATTGTTACCAAATATAATTTAACACTGTTCGAATTTCACAACGGGGATACGCCCGGTGTACAACTTCTTACCTCGTGTTTAGACTCGGTTAAAATTTGTCGGACATGCGCAGAGATATTTGTTGATATTTGCGGTTAAGTTCCATTTGCTTATTTTTTCTTTGTTTTTATTATTTTGGCCATATATTATATGAACGTAATGGAAAATAAACTCTATCAAATAGTAGATGAAAACAATGACGATATCCAGTATGTTTGGCTCGACGATAGTACGACGCTAACATTAACAAACGATCCTACCGGTGAGTGTATAGAATGCATTTCTTGCTAATAATAAATGTATTTATATTTAATTTCATATTTCAGAAGAAGCAGGTGCTAATGAAAAACTGAGAAACCAGTGGTCAAGAACAGATGTTTTGAAATTAATAGATGCCTACGAAAGGCATCAACCACTCATGAAAAAATCTGGTATGACAAAAGAAAAAGTGTGGCAACTAATTTCAAATAATTTAAAGACCCATACAGCACAGCAATGTCAAAACAAATTTAAGTACTTGAAAGGCTTATACATAAAGAAAAAAGAAAACTGTGGACCGAAAGCGACAGGAGCGGCAAGAATAAAATTTGAATATTTTAGTGAATTCGACCGATTATTTGGGAAAGATCCAAATATTATGCCCATTGCGGTTGCATCATCTAGTAAAGGGGTTCAAAACACTCCACAAGCTACTGAAATTGCAAACAAATCTACATCAGAGACTTCTGCACAGAATGATGGTGATGTTTGTACAGAACAGCACGAAAAACCAAAAATGAAAAGGAAAAGTGACCTGGCGACAGCTTTAGAAATACGAGAAGAAAGCAAGAAACAGCGACATGCTGAAAATATGGAAGTGAAAAGGGAAGCACTAGATGTTTTTAAAAACTATATGGATAAACTATTTTCTCAAATGAAAAAATAATATCTTTACCTTTGTTCTTTATTATGCAAATGAGTAATCCTGCGGCATTGGGACGTGACCTTTAACAAGCGATCGCTGCTTTATTGAAATAAATTATTTTCCTTCTTCCTAACATGATTAGGGGAAGGGAAATTAATTTCTGTTTTATTTATTAATTTCAATTTTCAATAAAACAGTGATCTGTGTTCAAGGTTAGTTCCTGATGCAGCAGGATTAGCTTTATTGTTATAGCTGAATCTTGTTTGTTTGAATTTTTAGAATTAATATTTTATTTTGTTGGTTTTTTAATAAGTTATATTTATTACGACTGTTACTGCTTTGGTTTGTAATTATCTTGATTGCATAAAAGTACTTTTTTGCATAAAAGTAATTTTTTTATTAAAATGCAATATTTATAAACAGTAATTTAATGAATATGAGATTGTGGCGACTATGACTTTATTATATATTATAAAGAGTCCAGTAGGTGGAGAAAACAAGTTTAGTTTTGGTTGACACTTTAAAATAAAAATGTAGTTTAATGTTTAATAAAAGTTCATATACAGGCTGTCTTACGAAAAACGCCCCAAGCCGTAACTCCGTTATTTATAGATTAATTTTAACAAACAAAAAGGCAAATAAAATGAGACTAAAAGTACTATAAGGTGAGTCCAGTTTCAATTTTTTTAAAAATTACCTTCAAGGTCAAATGACTGTCAACTTTTATTTTTCAAATGGCTCTGTATATTTTTTATTATTATATCTGGTAGAGATTTTTTTTCTAAATCCAATGATGTGCAACACTTTGACATTTAAAAAATATTTTTCGTAAAAGAAAAATGAACTAGTCTATTACGCAAAACGTGCTTTTCATAAAAATGTTAAAGTTTGTCGTGAAAACAATGTCACTGAGCGTTATTTTTCACAGTTGTTTCAAGTTGTCAAGTTATTCTCTTTGTATGATTCATTGTTTCCTAAAAAAAGCCGATTATGGATAATACTCCGTTGATTGACTTACTCCAAGCATATTTTGAATGCAATAAAAACACAAGCACTGCGTCTCTATAGACCGGGATTTTTTCCCAAAGCAACTTACACAGTTGTAGACTTAATTTTAATTATTTCATTAATGTTTTCTGTAATGCTTGATTGCTGTTTTTATTGCATTCAAAGTGTACTTGCAATAAGTTAGTCAGGTGATTGTTATCCATAATCGGCTTTTTTTTAGGAAACAATAAGTCGTACAAGTAGAAGAATTTGATAGTTTAAAACATCTGTGAAAAATAACCTCAGTGACATTGTTTTCACGACAAACTTTAACATTTTTATGAAAAGCACGTTTTGCGTAATAGACTAGTTCATTTCTTTTTTTTACGAAAAATGTTTCCTAAATATCAAAGTGTTGCACATTATTGGACTTAGAAAAAAAATCTCTACCAGATATAATAATAAAAAATATACAGAGCCATTTGAAAAATAAAAGTTGACAGTCGTTTGACCTTGAAGGTAATTTTTAAAAAAATTGAAACTGGACTCATTTTATAGCACTTTTAGTCTCATTTTATTTGCCTTTTTGTTTGTTAAGATAAGTCCATAAATAACGGAGTTATGGCTTGGGGCGTTTTTCGTAAGACAGCCTGTACAAATATAACTACAAATGGTGACCCCTGGTGAACGCGCACAGCAAGAAACAGAACAAGCGCTTCTTATTCAGCATCTGCAACAACAAGTAGCCGCTCTAACTGCAATGGTAGAGAAACTGGCGAATGACCGAGGACGTAATTGGCAGCGTTCACGCTCGAGAAGCAAGAGTCAAGCACGCGAGAGAAGCAACCTTTGTTTCTATCATCAAAGATACAAAGAAAAAGCAAAGAAGTGCTTGTCACCATGCACTTTCTCCAGCAAAATCGGAAAACTGAGAGCACCGCCGGCGCAGGAGGCAGCGTGCGACGGTCCATTTACTGCTCAACATCGCCTCTTTATCACAGACCCACGATCTGGTATTCGGTATCTCATTGATACAGGAGCTGAGATATCAGTTCTGCCCAAAAGTTACATACACAACTCCTCCATTCACCCAGGGAAAACAACATTATTCGCAGCTAATGGTACTGCCATACAAACTTATGGCGAAAAACTTCTTTGCCTTGATCTCAGATTGAGAAAACAATTCAAGTGGTTCTTCTTAGTAGCCGATGTTTCTCGACCAATCATAGGAGCCGATTTCATTAGCAGGTATAATTTATTAGTCGACCTTGCTAATAGAAAGCTTATCGACAGGCAGACCAACCTTACCACAATAGCATCAATGGAAGCATGCGACACGTTAGGTATCACCACCATTCTTCGGACGACAAGATACCACGACCTTCTGGCCAAGTACGCTGACATAACACGTCCAGCACTTCTAGCCAAATCATCTGGGACCACTGTACACTACATACAGACAACAGGACCTCCAGTATCGCAGAATTGTCGACGACTCCCTCCTGAGAAATTAAAAATCGCCAAGGCTGAATTCCAGTATATGCTAGAACAGGAATTTGCAGACCGTCGAAGAGTCCATGGGCAAGTCCTTTGCATCTCGTACCCAAAAGACTCCTGGTGAGTGGCGTCCGTGCGGCGATTATCGTAAGCTAAACAGTGTAACAATACCCGATCGATACCCAATTCCGCACATCCAAGACTTTTCATTAAGGTTGCAGGGGAAAAGTGTATTCGGGACAATAGACCTTGTGCGTGCATACCATCAAATCCCCATAGCCGAGGAAGACATTCCCAAGACCGCGATCATTACTCCTTTCGGACTTTTTGAGTTTAATATGATGACGTTCGGCCTTCGAAATGCCGCCCAAACTTTTCAAAGACACTTGAATTCCGTGCTTTCAGGTCTGGACTTTTGTTTTTGTTATATAGACGATATTCTTATCGCATCTACTTCCCCAGAGGAACATTTAGAACACCTTGAACTGGTTTTCGAACGGTTGCGCGAGTTTGGAATCGTTGTGAATCCGGCAAAGTGTGTTTTCGGCGCCCCTCAAGTAGACTATCTTGGACACCAAATTTCAGCAGAAGGTATAAAGCCGTTACCCAACAAAGTAGCTGTAATCACTGATTTTCCTAAGCCTACGACAAAAAAACAGTTGCGACGTTTTCTCGGAATGTTAAATTTTTATCGTAGGTTTGTTAAAAACTCAGCTGAGTTCCAAACACCGTTGAATGATTTTTTAAAAAATAGCAAAAAGAATGACAAAATAGTTTGGACTCCTGAGACAGACGCAGCATTTGCCCGGTGTAAAGAAAAATTAGCTAACTCAACCCTTTTGGCCCATCCCTATGACAGCGCGCCACTACTTCTGACGACTGATGCTTCAGAGGTAGCCGTAGGTGCAGTGTTAGAACAAAAAGTTGATGGAATTTGGGAACCGTTAGCATTTTTCTCCAAGAAGTTGAACACCGCCCAAGCTAAATACAGCACGTATGACCGAGAGCTGCTAGCTATTTACGAGGCTATCAAGTACTTCCGCTACATGGTTGAGGGCAGGAATTTCAGCGTACGAACGGATCACAAGCCACTGACATACGCTTTCCTGCAGAAGACGGATAAAGCGTCACCTCGACAACTGCGTTACTTAGACTTCATAGGACAATTCACTACGACCGTCGTATTTGTACCCGGCGAAAGCAACGTTGTCGCCGACGCTTTTTTCACGAATTGAAGAGATTTCGAATCCCACAGCGATTGAACCGGAGGAACTAGCAAAGGAACAGAAGAACGATCCCGAACTGAAGGAACTTCTGCAATCCATAAATACTTCTTTAATCCTCAGAAAATTCACTCCAAACAATTCTGCAGTCACTATTGTGTGTGAAACCTCAACTGACACCATCCGTCCTTACGTCCCGAAAAGTCTGCGCCGAATAATTTTCCTACTGTTCCATCAGTTATCACATCCTAGTGGTCGAGCAACCAGCCGAGCTATCAAACAAAAATTTGTTTGGCCATGCATGAGCAGGGACATCATTGAATGGTGTCGCAAGTGTATACCCTGCCAGAGATCAAAAATTTCTCGTCATACTCACAGTCCTCTAAAGAATTTTAACATGACTGATTGCAGGTTTGAACATGTGCACATAGATATTATTGGCCCATTACCGCCCTCCCAGGGTAATCGGTATTGTTTGACGATGATAGACCGTTTCACTAGGTGGCCAGAGGTAACGCCGATGGTGGACATGACGGCTGACACCGTAGCTAGAGCTTTTTTAGCTACTTGGGTTTCTCGTTTTGGTTGCCCACATCGCCTCACCACCGACCAAGGAAGACAATTTGAAGCCTCTCTTACAACTGCCCTAACGAACCTCTTAGGGATCAAGCGATGTCGCACCACAGCATACAGACCGCAAGCGAATGGCCTCATCGAACGTTGTCATCGGACCATTAAGGCAGCTATTATGTGCCACGAAGACAAAGAATGGACAAATCTTTTGCCCACAGTTCTTTTAGGGCTGCGCACCAGCTACAAGGAGGATCTCCAATGTTCAGCAGCAGAGCTCACGTATGGTACGCAACTGCGTATCCCTGGAGAATTTTTCTTCAATGGCGCGGTTCCCCCAGATGCTGCAACATTCGCAAGAGAACTGTGTCAACAAATGCGTGAGATTCGAGCAACACCTGCAGCTCGTCATGGTAACAAGCCTGTTTTCGTTCATCCTGCCTTGGAAACATGCACACATGTTTTCTTACGAGACGATGCAGTCCGACGACCATTACAACAACCTTATACTGGACCACATAAAGTTACTAAACGGGACGCCAAGACAATCACCATTTTCTTCAATGGAAAACAGTTAACCGTTTCCATCGATAGGGTCAAACCTGCATTTTTGGTGAAGGAACTGAACACATTTCCATCCTCAACACCTGTACAGCCGCCAGCACTCAGTAGCAACGAAAACTCTACTCAAATCAAGGAATCAGTGACACGTGTAGGGCGCAAGGTGAAACCACCAGTTCGTTTCCGTGACTACGAATCGTAGACACTAGAGGGGGAGTAACTGTGGCGACTATGACTTTATTATATATTATAAAGAGTCCAGTAGGTGGAGAAAACAAGTTTAGTTTTGGTTGACACTTTAAAATAAAAATGTAGTTTAATGTTTAATAAAAGTTCATATACAAATATAACTACAAGATAAATACAGATTACCTACGACGATTATTATAAATACTTCTAGCTATTTCATCTCTTCTTGCAATTCCCTCCAATTGCATTGCAGGAACTTCATTTTCATAATCTTGAATATGAAGATTTTGAACATACTGTGCACGCGGTTGTATGTAATTATCACTTAATTCGTCTTCTGACATCGGACAGATATTATGGAGTGTACATGCTGCTATGATTGTTGCAGGTATCAAATCGGTTCTCTGCATATCTAAAAACCGCAGTCTTCGAAACTGTCCAAAGAGCAAACAAAAACTTCTTTCAATAACCTGCCGAGTCTGAGCATGTGCTGTGTTAAATATAGTTTGCATGTTATTCAGATTACCTCGATTTATATATGGAGGAATGCACCATTTGTAGAGAGAATAGGCTTTATCACCTAATATACAGGGTGTCCACCGAGAGCCGCGGTCTTCTCTACCGCCTATAGTATATAAGACAGAAAAAAAATTCAAACGAGCTAAGATGTAATTCAGTCAGCTCTACTTCATAAAATTATTTTTGGCTATACAGAGTGTTCAGTAACTGAGAGCCATACCAAAGTTATATTTTTTTCAATGGAACGCCCAGTATATTTTTACATATTTTGAAAGTACGCATAACGAATAGGTAATAACCAAAAATTTAGGAACTTTTACGTAAGAGTTTGTAAGATATTGACGTTTAAGTGTAAAAAATGCTGTACTATGAGCGCTTATATTTTGGTTATTTATTAACATTTCGTCGTGAATTTTTGTAGGTACTCAATACAATATCTTTTCTACAGAAATTTCAAAATAGCTTCGGTCCATCAGTTATTATGTGTACAGGGTGTTGAGTTTTGCAAAAGATAATTGTTCTCAAAATTTTCAGATGGAACACCCAGTATATCTAGACTCTCATGAAACACTGTTTTAATAAGTTTTCATAAAACGCCAAGTGTATTTGTCTAAACTGAAGAAGTCGTGACACAAAAATTAATAATTTTTCTTTCTTTCAATATTGATATTATTTAGCCTTTCCAACCGGTTCTTCTGTTTTGATTTGCTGATAAATCAATGAACATGTTTTATTTTTTGTTCAAAATACATAATTGAATATGTTTCTGTTAAACTAATTCCTATTTTTCTTTATTTTGAAAATATTTACATAACGTTATTTTAATAATATTTTTACTGTATTTAATGTTTCCTGGCGTTTAGAATCTTTCTTTCAATCTTTGAAAAACTCCATAATCCGTGTGTCTTTTCATAGGATAATGCTGCGAATATAATCTTGATGCCAAAAGACAGTTTTGGTTGTCTTTTCCTAGTAGGTATGTCATGTCACGTAACTCTTCATTATTAAAATGCATTTTGTTATCATAAAAAAATACAAAGCTGTAAAAATAGTGTTATTTATTAATCTTAATAATTGTTCCGTCAATTAAAAATTTATAGCAACTGTTTTCCTATTTTCTAACAAAGGGCAACGTGATTCTAAATTTTATTTTTTTAAATTATGTATTATTTTAACGTTATTTAGATATTTTCAAAGTAAAGAAAAATAGGAATTATTTTAATAGGATAATAGGAATTTATTCAATTACTTTTAAAAATAAAACATTTTCATTGATTTATCACCAAATCAAAACAGAAGAACCGGTCGGAAAGGCTAAATAACGTCAACATTGAATGAAAGAAAAATTATTAATTTTTGTCTCACTTCTTCAGTTTAGACAAATACATTTGGCGTTTTGTGAAAGCTTATTCAAACAGTGTTTCACGAGAGTTTAGATATACTGGGTGTTCCATTTGAAAATTTTGAGAAAATTTCTCTTTTGCAAAACTCAACACCCTGTACACATAATAACTGATAGACCGAAGCTGTTTTGAAATTTTTGTAGAAAAGATATTGTGTTGAGTACCTACAAAACTTCAAGACGAAATGTAAATAAATGACAAAGAAATAAGCACTCATATTAAGGCAATTTTTTACACTTAAACATCAATATCTTACAAACTCTTAAGTAAAACTTCCTAAATTTTTGGTTATTACCTATTCGTTATGCGTACTTTCGAAATATGTAAAAATATATTGGGTGTTCCATTAAAAAAAATATAACTTAGGTATGGCTCTCAGTTACTGAACACTCTGTATGGCCAAAAATAATTTTATGAAGTAGAGCTGACTGAGTTACATCTTAGCTCGTTTGAATTTTTTTTCTATCTTATATACTATAGACGGTAGAGAAGACCGCGGCACTCGGTGGACACCCTGTATATTCATTTGCATCAAAATAATTCAAAGTATTATGTATAATGTTGCCAAAAATGTCAGAGATTCTGAAAATCCTACTGTCATGTACTGAACTTGGGTAACCAGAAAAGCAATTTATAAATTTTGAAGAAGGCAAACAAATTGCTTGCAACATAATGCCATAAAAGTTTTTTCTGTTGAAATATGCTTCTGGGTTTGTAGTAGGAGCCTTTATTGGCACATATGTCCCATCAATGGCTCCTATAACCCCTTGTAATCCAGCATATCTGTTCAAGATCTCTTTAATTATTTGCTTTTCTTCCTGAGAGGGCCACTTTATTATTTCTGGAGCAATCATGTTTACAACTTGAATAAATCTATAGAAACACGACCAAAGTGAAGACTTTCCTAAATTAAATGTTGACCTAAAAAATTACAATTATGTATTATTAAATTAAAACAAAATTATAGAAATTAGAAACCTATAACTGTCAGGAGTTGCTAAAAGCCATAATGCTGCTTCTACTAACCATGAGTAGGTATTTCTTGCTAAACGAAAATTTTGTTGAAATTCTTGATTCGTAAAATTAGGTACCACAGTTTCAACAAAATTTTCAATCCGTATGGAACGACCATGGGGAGGACGACCATTTTCCAATTCTATTTCATCGTCGTCATCGCTACTTGATGAATCTGCCAGTATTATAACCTGTGAGCAACTAAAAATCAGATTAGAGTCGGCGGTGCAAAGAAAAAGTATGTCTGTTACTAACGCGGGTTAGGCTGATCTGACAGTTCATGAATATATTAGGTTAATTAATTCAGTTAATCACAGACATACATTTTCTTTGCACCGCCTACTCTAATCTGACTTTTATTTGCTCACTTTTTATTTTCTAATAAAAACCTGGCTCCTACTAATGCTACTGCCCTGACGTCTTGCGCGTTCATTTTTTTCTATAACTTGATTTTGTATTTACCTTTTTTAAACACTACCGCTCATCCTATGACTTATACTTACTATAAATTTTACTTAACCGTTCCCTTTTGTGAGAGGTTACCGATTGTTTTCGTGTTATGCCCGATAAACGTTGCCGGATAAACTTTGACAAAATCGGAACGCAACCATTAGGTTTAAAACGAAACGCGGGAAAGTTAAATTCTTTATAACCATTAGCAAAATTACTTTTAGTGGTGTAGTTTTATTAGTTGCTTGTCCAACCTAGAGGTAAACAAGTTATTTATTAATAAGCAAGCATTGTGTAAAATAAGTCCTTTAAGAACAGAAATTTATTTTTTTAGAGTTGTTTTTAGTTTACATTTTTACTTGATTCACTGTATGGTAACAATGAAAAAGAATTTAAAACAAAAATGTCAAATAAAATGGAATTCTGTATTTTAAATTATTTGATTCACTGTGCAGTATTATTAAAAGGTATTTAATTAAAATGGAATTCTGTGTTTTAGATTGCCCAAAATTTTACTGTAACAAATAAAGGTAAAGAAATCTTCGATTGCTTTTCTGCAACCGGTTCAAAGATGCTTTCAGAATTTATTTAAAATATTTTCTTTGTAGAAAACAGTCGCTGTGGGCAAATTCTCTTATTCGGTGGCATTATGGACATCGACTGATTCAATATATTGCTCACCTTAAAACTGCTATTGATTAATTTTGCTGAAGACTTTACAGCTTCTAAACTGGCTTTCATTGATTTAAAAAGATTTTGTGCTATCTTTAGTTCTTCAGTTGATTGTATTTCGTTTATTTTTAAAAATTTCTTTTCTTAAAACGCATTCACTTATTCTGTAAACTCAACATCCACTTCATTTGTAATCTCACTAATTTCTGCTATCTCGTGTTTTACATGTTAAAGTTAAACCATTTTTTTACAGAAAAATTTCAAACTTGTTAATGTTATTAAAATTTGATCTGTTGTTTAATGCACAATCCAAGGGTCGTGGAGAGGTCCGTGGCGACGATCTTGAATGTATATTAAATTGCTTTTGCTTGAAGAAAACGCAGGTTTGCTTGTTTCTTGTATATTAATGGAAGAAAGTAATTTACAAACTTATAATCATAGAGAAATATTGAATTCTGTTTTTATACATATATCATTTTTTTATATAACAACGACGACTATCTATTCTTTGCTTCCTTGATATAAAGTTTATTAAAACATAAATGATTGAATTGAATAAATTGAACATTGCCGCCCCCCTTGAAAGGCCTGCCTTTCAAGATATCAAATTGTGTTATGATTACACTTGATTATTGTTGTAACTTGAAGAAGCACTTTATTTTTCAAAAGCTTTGATTATCTAATATATATATCCATAACAACGGTTAATATAATTTTGCTACAATTCTCCCGCGCTTATTAACTACTTATTTATTTATTTTTAATTTAATTTTAACTTTTGCATATGTATAATCGCGAAGGTAACTGGTGCATGCCTGTATCTATTGGATTGTCGTACAGGTATCTCTGGATCCTGAGAGTGTTCTGGTTCTGCTACATCATTTCCTCGTCGATATTGGGTTGATTTATCGGAACATTGACCATGTCTCCCAAATCAGGCTCTTGCTTACCTTCATAGGTTTCTGGTGCAGGCGTTATAGTTTTGTCTTTTAATTTCTTTGACATCGGTAGTTGGATTCTGGACGATCGTAATTGATCAATATGACGTTTAAAAGTGTACCCGTCGTCGAGCTTGACCAAGTAGTGAAGACGTCCAAATTTTTTTATTATTGTCCCCAGTTTCCAGTGATTTTTATTATTGGCATAATAGCGCGCTTGTACGCATTCTCCCACACTTAATTGACGCGCTGAGCGGGCTGGAACATTAGTTGATTGAAATTTGGTAGGTTTCAATGCATCAAGTTGAATACGAATGGGTCGTTGTAAATATTGTTCTGCAGGAGTTTTTCCGTTGTTCAGAGGCGTTGCTCTGTATCGAAAAAGAATTTCGCTTATCTTTTTGCGCATTGACAAAGGTTCATTAATCATTGCTGCCAGTTTCCTTTTAAGTGTCTGTATGTTCCTCTCTGCTAACCCGTTTGTGGCAGGATGGCCTGGAGCAATAAATTTGGGGAAGATGCCTGCTTCTTTGCAAAATTGTTGAAACTCTTCACTGGTAAAGATCGTGGCGTTATCTGAAACCATTACCTCTGGAAAACCATGACAAGAAAACACGCCTTGTAGTAATTCGATAGTGGATGTTGATGATGGTGCTGAAGAGCATGGTTCTATTTCTGCCCATTTTGATTTTGCATCTATGATGACTAAGAAATAGTAACCTTGAAAAGGTCCCGCATAATCAATATGGATGCGTTGCCAATTACTCTCTGGTTCGTCCCAAGGGTGTAGAGGTGCCTTTGGTGGACTATTTTTGATACTTGCACATACGGAACATGAGCGAACAAGCCGTTCAATGTCCTTGTCGATCATTTTCCAATATTACATAGCGGCGAGCAAGTTGCTTCATTTTTGAAATCCCGACATGCGTACGATGGAGTTCGTCCAATATCGAAGCCTGTGAAGTTGAAGGAATCACGATGCGTTGTCCTCTGTAAATTATGTCGTTGTCAGTGGAGAATTCTGATTCTGCTGTGCTGTTTTCCTGGAGTTCCTGTAGAATTTTTGAAAGATGTTGATCCTTGTGCGTTTCGTTTCGAATAGATTCGAACGTGATTTGTGGAGTATATATCTTGTTGATTGTTTCTTCATAGAGCAGATGAACTTCTTCGTTAATGATAGCATCGATGTGTAATGCTCTAGTTTCGTTTAATGGTGTTCGTGATAAACAATCTGCGTTCGTATTTTCGGAACCTTTCCTGAATACTACTTTGTAATCGAATCCTGATAGAAAAGCTGTGTATCGCTGTAATCGTGCTGACGTCATTCGAGGAAGTTTTGCATATTGATGGAAAATTCTTGATAATGTTTGATTGTCCGTGACAAGTTGAAAACGTCTTCCATATAAGTATTGAAAAAAACGGTCGGCCCCAAAGATAATTGCTACCGCTTCTCTGTCAAGCTGTGAATAATTCTGTTCTGCTTGGGTTAATGAACGAGATGCAAATGCAAATGGTCGCTCCTGGTCGTCGATTATGTGTGATAAAATAGCAGCAACACCGGTGGGACTTGCATCACATGCCAACTGAACAGGTAGTTCCGGATTAAATGGTATGAGCACTCTCTCATTCACGATTTCTTGTTTTAACCGCTTGAAAGCTACTTCACATTCTGTTGACCATTTGAAAATGACGTTATCCTTCAGTAGATGACGTAATGGAGCGGTGATTGTTGATGCATTTGGTATGAAGCGGGAGTAGAATGTTACCAATCTGAGAAATGTTTTTACTTCTCTCGATGATTTTGGCCTTGGGATTTCGATGACAGCTTTAATTTTCTCAGGCGATTTTAAAATGTTGTTGTATTCGATGACATATCCCAAAAATTCAATACGTTGTTGAAAAAACGAACACTTCCCACGATTCAAATGTAAGTCAAATTTTTGTAATTGCTTAAGGCAAGCAAACAAATTTACCTTACACTCCTCCTTTGTAGCTCCGTGTACGATGATGTCGTCAAAATATTTTTCTGTTTTCGGTATTTCTCTGAGGATTTGGTCGATGATTCTGTTGAATTCCGATGGTACCGTTTTTATGCCAAAAGAAAGTCGATTCATGCGATAAGTTCCTCGATGTGTTGATATTGTTTGAATTTCGCTTGACTGTTCGTCAACCGGAATATGTAGATATGCTTTATACAAATTCAGTTGGCAAAAGTAACGAGAACCATGAAGGCTGTTGAGTATGTCTTCGATTTTCCGGATTGGGTAATGAACATCCATAAGTCGCTCATTTACGCCAATTTTGTAATCGACGCACAATCGTACTCCTCCATCCGCTTTCGGTAGAACAACGAGGGGAGATCCCCAATCACTTGTTTCCGTTTTTGTAATAATTCCAGTCTTTTCGAGAGACTCCAGTTCTTTTTCGACTCGATTGAAAAGCGCATAAGGAATTTCTCTCTCCCGATGAAAAATTGGTTTCGCTTCCTTTCGAAGTTTCAGAGCTACCTTGAAGTTTGGAACACACCCTATCTTTTCTTCGAAAATATTCGGATAAGTTGTGATAATCTTGTCAATTTCGTTGATGCTGTGAATGGAACGTAATCGTGCTAATGTTAAATGTTTCTGTTGATCAATTTCGTCTAAGTTGATTTTCAATCGTCGAATCCAAACTCGGGCTAGAATTGCATCATATTCTTCCGGAACGATGTATATATCATCTTGTATCGATTGTCCATTGTAATTGACTTGGGCTTTGATTTTTCCATCTGGAATAAACACATCTCGTGTGTATGATCGGAATCCTATGTTCGAGGGTTGTAATGGGGCATCAAAATGCAGTTTCGCAAATTTGTCGCGAGGTAAGAATGTATATCCTGAACCTGAGTCAATTTCGAACGTAACAGGCTTTCCTTCTATGTTAACTTGAATATGATACTGTTCGAGATCTGTTTCTGCAGGTTTGTTCTGGTAAATGTCGATGAGATGAAGAACGCCATATTCATTGACAGCTTCCTCGTTTCGAACATAATTGGTCGAGTTTTGTTTCGATTTTAATTTTCGGTCAAGTAACGATCGAATGCATACCTTAATAACGTGACCATTTTTCTGGCATCCGGAGCACTTGAGGTTCGATTTGTCTGACTGACAATCTCTTGCTCTATGGTTATTTCTACCGCATCTCAAGCATAATCCATCGATACCCCCCAATTCTTTGTAGTCGATTTTTGATCTCCATTTTCTTGAATTGAGTTGATTTCGTGAAGGGTTGTTTTGATAACGACTGAAGTTCTTCTGTTCATTTTTATCATTTTTGTTCTTCCTCTTTGAGTTATTGTTTATCTTGTTGATATCCGGGCTCGAAGTTGCAAACGCTGTCTTTTGCGCTAATTCCTGGGAATTGATTTTCGAAGTTTCAAGAGCGACAGCCTTGGATACAATTTCATTGAAGTTTCCTGGTTCGGATTGTAATAAAATTTCTCTGACCGCATTATCACGAATCCCCCGAATGAACTGTGCTCGGAGAAAAACATCTGCAATCGACGCTTTGCACTCGCAGTTTGAAATAAAATCACAATAGGTAATATCTGTTCTAAGTGACTGATTGTTGTTCCTTCTGGTATTTTGATAAAAATTGATGTTGAGCCACAAGTATGTTCTTTTTCGGAGCAAGATGCTTCTCTAGAAGATTCATAAGTTCATCGTATGTTTGTTGTCTAGGTGATTTCGGTGCTGAAAGTGCAGCAATCATGTTAAAATATTTTGCGCCAATCGAATTAAGAAGTAGTTTGCCACAGTATTCTTTGTTATTAATTATGTTTTTCATTTCTAAGTAATTTTCGAAGCGAGATTTATAATTATGGAATGATTCTTTAGCTGGATCAAAAATTTCAAAGCTAGATAAAAGTGCCGTGTTAACAGTCACTCCCGTTGGATTTCCAGTCGTAGGTTGTTCGGTGTTAATTTTTTATTGTTGATTCAATATTTTCTCAAGCATTGTTTGTTGAAATTGCATGAACTGTGCGAATTGTTTTGTGTCCATCGTAGTTAATTATGTGGATGAAGAGTTAAAGGTTGATCTAGTAATATGGTTTTGATTCTGACAGATTACGTGAACGTCATACCAGATTCATTGAAATTCCATTCGTGTTTCTTGATTCAACGTTAGGCTTATCACCATTTATTTTCTCATCTTCCTTTTCTTGGCAGTCGATAATTCCGTTCAATTTGGATACTTTTGTTCACCTCGTCGCCAATTTGTTGTAACTTGAAGAAACACTTTATTTTTCAAAAGCTTTGATTATCTAATATATACCGGGTGTCCGGTAAAGAATGGGCCATACTTCAAGGGTGGCTTCTTTGGGTCAAAACAAATCGATATAGACTAATTTATCTTAGTACAATTTTGCTTCATTAAAAAGTTATGGCCTTTCAAAGATAATTTTTTTATTTTAATATTTTAGCAAAACTCGTTCATTTTTGGAGATATTTAATTGTAATTTGGTATTTAAAGGTTTCTTGTACTGCTGAATCTGAATATCTTCCTATTTTTAACGTAACATATAGGGGGCGCTCTCGAGATCCTGATATTCCTTTGTTTATTGCTGTACTTTTTTTTAACGTGAATATTTTTAAAATTATAGTCATTTTCTTGAAAGAACTTTTAATTTACTTTAAAAAAGGTATACTTGTTACATGTCGCTAAAGTACACCAGTTTTGAGAAAAATGGCTTTGAATACGATAATGCTGAATATTACTGATTTAGATCTACGTTGAATCAGGCACATAGACCCGTATTTCAGTTACAATTTAACTTTAATCTTCAGTTTATTTCCATGGGAATAACTGTTTTTATAATTTTTACTATGGGAGTAATCTGGAGTTGAAAGTTAAACTATGAGTGAAATACGCGGCCATAGCAAACATAACAAGAATTTTTTACGTAATGTATCGTTGCTTTAAATGTGGAATTGTAATTTTTTTTCAATTTTAAGTAAATTACGAAGTAGTGCAGCTTTAGGTAATTGTCTTTTCATCCTGAAGTAGCGTTACTGGTGTAGTAAGTATTCAACATTTTCACATTCAAAGCCATTTTTCTCAAAACTGGTGTACTTTAGCGACATGTGACAAGTATGCCTTTTTTAAAGGAAATTAAATGTCGTTTCAAGAAAACGAAACATATTTTAAAAATATTCACGTAAGAAAAAGTACGACAATGAACAAGAGAATGTCAGGGTCCCTAGAGCGCCCTCTATACGTTACGTTAAAAATAAGCAGATATTCAGATTCAGCAGTACAAGAAACCTCTAAATACCAAATTACAATTAAATGTCTCCAAAAATGAGCGAGTTTTGCTAAAATATTGATATAAAAAAATTATCTTTGAAAGGCCATAACTTTTTAATGAAGCAAAATTGTATTAAGATAATTTGATCTAAATCGATTTATTTTGATCCAAAGAAACCACCCTTGAAGTATGGCCCATTCTTTACCGGACACCCGGTATATATCCATAACAACGGTATAATTGTAGTAAAATTATATCAACCGTTGTTATGGATATATATATATTAGATAATCAAAGCTTTTCAATTGGTAGGACGCATAGTCGATTGGCAGGACGACGTAGAGATCCTGTAGCTGTTTTGACAGTAGCCGCTCGAACTATTCCATCTTCTCCAGGATGAATGAATTCAACACGACCTATAATCCACTTGGAAGGAGGGGTATTGTCTTCTTTGATGATAACTAATTTTCCTGGGGAAATGGCATTTTCTGTTTGATGTTTCCATTTGGTTCTCTCTTGCAGTTTGGTAATATAGTCCTTGTTCCACCTTTTCCAAAATTGTTTCATTTTTTCTAAAAGTTGCCACCGATCTAGACGGCTTAATGGTATTGCTGATAGTGTTACCGCGCCACTGAATCAATAATTCGGTCACTCAACTCGAACTACAAACAAACCCCTACTGACCAATCTGTATTATATACAGTATCAAGTTATATTAAAAAAAAGGTTGTTGTAGAAAAACGAAGTGTGTCAAATTTTTTAATTTTATATCAGGAATTAAAACATAAAACCCCTGATATCTAATTCCACCGCCAAGCATTGTCCGATCATCCGATCCGGTAACAATTTGGCGCCCAAGCGTGGTGCTAGGACGTGAGGACACGTCCGCGAATTCACGAAGAGTCTCTACATCTCATCCTCCACAAATCTGGGAATTGAGGACCCAGTGGCGCCCAAGAAATATTGAAAAGTGAGAGAAAGATGCCAAGGACAAAAATGAAATCAAATCCTACCATTTCTGAGAACGGAGAGTCCGTCGAAAATACAAGCATGAGTTAGGAAACGCAAAGTGTGGCCTCAAACAAAGAAAATAAAGCACCTCTCGGACACGTGTCTGTTCCGCTCGCTATACCGAGGTTCCAAGGACGACCCCTGGATCACGTGCACACATTTCTACAACAATTGGAAGAGTACTTCACCACTTATCGGATACCAGAATGGGCCTGGGTCGAGACCGCCGTCAAACAACTGGGACCGAATCCACGTGCATGGTACAGTACAGTCGAAGCATTAAACCTCAGTTGGACCGACTTTGTCGAATTTTTGGTGGACGAATTTGCCGGCCCGAAAGCAACCCAAGACCTGCTGTGTCGACTTTACACCGAAATCCAAGGTCCAAAGGAAGCCACTTTGACCTTCGCAGTGAGTAAGTGGGGAATATTCGAAAAGGTGGCAGCCGCTACTCCAGTGCCGGACAGAATCGCTACCATTGGTCGAATGGCTAGAAACGAAGTCAGACTACCTCTCAGCGTGCCGTTGCCAGCTTCATTTACCGAACTGAAGGATCGATGTCGACAGATCGATTTTGCACAACCGCCACCAAGACAAAATGCGCGACAAACAGCGACAAATGAGTCGGATCCGCGGCAAAATCAGCCGCCAAAATGCCGGTATTGCCCCGGTAAACATTTTCATCGGGATTGTCCGATCGCCCAAGCACGAAATCACGATCGATCGGAAAACTAATTCGTCCCCGGGAGCAAGCAAGCCTCGGAGCCCCGGGGAAGAAACCAAACAAACCGGTAAATGACAATCACCACCGAGGACCAGCAATCAACACCGCGGCAACTAGACAGAGTCACGCTCAACTACCACGAATCCAAACCACAATCAATGGTAAAACTGTTGACTCCTTGCTTGATACAGCCGCCAGCCACAACTTTATCAGTACAGCACTGGTAACCAAAATCGAACCAAGCCAATTCAAGTCAGCTGATCTCGCGAGCATCGACGCTAAGTTACTACTCCGAGGATCGACTACTATTTCAATGCAACTGAAGGGTATCGACATCACCGCAGATTTCCTTGTCAGCGAGGGACTTCGAGAAGAAGTAATACTAGGCTACCCGTGGTGTCTTCAACAAAATGTAGCCATGGACTTTAATAGGCGATGTATACATTTCGGAACCAGAAAAAGAGCCACAGCACACTGGGTAACGCCAAGAATGCCGCATCAACAAAGTCAGCCTGATCTTAACTCCACTACCGAGCATCTGGGAAACAAACAGGATGAATTCAAGGAAATTCTGAAGCAATTTGCCGAGGTTTTCGATGAAAACGGACCAAGAACAACCACCAACACCGCTGTCCATACAATTCATCTCAATGACACAACGCCGGTATTTCAACGTCCATATCGGTACAGCGACACCAAAAAGAAAGTCATCGCTGAGGAGGTGGAATCCATGTTGGCCAATGGAATAATCGAGCCGTCGACAGCACCTTGGAGTTCCCCTATCGTCTTAGTTGCTAAGAAAGACGGAAAACCCCGCTTCTGCGTCGACTATCGACGATTGAACCAAAAGACCAGAAGTGAACCGACTGCCGTACCTATTATACCCGATGTGCTTCGAGACCTGGGCAAGGCACGCATATTCAGTACCCTCGACCTAAGAAGCGGATACTGGCAGATTCCAATGGATCCGGATTCCAGAGCAATGACGACGTTCACGACACCGGATGGAGCTTCCTATTGTTTTCGAGTGATGCCGTTCGGATTAAGGAACGCGCCGGCAACTTTTCAGAGGATGATGTCACAAGAGATCCTCGCCGGCTACCTGCGAGATTTCTGTATCGTCTACCTTGACGATATAATAATATACAGTGACACCTGGGAAGATCATTGTCGGCATGTGCACCATGTCCTCGAAAGGCTCCAGCAGCATAACTTAAAGTGTGCAATCCAAAAGTGCCAATTCGCCACGCCTTCCATTGCCTATTTGGGTCACATGATTACTGAGGACGGAAATGGGCCACAACCAGGACATTTGAAGAAAATTCAAGCAGCCGACAAGCCAAAGAATCGGAGAGAGCTACGCGGATACCTGGGACTCTGCAACTGGTTACGAGATTACATTCCAAGGTTTGCCGAGATCACCGCTCCGCTCACCGAACTACTATCCTCCAAGAAGAAGTGGCGATGGGAGGAAGAACAAGAAGAGGCATTTCGCAAGATTGAAAGACAATTCCGGACACCACTGAACTTGAAAAGACCACTACCTGGTTTTCGATTCATCCTGCAGACAGACGCGAGCGCCGTTGGAATTGCTGCAGTCCTCTACCAGAATGTGGACGGAGTGAAACGAATCATTTCCTATGCCAGCCACCGGTTAAATTCAACAGAGCAAAAATACCACTGTAACGAGCAAGAGTGCTTGGCAATAGTGTGGGCCGTTCGTCACTACCGCCCCTATCTAGAAGGAGCGCCATTCACCATACGAACCGACAGTCAAGCACTCACATGGTTAAACCAAACTAAAGATCATCGAGCCAAGTTGACCAGATGGGCTCTCCTGCTCCAAGAGTTCGACTTCGAAGTCGAACATTGTCCAGGCAAATTAAATGAGTTGCCGGACTACTTATCGAGACATCCGAGCAGCAACTCCACTGGTGAAACAGAGGTCAACTACGAACGAATGTTACCGCCCGATCCAACGCCAGCCCCGGAGAACATAATGGTAAAGCCTGCTCTCCTCCAAACAGAAACCCTGACGCTGGCTGATGAGGTTCAACAAGCCCAGCGTGCGGATCCGGAGGTACAGAACTTGATAGGCATCTGGCGAAGAATCGACGCTGGAGAACAAGAGGCAGATGAAAACTATCGGCCATTCTACCGTCTGTATGAGGTAGAAGACGGACTTCTCTACTTCCAACCTGAGGGCAGACGACGGCTACTAGTACCGCCTGTCCTAAAGGAACGAGTAATGTATGTATATCATGACGAGCCTGCGGCAGTCCACCCTGGACGTGATGAGATTTTGAGAGCGTTGACACACTTTTACCATTGGCCTAACGTACGCACTGACGTCGAGAAGTATGTGAAGAGCTGCCTGGTGTGTGCAAGCTGTAAACGGGGAAACATTATCTCCGCGGCACCGCTCAAACCAAGGCAACCCAAGGAACCATGGGATACCGTATCGGTAGATATCATGGGACCTTACCCTGAAACAGCCACGGGTATGAGATTCATATTAGTAGCCACAGACCTCTTCACGAGATGGGTTGAGGCTTTTGCTCTGCCCAAAACCGACGCTGGTGCTATCATCAGAACCTTAGAGAACCAAGTGTTCAGTAGATTCGGCTATCCGAGAGCTGTCCTTACTGATAACGGACCACAGTTTATTGGTAGGCAGTGGGAAGCCGCCTGTCGTCGCTGGAAGACAAGTCCATATACAACACCAGTATACCATCCAAGAGCTAATCCTGTAGAAAGGCGAAATCAGGAGCTCAAAAAGGGCTTACGAATCCTGCTCCGAGAAGGTTCACGACGACTTTGGGATACACAGCTACCTGCAGTATTGTTCACGCTTCGCACAAGAGCCAACGCCGCCACTGGATGTACCCCCGGCAAGGCATTGTTCGGTCATGAAATCCAACGTCCAGGCGAATGGAGAATGGAAACAGAGGATTCGCCTGAACGACGAATGACATGGGAGGAAAGGATCGAGGAAATCCGAAGACGTCAAACACGTTACCAGGTACGGTGGACCGGACAGAGCCCCGCTGTACCAAGTCGGGCAAAACGTTCTTATCAAAGCTTCAGTTCAAACTAAGAAAAGGCGGGAAAATGTACCCGGACTTTCCGCCAAATGGATTGGACCGTACGCCATCCGTGACTTGCTCCAGGTGGCAGTCTACATAGTGAACCAGGGAGATCAAGCGGTCAAAGTTCATGAAAGCCGAATACGACCCGCACCAGAGGGTAACCGAACACCGGAAGTGCCGAAGCCACCCGCACCACAACCTCTTCACCGAAGAGTATCGCCTCAGCCAGGACCTTCTAGACACTCCGAGAATGAGAGCGAAAGTGACACTTCAGAATAGCAGACAGAAAGACATTTAAGTTAAGTTAGTTGTAAGATATTTTGTTATTATTTTTTTTTCTCTTCTTTCTATCTTTCACGAGCCTGAGTGACCTCAAAAAGTGGGGGAGATTGTTACCGCGCCACTGAATCAATAATTCGGTCACTCAACTCGAACTACAAACAAACCCCTACTGACCAATCTGTATTATATACACTGCGTTCGTAAAGTATGGAATAAATTCATTTTCTACGAAATAAACGATTTTTATGTAAAATCCTGAAACAGGTCGATTTTTAATTAAAAAGTGACACTATTTTAGCGGAATTTTGCATCTCCCCCTCCAACCCCCTTCGAGTGACAGTTGCTCCTTTAAAATTTTTAAATGGAATGGGGGGACATGTGATACCTCATTTGAAAGGGCTTTTCATTCTCTATTCAGTAGTATAAGAATTTTTTTCTAATTCCTATTTTTTCTAAAAAGAATAATACATTTTAAAATCAACACACAAAATTTTAAAATGGATTATTTGGATGACGTTTTCCCCAATAGATGGATTGGTCGAAGGGGGGCAATTGAGTAGCAGGCTAGATCTCCTGATCTAACATCTCTCGATTTCTTTTTATGGGGATTTCTAAAAAGTAAAGTCTCCAGAACTAGTCTTGAAGAACTAAAAGACAGAATAAGAAATGAACTAGTTGAGATTGGAATCAGTCCATAAGTGTTAAATTTGATAAGAATGTATTTATGGATGAGTTTGAATTTCGTCTTGGTTATTGTCAAGTATGTTAAATGGAGGAGGACATTTTGAACAGTTTCTTTGATATTGGTGTTATTACTTTTACTTCTACGTTGATTACATGCATTAGTATCTACAGTTTCTATTCGTTTTCATAAAGAATTTAAAAAAAATTGGAATTAATCAAATTACCCTGGAAATGAAATGTTTTAGATGAACGTCAGCAACGTTTGTACTATTGTCATTAATCATACGGTTCCCAGTTCGAACATTTCATTTAAATTATTTCATTTTAAAATTTTGTGTGTTGATTTTAAAATGTACTATTCTTTTTAGAAAAACTAGGAATTAAAAAAAAATTCTTCTACCACTGAATAGAGAATGAAAAGCTCTTCCAAATGAGGTATCACATGACCCCCCATTCTATTTAAAAATTTTAAAGGGGCAACTGTCACTCGGAGGGGGTTGGAGGGGGAGATACAAAATTCCACTAAAATAGTGTCATTTGTTAATTAAAAATCGACCTGTTTCAGGATTTTACATAAAAATCGTTTATTTCGTAGAAAATGAATTTATTCCATACTTTACGAACGCAGTGTATAGTATCAAGTTATATTAAAAAAAAGAAGGTTGTTGTAGAAAAACGAAGTGTGTCAATTTTTTTAATTTTATATCAGGAATTAAAACCCCTGATATCTAATTCCACCGCCAAGCATTGTCCGATCCGGTAACAATAGGTCCGGTTCGACAAAAGAAGTAATGGCTTCGCCTATTAAAAAATGTCCAGGGGTGAGTACACATAAATCGTTTGGATCTGATGAAATGGGTATAAGGGGCCGAGAATTTAGCACGCCTTCAATCTGGATTGGTAAGGTCATCAGATCTTCAAAATTCAATAATGTTGAATTGATTGTTCTTCGTAAATGATGCTTGGTAGATTTAACAGCAGCTTCCCAGATTCCCCCAAAATGCGGTGCCTTTGGTGGAATGAAGTGCCACGTTACGGATTCTTCAGCCATTGCTTGAATGATTATTTCTTGTTGTTGTTTTATGAATAGCTCTCGTAAAATTTCAAGTTGCTTGTTTGGTCCAATGAAGTTCTTTCTGTTGTCGGAGTTCTGCTGCTTCGCCTTTTAACGACGATTTTAAATAGTGAAATTTTTGGATTGACGAGATATCTTTATTTTCATGAATTAATGTAGAAAAGGTATCATAGAACGGAAGCCATTCCTGATATGAACCATTAAATTCAGGTAGGTTTATTCTAGGCAAACGAACTACATTTTTTGGTTCAGAATTTGTGGAATTCTCGCCGTCAATAGTCTTAAAAGACTCAAAATTTGTTGAGCGTATTATTTGATTAGCAAGTTGCATTGCTTTGAAATAATCATTTTCAAATGATTCTATTTCCGTGTTGGGAGTATAATTTTCTTCTTTAGTTTCGATTTTGGATTGAATTTCACAAAATGATGACAGAGAAGGTTCTATTACTGCTCGACGTAATTTAATTTGCTCGGGATCTGAATTATTTTCTACGAATTCTAAAAATCTCTTGACACTTGACTTTAAAGCTTTTATTGATTCTGCCATGATTTGCCAGCTGCACGTTTGTAAATATGAATTGAAAACCTGACCTGCGTGTTCTGCTTGATATTTTGAGTTTTTTCTTAACTATCCGGCTCGAAGGACCAATGTTTAATGCACAATCCAAGGGTCGTGGAGAGGTCCGTGGCGACGATCTTGAATGTATATTAAATTGCTTTTGCCTGAAGAAAACGCAGGTTTGCTTGTTTCTTGTATATTAATGGAAGAAAGTAATTTACAAACTTATAATCATAGAGAAATGTTGAATTCTGTTTATACATATATCATTTTTTTACATAACAACGACGACTATCTATTCTTGATATAAAGTTTATTAAAACATAAATGATTGAATTGAATGAACTGAACATCTGTAAACTACTAGAAGAAGCTAATAAATAAAAATTAGCGAAGGCTCAGCAAAAGGAAAAGGTTACTTTAATTTGGACCAAAATTTAAACAAAAAATTCTTTCCCAACGGTCGATATGCAACTGTTAAATTTATTTTACTCACTTTTACCTCAAACTTTTGCATAAGGAAATGTTTTAAATATTGCACTTCATACATTTAAATTCATTTTGATTTTAATTCATTTTGAACTAATTTAATTTGAAGGCTTCCGCGGCCGTCGGCGTCGTCTATGTTTGAATTGGCTTCCGGTTGGAACCGCGTCACGTTGAAGTCATTTACTTCTTCTACTGCCTGGCAGTAGAAGAAGTCATTTTGAAGCTTGTAAGTCATGACCGTAACTTAGTTAAGAAGAAAGAATTAATTAATTAATTAATTAATTTAACGGGATGCGGTCTGATTGGACGTTAACAAGGATACCTCCTTTGTTTAAAACTCAATATTTCGATTTTTTATTTAAATCTTCATCAGGAGAAACTACAAATAATACAAGAGTCACTCTAAGTTTAAAGCAAAAATTAAATTACTTACAAACTGGAAGCTTAAGAATTGGTTAACAAACTTGGACATGAACATAAACAATTAATTACATTTTAAAATTGTAAAAGACGTTAATGAACCGGACAAAACACGTGTATAAATTGCAAGATGGTGATTGGAGCAAAGTTCAAATTTTTAACAAGAATGCAACCTACATTTAGTTATACTTAAAAGTTACTAACATTTGTTATTTAAAATATTTAAAATATTGGTATAAAAATTACTTATATTCTCTATATCAGTTCTATAATTAATCGACTGTTGATCTTTCTGAATATAAATCATTTCTAGAAAAAGTCTACTTTTTAACCTTTTTTCAAATGTTAAAATTTTTGTTTTTCAAAGTCAAATTGATGGTCACTATTGATAGAATGTGAAGCCAAAGCACAAGCCACCTTTCCTGTCCTAACATCACTTTTATGTTTGGCTATCCGATTTTTTAACCATTGAACCATTGAACCATTGAATCAATGGTTAAAAAATCGGATAGCCAAACATAAAAGTGATGTTAGGACAGGAAAGGTGGCTTGTGCTTTGGCTTCACATTCTATCAATAGTGACCATCAATTTGACTTTGAAAAAACAAAAATTTTAACATTTGAAAAAAGTTTAAAAAATAGACTTTTTCTAGAAATGATTTATATTCAGAAAGATCAACAGTCGATTAATTATAGAACTGATATAGAGAATATAAGTAATTTTTATACTAATATTTTAAATATTTTAAATAACAAATGTTAGTAACTTTTAAGTATAACTAAATGTAGGTTGCATTCTTGTTAAAAATTTGAACTTTGCTCCAATCACCATCTTGCAATTTATACACGTGTTTTGTCCGGTTCATTAACGTCTTTTACAATTTTAAAATGTAATTAATTATTTATGTTCATGTCCAAGTTTGTTAACCAATTCTTAAGCTTCCAGTTTGTAAGTAATTTAATTTTTGCTTTAAACTTAGAGTGACTCTTGTATTATTTGTAGTTTCTCCTGATGAAGATTTAAATAAAAAATCGAAATATTGAGTTTTAAACAAAGGAGGTATCCTTGTTAACGTCCAATCAGACCGCATCCCGTTAAATTAATTAATTAATTAATTAATTCTTTCTTCTGAAGTCATTTTGAACTGTTACAAAGACACAAAATAGAAATTAAATGAGCTCTAGGCAGGATATAAAAAGTGAGCAAATAAAAATCAGATTAGACTAGCCGGTGCAAAGAAAATGTATGTCTGTGATTAACTGAATTAATTAATGTAATACATTCATGGACTGTCAAATTTATTGACTTTTCATTTAATCACAGACATACATTTTCTTTGCACCGCCTGCCCTAATCTGATTTTTAGTTGCTCACAGGTTATTAGATCCACAAAAATAGTGGAATTTTCCCGCCTTTTCACCTCTAACTTGATTGGCTGTTGCCAACCTGCATGTCACAGACTCTAAACGCTTGTACCCTGCTCTAACCTATAGCTATTATACGCATTCCCGCAAAATTAACGAACTTTCAGGTAATGCCAATTCCTCAGTGTTCCCAACATACTAAATTTGCTTCAATCATTAAAATCATTGGGCAGATTCAGCAGAACATATCAGTAACAGTTCCCACTCCAACAGTTGAGACTGAGCACTCATTTCTGCTGAATGAAGTTCACTCATCATAACATGTTCCAGTCAGGTAGCGGAGAAGTTGCGCTACAAAAAATGGCGACCGCTCCAACTCATCAACTTGTGAGAGGTCGCATTCAGCAAAAATTTGGTCAACAGTTGCACAACTTTCGGGTCTGCTGAATGCGCCCATTTGGTACAAACAGAGTTCGTGAACCAGTGTTGCCAACAGTGGCAATTCACATTCTACCAAAAGGCTAAATGAATTCTACCAATCATGCACGGGAATGTGGCGGTTCGCGGATACGGAAACGGTCAAAACAAAGAGAGGGTGATTTTTAAAAATATGCGGAAAAGAAGAATTGAATCTCCAATTTAAATTATAATTAACATTATGTATTTCATGTTTCAAATACGTGCTTCATATAAGTTCTCGTAACCATTTTCATAAAACTCAATGTTAAAGGTGTGAACTTTCGTACGAGAAAACTAAGAGTCAGAGGACAATTTCTTTGCTGTTTTGTCTTCAGTGACCATATAGGAAAGCCTTTATCCTAAGCTTCAAAGACATTTAAGGGACAAGTTTTTCCCGCAGTATAATCAGAAATGATTGATAACTAAAGACTCCAGCTCTCAAGCCCGAATGCATAGGCGCTTCGATGCATGCCTGGCGCCGATCGAATTACGAAGCTGCGAGCGTTATTTCTTTGATATAGCGAGAATATTTGGATCAATTTTGTCACATTTTAATTTGTAATTTGCTGTATTTTTGATGATCGATATAATTAAAAAAAAGGACGAAAATATTCGTTTAGATAAAACACGTTATACCCAAGGTTACTAAAAAGACAGGTTGCCTGGTAACTTTCAACGTCACTGCAACGTCACTCAGTAGGCCCATTTAATGCATATACACAAATAGATGGCCCACTGAATGACGCGTCACTCCACGACTTACCAGGCAACCTTCTCTCTTTAGTAACCTTGCGTTATACCTACGTATCATATAGCCGTAAACAGCACTGGTTAATTGGCCAGTCGACCGATTGATATTTACAGCGCATCAGCGCGAGCGGTGAGTAACATACAACTGGGCGGATATACGGGTCAGTTAACTTGCCCCCCCCCCCTCCAGTAACGTTTTTCAAAGTTTTTTTTGCACCAAATGATTGCACCCTTATGCACCATCAAAATAAATTTTTGCACCCCTTCAGGAGAGAAACTGCAGGCAAATTTCACTGGGAGGGGCCGAGTTAACCGTAGCCCCCCCAGTGAAAATTTTCAAAGTTTTTCTGGTGCACCGTGTTGCACCCCTAATGCACCCTTATGCACCACCTTTTTTAACTTTTGCACCGTTCAAATAGCTGAGAAAAAAAATAAAATAGAAAATTAGCTAGCCCCCCCAGTGAGAATTTTCGAAGTTTTTTTGGTGCACCTTATTGCACCCCTAATGCACCCTTATGCACCACCTATTTTAACTTTTGCACCGCTCAAATAGCTGAGAAAAAAAATAACTGAAATAACTTTCTATTTAATTTATCATTCCACGAAATTGCGCGCATGCGCATTAAAAGAGGTCTAAACTGCAGGTTTACCAATTGGTAAACCTGCAGTTTAGGCCTCTTTTAATGCGCATGGCTGAAATCGTGACGTGAGAGATTGCATTGTTGCCGTATGTTATAGAAATAGAATATTTATTTAATTTAATAAAAATAGATCATTTAATTAACATTAATGAAAATAGATGAACATTTATTTATTTTACAGTGTGTTTCACTTTACATGAAGACACCTGAATAACTTGTTGATTAATAACGCAATTAGTATAAAACTTTTACCAGAGATAGAGACCATTGAGATTAATCTTTTTGTAGGAATGAATTCTTTTTGGAGTCTAAATCTGGTCAACTATGATTTAAATAAAAATTAGTGTTTCAAGTAAAGTCATAGTAGCGATGAAGATAGAGCAAAAAAGTATTTAAAAAAGTTGTTGCTCACCACTAAAATACTCCAAATACGAAGTTTCGCTGAATTGAAATTTTTCAATTTTTTCAATGAGTTTACACAAAAATGTAGAAAAATTAAAAATTAAAATTAATTATGCATATAACAAACTCGGATAATTTATAGCCTCGGCTGGCGCCTCGTCCATAGAACTTATCCTCGTTCGTTATATCAAGCATATCGGTCTAATACCGTTATGTACTATAAACAGAGCTATCAAACGTCAAGTGTCATGTGTCATGCGCATGCACGTCTAGCAACTACTATGCAAAAAGAAATGAGAAGTTATTGAATAATCTAAGTTACTATATGGAAGATCAAGAATTCCCCAAGTACCGTATAAAATATGTTTACAGTTGGTTCTTGTCCGATGAAATTTGTATCACAAAATCTTCTAAGCGGACACTAAATCGCGCAACTATACACCTTACGTTTGGCAGTCGTTCGACTGCTTCGTCAGAAGTGAAAATTATGTTGTCAAAATAAACAAGGTTGTCAACGGAAACTGAAAAAGTAACTTGATTTTTTTTTTATGTATATTATATTTATTTTTTAATCTAAAAATAATTTGAACATTACAAATGTTAAAAAATTGACAGATCTATGTTCTATTTCAGGAATCGAGAAAACTACAAAATGTATCGTTTAAATTTGCAAAATCAGTACGTTTATTAATAGAATTCGATGACATTTTTATTTTACACATTTCAATAAAACGTCTTTTGAAAATATTAGACTCGTAATATAAAATGTTAGTATTTTCAAAATCAAAATTATGGTCATTTTCTAATGAATGTTCTACAAGCATTGAACGATTTTGATTATTTTTTTGGATATGATATTTATGTTGGTCTAGACGTTTTTTTAAATTTTGGCTTGTTTCTCCAATATAACATGAATTACAATTGAAACATTTAATTTCATAAACTACGTTTGGCTGTTTTAATTTTGGTGTTTTGCTTTTAAATTTGAGAAATACTATTTAAATTATTTACAGATTTGCTAGCTAAAATTAAATTGTGTTTTTGAATATGTGTTTAAATGTGTCATATAGTGGTTCAATGTAGGGTAATGATATGTATTTTTTGTTTGAAGTTTGTTTATTGTTATTGTGGATTTTGAATTTTGTAAATATTTAACACGATTTTTATTACTGATTCTATAAGATTTATTGGATAAGAATTTTGAACAAGAGTCTTTTTATTAAGTTAAAATTATCATAAATGAAAAGTTTATCTGAAAGTAAAACAGCTCGATCTGTTAAAGAAATAATTGTTGCAATTTTATAGTTTTTAGAAGTATACGAATGAAAATTAATATATCTACCTGACCACGTAGGTTTATGAAACCAATTTGTTATTAATTTGTTATTACGTCTGATGATATTTACATCTAGAAAACTTAGTGAATTGTTAATTTCTTTTTCTACTGTAAATTGTAATCTATTATGAAAAGAGTTGAATCTACTTAAAACAAAGTCTACTTTATCTGAAGGCAAAATCAATAAAATATCATCGACGTAACGAAAATATAAAGTTAAATTGAAAGGTAATGAGTTAATGACACTTTTTTCTAGTTCCTGCATGACAATTTCAGCTAAAGCAATTATTTCTTTAACAGATCGAGCTGTTTTACTTTCAGATAAACTTTTCATTTATGATAATTTAAATTTAATAAAAAAGACTCTTGTTCAAAATTCTTATCCAATAAATCTTATAGAATCAGTAATAAAAAATCGTGTTAAATATTTACAAAATTCAAAAATCCACAATAACAATAAACAAACTTCAAACAAAAAATACATATCATTACCCTACATTGAACCACTATATGACACATTTAAACACATATTCAAAAACACAATTTAATTTTAGCTAGCAAATCTGTAAATAATTTAAATAGTATTTTCTCAAATTTAAAAACCAAAACACCAAAATTAAAACAGCCAAACGTAGTTTATGAAATTAAATGTTTCAATTGTAATTCATGTTATATTGGAGAAACAAGCCAAAATTTAAAAACGTCTAGACCAACATAAATATCATATCCAAAAATAATCAAAATCATTCAATGCTTGTAGAACATTCATTAGAAAATGACCATAATTTTGATTTTGAAAATACTAACATTTTATATTACGAGTCTAATATTTTCAAAAGACGTTTTATTGAAATGTGTAAAATAAAAATGTCGTCGAATTCTATTAATAAACGTACTGATTTTGCAAATTTAAACGATACATTTTGTAGTTTTCTCGATTCCTTAAATAGAACATAGATCTGTCAATTTTTTAACATTTGTAATGTTCAAATTATTTTTAGATTAAAAAATAAATATAATATACATAAAAAAAAAATCAAGTTACTTTTTCAGTTTCCGTTGACAACCTTGTTTATTTTGACAACATAATTTTCACTTCTGACGAAGCAGTCGAACGACTGCGAAACGTAAGGTGTATAGTTGCGCGATTTAGTGTCCGCTTAGAAGATTTTGTGATATAAAATATGCATATGTAGCTTTTTAAGAATTAATTGCAAAGCTCCAAAATTCGCCAAATTTGTTGTTTAAAGGCGCCACATTTAGCACCAAGCGCCAAAGTGAAATTTTCAAAAGCGCAATTTATTCAGCCAAAGGCGCCACTTTGGCAACACTGCCCCAGTCTTGCCAACTCTCGATCCTTCATCGATATTGCCACCCTGAGCTGATCGTATCTCTAACATCGGTCTAACTAACACAAACGGAATCAATTTTAATACTTTCTTAGAAAATGCATGACGAATAAAAGCAGTGGCGGATAATTATGGTCTAAATAAAAGCACTCTTACACGAACAGAGAAGATTTAGATGGAGGAAGAAAGTGTAAGTAAAAAAGCAGCTTTGGGACGTTAAAAAAATTCAACTCATGTGAGGTAAAATCCATCTCAAACAATAGGAGATCTCGTTATTTGTGACAAACCTTCCGGCATTATGGTCAAGTGCAGGTTGAAGGATTATAAATTCTGATTCAAAGAATTCGACAAGTGCCAAAAAAAGTATTGATGGAAGAACAGAAGCTGTCACGTTTTCTATTTTACTTGAATTTCTATTTTACTTGTTATGCTATGATAAGGAAGAATTAAGCCAGGATGAAAATTATTGGTGAAATCTTATTTCATATTATGCCTGAAAGATTGAATCGAGTATTGGAAGTTGATGGAGAAATGATTGAACTTTATATTTCCTTTATTCATAAATTCTAGGAGTATTTTATAAAAATAAATGCACCTCTGTTGCGTTTGTTTCTTGATACTTTAATAACAAATTCATACTTAAATAAATCGTAACAAGAGTCTTAAATTCTCAGTTTATAACCCACATTTTTGATAGTATGTCATAATTCACAAAATATCGATTTACAAAGCCAAAAATAGGTAAAAACTCTGCTACTTGATTTTGAAGGTGTACGCGATTTTATTGCAAGCCAGTGTATACAGGCTGTTACAAATTCGAGGCTCACCATTGGGATCTCGGAAACGGTAAGAGATACGAAGTCCGTTAAATTGGGGCAAAGTTGCGTATTTTGGTGCTGAACAATAATCCGTTCTGAAAAATCTTCTACGTTTTGTAGTTTTTGAAATATTTCAAAAAAACCAGAAAACGTAATTTTCTTTTTTATTTTTTCCTGAAGTTATTATTGCAGGGATCATAACAAAATTAATACATTCTACAGGCACTTTTTTAAGCTCTTTATGATGATATCATTAGATTTTACTTAAAACGTTTCGTCTCGTTCTGACCATCATCAACTTCATTTTTTCTTATGGGCGCTACATTGGGTTTTAATACCATTGAATAGATCTATTTTTTCTGATGCTTTTCCATGTATCACACATCCCTATTTAATAATTTGAAACAGCTGGAAATGCAAGAAATTGTTGAAAATAACACTGCAAAGAAAAACATGGTATCCAGTGAAAACAAAAACGAAAAAAGTTTGATATACCTTCGGAGTTTTATTTCTTGTATCACAAGAGCTGATTTTAGTAAAATTTTTAGATCTAGAAATGAATGTTTTTGAACCCAAGAATGACGTAAATTTAAAAATTTATTGTGGTCTTAACAACAATTTAGTAAAAACGAGCGAAATTTCCTTCCAACAATATCCAGAAAGACAACTACAAAACAATAGTTGATTAGATTTGTAATTAAATTATACATTATTATTATTATTAAAGCAAGAAAATATCAAATTAAATTATGTATGTCTTTAGAAAACTCAGCTTAAGCTCTTAAAAGATATTACTGCTCGAGGAAACATTCTTTCTTGTAGTCTCATAATTTTATACATTTTATAAGTAACTATTTAACTACCTCTACTAATAAAATTCTTCATTCTCATCATCATTAAGGCGATCTCGATACGTCCTTCGAGCTTCATGAAAATATCCATAAAGTGCAATGTTTCTATCTAACTTAATAACATTGTTCTGTGTGGATGGCATCTTTCTGGGTATTATTGCAAGTAAATTTCTCTTGCTATTACTAAATTGTTGTTAGCACAATACCTTTTTAAATTTACAAGAATGAGAGATTTTTAAAGACATAATTTCTTGTGATACTTTCTTGCTTTAATCATAAAAATGTATAATTTAATTACGAAACTAATTAAATACTGCGTCATCGTCATTGTTGGAAGTAAATTTCTCTTGCTATTACTAAATTGTTGTTGTTAACACAATACGTTTTAAAAATGTCCGTCTTTCTTGGATTCACATCATTCATTTTTATATCTAAAAATTTTTCAAAAATCTGCTTTTGTGATAGACGAAATAAAACTCCGAAGGTATATCAAACTTTTTTGTTTTCACTGCATACCATGTTTTTCTTTGCAGTGTTATTTTTCAACAATTTCTTGCATTTCCAGCTGTTTCAAATTAATAAATGGGGATGTGTGATATATGGAAAAGCATCAGAAAAAATAGATCTATTCATTGGTATTAAAACCCAATGTAGCGCCCATAAGAAAAAATGAAGTTGATGATGGTCAGGACGAGACGAAACGTTTTAAGTAAAATCTAATGATATCATCATAAAGAGCTTAAAAAAGTGCCTGTAGAATGTATTAATTTTGTTATGATCCCTGCAACAATAACTTCAGGAAAAAATAAAAAAGAAAATTACGTTTTCTTGTTTTTTTGAAATGTTTCAAAAACTACAAAACGTAGAAGATTTTTCAGAACGGATTATTGTTCAGCACCAAAATACGCAACTTTGCCCCAATTTAACCGATTTCGGCTCTCTTACCGTTTCCGAGATCCTAATGGTGAGCCTCGAATTTGTAACAGCCTGTATGTGACGTGTAAAAATATTTTCTACATTACATTACGTCTAAACGTAGTTAAATGTAATTTTTACTCGACGTAGTTTATGCGAAATGTCAATTTTCTAACCTCAAAATTGAACGTTCATTTGACGTATATTTAGGGTTGCCATAATTGCCAAGCATTGATACGGGACGTTTAAGTGCCAAATAAAAAAAAAGTGGGTAGGTAATGGTTTATTTTACTCTTATAAAAAATGAATAAAGTTTAAGCAATCTAATAAAATGAACAAGTAGAATAATAAAAAAGATGCAAAGCTAATCCCTTTTAGCCCAGTGACATTTTAAAGTTGATTTTACTCTCTTAATTATATCATTTTCTTCTTTCACGTAATTATAAAATTCGGCGCAAGTCATTACAAAATTATAATGACAAATCAAAATTGCTTTAATTATCTCCACTGACAACCTGTTTCTTTCATCGGACCAGTCCTGAAGTAAGTATGTAAGTTTAGGTAGAAAACGGGACAAAAACAGGACAAATAGTAATATGGGACTGAGTAGTGAAATACGGTGACAGTCCCGTATATACGGGACGTATGGCAACCCTAGTTGTCATATTTAAGCTGCTTTCCCGTTACCCACTTTGTGCACGCAAACGAGCCCCAAAAGCCCAAAAATTTGCGATATGCACTTTCCAGTTAGCGTTTCGACGCTCGCGTCTTATGCTCAATATGCCCTTCCCCTGCCCTCTCAAGCACCACCTATTATTTTTGTGCTCGTAACACGTCATGTTCCCCACTCTTGAATTTTGCCCTGATACGGTGTTTACAAGATAACTACAAAACAAGTACGTATTGAAAACTAATTAATGTCAAATATTTTAATAAAATACAACAATTAAACAATTTTTGAAATTCATTTTCAATTTGTTGTATGTCACACCTCTACAAATACGTTCCAGTAACTTTGTACTCGAAGCTTATGGGTTTAAAAGTCAACTGTGTTTAGTGCGAAAAATTAAGAGCTAACGGGAAAACGCCTATAATAGGCATTAGGCGGTACCGAATTCTACAGACAGAAAATAGAGTAAGAACGTCTTAACCCTTTCAATCGTGTGTCATTTTTTGTATTTCATTTTCCCTGACCGCCAGGGTCGAGTACCCGAATAAACTACCCGGATACCCGTGTCGTGCTCGGGTAATCTTATGAGCTCGAGTACCCGTGCAAAAGTGAGGTCCGGATCTGACAAGAGGACCCGTATAAATTCGGGTACCCGTATAAATTTGGATGTTTCAACATAAACGGATTCACGAATTTTAGATTAAAAATAATCAAGTTTTTATCATGTAATAGCAGATAGGTATATTTTTCCGAGATTCTGTGCTGACAAATTAAAAGGGGGAATAACGGGTACCCAGCTAAAGAAATGATACTCGGGTAATAATCGCACGGGTAGTATTCAGGTACCCGATGTACCCGGGTAATAAGGGGCATCCGGATATAAAAAGGATACCCGGGTATCAATTGCTGGATTGAAATATGTCTTCAATATTATAGCGTTTTCGATTGACCGCACTAGTGCGCACTCAGAGTATCTTCATCTCATATTATTACATGAAGTTAAAATAAGATGCAAAAACACTGAGTGCAACAGGTGCAGATGAATCGAAAACGCTGTTACTTGTTCGTGCTAACGGAAATGACGCTTAAGAGGCCGCGCAGACTGCAGATTTTCTATCGGCCGATAGTTTATTCTGAATCAAGTTACGAGAAGTGTGATTACGTGGCCTATAATAATTTAATGTACAGCCACGTATCACATTTCTCGTAGCTTGATGCAGAATCGGCCGATAGTAAATCTGTAATCTGCGCGGGTTCTAAGTGAGCTGAGGAAAGATTTGTGGCAAAAGGAACGCAGCTATTAGGTGCTTTCCTTTTACCACAAATCTGAAGAAAGCGCTGCAAGCAGGGTTGGGACATAGATAATGAGACGTATAATTACCTATTAATTACGCGTAGATTTTGTAATTATCTACGTCGTAAAAAATGAATTAACTACAGTAAAAACTACATTGTCTTCTACCTCTTTATTTTCAGGTTATAATTAATTATTTATACACAATATAATATCTATTTTGATGTAAAATCCAATCATAAAAAACATCAAAAACGCAGTATTTATTTGTGGAACGTGCGCTTGGTGATTTTTTGCACTTTTGTGCTCATTTGCGTGCACAAAGTAGGTAACGGGAAAGCGGTTTATATCAGTAGGTACTTGCAGAAAGTGGGAGAAATAAAGTCAGTACACTTTTATTAACCTTTGAAGACATGAAAAACACTTATTATAATACATACTTGTCAGTAAATAATTATTTCAAATATTGAAAAGTGAAAATCGTCATAAAATAGTAGGAAGTAAGTGTTAAAAAGAAAATCATAAGAATCGAAAGATATCTGTAAACTTTCATTCATTCAAGTGCTGCTATGCGCTTCGTCCCATCAACGATAGGCGTCACTGTAAGTACTATTCTGGAATGCTCTGGAGCGTTGGCTTGAACTGCTTGAACTTATGTACTACGACGCTCAACTTAAATGATATTCCTGCATGCGAACCACACCCTTAAGAATATTCAGCGTAAGGGCTACGAAACTGTCAAATGGTATCATTTAAGTTGAGCGTCGTAGTACATGTTATTTATGTTGGCTGCTTTACGAAGAAAACATGAAATAACAAAATAATAAATAATGTACCTTTAAAAATGTAAGGCACAAATTTAAAAATTAGTACAAAAATAAGAAAAGCGTTCATTTTTCAGATAAAATTTCATAGTGAATTTGTAATATCGTAACACATGTACGTAGAATTTTTCGTTCAAAAGAATCGAAGAGAGAGTGGCATTACTCGAGAGTTTTGAGTCAAGGATGATAATAATACATGACATGGAACATTATTTTCTATTGATTAAGAGAAGAATATTTTCTTAATTTTGACTGAATTTCGTTCATTTTTTGTATTTTAATATACAGGGTGTCCCAACAGTGAGTTCTCGGGCAATATCTCGATAACTACTGAAGACACAAAAACATCTTTTAACAAAATTTCTTTTTAATTTTAGAGGTCTACAACTTAAAATTATTTTCATCTATGTTGAGTGAATCAAAACTGTGGTACCGGACACAACCTTTGTATTCTAAATGGCATACCCTACATATGAAACCAAATTTGAATTGCTGATAAAATTCTACACATTTTTTGTGTGCCATTATCTATAGATAAATCTCACCATTCTTGAGATATTTAACATTTTGCCTAAAAACTGCCATTTACAATCACTATTTTATTCATTCATATTTTATTTATTTTTAACTCTAAGAAAAAAAAAATTGGTACAGATATAGTTGATACATAAGCTTATGGTGGTCATATTAATAAACAAAATATCAGAGATTTCAAAATGACTAAACTCAATTTTCTTATATAGCCATGCTCTATATTTTTCTATCCTAATTTTTTCATTTAATAAAATACAATCAGAGCCCTATAACTTGAACCTCCATAACTCGAAATTTTCTGTAAGTCGAAATTTACTGATGTCCCTGGACATTGTGTATAACTGAAATGTCTTTCTTTAATTCGAAATTTCTATAACTCGAAGTAATTTTCCGGTCCCTTGAGATTCGAGTTATGGAGCTTCGACTGTACTTTCATTTGTGTTAAGTATATCTTATATTTATGTGCGATATGTTTTGAGATTTTTAGATCTATTTGAATTATTTCTTCTTCTCTTCTCTTCCATGGCGATAGAAAACGAAATTCAAATAGATCTGAAAAGCTCAAAAAATATCGTAGATAGGTACGAGTCGTCTCAGTGAAATTGGCCCAACTAAAGAAATTCTTTTTTTTCAGAAAATCTTGTAGAAGGAAAATTTATAAACTATGAATTTATAACTTTTAACATATGAAACTAAAATCTAACTAATAAAAAATAGGAACACGAAGGTACATCTAATATTATCGCAAAATAAAAAATCGACGAAAATTAAAGATAAAGCTATCATTGCATTACGTCGCCTCTTAGACTTATTATCGCTTCGATACATTTAGACATTGTGTTAACTAAAGTCTGGCCTTCATCAGGTGGGAAAATTGTCCCAAATTTGTTAACAAAAATAAAAGTACTTTATTAAACGAAGAATTTATGACAAAAAATATAGGACATGCTATTTAAAAAAATTGAGTTTTGTCATTTTGAAATTTCTGATATTTTGTTTATTAACATGACCTCCCTGTAGCGATAAGAGTACATTTAATAATGGCTTATAATAAGTTTATGTATTAACTATATCTGTACCAAAAATCTATTTCTTAGAGTTAAATATAAATAAAATATGAATCAGTAAAATAGAGACTGCAAATGACACTACTGTTTTGATTCATTTTGTATAGATGAAAGTAATTTTATGTTGTAGACCTTTAAAATTAAAAAGAAAATTGTGCTGAATATTTTTTTTGTATCTTCAGTAGTTATCGAGATATTGCCCGAGAATATACTGTTGGGACACCTGTATGTACGTATTACTCTGGACCAACAAACTCTAAAGGCGATGCATCCTCACATCGTGTTGAAGCCACTCGAGAAGTGCGTGAAAACAAGTGCGCGTCATTAAATACGTGCGCATTATTAAACCTGTGATGTCAGAAGCGGAGCCCGGCCGTGCGTTCCAGGAACGCCGGGTAATTAAGGACCTATATAAAATGTACCAGGATGGCACTGAACCAGAGGTCGTCCATCGCTGATGCCGAAAGGTCAGACTGGACGAACGCCGAGCTAGCACTGCTGTAGTAAGGTCAGGGTAGTTCCAGTCGCTCTAACATCGCTATCGGGATACCCGCCAGGGAAGGCACGCCGTAGACCCAGTTGTTTGTCCATAAGCGGATTCCACCACCGGCACCACGGAGCCAACATGATGGAAATCAAACCGCCGCCGCCGGGCACTATACCGGGAGGCATTCAACGAGATCAGGACGGCGTACGACATACAAAGAGCGTCGTCACTATTGCCGCCGTCACCACCTCAGGCCAGGATCGGGCCAGACTAGCCCGCTGCAAAATCGGAAAATTACTCTCGCCTACTTCGCCACGACGTCCAGGACCGAAGCGATTCGTCTTAGCCGAGTCAACAAATGTCACTCCAGGAGCGTCGCACCGACCAACTTACCGGTTGATTCCGTTGGACATCCCCACAGCGGAATATCACCACGTTCCACGGAGCGCCGTTTGTCTCAGGGACCCGCGGCTTTGCTTGGTCCGTCAGGGGTACGCCTGCCTATGCGGGCATCGCACTTCGTGATGTCAAGTTATAATTATCCTCCCAACCTGCATATATTTTGTAAATAAAGCATTTGTTGGTAGACATATCTTTTGAGCACCGTGCTCACCGTGTATCCGCCAATTGGTGACCCTGACGTGATCAAAACGCCAACATGCTCAGCGACGTCGACCCTCTCCAAGCAACGAAATGGTGCAGACGAAAATCCCACCATTCTGGCAGAACGACCCAGAAGTATGGTTTATTTAACTAGAATACAACTGCGCACTCAGCCGAATAACGGGCGACGACACCAAATTTAGCTACGTTGCGTCGCGGCAAACTTGGACTCGAGAACTTTCACGGAAGTGTGCAACATCCTAATAAACCCTCCCAGACACCGGTCGGTACGAAAAAACCGAATTGATACGCTGATTGAGCACCGGCCAGGAATAAAAGATGCGCCGATTACTGGAACACAAGGATTTGGGAGATCGGAAACCGTTGCAATTCCTGAGATACTTGCAAAACTTGGCAGGAACCACCGTCCTAGATGCGCTACTCCAGTCTATCTGGCTTCCATCGGCCACACAAGCTATCCTCACCACCCAAAGCCACACCAGTTTGGAAAACATCGCACGTCTCGCATACGCCATCGAAGAAGTGAACTCACATTATAAATACCACTCGTCCATCGCGGAAGTTCCCCAAGGCATTAGGTCACCTGCAGCGCCAGCAGGGTCCGCGAGTTGGCAAGCAGCGTTCAGAAAAATCGAAAAATAAATGCGCACGCTGGCACAGGATCTAAGGCAGGAACTCATTGCACACCCACGACATTCAATGAGATCAAATGCTAATACCATTTCAAATTCGGCGACCAGGCGAAGAAATGCAAACCGCCCTGCAATTTCCGGACCAAACAGCAGGAAAACTCCAGCAGTGGACACTGATAGCGACTGGGAGTCCGCAATCAACTTCCTGTCGCCTATTCATCACAGACAAGAAATTAGAATTGGAATTCTTGTACGACACAGGATCAGGATGCGTTTTCCCAAGGAAAATTTTGCAGAAACGGAGATTGATCACAGCATACAAACTTTACGCGGCCAATAACACCGTCATTCATACCTACGGCACAATAACTTTTTCAAATAATATTTCCGCGTATTTTGAAAAATAAAGGTACTTTACTCTTATGTCGATTTCAAATATTTTGATCTCCTCGGTATATGACAACAGGTATTCAAATTTTAATAAGTGTATGTTGAGTTTGGGAAGATGCATGGACTTTTATAAACAATAAATTTTTCTAAGAAATCAATAATAAAAAGATTTCCCATATGGCTCGACTTATCTGGCGATCACTGTATAAATATGACGTGAAAAACACGTTACTCTTTGCACAGATAAATTACAAATCAAAAAAGCAATTAATATATGAGACCAATGCATAAAACAATAGCAATACTTAAAGCGTTAATACAAAACAACTAACAGAGTCAGAAGGACTCACACAACAACAAAAATCAGATCACCGAACGAAGAAGAATCTACGCCACGACTCCTGCAAAAAGCCAGTGACAGAGGGCGCGACGTCGGATCGGAAAATTCCACTGGTGTCTCAACAGAGAAGTCGGACGTGCAGTCGGACGAAATTTCGACGCGAGATAAAGAATTAAATCATACCTTTTCCTGGCCTTCCTACCCCTCAGGTGGTTTAGGTCCAACAAATCCTTCGTACCAACGTCCCGATGATCGCTTGTCCGGGAGAAGGAGGGCTAAATTTCCCAGGAAGTCCTTCGGGAAATCCAAACGGGTGTCAGTCAAATAAAGGTAACAAACCCGATACGAAGGGGGGGGGGGTGTCCGATACGAGCGGCCCTACAAATGGGGTCCGGTACGTGCGGCTAAAGAAGAGAAAACAAGGTACCAAATTACAATGGCGTCCGAGGAATACGCATATGGTCGATAAAAAACTTACCTCGTAAAATAATGGAGTTTTTTACGAGCGTGAAGAGAGCGGTAGCAACAAAATTCAACAGTCGTGGAATTCCAACCAAAAGATCCGCAAAGCGTCGGGATAATGGTAATCCCGAAGGTTTTGCCTGTAGCTTATTCCTCCGAAGAGTTTCGTTCAAAACGCCATACGGCCAACAAGGATACAACAATACGCCAACTACAGACGCGAGTTCAAACACGAGTGCACAAAATGTCGCCCGTGCGTTTCAGAGAAGACGCGGAACACGCATGCCCACCAAATCTTAGAGCGAAAAGGCAATAGACTCACCACGGCCATGACTTCACTGAAGCCGAAATATGCGTTGCGTGAGTGAAATAACGCTACAACAAAAAAATAACGTAACAATTCGTCTGGTCAAACATCAAAAAAGATTGCAAAGAATGGACCGAACAATGTCTACAGTGTCAGCAATCAAAAATCACCAGACACGTCATCTCACCTCTAGTAACCTTTCAACTCCCTTCAGGCCGTTTCGAGAATGTCCACATCGATTTAGTAGAACCACTACGAACCTCCGAAAATCAAGGCTATTTGCTAACATATGTATATCGATCGATTCACAAGGTGGCCGGAAGTGATACCACTGGAAGACATTGAAGCAGAAACGATCGCACGAGCTTTTTACACATATTGGATAGCACGCTTCGGCATCCCATTAAGAGTGACAACTGACCAAGGACGACAATTCGAATTACAACTCTCAAGCACCTTGGCGAACTCCTCAGGTACTCTCGCATCGGAACCACGGCGTACCATTCAGCAGCAAACGGGTTACTACAGTACTATCAAATAAATCTTTGTATTTAGCAATTAAGCCTTGAATAGCTTTGTCACTGGAGTCGACAATCAAATGCACCGCATTATTCTTTTCCCATTCAGTGGAGCGCTTTGTAACAATTTTCCACTATTGACGATAATCCAAAATGGTTACGTAACTGATGACCAACCAAAGGTGAACGCAGATCATCAATAACTATAGCTGGTAATTGCCGAATGGTTTTATTCTGGAATCGAACATCGACGTTTAACTATCCCAAAACTGACAATTCGTGCCCGCTGAATGAAGTTTGTGTCCCAACACAAACTCCATTTTCGGACGGTTCATATTGGATATCCTGATGCCATTCACATTTTTCGATTAATGAACGTTACGCCTGATCCAGTATCCAGTTGAAAATTCATTTTCTTTCGATTTACTCATAAATCAATGAACAACTTCGAAGCTGACATATCCGTTGTCCTAACAGCACCAACACTAGCAACGATAGCTGCTTTCTTTCGCTGAAAAGTTTGAATCGTGATTCGAATAGTTTTTCGTTACCCCGCTCTGAATCTAAATGCATTTCAATCCAAACTGATCGTAAAATTGGAAGATTGAAAGGGGAAATGGAATTACCGATCGGAATTGAAAATTCACGAAGATTCATTTGCAAGAGAGCATCCATCTTCGAATCTAAACGCGTTATGTTGCGTTTGGATCAAATGAAAGAAAGCAGCTACTGTCAGAACTCTCGCATTCATTTTCTTCGTCATCGATCGCTTCTTCGCGAACCCATTTCACTTTACATTTTTTGCTTTTCTTGAAATAACAATGGCTCTCTGTATGACCTTTATTCTTACAAACGGAACAGGTCATTTTTTTGAAGCACTTATCTTCTAGATGACCAATTTTTTCACAGAATGAACATTTTGATTTACCTATATTTTTCGATTCCTTTTGACGTTGGTGTTCAGTCGCTTATTTTGACAAATGTTGGGTATGTTCAGTTATATTGGGTGATCAATTGAATTTTACCTCTAGTGGGCTTTGAAAGCAAAACTTGTCTAAGATTAGTGTTGCCATGCAATGACGAATTGTATATATCCAAACACCATCTAATTTCCGTCTGTTTCGAAAGTACCTAACTTTCAAACATTAAAGCTTTGTGGACTACTGTAGACGCTATTTCTAATTCAATTTCTGTGCTAAAATTTGCAATATCACAGCACAACACAATACCGAAAACTTAAATATCAAAATAAACGCGACTGTGTTTATCTTACGACTTACCTTTTCGAGTTATGTCTAAATGCGAGGTAAAATTCAATTAATCGATAGTAATTAATAGTTCAAGTATTAAAGTTCAGTTAAGTAATGCAGTTTTGTTATTTTGGCGATTCGTTTCATAAACATTTCCACGCTTTTTAGTACAGTCCTTAACACTCGTATTTGCCTTCTTTTGCCCTAAAACATTACTTTGGGTATTTTTTACAGTTTAAATTAAAGGGTTTACGGGAAAAACGATCAAGTCACATTTGTTAATTTTAAAGGAGAGTATTTTTGAAATTCCTCTGCTCATTCCTCTTTAACGTAATGTTCCGTATATTTTCCCTTAAAGCATGAAGGAAAAATATAAGATACGTTTATAACAAAGACACGTTAAGGAGAAGTGAATAGAGGAATTTCAAAATACTCTCCTTCAAAATTAACAAATGTGACTTGATAGGTACGTTTTTCCTGTAAACCCTTCAATTGTGTTCGCGTTTCTGGTTAAAATTTCCTTTCTCTACGGACATTTTTCGCCATTTTTTCTTTTAATATTATTTCATTTACGTTCAGCATCAGATAATAGTGGTTCTTTCAATTTTAATATTAGTCTTCTCAATTAGAGATAAAAATCACGCCGTTTTCGTCTTTGAGCCCAACACACTCGTTTATCTGTCGTGCGTTTAAGTGTCTCGAACGTTATTACATTAGTCTCTCGAGCGGAACAAATTCCGTTAATATCCTTCTTTTGCGAAATCGATATTTGGGACCCGAGTCGACTTCTCCGAAGACACGATGGACCCGGCCAGATGTTATGCAACAAGAAATTTTTGTTTTCACAGCGGTGCGGTGCAGAGACGGATATTTATTGCCATTCTGTCGTTACGGCGTTTTATCACGGAGAGGCCCCTCAAGTCCCCAGCGAGTGTGACAAGAGCAAATGGGCAGGTTCGGTTCGTACCACATGCGATAAGATCTCCAGCTATGCTCGGTTATTAAAGTGGTTGAAATAGTTTTGCGCTGAAAAGAAACCAGACCCGGCTCGCCTGTAATTACCTACAAGGGAAACCACAATCAGCACGTCGATTACAAAAAGGCGAAGAAATAAAGTCGGTGTTAATAATCGCCGGTTGTTTAAGCTTTTTTGCGGAATCGGACGTGGAATTACTGTTTCGTTAAATGGTTAATAATTCAATTTTCATGGCCGACCTTGTACAGTATAATTCAAGCGGTTAAAAATATTTTCTTCTTAAAATCATAATAGTCTGAAAACATGAAAGAATTTTCATTATAAAAAATGTTGCAAATTATCAAAAACGCTCAACTTTTTGTTGAGGTCGTCCTTAGTTAACAGCTAAATAAAAAGCGATAAATTGGTCAAAAATGTGAGACATGTACAGGGTGGATCAATTTCGATGTCTCCTATGGACAACTCTGTAACTATAAGAGATAAAAAAAAACTAATGGCCAAGTTCTCGATCTCTTTTTTAGAGATAAAGTCAATAGTGTAAACAAAAATTGGCTATCTTCTTTTGTTTTTGAGTTATAAGCCAAAATTGAGATTTTCGAATTTTCGTCAATCAGTCATATCTCGTTTATTTTTCCAGATATTAAAAAACTGTTTTGACGTTATTAGGACATTTTTTGGAATACAATTCAGTGGTGTAGTTGGTTTTTTGATGTTTAATTAAATTTTCGAGTTATAGCATAAGGTTATATTTTTTTAAATGGAAATCATAGTTGGCAATGTCATCATTAAATAGAGATTTTTTCTCTGTTTTCAAAAATATACTGGGTGTCCGGTAAAGAATGGGCCATACTTCAAGGGTGGCTTCTTTGGGTCAAAATAAATCGATTTAGATCAATTTATCTTAGTACAATTTTGCTTCATTAAAAAGTTATGGCCTTTCAAAGATAATTTTTTTATATCAATATTTTAGCAAAATTCGCTCATTTTTGGAGACATTTAATTGTAATTTGGTATTTAGAGGTTTCTTGTACTGCTAAATCCGAATATCTGCTTATTTTTAACGTAACGTATAGAGGGCGCTCTAGGAACCCTGTCATTCTCTTGTTCATTGTCGTACTTTTTCTTACGTGAATATTTTTAAAATATGTTTCGTTTTCTTGAAGCGACATTTAATTTACTTTAAAAAAGGCATACTTGTCATATGTCGCTAAAGTACACCAGTTTTGAGAGAAATGGCTTTGAATGTGAAAATGTTGAATACTTACTACACCAGTAACGCTACTTCAGGATGAAAAGACAATTACCTAAAGTTGCACTTCTTCGTAATTTACTTAAAATTAAAAAAAAATTACAATTCCAAATTTAAAGCAACATTACATTACGTAAAAAATTCTTATTATGTTTGCTATGGCCGCGTATTTCACTCATAGTTTAACTTTCAACTCCAGATTACTCCCATAGTAAAAATTATAAAAACAGTTGTTCCCATGGAAATAAAGTGAAGATTAAAGTTAAACTGTAACTGAAATACGGGTCTATGTGCCTGATTCAACGTAGACCTAAAACAGTAATATTCAGCATTATCATATTCAAAGCAGTTTTTCTCAAAACTGGTATACTTTAGCGACATGTAACAAGTATACCTTTTTTAAAGTAAATTAAAAGTTCTTTCAAGAAAATGAATATAATTTAAAAAATATTCACGTTAAAAAAAGTACAGCAATAAACAAAGGAATATCAGGATCTCGAGAGCGCCCCCTATATGTTACGTTAAAAATAGGAAGATATTCAGATTCAGCAGTACAAGAAACCTTTAAATACCAAATTACAATTAAATATCTCCAAAAATGAACGAGTTTTGCTAAAATATTGAAATAAAAAAATTATCTTTGAAAGGCCATAACTTTTGAATGAAGCAAAATTGTACTAAGATAAATTGGTCTATATCGATTTGTTTTGACCCAAAGAAGCCACCCTTGAAGTATGGCCCATTCTTTACCGGACACCCGGTATACTTTGTTTGGTTTATTTCTTACAGTTAATAGAATAAAACGCCTTTTTTATTATTTTTGGGTGCATTCTTTTCTTAGGAGGCTAGTTTCAATAAAAGCCAACAATTTTCTTTTGTTTTTATTAAATATTAACAAAGATTTGAAGATTGGGTAGCACAAGAGTGAGTGGTATTGTGATAACATAAGAGATAGAAAGCTAGCACCGATAGAGCTGGGTTGGGTTGCAACATGACTTGGCTGTGTATTTTAGCGCGGCAGTGTTGAAACTGTGATTTATTTTGATATTATGTTCTGGGTTTTAAGTTATTTATTGTGATATATCAAGAGTTGTGTTTATTATCTACTTACATTTCAATATTCTTTAACTTTTTCTGCAATAATTTCTTATTTTTAAGATGTTTTTAATTTATAGATATAATTTAGTTCATTATCCCATGAAATGCATATTTGATCGAAAAAAATGCGTTTTAAACTTAAATATTAAATGAAGTTACATAATTTCGAATTTCACCCAAACCACATGGTATCGGCATTGTTGTAGTCTTTGTGACTCTTAGAGGATGCTCGTTCTATCTTTCTTTCTCTTTATGCGGTTGTAACTGTCAAAATATTTGAACAAGAGTTGATATACAATGTGTTTCATTTCTCATCTACACACCCCTGTAGTTTTTATATTTATTAACGGATCGATTTCAAATTTTCGCCAGATGAACATCCTCTTAAAACACACACTTTTCAAATTTGAAATCTTTTGTATTGCAAGCCATGACCTACTGCGATTTAATAGAAAGTCGAAAAAATTAAGAAAACATAGTAGGCCTTGTTTGATCAAAAAAAGTTATTAGAAAAAGTTGTTTAGAATTACGAAGTTACACCAATTACCAAATTTGGTTGAAAATTTTTAATTTTTAATTATTAAAAAAAATGAATTTCAATTTAATCTACAGTTTTACAAAACGCTAAAACTAACTGACTAAAACACACAGAATGAAAAAAAACAGCTTAATCTAATATTTTACCAGGCTCCCATCGTGAAGTATGCATTTTTCGATACGTTTCCTATTATTCTTTACAACTTTGTTTAGTTCCTGGAGTGTTATTTCAAGACAACCTTGACGAATCCTGTTGCGTAGGTCTTCTGCATTATTATTTAGTCGTTTTAGTGTTTTAGTCGGTTTTGTAAAACTGTAGATTAAATTGAAATTCAATTTTTTTAATAATTAAAAATTAAAATTTTTCAACCAAATTTGGTAATTGGGGTTATTTCGTAATTCTAAACAACTTTTTCTAATAACTTTCTTTGATCAAACAAGGCCTACTATGTTTTCTTAATTTTTTCGACTTTCTATTAAATCGCAGTAGGTCATGGCTTGCAATACAAAAGGTTTCAAATTTGAAAAATGTGTGTTTTAAGAGGATGTTCATCTGGCGAAAATTTGAAATCGATCCGTTAATAAATATAAAAACTACAGGGGTGTGTAGATGAGAAATGAAACACATTGTATAATAAAAACAAACAAAAAAATTATCGGCCTGTGTTCAAACCTGCTTACTAAGAATAGAATACACCCAAGAATAATAAAAAAGGCGTTTTATTCTATTAATTGTAACAAATAAACCCAACAAAGTATATACTTTTGAAAACAGAAAAAAAATCTCTATTTAACGTTGACATTGCCTACTATGATTTCAATTTAAAAAAATATAACTTTGTTATAACTCGAAAATGTAATTAAATATCAAAAAACCAACTACACCATTGTATTCTAAAAAGTGTCCTAATAATGTCAAAACAGTTTTTTAATATCTGCAAAAAAAACGAGATATGACTGATTGACGAAAAGTCGAAAATCTCAATTTTGGCCTATAACTCGAAAACAAAAGAAGATAGCCAATTTTTGTATACACTATTGACTTTATCTCTAAAAAAGAGATCGACACTTGGCCACTAGTTTGAAATGCAGATTACAGGGAAATTCATTTTTTGTATTAAATGAGAATTATTTAGTATTTTTAGATGTGAAATGAATTTCTAAAACAAAATTTCAATGCGGAAACATAATTTTAAGCTTATTTAATTTTGTTATGGCAATAAAACAAAATTTAAGTAGATTCGTGTCCTGTGAAAGTTGTATAACAAATTTTTGTAACGGACACTTAAAATGCGCACTATCACTCAACGTTTCGTTCTCAGTTGATAGCTTCGTTAGGAGTGTTTATTGTTTCACAATAAGTTACAGTACATCACATTTGAAATCACATTTTCATTAAATGCCTTAACCCCCCAGTTTCATAATGGAATTTAAAGGAGGCTTTAAAATTAAAGTCACATTCAGATGTGTAAACAAATGTGTATTCATATTTGTTCTGACATCTGAAAGTGACTTTAAATGAAAGTCTCCTTTAAATTCGATTATGAAACTGGGCCTATGTACGACTGCACTTTAAAGTTCTGTTTACGGTACAGTTTTGCGGCCGTAAAGTACCTCTTTATGGAACTAGTAAAATTAAGTAATTTTTCGGTCCTCCGGCCAGAAATGTTGATGTTACATTCGTCAAAATCGTCCGGAAACAGCCCTATTGACGCACTAGGCCATCAAGAAACTTACCAAATGTTGGCAGTATAGGTTATCCGTTTACATCAGTGGTTGACATTTCATAAATGACAAGGGGTTTGATTTTTTTTGAACTTTTCAGACAATTTAAAATAGGTCGGACCAAAAAATAGTGTGTATCACACGGCAAGTGCTCTCACTTGCAAAATGACAGTTTCTGGCCTTGTGATACAAATAACTATTATTTTCAGTTCTGTCAAAAATATCCGTTTATTTGAATTTACATTATAATAGGTTTGTTCGCGGTAAGGATTCAGAACTAATTCGGGACTATTCGCATGCGCAGTTGAAATAATGACGTTCGCGGATCACAAAATTCCGAACTTCTAGTTACAGTTCTGTGTTCTGGGTCAGCCAGATTCAGTTTCGAGATCGATTCTTAACTAGTTCTACTGGTTCTAGGGATTCAACAAGAACCGTAAGTTCGAGACATGCGCAATTTAATGTATAGTGACAGTGTGGCTATATTCGCAGCTTGCGGGCTATATTCACGATTGTTTTGTTTTTATTTTGGGTTTCTCTTGTAGTTTTTTTGTGATAGTTTAATTTAGGTTTAATTTGATATTGATTAGAATTGTAATTGTTAAGTAAATTAAAAAATGTTTTTACTTTTCACTTAATAAAACATGTATTTTTAGAGTACGGCCATAATGTTAGATCATTTATCGTCATTTATAGAGTTAACAATTCAGAGTTCTCATTCTTGGTTCCGAAATCGTTCGCGGTAAATAAACATCCCGAACCGGTTCATAATCGAGCATGCGCACTACGACAATCCTGAATTAGTTCCATACTCGTTCTGAATTGGTTCGAAATGTGTTCCGCGAACAAAGCTAATATTACATACGCTATAACTATTAACTAATAATATCATAATCTACTGCTTACTATAGGAGCGACTTTTTGGGCTTATATCCTTCATCTTTCCGTTTTAAAAACGGAATGACACTTGGAAATTTACTAATGTCAATTCCTTCACGTAGATTTATGATCAATCGAAGCAGAGAATATTTGCTCCAGAAGAAGAAAGGTCGCTGTTGAAGTACGCTAAGATCTAAGATGCTGTTTTCGTCTATTGGGAACCTATTTTTAATTTTTAACAATGAAATTTATAAAGACAAACTGTTCAATAAATCTTATTAATACGTTGCTATGGTGAATTTTTTTATTGTTTCAACGTATTTTCGACTTGTTAAAATGTATGTGGGATCCATACTTCTCTTCAAATTGTTGCACTTGTTTAAGTCACGACTATGAATACTGCCCTTAGGCCGGTAGTATTCATAGTCAGTTCTTATACTTAAAAGAAAATCTTAAGCATTTGTTTGAAGTCTTAACTTAAGTAAGGCGACCTTATTTAAATACGTTTCACAGTTGCCTCAAAGGTGCTCCAAACTGTTCTTGAAGGGGTGGAATAACGAAGAATTTTTTTTTATATATAAGACAAACTTACGAAAAATGATTTTAAACACTTGCTTAAGGCACGACTATGAATACTGCCCTAATGGCCATTTGCACCAAGCATTTAAGCTCAACTTAACTTTAGGGGTCACTTAGAATATGTCTTACACAATGCTGTGGAACTTAAAAATGTCACCACTTAAATTTAAGCTAAGCTTAAGTATTTGGTGCAAACGACCATTAGATTTCAAGCAAATGCTTAAGATTTTCTTAAAATCTGTCTAGGGCCCAGTTGTACAATTCCAACTTAACTTTAAGCTAAAGCTTAAGCCCTTCACGACAATTGTTGAAATAATTAAGGGTTAATAGTTAAGGGTTAAGCTTCAGCTTAAATTTAAACTAGCATTGTACAACTGGACCTAAGACACTGCTTAAGATTCTCTTAAGTTTAAGAACTAACTATGAATACCGGTCGTAGTGTCTGAAGGTAGGTAAATAAACAAGCTGATCATTTTTTACTATAACTACTTCTCAGATACGAATGTAAAATTGCAATAGAACACACTTTGATTCACAATGCGCAGATTTTTTGAGTGCAAATTTCTCTTAAAATTGGACAATATTGAAGAAGTTGGGTGCGGATAGGTCCTGGCTGTTCTTGAAAGTTACCCATTACGGTTGGGTTGGATATTAGTAGGGTTGCATTCGTTTTTTATGCAGTCGTTAATACCCCAACAAGCTCTATGAGCTTGGGGACATTAGATGAAAAAAAAAATTAACCTTGTGATTCTTAAGGCCGCTTTACAGTGCGCAATTTTCATTGCCTGCAATAAATAATTGCGGTGATTTGTATTGCACGCATGCGCATTTATTTACATTTTGATCAACTGTGGCAATTTTTCATTGCATTGCAGAAAATAGCTCCGAACCTATTTTTCTTGTATTGCAACGGCGATTCTGGGAATTTGTTGATAATTTGGCAGAAATACCAACTTAAAAATAATAAATAGCATATGTGACAACGATTAGATCGATTTTCTACCATTAATGCCGAACTTGCAATAAGTATGCACAGAGCAGCACTTATTTTTCCGACAATTGTTGGAATACATTGCTACCTTAACACAAACAAATTTAATAAAATGATTGTTTTTTTAGTATGTTGTAAACTTGATGCTTGATTCATTAGCAATCTTTATTGCCATCTGTAAAGTGTTCCGTAATAAAATTGTTCAATTCTTCATTGCTGCAATTATTTATAGCTGGCAATGAAAATTGTGAACTGTAAAGGCCTTCAGGGCGGGCGCCTTGCTGCAATACAAATTGCATCGTGTAAAGCGGCCTTAACGTAAACTTTATATAAATTCACCATAGTAATCGTGTCAACAAAGTTAGTTCCATTTCAAAATACGCAAAATACGTAAAGAACATACACAACGAGAAGCGTTAATACTTGTGTATCTTTTTATGTTTTAATCTTCAAATGTACAAAATTTTTAGTCTTTTTGGAACTTTAACTGTATTATTAGTAAATACTGAGCAAACTTCTACACAAAATTTACTGAAAAATGACGGAATTGTAGATGTTCTTTTTTTAACTTTCAATCAATATTTTAGCATACTTTTATAGAATTTCATGATTCCGCACCTTTTCTTATCGCTAGGATTCCACTGTTTTGCTCAAAAAGAGCAAATAATTTAAGAAAATCTTAGAAATGAATTTCCCTGCATGCTGCATTCGCTCCTTTTTTTCTATCTCTTATAGTTACAGAGATGCCCATAAGAGACATCGAAATTGATCCACCCTGTACATCTTGATCAGAAAAACCGACTACACTCTAAGTAGTTAATTGAAGCGTGCCTAAAACTGAACTTCTGTCATTTTGACATTAATATTATTTTGACAAATTAAACAAAAATACCTCAATTAAGAGTATCAGAACGCAACAATTCAAACGCGTTTGTAAGACGGGATTCTAACAATTCCAACTGAATTAGATGTTAGTATTACCAATCATAGAGAATATCGATTTCTTTGGAATCGAATGAGATGGATGCAATTTTATAGGTTGACAAATACATGACAAACACTGTCAAACCTAATGTTATACACAATTAAAATTAAAAAAAAAAATGGAAGTATCGATTCAACTTCGTTGTAGTCGATTTTTATGATCATGATGGTACATATGCCTTAATACACATTGCTGTGTATTTAGCAATTGAAAAATAAACATTAAATAATCTCAAGGCTTAGAAATTTACTTGTTGGACGGTTTTCAACACTGCACGGGGTTCATGTATAAAGTCGAACAAATGCAAACAAAACTAATAAAAGGAGACTCAAAAATGTTTACTAAGAAAAATAAAGGTTATTGTGCAAATAACCTGTGAGCAACTAAAAATCAGATTAGAGTCGGCGGTGCAAAGAAAAAGTATGTCTGTTACTAACGCGGGTTAGGCTGATCTGACAGTTCATGAATGTATTAGGTTAATTAATTCAGTTAATCACAGACATGCATTTTCTTTGCACCGCCTACTCTAATCTGATTTTTATTTGCTCACTTTTTATAAAGTTTATGAGTGACATGGCAAAGGAGTAAGTAAAATCCAAATTTATCATTTAAACAACTTTATTACACACTTTGCTACCAACTTATATACAAATGAAATGTCAAAATATAATAACATAATCTCAAAATTCAATACAACCACATGTGTTTTTGGTTTTCAGAGTAATTTGCTACAACGAACTAGAATAGATAATTCTCAAAATTCCAATTCACCGTAGACAAGCGTGCATTCAATCCTGAGAGACCGGTAAAGCAAAAACATATGTCCGAGTCCCTCAGAAGTCGAATTGTAAGTGTGTCGTGTAGAAAATATTTAATAACAATTATTAAAATACAAGTAAATCAAAATGTTTGTTAATTGTTCGGTTTTGATAATGACACTATCACAACAATTATTCTTGTTATAAAATGCCATTACAAAATTTTGCACTTTCAAATCCAGCAGACCAGTCAAGTAACTAGTCTTGTCTATATTCGAACTGATTGTAATGAAGTGTAGAAATAAAAAATAGTGAAGGAGATTGTGGTTTAAGAAATAATTGAAATTAATCTCCGCCCACAATAATTTTATATCCGTAGATACGTATTTCGGCAGCTAAGCTGCCATCTTCAGTACACACGCTACCAAATTAAAAAACACTACATGAAATCTAACAGCTACCTAATCATACTAATAATAATAGTAAGAGGATTCTCCGAGATAAATATCGTGAAGTGCTCTTAACTTGTGGTGAGTGGGTGTGATCTGTTCTAATCTGTAGGTTGTTTTTTGACGATTTGTGCATATACAGGGTGTTTACTAAACACGCGGCAAAAATTAAGGATGTTATTCTTTGAACTATTTTAAGACTTTTGTGCCCTTAGATGATTTTCAGAAAAACGCTTTGTTTCGATTATAGAGGGCGATAAAATTTTGGATATTAAAAAAAAAAATTAATGTAGACTATGTAAAATGATGCACTGGGCCTATTTAGTACAAGAAATCCGTATTGTTTTAACAACTTTCCGATTAGTAAGAACTTATATTATTTGCGGTCACACCAGGCTAGTGCAGATAGCGAAAACACTATACTTTAACCATAAATTTCTTATATTTGTTGAGTTCGGAAATTCACGCGGTGCAAGTTCGAAGTGAGAAGTTTAGTGAGAACCAGTCCCATGACACTTTATGGACGGTTTGCATTGCTTTTAACAAATACCGCAACCATTCATAGATGTCACTGTTGTCCGCAGTTCAAACTGTAAAGCAGGAAATGTATTCGGACACGCAAAATATTTATTGCGAATATTTTCCAGATTGGTTGATTATTAATAACGAATCAATCAGGAAACGATCCACAATAAATATTTTGCGTGTTCAGATGCATGCGAAGTAAGCTCTAATGCCCGGTTGCACCAACTTTTTAAGCAGAGTTTAAATTTAAGTGGTGTTTAGACTGTGACATTATTTATAAATTTAACAAAATGTTAGTCACATTCTAATTGATACTTAAGTTAAAGTTTAAATGTCACTCAGATTGTATTTGACATTATACTGACCATACGTAAATGTCACATTCTAAACATGACTTAAATTTAAGCTCTGTTTAACAAGTTGGTGCAACTGGGCATAAGACCTCCTCAGCATGTTGTAAAGGTTATTCAGATGTCAATCTGTCTATGATATCTAAGATATCATAAATTTTATTTTATTGACGTGCATTTCTGACGTTTTGAGAATAAGTTAAATAAGCTACTCAAAACAATTAAGGGGTCAAGTTTTCTTGCACTCGCCACGCTTAAACGAAATGAGTAAAAATTTGGATTGCCGGTCAATTTATTGCTTTAACTATCTTTTGTTATTTAGAAAAATGTCAGTTCTCGCAGAACTTCTTTATTATGAAAGAGAGCAGTTGTAGTGATACTGGTAAAAATAATTGTGATTTTTGCCAGATTTGATTTCGAGTTTTCTTTTTCTTTAATACATCTGCTGCGATGCAACGCAATGTGATAGTTGAAAAGTTGAGCAAGGTGTAAGAAAACATTTGACACCAATAGAAGTCAGTTGGACTGTAAAGGCTAGTTTACATTAGTTAACCAACTCGGCCTAGTGAACTGAGCTCAGTGCTCGGTGCACTACTCGACTCGCTCTCCATTATCGTGTAGGTATTTACACGATACTAGTTTATTATAACAGTAGAAGAACTTCATTTTAAGTAAACAATGCAGCAATGCGCGTTGGACACTAGCATATCATACAAATTGTTTGTTTACACAAGGCAAGTGACGAGTCGAGTTAACAGTAGAGGGTGGTGGGGGAGGGCGAGTGGGCGAGTTACTATGCTGCCCGCTCTACCACTCGACTCGGCTGATACTCGCCCGTTTACTCGATTTTTTACTGGACCAACTGTTTACACGATGTAAACTAGCCTTTATACTCTCCTGCAAGAAGGCAATACATAGCGATATGTTGCCGAACAATTCAATGTACGGCAGTCTGTAATATGGAGGTTGTGGAAGCGATACCAGAATACTGGAAGTGCTACTTCTCGTCTTGGACAAAGTCGTCACAGAGCAACCACGCTCTTAGACGATCGATTTTTACGTTTGCAGCCTCTTCGAAAATGTACCAGCACATCCTGTACTTTACAAATTGATCTTTTTCAGGCTACACGTCGACAAATTTCCTATCAAACAGTGAGGAACCGACTCAGACAAGCAAACCTGACGTCCAGCCAAAGTAATGCGTTTAACCAGAAATCAGTGACAAGCGCGAATGCAATTCGCCCAAGAACACAACATTGGAGAAAAGTTTTGTTTACTGCCGAGTCTAGGTTTGCATTATGCTCAAATGATGGACGGGTTCGAGTATGGCGACGACCAGGGGAACATTTCTTCCTAATACGATACAAGAAAGAGTACCGTTTGTTGGTAGTTGATCTGGGGCGATACTTCGATCGACAACAAAACTGATGTTGTTGTAAGAAACGGAGCTTTGACTGCACAGCCTCACATTGATGAAGTTCTCCTGATCCAGGAACAACTTCGTGCCCATGCTGCAGCTAAGAATTTTATTCTAGTGCAAGATAATACCCGCCCACATGTTGCGAGGATCGTTACTGAGTATCTGCAAGGGCAAAACATCACCACATTGCCATGGCCAGCGTGCAGCCCTGACATGAATCCCATTGAACATCTTTGGGACGAGCTGGATAGACGAGTCAGAAATCGACAAAACGCACCTCTTACACTATGCGAGTTAGAAAGTGCCCTTTTGGAAGAATTGGAGCAAATTCCACAAGATACCACCCAAAGACTAATTCAAAGTATGCCAAGACGCTGTGAAGCTTTAATTCAAGTCAGAAGAGGTCCGACTCCATATTAAAAACAAAAAATTCAAAAAATAATGTTATAATATTGAGAACAATAATTTTGCTTAATTTTTTGCATAACTTGTTTCTGGAATGTTCTTAATTAATTTTCATTTTTTGTTACATAATGTTAATGTGTTTATTGTAAACTTTAAACTAGTGTTCATAAGGATCCTGCGTTTCGAAATTACTAACTTCTATTAAGATAAAGTCTAATTTCCAATATATACAGTCGCTTAAAAACTTGACCCCTTAATTGTTTTGAGTAGTTTAATTCGATATCTTAATAATGGTAAGGAATTTTTTATCATTTAATGCATTATCACTTAAATACAGTGTTAATTAGTTTATTATAATTAGTAATAATTGAGGACTTCATAAATTACGGGATAAAATCTTTTCACCAAGGGCGGTTTTATATAAAAACAGCAGTACGATCTTGCCCCAACAAATATACAAACAATTCAAATGTGCAGTATTTCTTATTTCCAAGAAATATAAAAAAGGGTGCATTGTGGTTGGAAATTATAAGTAATCCACACTTAAAAAATTTTCTAATTAAAAATGCATGAGTCTATACAATTTTAACACGCTTGGCATTTCACAGTTTGTTTGACTATTTTATCGTTGACTTTCTCATAAAACTACCAAATAAGCTGAGAAATGTAAAGTCCGTTAATATTATATCTTTCGCTCATTTAACATTACCATAGTAAACTGTAAATAAATTTAAACCTGGCGCGTTTAATCTATTAGTTTACGCAACCATTCATAGACGGCGCAATTAATTCACTTGCACTTTCATAACATTGGATGTGGCTTCTTTTTTAAGTATGTTCTGTGGTGAGAACGCAGCCACAGAATAATAAACGACCAGAAGATTAACTAAGGCGTGGTTTTGTCTGAAATTTTTTACTGCGCATGCGTGAGTTGGTCCGCAGATTTCAAAATTACGATCAGGGTACGTTCACAATCACACTTTTTGAGACGTCTTAAATAGAATTTATCAGTCATATAATATATCTATTCGCATTCCTGGACTTTTTTAATGACCGCTGCAGAAGTAATGCAAACGTTATTATTGATAAAAACTGTTTATAACATCAGAAGAAACGAACGCCTAAACTTGGCGTCTTGGCATTTCCACGTGAATAAAGCATTACGCCATGCACGAAAACAGTGACATCTTGTGTCTCTACGATGAACTAGGCTTAGTTTTGAATGTAGTTTTCTTTTCGATTAATTGTTATAATAATTGAGAATATAATGGAAATTCTGTCCATTTACATTATAAATAACAAATAATTTTCTTTATGATTTAATAAATTCAAATTTATTCCAACAGCACAATGTTGTGAAACATACGAAAAACCAATGGTTAATTTTTTTTCCAAGTTGTCATTTTTGAATTCGCGCGGACCAGTCACCACTCTCCCACCATAATTCAAAGCTAAACAGCGGACACAAACATCAAAGGTGCCGACAGCCAGTTGTACTTCTGGTCGCTTATTATTCTGTGACGCAGCTGTTTTGATATACGTAAAAGTGAGACATACGTGCTCGAGGAGTAAATAGAGTGAGCGCAAAGGAATTACCGAACGCAGCAATTGTTAGGTTTGTTTGTTTGTATTGTTCCAGGTTATTCTGAAAGCTGTAAAATGTAGTTTTCTGTCACATTTGTTTATCTTGCACCGAAGAAACCCGGACTGATAGTGAAAATTACATTTTACAGCTTTTAGAGCAGCAATAGGCGTTTGATTTTAAGATCGCAGCGCTACCGTGGATAAATCTGAACCTCTGTAAGCTATTCGGAATTTTTGTAATGCACGTGTTTAAGTGTTTACTAATACAAATACACAAGTTGATTTAATGTGAATGTCACATATAACACAATCCTGATACATCATACACTCAGGATCGACGTCAAAACACGATTTGTTGTGTAGCTTACAAGGGTTTGTTTAGTTGACACCAGGTGGCGAACGCTTAGCTGCACACTCCAATACAAACGAACAAGCCTGTTGATGTTTCCATTCTGACTTGTCATTTTCTTTGAAAGTTGTCAAAATTGTTTGCGTCTCGTATGTTTGTTATGAAAATTAAAAGTTTGTTAGTAAAACTATCTAATAGGTCTGTTCCATTCACGCTTTCTGACCGTTTAAGAAACCGTCAAAAGTATGTACTCATCAAAGTTTTACACTTGACAACGTTGTCAATATCGATTATTATTTCGGTGGGCAACTGATTATGACGGTTTTCTAAACGGTCAGAAAGCGTGGTTGGAACAAAGCTAATATGAACAGCTCATACGAACGCCGAGATGACTGATATGCATTTTATGTATGGACTTGCTAATGGGAATTCGTTACAGGCTAAGTGGTTGTACAGTGAAAGATTTCCCACTCGTCATGTTCCTGTTGTTGATTAAACCTAGTAACCGGTAACAGCGTAGGTAATCATGCAGTACTCTGGTCTATACATTGTGTCCCAGATTGAGTAGGCTACCATGGGTAACTTTCTTATTAGTGAAGATAGAGATTTGGTTAAATGGGAAATATTTTGCAGTTTTATGTGCTGATTCAGATTCCGTTGAGAAAATTGAGAATTTCGAATAGTTCAGATATTATCGCAGAAAAACTGAAAATCGCTATTTTCTTTAATGTCCAATAACTTCGCAATTATAAAAAATATGAAAATATATTTCGTATAAAAGTTACTATGTTTGATAAAATACAGCTGAAAATACAGTCAAAATAAAATTCAAGATGGCGGCTGTCAAGATATTGAAAGCAACATTCTTATTTTAAATGGACGCCATTTTGGATTTTTGTACGATTAAATAGCGTTTCTTTTTCTCATTTCAACCGTGTATCACAATCCATATCTAAATAAAAAATTATTTAAAAAATTTAATATTTTTATTTTAAATCAAGTAAGCGGGTTGCCTTTGCTTATTAGTAATAAAAGTAAAGGCAACCCGCTTATAGATTGTAATAATATGTTGCATTTTCGGATGCTACCAAATACTCTAACTAATGGTGTGGGGGCTTCAGTCTATTATTAAGGCGTCCGTTTCAGATATTGGTTATTTATTCGATGGTCAAACAGAGAAAGACACAAAAAATAATCGCATCCCCGAATGAATTACTCAGGGAGGTACGGCCGACGAGTTCCAAATAGGACGCAAAGTTCCCCGAAATTTACGAGAGCCGTTCCGCTATTCGGAACCCCCGATCTGACAGCTTAATGATTTTTCCCGGCGCAAGAGGGCCCGCATCGAATCGAAAGAAGTTGATTCTCGCCGAATTTCGGATCCGTCGGAGACGACGCCGCGCGTTTATTAATAACAGGAGTTTATAATAATAAAAATGAAATACGAGCCGGTGGTGGCCGTGCGGCCATGTTAATGGCCGCGTCTACATGCACTAATTGCTGCATAAATATACGGAGATCGGTCCCTTTGAGAGCCCAACGAGCCCGAACCTCTCGGGGCCCACTCTGCTCGCTCGCCCATTACAGTCTCATTGTATACCCTGCCAATAAATAATATTCTTTATATGACTCGGGTCTCGGCCGCTGCGTCTCTCCACTTTCAATTATTATCCGACCTCTCCGGTCCCACGGATTCTAATTAAGGCCCGTTCCTTAATTGTGATGTTGAAAATCGTTTCGGCTTTTCATCAAAATAACTCTCTCGTATCCAATTACACGCGCACCTAACATGTGTTCCCGGACAATGCGGCCGTTAAAGTCAGACGTTCGATATCAAATTACGTCCCTAAAATCGAATTTATGTTACACAAACAAAAACGAATCGTATCCGTTGTTGATCGATTCACATCCACCTAAAATCTGTAATGTACATGTACTGTATGTAAAGCTTTACAAGATAGTCCACGTATTTTAAATTATTTTTCGTAATACTTGAAAGTTACTTCTTCATAATTGGACTGTTTCCATGGTTGTTATACTATCCATAACAGCCGAGGCTGTTAACAGTATATTACAAGTGTAGAAAAGTGAAGGTTTACTAAACGAGTTTGGCTTGTTTAAGTACAAGCGAGCGTAGCGAGCGAGTAACTTTAAAAGCCGTACGAGTTTAGAGAATACTTTTGTAACGAGTTGCGTATACTATTTTTTCGCCTTTCATGTGAAAATTGATTTTATCACTTAATGTTGGAGGCTTGAAGAAAACTGACAGAAACAAAAAGTAATGGAACCTGAAGGAACATACGAAGAAACATGCGGAAACTTTGATAAGTGAGCTTTTTTATTATTTATATTTGTTTGATTGACTTGAATACAAAAAAAACTAGAGCACTTATTTTTTTCTTTGATGCATGATAGAATGAAAAAAAGTATTTAAAAGAGTAATAGACTTACAAGAAATGAATGCACATGAAATCTATGTTATCCACCCACAACTCTAATTTTTGAAAGCCCTAATAGTATCTGCTTTACCAATCAAGTTCGGTATGACGTCATAGCAGCAATGAGTTTTCAATGTATTTGGTTTCCGAAAACTTAAGCCGTAAATAAATTAATTATAAATATTTTAATTTCAGTTTTGTGTTACGATATTCAGTAACATTTTAAGAATGCATTGCGCATTTGGTATTTATTGAATTTTTTTTTTATAATTTTGTCATAATAATAATAAAAGAACGTAGGTACGGGGAAACTGTGCGCATTGTGAAGGGGTAAGTGTGCGCGCGAAAAATTTATATTTATGCAAGAGTAACTGAAATTCAGAAGAAGACACATACCTCCACAGATGTGGGGAGTTGCTACTTAAAACTGAACAATGGTTTAGGTGTAATCTTTGCTCCAGATGGGTGCATACATTATGCAACGGTTGGAACTAGGGGTGTATCACCCATATTTTTTTATAACAAAATATGCATATCGTTACCCTAATTCGCAAATGTCCACTTTTTGTCAAAATTGAAATTTTGACACCATTTAGTTAACAAACGACTAACCTACCTACTAAAGAAATTGTAGCGCAGAGACTTACAGTTTTCTATTATTAAAGGCCATTTTAAAAAATATGGTAACTCGGGCACTTGACAATTTGAATAAGAAATTATCGCAAATCCGTCAGTTTACATGTTCAAGTCATCACCGTATGAATCATTTAAAAATAATAAAAAGTATTATTATATTACCTAATTCAACAACAAAAAAATATAGTTCATAGGTAAACCGTCATTAAGGTTTTTATCGCCTGTAAAATTAGTAAAAATGGACTTACGACATTTGCGAATTAGGGTAACGATATAGTATGATCGAGAAATATTTTATTTCAACATATTTTCAATATTCTACTGCGTTAAGTTACCCCATACCCGCGCACAATTACCCCGTATGTATGGGGTATCTGTCCGCAGGAGCACAGTCATGAGTTCAATTTTTTATTGTCTGTATTTTTTTCCTTTAAGATGTCTACGCTTTGAAATTTGTTCCGCAAATATCTGGATCATTGTGCAAATAAAAATGGTGCCATTATCTTTTATATTCTGGGGGTCTGAAGCAAAAATGCGCACAGTCACACCAGTCTCCTCTAAACCTCTCGGACATGATGAAATTAAAGTTAAGTTTATCGCAGATTTTAGCAGGATACAAAATATCAATTTTAATCTATCTCTGAAATAGTAGTGGCACCTTCATCAACATTAAAAAGAATCTGTCTCGGAAGCATATTATTAATTGATTTCATTTTTTTTTAGCAGTTGAAACATTTTTCTAAAGCTAGGTGTAAACTATTTAGTTATTAATAAAATGAGTTCGTACATACATACATACTATCTTTTGCTAAAGTTTGTAAAGAGGCTAACAATCCGTCCTATCTTTGTTAGGCCCGGTTTTTTCACCTCTAGTTGTCTTTATGTGACGATTTATCACAATCGTGATCACAATCGTTACTATGGGAATTAATCGTCAGATAAAGTTAATTGGAGATGAAAAAAACCGGGCCTTAGTCTAAGGGTATATTAAAGTTATTCGACGAATAACTTGATTTTTCTGAATTGTTGATTGATTTTATGAATTGTTTCCATGGTAGTTATTCGCCTATTAACTACTAGCCAGTTTATTAAGAGATGTATATCTACGCCCTTGAAATTCCGGTTTTAATTTGAATTGCCCTCGTATATTTTGCAGCATGAAAAAAATGAGGTGAAATAGAGAGACAATTGTTTTATTTTCATTTACAAGTTGGATAAACAAATTTTCTTATATTTTTTTTAATTAAGTATTTCAATCTATTTCAACCTGTTTTTTGACGTTAGGTGTAAATATGTGCAAAAGTTATTTCCGCTATCATTTAGAGTTTAGAGGACTATTTTCGCTATTATATCCTACCAAGAACTCCACACCCGCAAATCCCAATGACAGTTAAATCTTTAAGCTAAGTTTTAAAATGACAAATTAAGCATACCTATGTTTATGTTTTTTGTTTATTAAACAAAGCCGTATGCAATTTACACGTTTATATAGTTATTTTAAAACTAGAAGATGTGCCCTTTCCAATGATGTATAATACTTTACACGTTGATTGTGTCTTATGTACGTAATTTGCCGCTATTTGATTCGCATCGAACTCTAAAATTCTCAGCGTTCAAAATAATCCCACTAACTTTTTATTTGATTATAACTTTTAATTCTAAACAACATTTTCTTATGACATTCTCATGTATCTTTTCAAATAGGGGCACTTTACTCTTAAGCCGACTTCACTTTTCGGTGTTATAACATATACAGGGTGTTAGGTAATTAACTGGACACCTTCAAACCACGTATTGAGAACACTCTGTACAGTAAAAAAGCCTTTACATTAGAGTCTGCTGCGGCTTTCGTTTTCCAGGAAAAAATTCAAACAAAAATCGATAAAAATTGTTTCGAAACCACTGATTTTCTTATCTACTGTTACATCGACGTGCCGAACGCCATCCGGGCGGGCGAATTCTTGCCATAAATTCCCAGATGGTTTATTGTTTTACGACAGGCAAATAACGCACGTTCAGTGTCTCAACAGATTTCGGAGTGTGCGGGTCAGTGTCGGGTCAGGGTCAGCTTACACAAATAACGAAATTGTTAACATTATTCTAACGTACGGAGAATGTAGGTGTAATGCACGTGCTGCAGAGCGTAGGTATCACCGGCGTCGTACACCGAATCGTCAAATAATTATTGTAATTGTGCAAAAGACATTGTAAGAGACATCAGCTTTAATAGGCGCTCTCCGACTACATTACAAATGGAGTAAGTCAAACCAAAGCGACTTGGAATGTTGTTAAGTACCTACAAGGTGCTTCAGTTAAAAGAACAACTTTCTCCTTGTCATCCTTTAATGCCAAATATCAGAGCAATGTAGATATTCTCACTGCCATGAATAATTACTTCATAAACACATGTAAGAACGTCAAAACAAGCAATTATCTCGTAGATAAGTACTTGAAATGAAATCCCCACACTTTCTCATTATTTTTAACCGATCGTGAAGAAGTAAAGAAAACCATAATGCAACTAAATAAAACAACGGCAGTAGGAGACGACGAAATTCCAGTGATACCTACTTCTACAATTCTGCTCCGAAATCCTAGCAGAACCAATAGCTCATATTATAAACATGTATTTTCAATCAGGCACATTTCCAAGCAATTTGAAAAACACATTTGTTTTACCTGTTCATAAAAACGGTGATGTTTCGGAATTTAGCAACTAGAGACCAATTGCTCTGATCTCAAATACCGTGAATTTATTTTAACATAAAACATTGCTGTTACGTACGAACCTGAGAATCCATAGCAACATTTACAATTTGTAAATTAACTGTCCTTTTTAAAATAGAACATGCGATGACAGCTGTCATGAACACGATTAGGCGGATCGGATTCCGCTCGCGCTGGCAAGAGCGTCACGTCTAAGTGCACTCGTTACGGGAATAGCAAATAATTGCATGCATAATTTGCAATAGCAAAGAACGTTTAGTGTTTAATTTAATTTATTTAATTTTTAATTCGGAAATACGTAATTTTGTTTAAATTTAACAATTTCGGAGAAATGAGCCACCGCAATGATCGTACATAAACATGCACAGTATAAGCGGCGACCCAGGCGGACTGTTTGCACGCGGAATTTCATCCTCCTAACTCTGGCCATGAATCTGTTCTGTTATCAGCAGGGTTAGCAGGATGAGATTCCGCTTGCAACAGTCCGTCTGGGCCGCCGCTTATACTGTGCATGTTTATGTACGATCATTGCGGTGGCTGTTTTCTCCATAAGCGTCGGACAAAATTTTAATTTCATCGCGTAAGAAATTGTTAAATTTAAACAAAATTTCGTATTTTAGAATTAAAAATTAAATAAATTAAATTAAACACTAAACGATCTTTGCTATTGCAAATTATGCAGGCGATTATCTGCTATTCCCGTATCGAGTGCACTTAGATGTGACGCTCTTGCCAGCGCGAGCGGAATCCGATCCGCCTAACCGTGGTTATTAGTGATTTGTACTACAAAATAATAGCGACTCTTTCAATTACATTAGACAAGTTTATTCTTGTTTAAAATAAGTAAACTTAAAACATAAGGAAAACAGAAATTCTTTAATTCAAAACAAACACCACAATAAGTTTTCAAAAGTTTCTTCATTTACCTCCATGCAGTATCCTAAAAGATTATAAAAGTTGTTAATTGCATTAGTTACCTGTCCAGAGGTAATTCTTCCTGATCTTGATACATTTTCACTAACTTTCTTCGCCTGACAGATGTTCCAAATTAAAATGGACAAATTTGAGTTGATATAACATTAATAAACGATCATGGAACGACTTCTTTAAAAATTGGAATTAGTTTCCATAGTAATATGAACAGTATTGTTTCATATTAAAATAAAATCACGGTATATCAAAAATAATAGAGACAATTGTTTTCAATAGAATTATAACTTTTATAAACAAATGTAGTCTACTAAATCATTCCCAAAATGGATATACATATAAAAAATCGATCCACTACAAGAGCAATTTTTCAACGAATACAAGAGATTTCGGATAGCATCAACTCGAAAAGTCCTGCTATATGTGCTTTCATGGATTTTACTAAGGCTTTCGACAGTGTGGATCATGAGGTTCTACTCCAAAAAATGAAAGTCATGGGATTCCGAGGTCTAATATCTAAATGGATTACATCATAATATCTGTCTCACAGAAGGCAATGTGTAATAACAAGTGATAGCGGCGGTAAACAATAAACAAATAAGATCAGAATGTTCGGAAATATTACAAGGATACATACTGGGACCTTTGCTTTTCATTCTTTATGTAAACGACATTCCTGAAGTAGTAGAATGTCTCTCATTACTCTTTGGTGATGACTAAACTCTCCAAAGGTCAAGCCCGAATGCATAGGCGCTTCGAAGCCGCGAATAGCAGATCGAATTACGGCGCTGCAAACATTATTTCTTCGATATAGCGAGAATATTTTGATCAACTTTATCACATTTTATTTTGTTATTTGCTATTTACGAGCAGCATAACGAGTATAATTAAAAAAAAAAACGAAAACATTCGTTTAAATAAAACTCGTTATGCCGCTCGTAAACAGCATTGGATCTGTGATCCAGTGCTGTTTACGGCTGCGTGATGCATAGATATATCGAGTTTTATTTAAACGAATGTTTTCGTTTTTTTTTAATTATACTCGTTATGCTGCTCGTAAATAGCAAATAACAAAATAAAATGTGATAAAGTTGATCAAAATATTCTCGCTATATCGAAGAAATAATGTTTGCAGCGCCGTAATTCGATCTGCCATACGCGGCTTCGAAGCGCCTATGCATTCGGGCTTGACCTTTGGAGAGTTTAGTGATGACACATCTGTAGTGGTGAAAGCACAAACCACCGAAGAAGCAATTCACAATCTTGAAAGTAATTTTTCCTCTTTGCATAAATGGTTTGTAGATCACAATTTAAAATTAAACCTTGAAAAAACACAGTTTCTGGCGTATGGTAGAATTCCTGAAAATTTAGAAATACAACAAAGAAAGTTTACCTGTGGTGAAGAAGCTTCATTCCTGGGGCTAAAAATTGATGCGCATCTGTCCTGGCAATCTCAATTAGACGATGTGGCTGGAAAAATATCAAAGTTTGCGTATGCTCACCGTGTAGTTTCAAGTTGGGATTGAAGCAGTTATGAGTGCTTACTACGCATATGTGTATTCCAGATTAAATTACGGCATCATCTTCTGGGACAACGCAGTAGATGTTGAGCGTCTTTTTAAACTCCAGAAAAAGTGTGTTAGGGCCATTTTCATCCTGAAAGCAAGAGATAGTTGTAAAGACTTCTTTCTTCAATATACGAACTATCACATGCACATAACACAAGAGCGATATTAATTTCATATTTACTAGCGCCGAAAGCTCATTTAACTCGAATACAAAGAAACACGATTTGTCAATGTATCAAAATTTTTAATTCTTTAACATCTGATGTTAAGGTTCTTCCAACAAACCAATTGAAATGTACTCTTTTAAGCAGAACGCTCTACTCTGTAGAAAGTTTCTTCTGTGACCCTTTTAATCAACTTTAGTAATTTTTCTGGTAATTTTCTTGTACAAATGTTTGTCAATATGTTTTACTGTGACGTGTTTTATACATTTATTGTAACATGAAACAAATAAACATACTATTATTATTATTATTATTAATTTAATTAGCTAGCTGCTGCGCCTTCGCTTCGTCTACGTGAGATGTCGCTGTGAGTACTATTCCGATTATTCCGAAGTTATTGCCGTCAGTTAACCTACCTTATTAATAATAATAAGTCTCTTATTTAGCAATTTGCTATTAGTTACAAGTAATAATAATAATCATTTATATGATCCGCAAAATTACATACATATAATTATTAATTTATTACATTAAAACTAAATCATAATTTTATCTTAAATCTAACATTCAATTAATTCAATTTAAATCTAGATCAAAATTTTCTAAAAATTGTGCACAATATAATTATAGGCTAATTTTTTGAAATTTTCACATGATTTAATGTTAATTGCAAAATGTTGTAAATATTGAAGCGTTTAGAGTAAATACTATGTGTTTTTTTTTAAATGCCATAAGGGGTGGCTGTGGAAAAGAAAATTCATGTCTTAGCTCCATTCATGTACTTTAAATTATCAGTTTTAGCATGTGTTAGATGCCAAGCTAAGACATGAGTTTTAATTTTCATGGCCAACCTTTATGGCATTTTTAAAAAAATACACCGTACTAACGAGCGTCTAAATAAGAACCTGGTCAAGTAGGTTGTGATCGAAAATTTATCCATTGCATTTACATAACAAATATACTAAATGTAATCTACTTGACCAGGTTTTTATTTAGACACTTGTTACCTTATGTTCTAGTCTTGTGGCATTTTTCTATGTAAAAGTTGTGTTTACTTTTAGTCGTGTAGTTACGTATATCATTAATAAACTTTATTCCGCTACATAAATAATCTGGCCCTTTAATTTTAAAAACCATCATCAATGTTTTATTGCCGTCAGTCGTTTCCTCAAGAGAAGGAGAAAAAAAAGCAATCCAAGCCGAGAAATAAAACGTATTAAAAATGTTTGAAAATTTTCGAAATTTCTCCAGCGAATTTAATTGTTAGTTGTAGAGTAAATTTGAAAAAAGCTCTTTATCTGCCGCCATTTAAAAATGAATTCGTTTTTATTTGTGATATAGTATAATATGTGATGTTACAATGTTAGGCGTAGATCAGTTAGAAAAAAAATACATTTTTCATTTTTTACGTAAATTAATTAGACGCTTTTGTTTCCGAGCGAAATTCGTGTTTTATTTGCAATATGTATTTTATTCTAACATGTGTCTCAAAAGCTTTGTAATCTAGGAGCCTATGTTTGATAAACTGTACCTTGAATAGGTACTTATTTTTATTTTATTAAAACCTACGTTAAATACCTGTTAATAATACTTAAACAAATGTCACTATATACCTAGCGTTATATTATATTATTTTATGTAAATCTGTTAAATATTTTACATGACTAATGAATTGATTCTGTTCAAATCTGTAAGGATCGTAGGATCTGTAAGCCTGTAATTCAATTATTAAAAAAATGGAATTTTGCAGTCCTCTAAAAGATACGTTTTCTTGTAAATGTCTAAGTAGAGACTTACGAGTAATCCTAGAAACCTAGGAGAAATATTTTACAGAGAACTTGAAAACTGCATTTTTTATTAATTGAGTGACAGGCTTATAGATCTTACGATCCTTACAGATTTCAACAGAATCAACTCATAACTATCAAATTCTTTAGTTACTTAAATTTAACCGGTTCTTCGAAATAATTGCTGCTATAGTTATAACAAATGTATCCACGGAGTTAATAATTAGTTAAATTTAATAAATGTTGGTGAAGTCGACTCTTATGGCCGGCACTTTAATTAATCACTGGTTAACTTCAATCTATGGTTTACTCAATTAAACAATTGTTTTTACAATTGTAGGCATGGGAATAAACCAAAGGTTAAAGTTGATCAGTGACTGACGTACCGTCACTTAAAGTGTTATTCTTACATACATAACTCAATTAATAATAATTTAGAATTTACAAAAACGTTTACACACAAACAGAAAACCTTTATTGTTGAAAATTATTTCCTTAATGGACGTCGTTTAGAAAATGGAGATTCAAGGTACAGCCTCAATCAAAAGTAATGAAACTTTCAAAACCGAAACGCTGTAATCAGAGTGCAACGGTGCCGAGTCAGAGAGAGCGCAATGTGTTGTGGGGTTCCGAAGGACTTCGGAAACATTCGTTCGCCATAAGGCTTCATCTCACTCGGTATCTTCTCTCTCTGACTATAGTGTTTCGGTTTTGAACGTTTCATTACTTTTGATTGAGGTTGTACAACATATTTAAATACGAAGTACGTTTCGTAGTTCAAAGTCAACATTCTTATTGTCTGTTTTCATTGTTACAACAGATCTCATTCTCATTGTCTGTTTTCATTGTTACAACAGATTTCATTCTCATTGTTTTTCGTTTATTGCAATAGATCACATTCTTGTGTTGTCCTATCGTACTGTTGGTTCGAAACCTCGGCAGCAACGTTAGGAATTGCAAATTCAAACGTCAAATTATCGACATGACGTCATGACGATGATGGTTTACAATGAAATTTTCATGGCCAACTTCGACCCCAGATTTAAAAAAACCCTCTTTGTAATAATTAATTACAAGACTTCTCTGGGAGACATACGATACCTGATGTAACAGTTTTTGATTTTGTATTGAATTTTTTCAAATCTCTGTGTTTTTGCAATTGAATCATTGTAAAAACAAAAAGATTTTGTACAGAAAATAGAGTTCGCTTTAGTACTGATGAGCAGTATTTTTTTCGTTTCTTCAAAAAGTCGTGCAAGAACGAGCTTTTCACATTAATCATCGAAACTTGGCCTTCCGGTAAAACTCGTAGAAGCAAACCGGAGAGAGAGATTCCCACGCGCCCATTAGGAGCTCGAGATAACTTCTTGGCGGCAGCATTAGCGTCCCCGAACGACGGCAAAACAAAACCGATTGGGGCGGCAAAAAGTCCGTAATCGGGGCGCGCCCGAACCGAAAATTGTTTCCCGGCTTTATTTAATTACTTCTGTATGACTATCGGCGGCGTCTTAACTCGCAGTTAAGCAATTAAATCTCCTTGCGGGCCGCATACGTAACGAGCGCTTTATGCAAATAGGGGGTAGTCTCGCGAACTTTGCATTAACAATTCTGTCGGCTCGGCGGAAACGACGCAGGAGCGTAATCAACTGGGAGGAAAAATTCATTTGTTGCGAAGCAGGGGAATCACCGACTGTAATTAAGCTCTCCTGCTCCTGTTGTCGAAACAAAAGCAAAAGTCGTTTATTGATGCGTTCGGTGCACTAAATAATGCTGAGGCACCAGCTGTTTTAGATCAAAATTTTACTTTAAACTTTCGATTAAACACGGTGTACGCGGTTGTAAATTGTAGGAGTATAATTTAGCGAAATACTTTTACGACGTAAAAAGCTATACCTACTTCAGTTCATTTTTTTTCTATATGCCGATCGATCAATAGATAAGTCAAAGAATTTTTATGTAGCCTTCTCCTTCTAACTTTCGTGAAACAGCCTTGTGGATTTTGTCAAGTCACGTCATTTCGTCGTATATTTTCTTAATTTATATTTTATCTAGTAAAAATAAAATATAATCTGTACATATCTTTTTGTGATTTATCTCAAGCAAGTGTGCTAGAATCAATCCACAATGTAGAAACAAATCTGGAATAGAGGTGGGTCGTATTCGTATGATTCGTATAAATGATACGAATTCTTGTTGGGATTCGTACGGTACGAATTCGAGATTCGTATCGGATTCGTACTACTAGTATCAAGAAGCGATAAGTCGTTCGCAAACTGAACAAATGAATCGGATCTTTGTACTGCTCGAAAGATTTCGAGCAATGGAGTGTAGATTCTGACAGTTAAGCCAAATTACCTAACAAAAAATCTAGTGTTTGGTAATAATAAAAAAAATGTTGCTTAAATTTGTAACGGTTCGTCATGTAACGGGTCGTCTTTCTGTCTCTGGCGTTGCTGATCGTTGCTCTGCTCGACGTCGGTCCGGCGGTTCGGGTTTGCTCGTCGGTGTCCAGGTTCAATGGAAATAAAAGCGTCGATCGCTTAGTAGGGGAGAGTTGCGTATATTGGACCGGCTCCTAAATTGGACCGCTTTTGAATAAATAAAAATAAACTAGAAACTTCAATAACAGTAAGTACTACATGTACAGTAGCGGACAATAAAATCCGGGCAAGCCATTTGCACATTGTAAATCTCACTTTAATATTTTTGACGTTTAATGCATGTCACTAGTAATTCTGACGTTTAATTAAAATTTTATTTATTTATTTTGACAGAAATATAACCTCAATAAAAGCCTGATTTACCAAATTTGTCGAAATATGCACGACATGTCAAATTCTTGCCCGGATTTTATTGTCCGCTACAGTACCTAAGATGGTACTGTCACAGAATACTAATCCACACAGAAGCATCATTCGAGGCGGCACTTCTGATCTTCCACACAACCTGCCGATGACCTTGGCCATTTAAATCAGTAATGCAGTAGAGATGCGTTCGTGTTTTGAAAATATTTAGAGATGAGGTGGAAATGGGATTATAATCTACGCTATTAATTTTAAAGCGAGTTCCACTTGTGGCATTGGTGCGCTCTCAGAATATCTTTAGGTCTGTTTCTGCAACAGTTCCTGACTGATCCGAAACTGCCAGAACGTGGCCAGAATCATGCGCCGTACAAAGTCTCACATTTAACGCAGCTCTTAAAAGCGGTAATTAATTCGACGGGCGAATATATTTAACAGTTTCAAACTAGTCCGGAACGCTGCAGAAACAGACCTATTTTCATGCACCTAATAAAACGTATAAAATTTGTACTCGCAACCCTTGTAAGCACAAGCGGTACCCCATTTATTTTTCTCTGCTACACGTTTATCGCTCATTTCAGACATTTTTACTGTAAATGTTATTCAGTTATAATTATTATCAAAATTTTCTCTCGACTCTTACTAGGTCGCACTTGGGTAGTTCTCGTTACGAAATTTTACTCCGCCATGCTTCTGCATAGGCAAATTTATCCATCCTGTGTTAACTCGAGGGTAACGCATTATTTTTTCTCTCTCGCGTTACACCTTCAAGCAAGGCGTCGAAGGAAACACGCGAGTGTTGCCAAGTGGACACGAAAGACATTTAAACTGGTAGTGCACTTCTTACTCTTTCTAATTATTAACCTCCTTTTCAAGTGACGCTTCTGTTTAGATTAGTATTCTGAGGTACTGTATTAAACAACGTTTCTGCAAGTATTTTTTTTAATACCGATAGATACTTCTAGTTGGTTTTAATTTAAATTGAACTGATTCGATTTTGGAGCCGGTCCAATATACGCAACTCTCCCCTAACATTAACTTTTATTTATAAACATACTTTATATTTACATGTATTTACAAATTGGAATGTTTATATTCCGGTAAACGAAATGTTAAACTTCTGGACGGTATTTTTAGGGACGGCAATATACAGTGTGTCTTACGGACACTAATGACAACGCACTGTGCATACGTTTCGTACAGGCTCCGGGAATTGAATCGGTGATACGGTATGGAGTGAAACGGCCGTGTCAGGTGTGAAAGAGTGAAACTCCCACTCTAGGGTCGGGATATACAAAACGCCCGTGTCAAGTGTGAATGAGTGAGACGCCCACTCACGAACGGGATACACGAAACATCCGTATCAGCTAAGCAAGAGTGAGACGTCAACTCAGGATCGGGATACACGAAACGTCCGTATCAGATAAACAAGAGTGAGAAGCCCACTCAGAATTGGGATACAGGAAACTTCCGTGTTAGGTAAACAAGAGTGAGACGCCCACTGAGGATCGGAATACACGAAACACTCAGGCACGAGTGTTTCGTGTAAGTAAGAGTGAAACTCCCACTTTGATCGCGATAAAAACAAAGGAGCGGTTGCAAGTAACGCGAACGTAGCACAGGTCGCTTAGCGCGTTTGAGTCAAAGCACCGACGGATAGATGAATCGGCGAGCAACTGCCTTCGAGCCACTACCAGTGGCTCGATGGCCCGGCAGATCACTGCCTTAGAGCCACGACCAGCTGCTCGATGACTTGGCGGATGATTGACTAAAGCGTGCTCTCGGTGCGCTTATAAAGGCTTGCGCGTGGAAGGGAGCCCCACTCTTTTGGAACTCCCACCTAAATTGTGCTTTAATCTGCGCGAAGTAAATTGATTTTCAACTTTAAAATACAACGCTAACTATTTAGTTAGCGTTGTATTTACATATTTATGTACAATAACTATTAAATAAACATTAAAAATTCTAAATAATCAGTAACGGAGTGTCACTTCGTTACAAATTGATTTGAACTCTCCATGGGAACTGCCTCTGTTGCAAAATAATTCACTTTTTGAAATTGGTAGTATTCCTCATCATCAAACATTATTTCTTGAAACTATTTATACTCATTATAATGCTGAGGTTCGTCTTTATTTCGTTATTTTACACAGTTCGACACTAAAACGTTTAAATAAGACGATTATTCTTAATTCTTATTCTTAACAATGTCTAAATCTAAGAGCTCTTCCAAAATATTCCGAGCTGAGCGAGCACGATCTTTTTCATCTGATCTGTATTTGCCGAATGCTTCAGATCTGTCAAAGTAAGCTCGGCTTTTCATTACCGAACGATTTTGAGGTGATTGATGAAAAAGATCGCATTGCCGAACACATAGGATTTTTTCGCGACTAACCGTGTTAAGATATAGCGGTTATAAACGGTTAGTCCCCCACCTATCAGCTGATGAAGTAGGTAACAGTTATCTATTACCGCGAAAACATATTTGAATCTTGTAAGTACTAAATTTGAATGATTCATAGCAAATGAAAATAAAGTGATCTTGCAATTGTGAACATAAGTGAAATTGATCTTATATGACACTGAAACTTGTTTCGTAGAATTTATTACAATTGGGATATTAATGCATGAAACAAAAACAATGGGAATTTTTCTTAATAAGTTTTTTCGGATTTGTAAATACCTAAGCATAATATATCCACACATGTCAATAAAAAACCAAACAGCAAACACAGCCCTAGCCTCACTTTTATAACCGCTTTTCGTTACACACGTCGAGAGCTGTGTTACCGATTCAATAACATGGTCACAAATGATGACGTCACGTCCACTAAACACTACAATCCGGGTCTGGTGTGTGAGCACGTGTGAATGTACAATTTACAACAAAATCGCTCACACGTAAAGCAGAACAAACAGTTCGACACACCCCTTTTATCTACTCGAGGTCAATGAAAATCCAGTAAAGAGATCAAAGTGCCGACAAGCGAGTTGCGCTACTGTATTCTTTATACTGTGGTTACAGTATAAGAATCACACAGCAGCGTCACTCGAGTATAACTGTCACATTTGCCATTTTGTTTGATACCTACCGACTTATAAATTAGTACATTGCATTTCCATTTTGGAGGCTCTAGTCTTCTCGCATTTTAATTTTTCGGATGTAGTCTACGGTCCATGATTAAATTATGTGGATTCAGTGAGAATTCAGAAAATCCAAAATTTATGCATTTGGTTGATATTCGGTTTACGAGTGTGGTATTGCACAAACTCTCTGTCTTTTAATTATATGCGTCTCTAAATTTATTATTGGGTATTTTCGGTGCCTTGTGATATCGCTCTTGCCTCTCTGAGGCCGAGGTTCCTTAAAAACCGCGCTTCGTAGTATGCGACCTTAAACTTTCGATCTTGTAATTGCGTCTATTGTCCTTCTGACAGAATTTATTGTACGTTATTTTGTGAGCCGTACAGGATATCCTCGCCGGTGATTACGCGTTTGCTGATGCTTTGTAAATTTCAATTTAATTAACTTTAACTAGACTATTTTTGGGACATTTTAACGTAACCCCCCATATTTGTCGTTTGTTGAGCGTTCTACAATTGAACGCTGTTTTGTCACGATTTTTAATAAACTCCGTATCATCATTTGACCTATTTTTTTAAACCAATATACAGTGTGTCCCTGGTTGGACCTAACTATACTTATAAACTTCCTTATTTCGCATTTTAGGAAGAACACTCATTCTTCATAAAAAGTTTTGCTCTTCTAGCGAGTCCTCAGCCACTACCAAAATTTCGAAATAACATACAGGGTGGTTAGAAATCGAGACAACGTGAAATTTGCTTAAGAGTAAAGTACCTTTTATTTGAAAAGTATTACTGGAAAAAATGTTTGTAATGTCAAGAGGAGCTCAAATATCTAATCTGAACGTTGTATCTTAAAATTGATTTTTTTTGTCTTCATTATGATTAATAAAAGTAATAGGTATAAATTAGCCAGCGTGATTATCGCAGTTATCTATGACAACAAATGCAACTGAGATTTAACTCAAGTGATTTATTTCATATCAACAAATTTGTTGACAATTGTCAGTCAGTGTTTGAAAAATGTTATCTCTAGAGCAAAGAATTTATTTAGTAAAATGCTAGGGTATAAGTGAAGTGTCATACCGCTTTGCAATTGAACTTTTTAATAGGAAATATTCGGGAGGATACGTTTCTGTAAATTGTGTTCGAGATTTAGTAAGAAAATTTGATGAAACAACCACTGTAACAAATTTGAAGAAGTAAGCAAATTCATGACGAAAATGATGCCGCTACATTGACCACTATTGATTCTGTAAAAACTTTCCCTTAGAAATCGTTACTAAAAAGGGCACTTGATCTATCTGTCAGTAAAAGCCACTTACAGAGAATTCTATCAGAAAATAAAATTCATCCTTACAAACCGGTGAGACTACATAAACTTGAAAGAGGCGATGAAGAGCTTCGTTTAAAATTTTGTTTGTTGACGGAAGAACGGATTATGATGGACAGATATTTTTACAGAAACATTATTATGATGAGGCAACATTCACAACAAATGGAGTCGTTAGCAATCAAAATTGTAGGTATTGGTCCGAAGAAAATCCGAATTTTCGAATTATAACAAATAGCCAGCGATACAGAAAAGTTAATGTTTGGTGTGCGGTAATCTACAATAAAATTATTGGTCCTTATTTTTTCGACGGAACTGTAGATCAGAACACATACATAGAAATGTTGGAAAACTTCTTACTTCCTGCTCTAGATGAAGTAAACTTGCAGAGGAGACAGGCGCTTCTTTTTCAGGACGGTTGTCCTGTTCATAGAGGAATTCGAGTTAGGGAGTTAAATAGCCATTTTCCTAATAAATGGATTGGACAGTTCGGTCCTATTAGATGGCCTCCTCGCTCTCCAGACATTACTCCATTAGATTTTTTTTAAGGGGACATCTTAAGCAAAAAGTTCATGCGTTTGATTGGGATCAGGATGATGAAAATATTTTAAAACAAAAAATTACAGAAGCTGTAGTGAACATCAAGGGACATACAATTCATCTCGTGGTCGAAAAATTTAGGGCAGTCGTTGGAAACTGTGTAGCACTAGAAGGGCAACATGTAGAATAATTTTTCTTTGTTTTTGTGTTTTGTTCTAATTATGTAATAAATTGCAAGTTTAGCTAAATTTGCAATCATTATTACTTTAATCATACTGACGACAAAAAAAAATCAACTTTGAAATATAAGGTTCAGATTAGACATTTGAGCTTCTTTTGATATTACAAACAACTTTTTCCAGTAATACTTTTACTTTCCTTTCAAATAAAAGATAAATATTGTTAAGAATAAAATATTTAACTTGTTAATAGAAATTGAACCCGACTCGTTAAATGACTTTTATCTATTTAAGTGTGATAATATTATAAGTTAATTTCTTTCCCTGTTACAGCGCTCAATTCCAGATACAATCAATTATTTATATAATCTTTTAGCTAACCGTGTTCACGGATATTGTAAATTACCCTCATTGTGACGTTTTCGAACTTACCTGTAGCAGTCTCGAAATAAACATTATTATTATTATTATTTTATTCTCAACCAAATTTCACGTTGTCTCGATTTCTAACCACCCTGTATGTTATTTCGAAATTTTGGTAGTTACTGAGGACTCGCTAGAAGAAGCAAAACATTTTATGAAGAATGACTTTTCTTCCTAAAATGCGAAATAAGGAAGTTTATAAGTATAGTTAGGTCCATCCGGGGACACACTGTATAGGGTGACCGATAGTTGCGTTGTATACAGGTTGTCTGACAAACATTTTCTTTTATTGTGGAAATCAAATCTGAGGTATTCTTAAACGCTTCTAACCACGTGTGTAATTCTAACGGCGCCACGTGTTTCACCATACTGCTTGGAACTTACTTAACGCTAGGTGGCGCCCTTTTATTTAACATCTAGGTATCGAGCTACCGACAATCCTATTGTAGCCCACCCCGTCTCTACTGAGCTGGGCATAATTCCAGGTAGGTTTTCACCAACATCGACGAGTTTCCCCCAGCGTTCGCAATTCACGCAAGGTCAGTTAAGTAGATATTGTAGGATAGGTAGCAACATTATCAAATTGGTGGGAATGAACCATACATGATATTGTAATGATTCGTCGACACCAGCCGGCGCCAAATTGTCTCTTGCGTCACAGCCGTCTAGTCGACGCGCTTTAGGCTGTTAAAATAAATTAGGATTAAGTTTGTAAATTATCTAGTGTTAAATGTTAGTGTTAATTAGTTCGCTTGTAAATAAATTAGATTATTAACTATTTCGTGTTTTGTTTTAAAATAAAAATTAATAGAACCTTTAAAATCGTTACAATATTTTGAAAGAAACATCTTTGATTGAAGGAATATATTAATAGATATAAATTGTCTGTATTGAATTCCTTCGCATAATTTTCTATCTTGACAGTTTCTGTTATAAATCATAGCACCTGTACAATCAGCACTATACCTACAGTTCATTTTTCCAATATATGTATACCGATCGATCGATCGATCGATAAGTTAAAGAATTTTTATATAGCTAATCTCCTTCTAACTTTGCCGACATTTGTCATATCATGTCGTTTCGTCGTATATTTTGCTAATTCAGATTGATACGATCGACATATATTGAAAAAATGAAATGTACCTATTTATTTATACTTTTATCTCTATGGATGACTAGAGGTAGAACTTTGTTAAACGCATGTTACAAAGAAAAAAAAAGTTGTCTAATAGGCCTTGAAATTTAAATATATTTGTCTAAGTATTACAAGCAAAATTTACATTATAAATCAGTTTAACAAAGTTTCGAATATTAGTGCTTTACCTCAGCAATTTTAAGTTAATAATCACATAAGAGAATTCAATAATGTTTATAAACGCCTGAACGGTCCAGTGGTAAGAGGACCGGTCTTGCAATCGCGTGGTCGTCGGTTCGAACCGCACTCGGTATTTTTCTCGGGGGTGGTCGGTATCGACTTTAGGCACCCTTCAATGTTGGGGATAAAAATCGACACTGCTTCCCCTTAAACGGCGAGAAGGTTGGAAGTAACAAAGCCATGGAACATTTTACACACACTCAAATACACTCCCGCTCCTGAGGTCCTGACAAGTCTTTGACTTAGGACCCCTTTGGGCAACCACCACAGATTAAAAAAATAAAATAAAATAAAATCTCGGAAAAAGAGATCAATTATCGTTCTCGACTCTTCCTAGAGTTTCATTATACAGGGAGGACCAAAAGTAATGGGTCACAGAGCAATGGTAGATTCCTCACGTGCAGAATAACAGCATACGTAGTGCCCTCTATTCACTATATCAAAACTAATTGCATAATATTATTTCTCATCCCAAGAAACACCCGTATCTAAATTTTTAAGACGATACGTCAAAAATTTAAAGAATTATTACGGAAAATTGAAATTAAAATTCTTACTGTAATAATCTGTATCTTTTTCATTATCAAGTTTTGGTAGAAGTAAGTTCGGCTAAATCGTAATATTTTGACGTGAGGAATCTACCATTGCTCTGTGTCCCATTATCTTTGGTCCTCCCTGTATAAAAAAGCATCAAATTTCTAATATATTAATTTTACCAGATAAACAATTGCTTTCTCCATCACTATTTAATCTATAAACAAAGTTTCTTACTTAACTATTATTTATTACAGAATGTTTTGAAGAATCTAATAAATTTTAGCGGAAATTTAGCACTGAAAAAGTTTTTAGTTTGCTGCCTTACCGAAATACTTAATAAAACACAATATGTACTTATTAGGTCTGTTCCATTTGACAGAATTTCAAGTTCTGAACCGTTCAAATCATGCATAGTATGTAAATTTTATTCAATTTTATGCACTGTTCATGCCCAATAGGGTTTTGAATGGTTCAGAACTCGAAATCCTGACGAATGGAACAGACCTAATGTCTAAATTCTAAACGATACTTTTTGTATTATGTATTATTTAAACTAAACCTCAAATTGTCAAATGACAATAAAAATTTGAATGCACTGAAACACTTTCTATGAATAAAAATTTAAAAATTTTGTAGAGTTTTTTTATCATATGTTTATTTGTAATTCTTAGTAAAAATTTGTAGATGTATACACGTGAATATATCATTCCCCCATTATTATTATAATCGAGGTTTCACTATATTCGAATCAGTATTTTTGATTGACGTAGATTTCAATTGTTTAATCACATATTCTTACATACATATTATCTCATTTTGTCTAATTCTGTAGGTACACCTGCTTTTCCTTTGTCATACCCTCTTTTACCATAGGTGTCGAGGGTGTTTTTATGTCTTTCATTTTTTATTAAACGTTTTGTTCCATGAAATACTCGAAACTAATAACCTCGGCATCGTCCAAACTGCTTCCCATAATAAGTTTTGTTTCGGGGGCGAATGATGCACCTGTACGTGCATTCGTCATGTGCTGTCATTAATTAACGGTCGGCCAGACGGGCCGGATGGCCGCTCGCAATGGTAGATTGGAGGCGGCGGCGACGGCGGGCGCATTTCGTCGCGAGTGCGTGGAAACGGCGTGCATCAGGTGCCCGATCTTTATGGCCCGCAATTAGCACCGCTTATCGGCGAAGTGCCATCATCCGCTTCCTCTGCGTCATCACCTGGACGGGTACACCGCTATGTGTATGTATACACAGGTGGGTTTCGAAAAATCGTCAAATCTTGCAAGTCTAGCTTTTGTGCAATTGTTAGAAAACGAAGAGAAGTTAGCATAAATTATTAGCGTTTCGATTCATTACTTTAGAGCATAGAGTATTTTAATCTTCTATTATTATCTGATCTCAAAATAAGATGATAATACTCTGACAGTACTCTACACTCTAGTCGTCTAGTCACGGAAGAGCATGGCCTAAAACTTTTATAGTCATCGCATTATGCGACAATATTCTTTAAATAAAAATTATTTATCAACGCCATCTCTCTAATAGTCAATCGAATCAGTTTAAATAAAATGAAAACTTATTGATGCCATTTCTCTGTCAATCAAATCTGTTTAAACAAAATTTTTAACATTTTTCATATATTTTTTTTATTGTCCTCTTTTGATGAATAAGTTCTGTACTAACTGTTGTGAGAGAATTTAACCGCCATCTATTATTGGAGAACCAACATGATTTTCTACTATGATAATCGGTTTTCGTGTTACAGGTCTTGTAATGCATAATATAAAACTAAGAAAAAAAAAGTTTGAGTTTGTTTCTTTTTCTCTGCAGTTGGTGTTTCGCTGGGGGCCGTTTTTTAATTGCCTCGGCGTGTAACGCGGACAGTAAGATAGAGAGAGAAGACGACGATAAATTCCGGAGTTTACTCAAATATGATATGTAAATCGAGATTACATCGTAAAACGAAACGAATTCGTGCGCTCAACATAAATTACCGCGTAGAGAAAGAGAGAAGCGGGCGGGCGAGGCAGTAACGGTGAAAAAAAATTAATTCGGTTCCCTCCTCAAGAATGTTACCTGGCCGTGCTGCCTTTTATTGCGCCCTCGTACGTATGCGGGGCCCCTCGCCCCCGCTGCTCCGGCCCGCGCATTAACAAATGTCCGACGGATTACATTCGTTTCGTGGTCCGAATCTGATCGGAAATAAAATTCCTTGCGCCGACCATAAATAAACATGAGATCGCGGCGTCCCATGAATTAATTTGTTTCGGGGCGCGCAGGTGACTCTCCCCGTCGAAGACGGCGGAAACGGGCGATTTATGGGGCACCGAATCCGAAACGAGAACTCTTTGTTATAAACTAGCCTTGACCAAAATTACTTCAAACTTGTGTGCCCTAAACGCATTTCATATTCAGCAAAAAAAAAAAAAAACAATAAACCCGATCAAACAACGAACACGAATCATCACTTAGGTTTCACATTTTTAGCAGTTGCAATCGATCGATCAGGGCACATAATAAGAAAATTGAAAAATAATCGATCGATTAAAAACAAATCAAACGTCCAGCGGCATTTTAGCAACAAAGGAATAAAAAAAACGATCGATTGTTGGGGACGAAAACAAAGCAAGATTTCTCGAAAGACAATGGATGGACAAATATAAAACATCAAGACGAGTGGGGATTGTAACAAACTAAAGGTTAATGAAGAAAAAAAAAATAGTAACAATAAATTGTTTAGTTGATTTAAAAACGAAATATCAATTGATGGATAAAAAAACATCGTGGGAAGTACCATCAAACATGTGTCCAACAATTATTGCAGTCCTAGGTGACTGTGGAATCAAACATGAGAGTCGATTCAAGAACCGAGCGCGTTCCATAGGTAGAATGCGTAGAGTGGTGGTAGTAGAGTAGAGTTACTTTGCCACATGTTGCTAGTTACTCTACTCTACTACCTAGTATGCACTCTACTCGCTACTCTCTTCTAAGGCTGGTTTACACGGGGATAGTTGCGGGTAGAGTAGAGTAGCAAGTAGAGTGCACCCTACCATCCTCTCTACTGTTTCACCTCTAGGACTGGTCACACAAAGTATAGTACTGATGCTAGTATAGTGTGTCCTCACTCTCCTACCTACTCTATTCTACAAAATCGAGAAGTCGAGAACCGAGCGCGTTCCATGGGTTGAGTGTGTAGGCGAATGGACATTTTGACGGTAGTGGTGGTAGTAGAGTAGAGTTACTTTGCCACATGTTGCTACTACCTAATATGCACTCTACTCGCTACTCTCTTCTACTGTTCGGTTTTACGGGTAGAGCTACTCTACTCTATGAAGTACTTGCCTCATTACTCTACCCGTGTAAACCAGCCTTAACTTCGTATCGTTGAATTGACGTCTCAAATATTAGGGTCTGTTCTGCATCGAAGCCGTTAAATTTAAAGGGTTGTTAAATTTCGTTACCATAATGACCACAGTCAATCACAAAACTCTATTTTGAATTTTAACGTATCCTTAAATTTTAACAGCCTGTTAATAAGTTCCAGAATAGCCCCTATTTGATTGTTAAACAACAAATAAATTCTTATTTACGTATTTAACGCTTTATTGCCATTTGAAACAATAATTAGTTAAAAATGTTTGACTCCATGGCCCTTCAGAAAACGAATCAAAGCGAAATAAATAAAGGACAAATCGATGTTAAATATGAAATATCGATGTACAGAGATTGTACGAAAAAATACAGAAGACGAACAAAACTAAAAAGATTGTTTAAATTTTGCCGATCGAAAAACTAATAAAACCAATTGATAATAGCGGAAATGAGATACTTTCAGCAAAACAGAACGAAAGAGGATAATTAAATAACGCGACGGTAATCGAATAAATATCTAAAAGAAAAAGAAACGTACGTTAGACAAGTCGGCCGTAGAAGGCAATCGATCGAGCGATGAAGGACTGTTCTTTTACTAATGACATTTTTTATAATGAAGAAAAGAGATGATTGTTTCCTGCAAAAATGTTTGTAAATATAAAACATAAAGGATAAGAAAACTGTTAAACGTGAAAATAAAATTATGTAATTTTTTATTCGCTAGATTGGAGTAGCCTCTGAAGAGAGAAACGCATATATCAAAGAGTTGATAAAGTGATAGGTTATAAATTTAAGCATAACAGATTATGCTGATATCTATTCAATAAATTATTTACATGCCTATAACTAATTAAGGCCTAGTTGTACAATTCCAGTTTAATTTTAAGCAAAAGCTTAAACACTTAACAACAATTATTAATGAAATAATCGTTGTAACGGGTTTAAGTTTCAGCTTAAATTTAAACTGGCATTGTACAACTGGACCTAAATTAGTTTAGTAAATTTAAATATGGTATTTAGTACTGAAAAAAAGCTTGCTTGTGCATTGCCAGAAAAGGCAACAAAACTTAGCAATACTCGATTTACGGCAATACACGATTCATGCAAGTTGATTTGATAAAAAAGAAGGATAAAAAACGAATAAAACGAAGAAGAACAAAATACGATCGCTCGATAAATAGAAGGAAATAGATAATAAATTGTTTAGCTTAAGTTTCAGGAAAACAAAAGATTAATTGATCGACGATTGAGACGCAGTCAATTGATAAATAAAATCGAATACTTATGAATTTGTTTTACAGGATTAGGATAATAGAAAAGAATTACTTGACATAGAAAAAATAAATAAAATTAAATTGAATAAATAGACAAATACAACGTAGAAAAGTAGAAAATAATCGATTCATGATAAATTACTCAAAAATGAATAGGGATATCTTAATTTTATAGATTTGCAGATTTCTAAATGCACAAATATACTTACTAAATAATCATTAAATCATTAAATCAAGAAATATTAACTGGTTCAAGTTTCATTAAAACACTTTGATTGTAATTTGTCAAGATTATTTCTATACTTTTTAAGATATCTACTTGAAAATTTTATACAGTTTCAATGGAAAGACGACATTTGAAATCAAAACAGGTAAATTTCGCGATTATTTTGCAACAAAGGGGACAGCGACAAGTTAATATTGCAGAGTTGTTGGGATGCTCTCAGAGTGTTGTTTCCCGGGTTCTTGTCCGATATCAAGAAACCGGAAATGCTATTAGAAGACCGGACAGTGTGTCCTCTCGTGTTATGACATCTCGGCAAGACCGACTTTTAATGATTAATGCCAGAATGCTCCCATTTTCTACTGCTAGACATCTACAGTAGGAGCTTCAGAATACGACAGGTCTAAGAGTGTCTGACCAAACAGTCAGAAATCGGTTACGAGAGGTAGGATTAGGATCATATCGCACTCAAAGATACCCAGTACATTGTAGGCAGAGGATACTTTGATCAAACTTAAGCTTCATGGAGGATAAACCTTGGGACGATATCTGTGTACCAGAGCCCTGCACGAGTAAGTAAAAATGTATCCGATTAATAATCGCCGATTACCTTACGCGGCGATGCGAGTATGTAATCGTAAATACAGCATCGTGGGCATCGTCGCATCGTATCGCAGGCATCGTTACTCATCCAGGAAATGAAACAATATTTCTCCTACATTTTGTTATTTATAAGTTATTATTGTATTATATTATAAGTTGTTTTTATTGTTTGAATTGTTGTAATTATTATGGAAATTAATAATTACAATAATTACACTACATTTTCTAGTTGAGTATACATTTAAACTATCATAAATATATCTTTGTATGATATTTATTAATTCTATGAGTGAAATAAGATGTGTGGTTATATTTTGAAAAAAAATGTGAACACTGAAACTCAACAAGTTCAACCGTTTGTAATATGTGGAGCATGCAAAAAATATTTAAATTTGGAAAAGGATGTAGCCCTTCAAATTTAAAAAACCACCGATGCTACAATTAAGCACCAAAATGACGAAGAAAATTTAACAGATGTAAGAAACAAAAAATCTCTTGTTACTGTGAGTGACCAACTGGCAATTCTGCTCCTGACAATACCGATTACTAATCATCATGCCGATTACTGTACTCGTCACGAACGTATACGATTAGGCATATTGCGATACGCATCGTTGTAATCGTCAAGCGAGTATTCGTATCTGTACTCGGACGATTCTGTACTTACTCGTGCAGGTCTCTACTGTGTACAGATAAGTCGCGATTTGTCTCAGAAACGATAGCCGTCGGAAGAGAGTATATCGTAATGCAGGATATCGTACATTACCACAATATACCCGTCCAATAACGTTAACGTTAGGCCACATCGTGCCCGCATTGTTCAAAATGCAATTAGGGAAGAAGAAATCATCTACCTCTCGCACCCCTTTCACCTGATCTCAATGCGATTAAGCATGTATGGGATATGCTTCAGAGAGGACTGGACAATCACCATCCTCAACCAGTTATTGTCCAACAGCTTGCGGCTGTTTTGCCAATTGTATGGCATGAAATACTACAAGAACATATTAACAACTACACCAGGAGTATGCCGCGAAAATGTCAAGCAGTTATTGATGCCCGTGTAGATGCAACTACTTATTAATATTTTAAATTTTTATTATTTTAAGTGTCGCAATTTTTCGTTGATTGTTGATTATTTATTGTTATTTTTTAATTTCCTCGTATAGTTTTTCTCAAGCAACAAACATAATTATCTTCACAATTTTTACAAGTGTGTTTTTGTAAGAAAAAATATTGTGCTATTTGTAAAAGCTAGTTTTACACGGTTATACTGGGTATCCGGTAAAGAATGGGCCATACTTCAAGGGTGGCTTCTTTGGATCAAAATAAATCGATTTAGATCAATTTATCTTAATACAATTTTGCTTCATTAAAAAGTTATGGCCTTTCAAAGATAATTTTTGCAGAATCTGAATATCTGCTTATTTTTAACGTAACGTGTAGAGGGCTCTCTAGAGACCCTGACATTCTCTTGTTTATTGTTGTACTTTTTTTACGTGAATATTTTTAAAATATGTTTCGTTTCCTTGAAACGACATTTAATTTATTTTAAAAAAAGGCATACTTGTCACATGTCGCTAAAGTACACCAGTTTTGAAAAAAATGGCTTTGAATGTGAAAATGTTGAATAAGTACTTACTACACCAGTAACGCTACTTCAGGATGAAAAGACAATTACCTAAAGTTGCACTCCTTCGTAATTTACTCAAAATTGAAAAAATTTTACAATTCCACATTTAAATCAACCATACATTACGTAAAAAATTCTTATTATGTTTGCTATGGTCGCGTATTTCACTCATAGTTTAACTTTCAACTCCAGATTACTCCCATAGTAAAAATTATAAAAACAGTTGTTCCCATGGAAATAAAGTGAAGATTAAAGTTAAACTGTAACTGAAATACAGGTCTATGTGCCTGATTCAATGTAGACTTAAAACAGTAATTTCAGCATTATCATATTCAAAGCAATTTTTCTCAAAACTGGTATATTTTAGCGACATGTAATCTTTTTAAAAGTAAATTAAAAGTTTTTTCAAGAAAATGAATATAATTTAAAAAATATTCACGTTAAAAAAAGTACAGCAATAAACAAAGGAATATCAGGATCTCGAGAGCGCCCCCTACATGTTATGTTAAAAATAGGTAAAAAGATATTCAGATTCAGCAGTACAAGAAACCTTTAAATACCAAATTACAATTAAATATCTCCAAAAATGAACGAGTTTTGCTAAAATATTGAAACAAAAAAATTAACTTTGAAAGGCCATAACTTTTTAATTAAGCAAAATTGTACTAAGATAAATTCATCTATATCGATTTGTTTTGACCCAAAGAAGCCACCCTTGAAGTATGGCCCATTCTTTACCGGACACCCAGTATATTTACATGTAATTCTACGAGTATTTATCAAAATTGCGTATTTTTCCGTGTAATACAGAAATTTCTGCATGTAAATTTACATGTAAATAAATACATTGACAATAGAACTTGTTCTAATTTTGAAGGTTTGAACATTTGTGCACTTTAAGCTTAATTATAGTTTCATTTAGGCCCAGTTGTAGGTACAATTACAGCTTAACTTTAAGCCAAAGCTTAAACTCTTAACAATTGTTGAAATAATCGTTGTTATGAGTTTAAGCTTCAACTTAAATTTAAACTAGTATTGTACAACAGGGCCTTAATGAAACTGAAATTTTAATTTGAATTAAACATTTTGAACGTTGGGGTTTTACTGCAAGTATAATTACAATTTTACATATTGTATAAATTACAGGGTTGTGAATGAAGCTTTAGTTTATTTAATTAATAAATAATTATTTCCGGAAAGACAAGACATTAAATAATCGATGAAAAGCGCATTACTGAAGAGTTAGACGGAATGAAACGAAGAATCGTCAATTACAAGGTTGTGTTTTCGGCAAAAGAAGGACAAAAGAGAAACTCCGAGAAGAAAAAATTAAAATAAAGTGAATAACAGGTAAATAAAATGAAGAAAAGTAGGTAACGATCGATCGGTGACAGATAATTGAAAGACATAAATAAAGAAAGAGTCGTTCGATGAATTAAACAAAAGAACAGATCAGTAGAAAGGACTTGATCGCTTAAATCGTACAGGCTCAATCGTTTTTTCCTATTATTTATTTCAATTGTGTCTGTATTGTAATCATTGGTTTTCTTTAGTGATACAAAACCAAAAGACTAACCAATGAAAGCTCAAATTGTCGATGAGTGAGATGGTTGAAATGAAAGGTCATAGATTACTAGATTGTGTTTTCAACAAGGGGAAGCAAAATAGAGCACAAAACAGAGGATAATCGGTCCATGACAGTCAAAAATAGATGGCGATTGATTTATGGCAGATAAGACCAGTTGCATAATGCGGATAGATATGATTTTAGAAAGAAACAAATAGTAACATGATTTTAGTTAGATGAGTTCCCTCTGCGATGATTATTATCACTGAATTTTTGAGGTTCAAAATGATTCTAACTTTTAAAGACAGTTGATGCGGTAAAACTTATTTGCGCCAATACCGAAGATGATTCAGTTTTTGTAATTAGGTGGTTTAGTGCGGGGGCGGGTGTCCGTCTACGGTGGGTGGGATACGGCCCTGACCTCGTCAGTACCGGCTGCCTATCAATATCCCGGACCCATCAGCTCGCCGGGACCGTTTTTTTTGTGCCTGTTTTGAGTTATAATAACAGGTTTGAAAGCCGAATGTTTAGGAAACCTATCAGGTATCGTCCAATGGGGGCTTACACGCTTAATATCTTTAATAATCTCTCTCGCAAGTCCGCCGTATAAATTAACTTTATGGCTGGAAATTTAATGCGATACATAATGAGATTTGGGAAATTTTAAATTCCAGCGCAACAATGTATGCATGCACTCGAAGGCGGCAGCAGAACCTGATCGGCGAGGCCCTCTCCGTCGTCGGCCGGGCCGCGACGCAACACCTGAATGAAAACGGGTATTTTAATTACGTCCGTTTCGGATTCCTTATCTGCGCCTTTTATTGCCTTTTATGCTGTTCGAACTTTGCGTGCGTATATCATTCGGGCGAATTGAAATATGTCGTCGCGTAAATTATTTCGCGCTTTTCATTGTGACGCTGAAAAGGCAGTAATTAATCGGAACGGAACGGGTTCTTTCCCGACACGATCCAAAGAGACGGGAATTCGATTGGAATTTTTTACACAGATTATATCGCTTTCAATTAAAACTACGTTTATTATTGATACTGAACAACAACTTTAGATACACCATTTCTTTTTATTTCTTCTAATAACAAATGATCTACATTAGCAAAGAAAAAATCTTTCAGTTTCTGTTGGATGTAATCGATGAAATGATGAAACATTTCAATTTCATCACATTACATTTGGAATCGTACAGGGTCTAGTGTTCTGTGGTCTACCTTGTTACCCCTTCCTGCCCAGGTTGCATGAAATATCCATTTGTCACAAAAACAATGCGTAGTAATGGCAGTGAACACATCAAGACATGTGTTATTATTTTTCGTAATTTTTCATAGAAAAAATAACTAGTCAGACACTATTTTTTGGATAATGTTTAGATTTCATATTACTGTATATTTTATGTTTCTAATATTTTGTTTCTTGTTTATCTACGCTTTTCTCTAATTTTCATACGTCAAATGTTAATGCCATCTGGGGTAATGAGAGCCAAATTATTATTAACCAATGTGATTTATTCGGTAAAATGGCTGAGCGGTAGGCAGTAAGCTGTAAACTTATTTACGAATTGAATTCTTTTACCAGTCTTGTAGTCAAAAATCATATCAAATTGCAAGTTTGATGGTGGAGTTTTCCTAAGGCTTAAAATTTGTGACTCTTATTATCCCTGCTAGTATGAAAGTATGTTTTGTTATTGAAGATGTCCAGGACTCATAAAAGAACAATACTGTAAACTAGTTGGATATGTGGCTTCAACAAGTATGTAAAAGTACTTTTCTTATCGTTTTTGTATTTTTCTCGGTATCACATTTTACGTTGTGCTATGAAAGAAAAGTGTATTATTTATTTTATTAACTATAGCAAGTAGTTATTTTTGTTAAAACAAGTTTATTTAGGCAGCAGTCGGTTCGCCTTCTTTCATGGTTCTCATTACCCCAACATGTGGGCAATAACGGTCAATTCCATTTTTATTTTAAAAGCTACTGTAATTTCTGTTAATGACAGGAATGACACAGTTATGTAATTTTTATCTTTTTCTCCTTATACGAAATAGTAGAAAATTGTTGTGAGAATACACTTTATATTTTTCAAAATACCCGGTGATTCAGTTTGGTATTCGCACCCTTGTAACTTTTTTATTTCTATCTTTAGGAAAATGACATTTGGTGTAAATAATACAGGGTGAATTATTAAGCGCCCCTTCTTCCATAGCTCATTTATAGAACGAGATAGAATTTTTTTCTTTTACAAGGACATTCTACCTATTGAGCACTATAACCTAAAATTATTTTTATACATATAGAGTGTTACATAAGATAATGGCAGCATGCAGCGGGATTTTTTTTAATGGAACACTCTGTGTATTTTCCTATAGAAAGATATAACACTCGATCCTCTAAACAGCAGCACATAAAATATTTATATTTATTTAACCAATTAAGAGTAAATTAATATTTTATCGAAAACGGTCTGATTTTCAACTTCTCTTAAAATACTAACTGTAAACGTATCGTTTGTCGTACGGGAATAAAAATAGGTCGTGTTATAAAATAAAGTATAGGGAATAACCCAGATATAAATTCATTTAGTTTCATTTGTTTTTTCAAGTGTTGAAGCCTGTGTATTTGTCAGATTTTCAAATTTCCGTTATTCAATTTTTTTAAATGCAACCCCCCCTATCTCTTTTCACGAATAGATAGTGTTCATGTTCCTCTTCAATTCTGTTATAGGTTTTCTGCATCTAATCCTTACAGTTTTTTTGCTATAATAAACTTTTTACATTTTTACTCTAAAATCAATATTAAAAAGTAATTTAACGTACTGTATTTTAATTTCTTTAAGACAGCGACCTCTATTTCATAAAACAGATGGATAATATCAAGTTTACAATTGATTACAGACTCTTATTACATTATAATCATCGTATTTTTGTTATAATACAGTCCTTTTACTTTGTTTTAATTAAGAATGCTTTAAAATTGATTCGATGTAGTTCCTAGTTCCAAGCTTCAGTTGTCTTCATTAACATTTGATTTAATAAAATCTGAATACTTGAACAAAAGAAATTCACCGATTTTCATTTATTTGTTAGATTATTAATTTATTATTTGTATATTTTTTTTGAAGTACAACAATTTTTACATTAAGGTAATTATTTGTAAACACTGATGTTTTCTTTTGTTGTAAACCACATCGAATCAATTTTAAGACATTGTTAATTACAACAAAGTGAAAGAACTGTATTACAATAAAAATACGATGATTTTAATGTAATAAGAGTCTGTAACCAATTGTAAACTTGATATTATCCATCTGTTTTATGAAATAGAGGGCGCTGTCTTAAAAAATTAAAATACGGTACGTTAAATAACTTTTTAATATTGATTTTAGAGTAAAAATGTAAAAAGTTTATTATAGCAAAAAAACTGTAAGGATTAGATGCAGAAAACCTATAACAGAATTGAAGAGGAACATGAACACTATCTATTCGTGAAAAGAGATAGGGGGGGTTGCATTTAAAAAAATTGAATAACGGAAATTTGAAAATCTGACAAATACACAGGCTTCAACACTTGAAAAAACAAATGAAACTAAATGAATTTATATCTGGGTTATTCCCTATACTTTAATTTATAACACGACCTATTTTTATTCCCGTACGACAAACGATACGTTTACAGTTAGTATTTTAAGAGAAGTTGAAAATCAGACCGTTTTCGATAAAATATTAATTTACTCTTAATTGGTTAAATAAATATAAATATTTTATGTGCTGCTGTTTAGAGGATCGAGTGTTATATCTTTCTATAGGAAAATACACAGAGTGTTCCATTAAAAAAAATCCCGCTGCATGCTGCCATTATTTTATGTAACATTCTGTATGTATAAAAATAATTTTAGGTTATAGTGCTCAAAAGGTAGAATGTCCTTGTAAAAGAAAAAAATTCTATCTCGTTCTATAAATGAGCTATGGAAGAAGGGGCGCTTAATAACTCACCCTGTATAGGCGCACGAATAGTTTATTTGACAGCATGAAACAATATCCACCACTTCCGGTTTGACAAGGAGTGGTTTTAAGTAAAAAAAAATTAAATAGGACATCCTCTATATTTTTGCAGTTTTGGAATGTACAGGTAATTCGAGTTCGAAATGATGTAAAATATTGGTGATTGAAATTCAAGAAAAGCATGTGGATATCGCTTATTATGAGAGATAGAGAATTGGTTAAATGGAAATGGAATATTATTGTATATATATATGTTACACCTGATGTATTATACAGGGTGTTAGGTTATTGCTTGGACAAATTAAAACTGTAGATAATGGGATCAGAAAGTACCCAGACATGATGGATTTTCGGGACATTTTAAAAAAATGCAAAAAGAGCGAACTATTGAGGACCGCTGATAGTACTTACGGAGTGAGCGCCTATTAAAGCTGATGTCTCTTGCACGTTACACAATTGCAATCATTATTTGACGATTCGATGTACGACGCTGGGGATACTGCCGCCGATATCTATGTTCTGCAGCACATGCATTGCACCTACATTCTCCGTACGTTAGAATAACGTCAATAATTTCGTTTTTTGTGTAAGCTGACCCTGACCTGACACTGACCCGCACACTCCGAAATCTGTTGAGGCACTGAACGTGCGTTATTTGCTTGTACGTGGTTTGAAGGTGTCCAGTCAATTACCTAACACCCTGTATGTTGTATTATTCAAATACAAGAAATTATCGGATGAAAATACGATGGTGGGAGTTATATTTGGTTATATATTATGACCTTTGACACCACTAAAGTTGGAAGTTCACCAACTTTTTGCGTTCAACGCCGCTTGACATAGTTCATTCTGTGCAATGACTGAATATTGAATTCTTGGTTTAGCGCGTTCGATAAACAGGGGTCCTTATTTGAATTAAGAACGCCAACATCTCTTGTTGCTGTGCACGGCAACATAGATTAATAAAGGATCAGTTCTTTATCTAGCCTGGTGCATTTGAAAAAAAGTTGTTTCGTGAAAGTTTTCGTTAGTACAGCTCACTCTGCACAAGTTTGTATTGAACATCCGCCGTTGCCGTAGTTATCATATTAAACGACATTTGAATTTCAGTTTTCTACATTTGAATAATAAATGATAATAGTTTAGGTCGTGACATCCTGCGGCCGATTCTTGACCTAACGTTATACCGGGTAATTTTTAAAATTTTTATAAACTTTTGCCAGGAAATTTGGACGGTATAGTTTTACTGTAAAATATCATCAAGGAGTACAATGACATACTTTTTACTGAAGTTAAGAAAGACATGCCATCCAGATTTCATGGCTCGTTTATTACAAGAGATACGAATTCGGTTAAATGGGATGAATTATTCCTAAGCATAAGGGCACTATTTTAAAATTTAAAAAATTCCATGTAGTTCAGGATTACCAAATCTAACATCATAATTAGTTTAGATTTCTATCTGTACATTTAAAAGTAATCCAGTCTGCTATAAACCGCGTAATTTGATTGATTGGTTACTTATACCAAAGGCTGTGTCTAAATTGCATGGACACGCCTTAATCACAGATTCCTGGGCCCAGAATAAAGCGATTTAACTCAACTTACTTATAACCAAAAGTGTTTCGTTAAACTATAATTTTGGTTCAAAGTTCTTGAAAAAAAGTTCGTTTTTCTTATAAAAAAAGGAACGCTCGAATCGATTTAGATGATATTTGGTAACGAGGATCCAAGTCACATTTTCTGCATTGATTAGTTATCCAATCATTGTTTGAGCAACATTTTGTATTCTGACTCAAAGAATAGCTGCCATGATTACAACACTACAATACATTTAATACGCCTTAATATTTTTTTCTGTGTACAGCCTACTAAATTAAAATTTTAAATTTCTAAAAAAGGACACTGTGATCATTTAGATAAAAAAATGATTTAATGAATTTTTTAATATAATATTGATGGAATTGAAATTAATCTCCGCCCACAATAATTTGATATCCGTAGATACGTATTTCGGCAGCTAAGCTGTCATCTTCATTACACACGCTACCAATTGTTCTGAAGATGGCAGCTTACCTGCCGAAATACGTATCTATGGATATAAAATTATTGAGGGCGGAGATTAATTTCAATTATTTCTTAAACCACAGTCTCCATTACAATTTTTAGTTTATAATATTGATGGAAAATATTAAAAAATAAAAAACAAAAATGTGAAACAATAAGAAGCTAATACACATGTGTCTATTAGTAGCCGTTAAGTGACCGATAAACAATAAAATTATAAAATAAATAGTACCAAAAAAGTGACAATTACTGATGTGGCTCTGCGATGAAACATGGATTTCATTCTGGCCCCTCATTTACAAAAGGTTGCCCACTCCTGTACCAGAGTATACCTGCTTTCAATAAGAGATTAAGGGTCGGTTTTTCAATTATGGTTTAAACTCCAGTTCAAGTGAACTCAGTTCATCACTTGATCTCAGTTCTCTGTCATATAAATTAGCTGCTTGATCTCTATTTGAAAAACGACTTTTACTCTAAACTCAGTTTAAACTCTGAACTTAGTTTAAACCAATATTAAAAAACCGGCCCTTAGAAGCGTAGTAGCCATTCAGATTTTCCTATTGTGTGACTAAACCGTAAGAGACATTTAAAATTAATTCTTAGGCTGCGTTGTATAAAAGGTTTAAGCCAGGATTAAATGGAAGCCTAAGTTAGAATGTGCCATACGATATGCTGTACGTCACAACGTGTGTCACGTTCTAACTTACGATTAAATTAAATCCTGGCTTAAACCTTTTATACAACCAGCCTTAATTTCCTCTTTCTATAAAGTAGTTAATTGAAATTATCTTCCTAAGCTCAAAAAAGTTATTGCAAGATCTGTGTCCACTGCAAATTATCAAGGCCATCTGAAAATATTGATTAAAGCGTTCTCTTTGTTATATGGAAAATTAACTTTCTTTGTAACAATTTCGAAGCAGAGTCTTGCTTAACGAAGCACTTTTGGATACAGATAAGTTCAATCATCTTATTTTGTTGTTAAACCGTGCATATGGAATTTAACGATATTATGTAGAATTTCATCTCAATTCCATGCCTCCTTCAATTTAGACGTTATGTATTTTTTCTTTAGATAATACTTAGCATTTCGTGTATTTAGTTTTAAAGTATAGTTAGTCATTTTTGCTCAGAGTAACGAGCATATAAAAAAATCATTTCACACAAGTGTGTGCTTAATCATCGTAAAACACCTCCCAAACGGACAAACTTGAGGAAGGAGGAGAAGAAGAAGAGGAGGCAGAGACCGCTCGCTGCATACAAACATAAATTACAAAAAAGCGCCCCCGGAAGCAACAAGATACTACTTACCGCACGTATTACGTAAGAATATAGGAATACGTATACGAGCTCAAAACTGGACCAAAGCGGAGGCGTCAAGTAATTTATGTTTACCCGCCCTGCCGTAAAACGTCGGTTTACCCCAGCGGCCCCCCGATGCCACTTGTATATCAAAACCCTACGTGTGTCTGCCTCGCCTAATAACAATTCTTTAAATATTTAGGAGCGCAATTGATGCCGTAGGGTGTCACCAAATCATTTTTCTGTGAATATTAAATCGTCGAGGTGCAAAGAAATGCTTTATTGCTTTTTGCAATTTGCGTATTTTGACAAGATAATAATTGTCCACTTCAAATTTTAACCCTCTTGAACAAACCAGGTCCGCGTGAGTTACTTACAAATCTGGTAATGCTTCAAAGTGAAGCGACGGATCGAGTATTAAATCTTATGGGACGTATAAAAATATTTCTAATTAGGTATTTAATTGTTGTCTTAATTACTACCTATTTAAAAATATGACACTTGTTTTTGACACTGAAGTTCTTGATTTTTTAATGTTCCATCAAATAAATATAGTAAAGGAGACTGTGGTTTAAGAAATAATTAATAAACAATCTCTGCCCACCATACCTATATATCATACGTATTTCGACAGTGACAATACATAGTGATACAGTAACAATAAAAGCACTTTATGAAATCTAATAACCACCTAATCATAATAATTATTAAAAAATTAATAAAAATAAAAATAATAAATAATATGTATATGTATAAAAAAATATAGCCCTACAAAAACGACCTATGAATTAGAGCAAATCAAATAATACGGGAATAGATACTAGATTATTATTCGAAATCCTGAAAAAAGCTTTTAATCTAACCAAATAAAGGATGTGTAAAGGATCCCTGTTATTTGATACCGTCTTAATGAGATTTAAAAAATATTTCTCTGAAAAAAAAATTTAATAATAATAAAAATAATATACGTAGTACGTACGTGCGTCTCCGGTTTCTATATAAATTCGGAAAACAAAAAAGCTCTATCAAAATCCATGGTCACGAGAAAAGCTTCTAAATATCTACTTGCGTAGATTATTGAATTCATTAATTTTAAGCCAATTTTTACGTACTGTTAATACAGTTTATAACAGCTGCTCATAAAAGTCTAGCATTTTACATCAATAAAAAAAGTATTGTAATCTTCGACCATCTGTTTCACTAGATAATCGACAATAATTACATCTTGGTATTCCATACTTTTAAACAAATAACATATTATGTAATTTAACTTGTTAAATGATTGGAAATATAAACGAATGTTATTATTAGTAGTTTGCATTGCAACTCTGAGTGACTTGCATACTCAGAAAAGACATTGCATTAAAGACAATCAACGCATTTATTTATTTCTTTGAGTGAATACACACAATCTGCACGATCTTTCGAAATATGTATTGTTTGTGTGGTCTGAACCTAATAAAGTAATAAAATTATAAATTAACGGATGATGAGTATCGGCGCACTTTTAGAATGTGACCTCTATTTTACTTATTGTGAGGCACGATTCGTGATTACCGTTTTACTTTAATTCCTTAAGTTAATTAACTAGAGAAATAAATTAATATTATTATGTATGAATTATTTTGTGAAAAATCTGCATTCCTATTATTTAATAACTAATAATAGTATATTACATAACGAGAGTTGTAAATAGCATAATATAACGCAAGTGCGTAATTGCTTTACAGCTCGAGTTTTGTACTATACTTTATCTACGACCACAAAAATTACCTTATTATTCAAGTTCTAAATAATTAGCAATGACACTTACAATTTCGACAACTGTCAATCTAATGTGATGCGGCTACGTAGATCTAACTACAAACGTGCGTAAAGTAGGTGCGTTGTGCGTTTTTCTTACTTTACGCACGACGTTTGTAATCACCCACTTACTTAATTTATGTGTTGTACGTAATTCGTCATTTATAGTAGTGGTCGTAGATAAAAGATTTTATTGCTTAATCTCCGTATTCTTTAGTACGAAAGTTATAATTGATCTCTCTCAACGTTTCTATAATATTACATCTGCGGGTTTACTGCTCTACTCATTATTTATTGTACATATGAGGTAAATTTCGCTCAGCTGGGGCATTTAAATCATATCCAGTGCTTCTCAAATGTCTTTTGTAAAAAGTAAATGTAGATTTTCCCGGAATTATTATTAACCCTTGCCGCGAACGTAGATACAGTTTCAGGCGCTTGAGTGCCGCTTGTCAATGACGTATGCAAAAAGATCCATTTAACAAACTATACAGGATGTCTGTAAAAGGTCTTTACAAACACCTACCACATATTCCTTAGACCAAAATAAGCCGATTGAAGTAAACTCACCTTAATACAAAGGTGCTTAGTTTGGGCGCTATACGGGCTCAAGTTACAATTTTGAAATTGTTTTTTTATAAAAATTTGGAAACGGCTTTTGCGATTTTCCTAAAATTTGGTACGTCGACGTAGATAGATGAGACAGATAAACCCATCTCAAAATTATGATTAACATCAATCCATAGACGTAGAACGTGGGTTTTTAAATGATTGTACATTTCAAATTTCTGAACGACATCCTTAAATATTCCTAGTTCTCTATCTATTCGTCTGGTGCTTAGTTCTGGATCTTCTTCAACACGTCCTAAAATTTCTTCTTCAACTTCAGGGACTAAACACTGCCTTCCATAATTAGCGGTTTGAGGAGCAAAGCGACCGGTCTCCCGGTCTCAACGGCAGCAAACGTTGGGTGGCTTGGTATACGACGAATTAGAAACTTTTCAGAATACATCCTAACACACCTCGACCATTTCGTTGACAGCGCTTTTCCAACTTAATAATAATTTAGGTTTCTAAATTTGACATTAGTTTTATCACAGACCAAAACAATGAACTGTAGGTGACATCATTCACTAAATGTGACATACAACATTCTCCATGCTCGCTGACGATGGGGGAGAGAACCGTTGAACAGTTCTTCCCCCCGTCGTTAGAGGGCGTATTCGAGATGCAACAAATAATCTTAAAGGTGATGAAGAAGTTATGCTAAGAATACAATTCAATTTTCTTCGTCGTATGCATTGTGTGCATGCAAACGGTGAACACTTTTTATGACATTTGGTTTAAATTAAGTAACTAAAACATTAATACAAATAATAAAAATGGCATAAAAACTGTTCAAACTGATGTATTTTAATAAACGTTTGTAAAACTTACTGCGAATTATTAAAATTCAAATTTCGCAAAAACGATGAGAGTAATCGAATCTTATCACGAGTACCTTTTTTTGTAGTAAATAAGTTACGCAATCTAAATTTTATACTTAAACCCCTTTTCTTCCATTGACGTAGAAATTTAAAATGTACAACTATTTAAAAACCCACGTTCTACGCCTATGGATTGATGTTTCTATGTTTTCTTGATTCAGTTGCTTTCTGATGTCGTCGTTTTTTATTCTATCCATCTTTGTCTTTCCTGCAATTTTTCTCAATTGTTTCATCTCTGCTGCTGTCACCATACTCTCGTGTTTGTTTGTATTCACCCAGGACTCACATCCGTATAGTAACGTTGGTACTATTAGTTTGTTGTATACCTGGAGTTTTACTTTTGTTTCTATCTCTTTTTCCCAAATATTGTATTATTCAGAGCATAATAAATTTTTGTGGTTTTCTTTATTCTGTTTGCTATCTCTAGGTCTATCTTCCCATCTTCTGATATCATTACTCCTAGGTATTCATATGCTGTTACTTGTTCTATTCGCTGTCCCTTACATTTTATCTCTTCTGCATCCAAAGGTGCTTTCTGATTTATTACCATATATTTAGTTTTTCCTATATTGACCTCCATTTTCATTTTTTCTATTTCTTCTGTCCATATGTCGATGAGTGTCTTCATTTTTCTCCTTGTGTCCGCGACTAGTACTATATCATCCGCGTGTAGTATTCCATCGAATTGGATCGGTAGCATCTGCCTGTATCCTATGGTTGTCCGGAGTCTTGTTGTTCTTTCCCTTGTGTTTTTCAGTATTTTGTCCATTATTAATATAAACCAAATATTAAAAAATCCCTAGACGGGGAGGTTTGGTAAATCTGAGTATGTATCACTGCTAATATATTGTATATGTAGACCTCTGATTTAATTAGGTTTCTCTTGGGACGAAATAGTTTAGGGTTGATTTATTGATATTTTTGTAATGGTAAATAAAATTTCGAATTTAAATCTTTCTGCTTACGGCCGCCGTATTTTTGGGTGTCTGTGTGCGCCGTACACATCGCATAAGTCGGCTTTCACACCAAAGTAGCAAGCTGCATCTGCTTGCATCCTGGATGCACGCTGCATCCCACTAATTTTAGAACCTATGTAAACAATTCATAATATTCACACCGGTGTAGCGTAGCATTAATGCGTCCTGCCTTCTAAGATGCCCTGCGCGCCTGCTGCTTGCATCCTGGATGCACGCTGCATCCCACTAATTTTAGAACCTATGTAAACAATTCATAATATTCACACCGGTGTAGCGTAGCATTAATGCGTCCTGCCTTCTAAGATGCCCTGCGCGCCTGCGCGGCACGCTACTTCTCAAAAGATGCAAGAAGCATGCAGCTTGCTACTTTGGTGTGAAAGCCGACTAATAGGGCGCGGCGATCCTACATATAGAGACTTATTCATGACATTATGACAAAGTCTACAATTAGCAGATTAGATAAAATTTAGTTACAAGCTTCATAATTGGATACAAACTGGCTAATAATAATAGGTCTGTCTGTTATCTTGCACTGGTGTACACCAATGCATAGTTTTTCGCAAAATACACTTTAATGTAATCTGAAATGTTTGTGTAGTATATGACAATGAATGAGTATGATTTGTACTGACATATTATTAAAGAATTCAGACCTCATTAAAGTATATTTCGTAAAGAAAAGTGTACACTAGTGTACACCAATCCAGGATAACAAACAGATCTAATGTTACACTGAGAAAAATGGAATTTTGCGATTTTGATAAAACATCATTCCTATCGATAAAATAAAAGTATAATGTAAAAGTATAATGCTGTCATGTTATAAGATCCATCTTACTCTAAATTAATCATGATTCTTAGCACAATTAAACTGTTTAAATTTAAGAATGTAAAATTATCATTCTGCGTAATGCGTATTGTTAAAATAATAAACCATATAATGAAATATTATGCTGAATAAATTAGTAATAAAATATCATGTCTGACTTTTTGTTAATTACTCCGGTAATTTTATCATGACAGGAAATGATACTCTAAACAACAAATCACATAGTGATAATTTTTCGCTGAGTCGCTTTTTAACGCGAATCCGAATAAAATGTTCGGAATTCTTCTTAATATAAACGTATCCTTTGGCCCTATTTTTCTCAGTGTACAATAAAATCAATAGTAGGTAAACTCGTCTAGGTCTGTCAACTGGTAATAGCTACAAAGGTAATGCTTAAAATGAAGTATATTAAGGAGTTTGATATTCGGTTTTCATTAGAATCAAAAGCATATCCTTGAATTAATAGCATTTAAACTCGGAATAGCTCACTATCAGGAATAGATTCAGTTTTTCTAGTGAGCTCACTCTGCTCACTAGAAAAGCTCCAGCTTCGTGGAAGACATAAATGCGATGGAAGTTTCACGTTTTCATAGAAAAAAAAACGAGCGAACGAATTTAAACAAACGACGTATTCGACAGAGGGCGCTAAATAAAACATGAACGCGTCGAGATGGGAGTCTTAGGAATTGAATCGCAAATATTCATGACTTATGCGCGGGCGGGAAGACGTTTCATGCCATAAAAATATCGGCATATAATATCTCGTTGCTGCTTCATCGAGATGATATACTCATCTTCCACCCGCCCCGGCCGTAAATCTTCTCCAGCAAACGAAACAGAAGCACCAGCAGCAGAAGCTGCAACTTCGGAGTTCGGAGTGTCATAGTTTGGTTTCTTTTCATTAGCACGACGTTCGTTATTTGGAGCGGCCGTGTGGGGGCGGCGGGCGGGATGGCAGAGGGCGTCTTACACGTTGCATTCGGAGGAAATGGGAAATGCTAATGAGCTAATGCAGTGGCCATAAAACTGTGTGTGTGTGTATGTGCATGCGGCGTTGGTAATGTACGCGGTAAGGTGGGACTACGCCATGGCAGAGCCGTCATTGGTGCGTACCAGAGGTAATTGCAGGTGCCTCCCACCGGCACGCATACCTCACCCGCTCGTACTCATCATGGCACTCCAAGAGCGTACACAAATACACGCACGCACGCACCCGCGATATCTTAACGAAGTCCAGGACACCTTCTTCGTCAGGGCAACATATTTATTGGTCTGTTAACATCAACAAACCCGACTACTATTTGGTTTATCGGCTTAAACATGAAGTCGGCGGTTCTTCTTTCTCCTTTTAAACATGCTCGTTTTTTGAGCGTGCCTCGAATTCGGGAGGCTTCCCGCCCACGTATGCGTGCGTTGTGTACAGAGAAGGCGTCTTGCTCGCTTAAATATTTACGAAGCAATTAATCGTATCGAGCGGAAAAAAGTATTTGTTTTGCTCGAAACAGTCAGCCATCAATCAATAGCCCAAGAACTAATTACATCAACAAACAACCTACGAAGTTATGGGAGAGGATTCAGTTTGGTTGGCGTGAAAATCTCTCAAATCTTTTTTTAACCGGACTAATGTTATATTGTTGTATTTAGGAATGTCTTTAAAAGAAAGTGCTAAGTATAAGATTTAAAATCACTTATACTTTTACGGGCGAGACTACAGTATGTCCCCGGATTGAGTTTACAATACGTATAATGGACCAAAAATTTTTGAATTAAGATTTCATGTTCTGCAGTTCAGGCCTGCTTGGCGTGAAATGAATTTGTGCCAAATTTGATGCCGAAAGTCTTCAAGATGGCAGAATTAACACAAGAATAAGTAAAATCTGTGTAGGTAAAGTGGTCTTCCTTTTGAATTTAGGAGAAAAATTAAGTAAGATAAAATGATTCTCATTTCAAATTAGGGAGATATACTAAATTTCAACATCCTAGAAAAAAAATTGAATTGCGGAAAATTGCTAATTAAATTATAAATATTTCAGTAAAGTTGTAAAATGTTAACGCCATCTCCACATTTATTGACTAAAAACAAATAAAATATGATTATTCAAATAACACTCCGTCCATATTAACACCTGACAGTGTTAATGTCTTACCTACAACTGTACTGAAATCCTAATATTCCGTAATTCAATTTTTTTCTCTAGGCTGTTTAAATTAGTTATATCTCGCTAATTTGAAATGAGAATCATTTTATCTTACTAAATTTCTCTCCTAAATTCAAAAGGAAGACCACTTTACCTACACAGATTGTACTTCTTCTTGTGTTAATTCCACCACCTTGAAGAGTTTCGGCATCAAATTTGACACAAATTTATTTCACGCCAAGCAGACCTGAAATGCAGAACATGAAATCTTAATTCAAAAATTTTTGGTTCATTATACGTATTGTAAACTCAATCCGGGGACATACTGTATATGTAAGTTGCAATTTTTGAATAATATTATAACCGCTTCAATCGGATTACCTGAAAGTGCACGGTGCAATTTCAATCAAACTTTTTTGAGATTGGGAAAAACTGTCTGGCCATTAAAATGTTGCTTTCGAATCATAACGCACTATTAGATTCCTTGCTTCTAACTACGTGAATGGGAGATCGCTTTCGCTTAGTAAAACATCGCCGTAATTCCTCGATTAAAACAGACCTTAATTAGAACAATATTGTTATCTACATACTCACTATTAATGATATCACAGAAGTGTCTGCGTCAAGGTTACCTACTCTTACCCCTTACCTGACACACTTTGTTTAAAATATAATTAGAAAACATTGTTTGCGAATTCAAAGAGATTGACATACTGCGTCCATTGAATTTGGATTATTCGTGTTTTCGAGGTGACGAAGTCACTGCTCTAGCTCTATGTATTACATATGTCAAACAAAGATGAATATGATGAAAAATTTGTTGTCAGAAGAAAAATAAACAGAACTAAGAAAAAAAGAGGGAAATTTAGGATGGACCGCAGTTTTTGCACCTGTCGGAATTCTTATCGGCACTGCCAATGTCCGATTTCTTACGATGCGGATACGTGAACGCAGTCTCATGGTAAATAATATAAAGAATCCTGTAATACGATTCGTGCGTTGCGGCCGATGCGTTATCGATAAGTGGACGCTTATCTTAAAGGCAAGCGTCCACTTATCGGGAACGGATGCAACGGACGCATCATATATCAGAATTTGTTCTCTGCCACCAAGCAATTAACGACAACAAATTTTTCATCATATTCATCTTTGTTTGATATGTAATATATTAGAGCTAGAGCCAGTGACTTCGTTACTTCGAAAATGCGAATAATCCGAATTCAATTTATGCAGTCCTCAAATAAATGCGATCCGTGCGATGCGTCCGTTGTCAATATACATACGCATACAATAATTTTCCGTTTCAGTCACTCTCACTTACAGTTGCCATATACAGACTGATTGAAATTCGAGGGCCAGCAAGGGCATCTCCTTTATTATAAGAGATAGGGAATCGATTAAATGCAGGCAAAGTTGCTAAATTTCATGCTGATTAATAATCTGTTAAAAAATTTAAAGTATCTCGAATGATTTCAAGTAGATAGCATATTATTTTCTGAATTCATTGGTAGATTCCGTTCAGCCTAAGAAGTACATGATGACTCATCGAAATCTAACCGGCGGACTACGAACATCTCATGATCAGTGGTGTAGGAGTTTTCTTGTAAAGACGGATAATGATAGTAGGTAATACTGTAATACTTTACGTGGCTTCATTGCCAAAATAAACAAGAATATGTTTCAAATAATTCCAACTTTGAACGCCCCTAGTACATACGTACGTATTAAAGAGGTTATTCACATCAATGATAAACATCGTCAATCATTGTTCGATGCCGCCATCTTTGAAATAAAGACAATAATGGTGAGGGTCCATTCATACTTCTTTATTCTTTGAAATGAGTTTTCATTTTGACTGTACACACATAGTATCTGGTTACTGACGATTAGTCTATCTGTTAATTGGGTATAGTTTGATACTGTGTATTGTGTATGACGATAGTCAAAAAGTCAATTTGTTCAATGCCGCAAGTTTATCCATCATTCATCTTTAAAATCAGGACGATTAGAATGGCGGTTCCCTAAATCTCCTTGTTCTACAATATGTGTTTTCATTTCGGCTGTACATACTCAAAAAAGAATTACTCACAATCGATGAGTGTCTTAATTAGGTTTATATCTAGGATGGTATGTAGTTGTGTGCATACCTAAGATGATGTGCACGTTAATCAATCTTAAATTTTATTCCTGCGGAATTTATATTTGAACGGCGCTTTCATATGTAGCTTCTTAGTTTCACAATATCCTAAATTATGCTACACGAGTAACACTATTTCCGTTTTCGCTAGCAATTATAACTTGAAATTCTCGGCGCTATTCTTTTATTTTTAACAATGCAATTTCACATCCTTCATCTAATTAAGTACAGAGAGACTACAATGCAAGTAAGGTAACTGCTAGAGTTGCAAAGAGCTGGGTGAAATACGAGCTCGCGAGTTGTGTTAATACGGGCCCCGGAAACGGGGAGGGCGGGTGCATGTGTTTCCGGGCAATGAGTCCGGGCCCCGGCTGCAATTGTCGTCGCGAGTATATTAAGGTGTAATAAACTCCGATAACAGCTGCACTCCGTGCGATGAAGCATGGACCCGGAACGCTCCAGTTTCCGGCGTAAATACTTGCTCTGCGATAGCACTGGTTTCTTCGAAAATCATTCGCCGGATGAGTGACATGATACTTGATACACACTTTGTATGTGTTGACATCGGCTGATCTGATAGGGTGATGTCTCTCACGCAACTAATGCACGTATACCTTCGGTTACAAGAGATAACGTTACGGTTTGGTTTTCGTTTGGCATACTTGCCAACATGTATGTAAAGAAAACATTGCATCTGTGATTAATCTTTCCAATACGGTTTTTAGTGTGATTCTGATTACGTTTCGTCACGCGCCATCATCTTCATTATCATCGAGGAAATAGGCTGTTAACAAGAACAATAAACCGATGGCGACGGCGTGCGCGTTCACTAAAAGCTTAGGACGTCGCCGTCGGCGTCGTCGTAAAGCAAGCGAAACGTATTGCGTTTATTGAAATAGTTGAAGCGGGATCGCATTATCGCAAGCGTTTTGCGTAATTGCCGAATGAAACATCCGTGCGGTAGTTAATAATTTAATCCGCGCGTTGCGTTATTAGCCGCCGGTGGCGGTGGAGGCGGTAGGAGGCGAAAGGGTGTAGTTCTGCAGCACTTAACTTGTAACTAATTAAAACTAGTAAAAGTGGGTACCTGGGGGCGGGTGTGCGGGCGGAGGGTGCCGCCGCTGGATTTATGGAGCAATTAGCACCCTGACTTGTAATTTATACATGCAATAACCAGGCACATGCCGGCTGCTCGCCGCCTCCGCCAACGAGGAAACATCCTCAGAATCCGAAACGTATGTACGTACGTCATCGCGTCTTAAACTCCGACGCGGATAATTCAAAATCTAATCTGCAACTTTCATTAAGATGAAGGGTTTAATCCGCCTCTGTATATTTTTCAGCGACTTCGAGCTTCGACTTCTAATTAAAATTTGTATTTTCTAAAATTTACTTCTAATAACTGTTCAAAAGATAATCAGGCCTATGATGTTTCATGAGTTACATTCAACAGTTACGTTATCTTAACTGACTGCACTTTGATAACAACTCGTTTAAATGCATCGACAATTTTTAGTGCAATGCATCAAAGGTTTATTGTTCATCAAATAAGTGCATATTCAGGTCTATGATGTACCACGGGTGTTAAGATAACTTTCAAGATAACTATGTTATCTTAACTACACTTGGATAACACCTCATTTAAGGGCATCGAAACTTGTTAATATGGTGCATCAGAAGTATAACGTCTATCTGAACACATACAGTGAGAATCTTGTAACGCTGCACATAGACGAAAATTATGTGATCACTTAATATATTTCTGAGTCATAACGAGTGATCAATATCTTTTCTAATCAAGTGACCTATGGAAATAAAATCGTGTGTCCTTGATTAGTTCGTTATAATGCCATTTGAATTATTTATATTGCATTCCTATACAAAATCTAACTGCTGTTTTATGTATTATATTTTTTTATAAATTTGGGCACCAAATCCCAAGTTCACATTTCCCAGAAAAAGAAGCACGCGCCAAGAGCAACGAAAACTGGTTCATGGAAGGTGTGTAAAATATCCGCCGTTCTTTTGTAAACACAAGTGAATTCTGCGTTCTAAATCGTTAATAACATTTGCTAGGATTACTGGATTATTATTTAACTATTCGCAATGTAACAATAAGCTCTTATGAACAAAGATATCTGTTAATGCATTAAACTTGCTGACAGTTATAAGTAATTGAAATGGGAATGACATTTAAAAAAAAATGAATTAATCAAAGACATACGATTTTCTTTCCATAGGTCACTTGATTAGAAAAGATATTGATCACGCGTTATAAAATTGTACATAGGGGTTTTAACATTACGTTGCTATGGTTACTAATCAATTTTCAATGCTGAATCATTTAAAAAGTGCACATAGGAAGTATTAAGGAAGGTTTATTTCATTACATTACATTAATGAAATTTGTTGGCAAATAATGCAGAGACCTCTCTCAACGAAGCTCCATTTGAGAATAATGTGTACATTTCTACTTTTTCGGCGGTTGTATACATTATTTTACAATAAATCAAAAGAACAATTTAATTCAATCTGACAATTCAAAATCAGTAGTGTCATTATTAACAACGCACGGTAACCATGGCGAATGAAATAAATTTGGAAATAAGTAATAATGTAACAAAGCTTCCATTGATAAATTACTATGTGCAGTCTTATAAGGTTCTCAGTGTATAACACTAATCAAGCATAAAATAATACCTCAAAATAATTATACACCGCTTTCATAAATGATCCTAACATCGCTTTACCTCTGATAAAAAAATGAACATGTGCCACTAACCAGCGATATTTTTAATTACGATTCAAACAAGGAATTATTATTCTTTTAATTTATCGGTTTTCATCGGTCTTAAATGATCAAACATCTTTTTCAGAAGCATATTTAGTGCAATATCATCAATTTAAGGAATAAGTTGTAAACTCAAATTGAAACATTTTATTTACTGGAGTTGTATTTTAGCAATAATGGTTTATTCCTTGGAGTAAAACACTTTCATTGTGATGTCTTATTACCGCAATGAAACATTTAATAATGGTGAATGGATTTATTCAATGCAAGCTTGTAAAGAGTTGCGAGATTCCCCGACATGAAAATTCAAGATGTTTCTTTAATGCCTCACCTTGTAGTGTAAGCAAAGGGAAATCTACAGGAAGACCTTAAGTGTCAGAGAATGTAGTTGATGATTTGAGAGAGCGGCTTGAGCAGAATCCACGAACATTTTTACCAAAATTATCTCTACAATCTGGTGTAGCTTTAGGCGCCATACACATCTCTGCGTTCAGCGGCGCCCGGCGTGGTAACTTGTGAATTAGTGATATGAAAATAATTCTTGAGACACATTGCATGGGAATAATATCACTCTTATGACAATTTACGGTTGTAGTACATAATACTTGAGCTTCCTGGTATTGAAATACATTACAATATTCAAGTTCAAATGTACACTAATAATTTTAAACAACTCGTATTTTCATACCACTAATGCGCAATATGGTCATTGGTGGCGCTGGCTTTGCATGTGCATGGTCCTTTTAAGCACGTGTCATAAAATAGTTAAGAAGAAATTACATTGTATGCATCCATACAAAATTACAACTGTTCATGAATTTTTACTAATAGATCCTCCTCGACGTATTCAATTTAGAGTATTGAAAATCCACATGTTTTTAATGAAACATCTTTACACCCACAAAAGATAGAAGTGCGGTTAGCAGTTTCTCGAAGAAGGATTTATGGAACTGCTTTTTTTTTCAAAGTTCTATAAACGCACAAGGAGAGCCATCTATGTATAATTATATAAAGTATTTCCACATCAGATAGACACTTAGAACCTTTTCGAATTTACGAATTTAGTAAAATTTGGCTCTTAGACCCTTTAGGAATACCACGCTTCAATTATTGCAGCCATTTATAAATCAACTAGATGACGAAGAACTTCAGTTAAGTTATTTTCAACAAGATGGAGCTACAGCATACGCGCAAGCACAAGTTTGGCTTATTTGCAGGAATTTTTTGATGATAGAGTTATAAGTCTGAGACTTAATCCAGAATTTCCGTCACGTTCTCCAGACCTTATGTCTTTAGGTTTTTCAATATTTGGATATTTAAGATTACGTATTTAAACAGCAATTTAATAATTTGGGAGAACTGCAAAATGAAATTAGACGTTGCTGCCTTAGGCCCAAATTCAGAAACATTTAGATGAGACCATCAAATTCTCATCTCAATCTCGTCTTAAATTAGATTAGATGTGGAAAGAGCCTGTCAGTCTCAATTTTGCTTTGGTATTCATAAGTAACGTGAGATGAGTGACTAAAGTGAAAAACAATTGAGATCAGTCTTCGAGTATTTTCTGAATATGAACTGAAAAAATGAGTATCTCACTGATATGAGATTGAGATCAGTTCAATTTGCGACTGTGAGTAATTCGGGCCTTAGTATACATCAGGAAATGCTACAGAATATTTTTCGTAATATGAAGAGTGAGAATGTGTTTAGCAAGTAACGGTGAACATTTTCAACACCTATTGTAATTTCAAAAAAAGATAATTTTTAGTTTTTTAATTTTGTATAAACAAAGTTTTAATAATTCACTTCATAACTTAAAAGTTTTAAATTTATGACAGTATCGACACTGACATTTCTCAGATAGTAGAACAATAGGCGTTTGATTTTAAGATCGCAGCGCTATCGCGGATAAATCGGAACCTCTATAAGCTATGCGGAATTTTTGTGATGCACGTCTTTAAGTACCAATTCAAATACACAAGTTGATTTTATTTAAATGAGACACATAACACGATCCTGATACATCATACACTTCAGTATCGACATCAAGACACGATATATCATGTAGCATGCAAGGGTTTGTTTAGTTGACACCAGGTGGCGAACGCTTCGCTGCAAATTTCTATACACATTCAAAAGGAGATGGAATATCTAACGCAATTATCGAATGCTTACTTTGATGTTAGAATCATTTATAGAAGCCCTGTACAAGTTATATTATGATGATTCGTCATGTCATTTTTTGACAGCGAAAGCAGTTGCACACGTAATAACGCTGTTTTTCTTAACACCAATGATATATCATAGGCCTGATTATCAGATCACAAATAACACTAATCGAGCATAATTGTCAATTTTTGACACCGATAGCAGTTACACAGACAACAGTGCTGTTATCCTTACACCATCGTAGGCTTGAATATGACAAAAAAGTAAATTTGAAGTAAAAAGGGCGTGATAAGGATAAGACATCTTTCTGGAATTAATAAATTACAAATTCTACGTGAGCGTACTTTCAGGGTATGAAGTTTAGCTAAGATGTACAGTCAGAATCAAAAGTAATGTCTCTCCTACAAATGTTATATTACGGCTTAATCCCGTCTAACCAAAATAATAAATCGGCGAACAATCAAACGAGCAAGTAGAAAAGCAAATACAAAATAAAAACATGAAATAAAATTCACCACGCGTTTGTTCCCTTTTAGATCGCGACTTAAAATTTTATTGGGAAGACTTTGCTATTAACGCTCAGTGAACTAGCTTTAGTACAAATGTATTAACTAGGTCTGCCAACACTATAGTCTTAGCATAAAAAATACCTGTTTTACATTGTCCTAAAGCATACAATTTTCTAGTACCATCTTCTATGATAATGTAAAACAGGTTTAAGAAAATTTTTCATTTTCATTTCTGCGTCAAGAAATAATAATAAAAGCGATAACCTAAATTCTTTGTTTTTATAATCTGCAACGTTTAAAATACAATGTCCAACGATACAGGAATGAACCTAGAGTCCTTGTTAATACAACTTCTCTCTAAAAGAAAGGACCGATATACAGATTCGGTAAATATTCAACTGGACATCCTGTTATAATGCGTGCGACAGGGAACGCACTAAAAAAAATAAAAAGAGAAATTTGTTTAATCACGCCCACTTGTTTTCGCAGCTCAATTGTGTTCGACACCGGGCCGGTGGCAATTACTGCTCCGCAAACCGATTTGAAGTAAACTTGCTATGTCCAGTACGCAAATTTCCGATTCTGTATAATGGTACTTAAACTTTTTAATAAACTGCCCAGTTGCATCAACACGCTAAAATCTTCGAGAATTTTCAAACGAGAACTGACGAAATATTTTATGGAGAATCCATTTTACCCTTTAAATGAATATAAATTATCATTTAAAAACTTCACATTTTACAGCCTAACATGTAGCCGGAATTTTGTTTTGTAATACACATTCTAAAATTAAACGCCTACTTTGACTATTTATAAGTATGCGTTCTATTAAATCTTAGGTACGGACATTTACCTGAAAAAGGCAAAACAAATAAAATTTTCAATATGATTGCTTTACTTTGTTAATATTTTATTGTAATAAAGTAATTATTCCGTCACGATCATTATTGTTCTATTTTTATGAATACCATTTTAGCACAGTATAAAGAATACAGTAGCGCAACTCGCTTGTCGGCACTTTGATCTCTTTACTGGATTTTCATTGACCTCGAGTAGATAAAAGGGGTGTGTCGAACTGTTTGTTCTGCTTTACGTGTGAGCGATTTTGTTGTAAATTGTACATTCACACGTGCTCACACACCAGACCCGGATTGTAGTGTTTAGTGGACGTGGTAAAAAAAAACAAGGCATAAATAATGTGTATTAACATAATTATAAAGATCCATTCGTCACCAGAGCCGTGAATGAATGAGCTCTGCATCCCGAGATTGTGACTCAGACCTTGCGCGGGATGTTATGCGCGAACTGAATATTTTCATGAGAGTCGCGCTACTGTGTAATCTTTATACTGTGATTTTAGAGTGCAACTTAATTGCGTTCACATTTTATGTAATTATATGAAATATTCACTCTGATCCGTGTAATCACATTGTATTTATGTGCTTGCTACACTAATAAATATTTTATTTTGTCTTGCCTTATAATTCAATCTACGATACCATGCATAACTAGAGGTTCTTTTTTGTTGAATACTTGATATATAAGGTGAAATTAAAATACCAGTAGGCGAAACGATGTCAAAGACTACGAGAAAAATGTTAAAAAATAGAATTAATTAAAAATTTACTGTATAATTATGTTGGGTAATACAACACGATGCTTTGTAATGTCAAAGACTACGAGAAAAATGTTTAAAAAATTAGAATGAATTAAAAATTTACTCTATAATCATGTTGGGTAATACAACACGATGCTTTGTAAAGGAAGATAAAACTGCAATGAAATTTTAGTGTTATTGCTGATGTTCCACTGCCGATTACTTGACGTAGGTACTAGAGGTCTACACGAGTAAGTAAAAATGTAACCGATTAATAATCGCCGATTACTTAAGCAGCGATGCGAGTATGTAATCGTACATACAGCATCGTGGGCATCGTCGCATCGCAGGCATCATGACGATACTACTCATTAGTAATCGTCTGTCATGAAAATTTTAATTGTGCAATTTAATTGCATTTTCGAATGACCTTTCTAGAGCTCTCTCAGAATATTCTCATCTTATTTAAGGAACGGAGATATTCTGAGAGTGCTGTAGAGCAGTCAATCGAAAACGCTATTAGTTGCAGACTTGTATTAACCTTAGGGTTTATATGACAATGCGCACACATCCGACTCAATATGTACTTCGAAAGGACTCCAATGATCGTGTTTCATGATTACATAACTAAAAATTACCTAACAATGCCGATTACTATTCACAACGATGTCGATGCCGATTACTACTCGTCATTTGCGTACGTGATTATAACAACTGTCTAAATAAAAACCTGGTCAAGTAGGCTACATTTAGTAATTTTATTATGTAAATGCAATGGATAAATTCTGGATCACAACCTACTTGACCAGGTTTTTATTTAGACGCTCGTTACTTATCAATATGCATCGTTGTAATCGCCAAATGAGTATTCGCATCGTAATCGGACGATTCTGTACTTACTTGTGCAGGTCTCTAGTAGATATCAACTGGTTCGGAAGAATAAAACCGATATCTTTTACGCTAAGTATTCGTTAAGAAGTCAAAGAGAATGGGTACTTGTACGCCGTAAGTAATTAAACGATTTTTAAACGTATTAATTGAATTACTTGGAAATAAGTATTAAGATAAACTACTGATTATATTAGAGATGATGCTCTTTAAAATCGCTTAAACATGTCGGTTTTTTTTCAAAAATCCAGCGCTGAGCAATGTAAAAGGCTACCCGATGGTGCGAACTCAGTCATTTATGCATAACTTTACAAAATCACGGCTGATCAAGAATTTTCATTCAACGTAATGCCAGCGTCGTTCAGTAATTTTGGGTACAATTTTCAATTGTATTTAAAAAATATTAACTTTTGATTAACGATATATTAACTCAATCGTTAGCATTTATGGTGATATACTCTTATTACAGGTTTCAAACTATTAAAGTATTCATCTTTTATTTCTTCAAACAGGCTCAAATAATCCTCTTGGAAGTAGCAGCAATATTGATAAAATTCGCTTCTATCCTCCTTATAAGGATATTTCTGAATTCATTATAATAACTTGACTACTAATATTTCGAATTTTATTAATCCAGGCAGTACTGATGAAATAATGACGTTGATCTTTCTACAAAAACCAACTGTTTTTCTCTAGCGATCACTTTATTTTGTTTATTGTTTTTGTTATAATCAGGCAAATGTTGCAAAAGGCACATCAATTCCTGTGGTTCAAGAGACCCGTAGCTTAATCCGTTCTCCGCTTTTCGAGCGGGGCGCATCTGCCGCTGCCCGGAGCGCCGATGGAATGAATAGCTTAATTACTTTTTCGGAGGCCGGTGATTAATGACCCACATGCGTTCGCATTGCAATTATAACCGGCGCCCCCCTCGCCGTCGCCCCGCTTGCAGTCTTAATCGAAGTTTGCGACGCGCAACGAGTTATTAGCGGCGGGCCCCCGGTGTCAGCGTCCCGGGCCTAGGCCGGGTGAAACACAAGAGGAGCCGGGCCCCGTCTGGTCGGGCTCGTAAACATCGCTTCTTATGAGACGTGCGCACCAGAACCACCCACGGCCGCAATTAAATACACAATCACACACATGCACGCGGATCACCCCCGGCTTCCACCTAACTGTGCCCTCGTGGGTCGCTACCAAATCATTCGTGTTCGTGAGGCACGCTCACGCATCACTGCCAGAATGAAGAAGAAATTTCATTTGGATGGAATGAAAAATAAACCGACAGCTGCTTCGACCACGACCAACTGAACTCTTCTAGTAATTTAAATTAATCGAAGTAGAAGAATTAACATTAACATTTAATTTACAATTATAAAATATTAAAATGGATAAAAAGAGCCGGAGGTCAAATGTTATCTTTTTAATGATTCTGCCGTCGTCTGTGTAGGTACTTATAGATACTGGTTCAGATGTTGTTGTATATTAGAGACGCTAGACGCCGAAATTAACTAACAAGTAACTGATTGAAGTAACTCGACTTGCAAAATGGAACCGTGTATGAATCTCGTACCCTCGTTTTGAGCCAGTCAAATGCGTTCTTACCTAAATCACCTTACTAGACTTATTCATTCTCTATAATTGAAGCTTGTGCGTGTAGCAAGTAAAACAAGATTTTACATCTTTTCTTTTCCATCAACAATTACATTAAGCTTGGTTTCGTTTCAAGTAAAATCGTTGCAGAATTTGAAATAATTCAGGCCCATTGGTCTTCCGGGTTGAACGAATTTGGTATGTACGTAATTAGAAAATGAAAATCACAGTGGACGTCACGGCCGAACGAATCGAGAATCAACAAAGAAGATCCATACGTATTAGAGTAATTGTAAGCGGGTCGTTATTGTGAAGACGAAAGTGAGATTCTGCCTTTTCAGCGTGAGACGATTTTTCACTCGTCAAGCCTGACACCTCCGACCACGTAACCACTAAGTAGGCATAAAAGCCCAGTCCGGTCTCCGTAGAATTATCATTTAATTTATCGAATGATCTTGTATTGGAGGCAGCAAGGTGTAACAAACTATCATTTCACGCTCGGTTATCCAGCACGTCGTAAACTGACGCCGTCTCCGCGTCCACTCCGATTTCTAATTTACGTCCGAGACGCGCGGCGTATAAATCGCCGGCTTCATTACGGATAACGTCCGGACAAAGGACGCCGCGAGGCATCCCGGAATTCGGCCGACTTTTTTCTCCTCCTCGACGTCGGTCGATTAAAATCGGGCCAATAAAGAAGCGGGATAACGAGCGGTAATTAATGCGAATTTAACAATTGACAGGTTTATGTTAACGGTCCGGAGAGCAACGAGCGGCCGGCCGCAAATATGAATTTATGCGTTATGAATAATTTAGATGAAAAGTCTCGTTGTTTGCGCGCATAACTCATTCAAATTGCCGATTATGTATACGCGATGATATAAACGCACGCCATTGTGCTGCGGAGCGCGGACCACACGCGCAACACAAAACCGACGTGTTTTATAACTCGTTCTCCAATAAAAGGGTTGCCAACCCCCACGTACGCCCTGCTCGCTTTATTGTTTTTGAACATCTTATTCCCGCTCGTCCGTTGCGTCGCACGCCAAATGCCATTCTTTGCCTTATCGTAGACATCTACAAGTGTTCCTTATCGAAACGTTAAGTAACATAAGAAACGCCATTTTTCTTTTCAGAATATTTTATCAAGCTGTCAACTTTATTTGACAACTCTACGAATTAGGCAACGAAATGTTCGGTTACAATTAGGCTAGGCGCACACGAGCGATTTTCTATTTCACGATTTATAACCGATTTCTTCGTACTAATTTAAGTAACAGATAAGAATATCTCGGAGATAAAATCTGTCAAACAGTAGTTTTCGTTTCTTCACTCTTAGATACAATTTATCCGCCAATTAAAGTTAAGTAACACCCTGGGGAATAACCAGCAGATAACTTTAACTGAAAGGTTCTTTATCTGCAAGTTTTCCATCATATGAAGAAATCGGGCATTAGACGCTAAAACCGTAATTTCACCAAACTAAACCTGTCCAAACAAATAGAAATCGCCAAACCAAAATTAAAAGCAGAAAAAATTTAGGTATTCATTGTAAGGCAAGACAAAATACAATCAAAGTAATTTGCTTAATAAGACAAAGCAAGAACAACGGAAAATATGAAAGTTTAAAGAGTTTTAAGATTTATCGAAACGAAATGCAATCGAATTAGAACCAAATAACATTAAAAATTTTTTTTTCTATTTTAGTTCTTTAATGACTACATTATGAAACTCATTTGGATTTCATAGAGTAACTCCGAAATTTCAGTTTATTAGGTTGATGACAGCATATGTTGACATCTCAAATTACAAAAATCACAACTTACTAGATTTCACGAGATGACGTCTCTTATCTGGCCTGGGCAAATTACTAGTTCAAGTGTTCCTTCGCTGGCGCCACTTACTAAAAAGACCGGAAACGGATATACAGGGTGTCCCAACAGTGTGTTCTCGGGCCATATCTCCATAAGTACTGAAGATAGAAAAAAAATTTCAATACAATTTCTTTTTTAATTTAAGAGATCTACAACACAAAATTATTTTCATCTATACAGAGTGAATCAAAACAGTAATGCCGGACACAACTTTTTTATTTCAAATGGCATGCCCCATATATGAAACCAAATTTGGATTGCCCATAAAATTGTAAACATTTTCTGTATACCATTGCCTATACCTAAACCTAACTGTTCTTGAGATATTTAACATTTTGTCTAAAAACTGCCATTTGCAGCCACTATTTTATTTATTGATATTTCATTTAATTTTAATTCTAAGAAAAAGATTTTTGATACAGATGTAGTTGATACATAAGCTTATCATAAGCCGTTATTAAAAGTACTTTTATCGCTACAGGGTGGTCATGGTAATAAACGAAATCTTAGAAATTTCAAAATGGCAAAACACAATTTTCTTAAATAGCATGCCCTATATTTTTCTATCCTAAATTCTTCGTTTAATAAAGTACTTTCATTTTTCTTAAATATGTCTTATACCTATCTGCGATATTTTTTGAGATTTTCAGATCTATTTTAATTATTTCTTTTAAAACGAACACTTGTCTAAGGTGGCTGTGGAAAACCGGCAAACAATGAACCGGTTGACATTAATAATTATTTTTCAAAGTGTTAGACTGTTGGGTACTTGTTAAGACATGAATTATTAGATTTATTGAATTATTTCTTTACTAAATGGTTGCATAGCCAAAGTTGGTTGGATCCGCTGGCAACGAGCTTGACTCCTGGCCGGGAATTATAGGTGTGTGTTCGAATCCCCTCCTGGTACATATGGGTCCTATGTGAGAAATGGAACACTTATGTGTCGGATTGTGTTCAGGATTCATTTCGGTCCCTTCGAACTAATAGGTTTTCTGCGTTTTCCCGGTTTGTAAGACGAATGCCGATGGAAAACACCTAGTAGGTCGGTCGCAGCCGCAGCGGGCAATATTACAATAACCAGCTTAACGCATTCCTGACAAGCTCATAGAGAGCTTGGGGCATGTATGACGTAAGTACAAAAAAAAATGTATAACTGTTTAAAGGAGTCACGTACTAGAACTAACTAATGCCTGTACATTATTGTCGCTTGAAAATTAATTGTTAAAGTCAACAGGTTCATTGTTTGCCGTTTTCCACGGCCACCTTAGACAATAACTCGTTTTAAAAGAAATAATTCAAATAAATCTAAAAATCTCAGAAAATATCTTAGATAGGTATAAGAGATACTTAACAAAAATGAAAGTACTTTATTAAACGAAGAATTTAGGATAGAAAAATATAGGGCATGCTATTTAAGAAAATTGAGTTCTGTCATTTTGAAATTTCTGAGATTTCGTTTATTACCATGACCACCCTGTAGCGATAAAAGTATATTTAATAATGGCTTATGATAAGCTTATGTATCAACTACATCTGTACCAAAAATCTTTTTCTTAGGGTTAAAAATAAATAAAATATCAATAAATAAAATAGTGGCTGCAAATGGCGGTTTTTAGACAAAATGTTAAATATCTCAAGAACGGTTAGGTTTAGGTATAGGCAATGGTATACAGAAAATGTGTAGAATTTTATGGGCAATTCAGATTTGATTTCATATATAGGGCATGCTATTTGAAATAAAAAAGTTTTGTCCGGCACCACTGTTTTGATTCACTCTGTATAGATGAAAATAATTTTGTGTTGTAGATCTCTTAAATTAAAAACGAAATTGTGTTGAAAATTTTTTTGTATCTTCAATAGTTATGGAGATATGGCCCGAGAACATACTGTTGGGACACCCTGTATATTCCAAAAGTCATTTTTAATTGATATCAAGTTGTCAGTATCAAGTTGACAGTTTTGCGTATACAGGCTGTTTTTTAACTTCATGCAAAAAATGAAACCAGTGAAACTTGACATTAAAAGTGATAGAATGAAGCAGTTTTTGTGTAACAATAAATTGATTAGTAAATATCAGAGAAAGTAAATGTTTTCGGCGCACGACAAAACAGTTTGATAATCCCTGGTTTATTTTTATTACGTAATTACGTAATCGGAGAAGTATGCTGGTGCGTCAGCATCGGACATGAAAGTGGGTCAGTTACTCAGTTCTCACGTGCACGTCGGTCGTCGCAGATAACAGAGTTGAAAACATTGCCGAATTTTCCAAGAGTGTTATTGTGGACATGTTTTTAATTTACGGCGAATATGGTCAAAATGCGTTTGTATGCACAGCGTTACCGAGATCGCCCTTTGCCAAATAGAAGATCCTTTGTGTTAGTTGTGCAGTTTGTTGTTTGGCAAATTATTCGTGAGGAACAATTGCCCGTTCCATTTTCAAAGAGTACAAGCTCTGATTACCGCAGATTACCTCCAACGCATGCGATTGTGTCGGTGGTTATTCCGGAAACAGAAGGACAAACCGAAGTTTGTTAATAACATTATCTTTACAAGGGATGATATGTTTAATTTGTACAACATGCATGTGTGTGCAGAAGAAAAATCTGTGGGCAGGTATGTTAAACGGCACTTTAATCGGTATGTTTACATCCCGCGCAGAGGAGGAATCTTCGAACACTTATTGTGGGTGAAGGTCACCGTCCGTTGCGTCTAGCGGTTCTAAACATTTCACAAGAAATTGCCGGATGTCGGTATGCATTTTTTGATTCTTTTTTCGTTTTAATTTTGGTGCATTCGTGAGAATATCTGTTATCAAATACGCCATTAATTTTTTTTGTACGAACTTGAAGAACAGCCTGTATAGCGAGTAAAGTTATATTTTTTGCTCAGTTATAGTTTTATACAATGTGCAGTAGGTGGCCTGATTCTACTAGAACTAGATCATTTAATTTACATTGAATCTTAATTTATGGAGAAAGTAGTTTCAAATTTTATATTTTTTATTTTGATAGTTCAACAACTGCAATTACCTAAAAGCTCTCATATTTAGCCAACAAATCTTACTATGCTTAACTCCAATTGCGTCTTCAGACTTCTTCGTATGCCCTTAACAAGAGTTTTACACATTTCGAGAAAATCGCAGTTGAAAATCGGGCAAGAATTAATCGCACGTCTATGTCTTTGAGGTAGGTCTAGAAAAGGAAATTTTATTGCGACCGCAGAAAGCATCTGTTGGAACAAAAAACTGCAATCGAGCAGTGACTTTTGCCGAAGTCGGGTGACCAATAAAAGCATTTTTTTTTTCACGTCGCAGTAAGTCGTATCGTAGCCAAGGAATTTGCTTCATTTTTTATGATTATGACACATAATTTATTGTTCCGTATCCTTTGGGATCAACGGTTTAGTTTGTGAATAGTGGTTGAACGAGTTAAAGCTAAATACGATTACTATTTTTTGCGCTTAGTATTACTTATTAAACTGCCGCAATTCACGAACGGCGAGAGAACAGATATGTTCTTCATCTACGGCGAAGCTCGAGGAAATACTGAAGAAGCTCGGCGGATTTATGGAAACACATTTCCAAATCCATGCAGCTAATGTCCCAGCATTTACGCGATTTCGTGTGAGTGTCGCTAATGATGGATGTCACTTTGAAAAGTTGTTATAAACATTCCTAAATTACATGAACGTTTGAATGTGTTCCTCCACACAGATATTATTCGGTGAGTGAGTGCGCCTTTGCATATTAGTCACGCCTGCGATTTTATTGCCTACGATCAGCGAAGCAGGCTCCGTAAGTTTTGTTGTTTCATGACCGTCGTATAAGGGGCGAATAAAATAATTTTCCCCCTGTTATGAAATTTTTAAAAAAAAATTTTCCGTGTTCTATGTGCTCTCACGGTAATGTGGTTAAAATTTCTGCACTTATTTTACAAACACCCTGTATAGGTATATAGCTTTTGTCAAGCCATTTAGGCCTATAGCTGTGTAATTTGTCTCCATCGTTTTCTATCCCTTGTTTCACTTCTCCAATTTGTTATCTGTTTTTCTTTTAAATCTTCTACAATGGCTTCCTTCCATTTTCTTTTAGGTCTTCCCTTCTTTCTTTTTCCTTCCGGTTCTCTAAATCTATTGTTTTCACAATCCTTTCCTCGGATTATTCTCTCTAAATGTCCTGCCCGTTGCAATCGGCTTGTCTTTACCACTTCGCTGATTTTTGGTTCATTAAATAATTCATATATTTCTTTGTTTGTTCGTCTTTCCCTCCTGCTGCAGTTCTTCTACCTCCAAAAATTCATCGTAATATTGACTTTCCCATGCTTTTATCTTTATTTCTGCTCTTTTGTTCAACATCCACGTTTCCGAACCATATAACAGAGTTGGTCTTAGTACAGTTTTGTATACCCTTATTTTTGTTTGTACAGCGACTTCTATAGCCTTTAGTATACAGGGTGTTTCATTGAAGATGCACCAAACTTGAGGGACACGTTTCTGACATTATTTCAAACAAAATATCTTAATAAAATTTTTTAATCGGTGCAACTTGAAATTTGCATAATTTGGAGCCGATGTTTTTATAAATACCATAGCGATTTAAATTTCTGCAGCCGTGAAACAAGACGAGCGATTTAAATTGTTTTATGAATGGCACGCGCCTGCAAGAAGACAGTAAATATCTATCGTAAACGAAAAAATTTATGAGAGGCTGTTAAGTTTGGCCTTGACCGCAAGACGTGTTAAAGACGAACACTTTGAAAAAAGCGTACGTTTTAATCGCACTAACATTTACGCAAACCGTAATTACATCGAATTTGCCGAGTCTTAATAATGTACGATAAATAATTAAAGCTTGTAACGTTTTTATTTGTTCCTGTATCCAACAATTACTACAATTATGTACAATTAATAAATTGGAATTGTTGAATAGAATTGTTGCTTCCGCCACGCCGGTCTGCTAAATTATTTGCCTATCAGACTGAACTTGATCACATGAGGAAGAAACAATTTCGGAAGCGGGCGAATTTCGCAAATGGCAATTACCTTACGACATGTGTTCGAATAATCTGCGTATTCTCGAAATGTGTAATTGCCCATCGCACCACCAACACACCCACACACACACTTACATAATAAACTTAAAAATGAAAAGTATAAACTAAACCAACTAATTACTCGACACTACAACGTTAGTGAACGAACTAAATGTGAGGCGCGACAGTTTATGGGGTAATAAAGTAAAAAACCGAACGTTAAGGCAGGTTAAGAATTCGGGCCGCTCTCATCTATTGTACGTTTTAAAAATATACAATTCTCCTTTCCCTTCGATTATCTCAAAACTTATTCATTTAAAAAAAAATATTATAGGAAACTTTTATTTCTTTTCACGATATCTACCAACATACCGAGTTTGGTGCATCTTCACTGAAACACCCGGTATTAAGTAATCCACTGGCGCATCTGTTACCTTTCGTTACACTTCGATCTATCTCCGCCTCTTCATTACAGTTGCTTTAAATTCCCATGCTTTCTTCTCCGTCCATCTTAATATTTACTTAATCGTTTTTGCTCTTTATTTTTGTAATTACCCTTTAGTTTCATGTAATTACTTTTGTCGACATTTATGCGTAACCCTTTCTTCCTAGCTGCAATGATTAGTTGTTTAGTTACTTCTCTTAGTTCTTCCTTCTTTTTAGTGATCAATACTACATCATCCGCGTAGGCTAGGCATTGGTGGCTATTTGTAAAGATTATTCCTTTGGTGTTGATTCCGCTGTCTCACTCTAAAAGCACGTTAAAGAGCAGAGTTGATAAAGGATCCTCCTGTCTCAAACCACTCTTCACGTCAAATTCGTTTGATTTAATTCCGTTTATTTTGACAGCACCAGTGCTCCCTTGTAATGTCACATTTATTAGCCTTATCAGTTTTCCGGGAATTTGCAGTCTTTGCAATGTTTGGAGTAACTCTTTTCTGTTCACTGAATCATATGTCTTGAAATCTGCAAAGAGCATGAGCACTTGTATTTTATATTCATAGCAGGCTGTTAACATTTGCTTTAGTATGAAAATTTGATCAGTCATGGCCCATTGCAAAAGGACTTATTAATGAACACATGTTATTATGAAAGTGAAATTATTGATGTAATATGATTATGGTGGTCAGAACTTTAGAAGAGGACTTCCGATATCGGCCCACTTCTGGATTTTAGCAGAGGATATTATGGTCAGCGGGTGCAACAAATTAAGCATCATCAGCAAACAAGGAACATGCAGTCTTTAGACGTTTCGGCCGAGTCACGGTGGCAGGAAGACCGGGCCATAATTACACGCTCTTAAACGAAAACTACGGCTATTGAATTACCGCGCGTAAGTGCCGCAAGTTCCTCCTCGGACGATGATGAGTCGGCGTTTCGGGACGATCCCGCCGCCACCGCCGCAGCGTGTTATTAACGTCTCAATAACGGAACGGAATGATATCATCAATAGGTTTTGATAAATTCCTCTCATTAATTACGGGGCTAACAATGCCGTGTTTAAGGCCACGCTACTGCGATATGTTATTAGTGGTACTGCGGGTCGTAATGGGACCTTTTCTGTATTACCTATGTTGTTTGCTCGGATTATTATTATTATTAACGTTCGAAGATCTCTTTCTTGTTTGTTAATGCGTTATAATTTATTTGACCATCGGGTTACACTTGATTACAGAGTGTAACGAAAGGTAAAAGTCATTGTCTGGATACTCACAATGTTATTTAATTCTGCATTTTTCAGTGTAAGGTTTATAGAGAATCGAGGATTGGACCGATTTAATTTTCAATGTTAGTTTAAAACTTGTTCATATACTACTTATAAAGGAACAACGAGTACTTTCTACTCAGTTTGCCCGAGCCGAACCAGCCGAGTCCTGTATTTACGACAGCAGAATACAGAATCATTAAAAATGTTTTAATTAAGAGAAGAGTGGAAAAGTTTTTAAAAGTATTACCCTTTTGGGTAATACTAAGAAAACCATGCACCGAAGGACTACAGAAAATATGAAAACAGAAAGAAAGTAGAAGGACAGAGTAACCTCTAAATAGGAGAACATACATTTCAACAAGTGGATAGATTTAGATATTTGGGTATTGTGATATCTGGTGATAGAAGCAGAGAGGGAGAAATGCCAATAAAAAACTCTTGGCAAATAAACATCTAACAAAGAAAACGATAACAAACATCTATAAAACTATCATAAGACCTGTAATAATAATACTCCTTTATTCAAACATCCTTAAGCCCGATTCTCTTAGCAGGGAGAAAATAACGACGTGAGTTAGTCTTTTGGCGTATAGGCGGCGCTGCGGTACCTGAAGTTCGAGAGTTCTACATGCAAGGGTTCGGGTGCTAAAGCGAAAATTTACTTATACAATAATAATAATGTTTAATTTCCAACAGACAGAAAAGCCTATAGTGGACATAAACGTGATGGATAAGTTGGGTGCTTGGGTGCTATTTTTACTCGTGAAATTGTATATGAAAAAGATATTTTAATCATTGGTATGGATTTCTTCAATAGCTCCTTAACTATTGATTATCTGATTGAGTATCTGGTATAAAAGTTAGTCAATAAGTTCTATATTAGTAAATTATTTTCATATACACACATGTTCCATAAATGAATTATCCACCAAACTTATTTAAACTTTAAACTTTTTAAATATTTTGATTCTCTTGATATGTATTATGACAAGAGGTACTCAAACTTTGATATGTGCATTTTGAGTTTGGGAAGATGCAGGGTTTTCATATAGAATAAATTTTTCTGAGAAATGAATGATAAAAATGTTTCCCACATGTGTCCAACTTTCTGCCGGTCACTGTATAAATAATTGCAACAATACTAACAATAACATTAATACAATAATAAACTAAAACTACAATAACTAATTATTTGCAATATAAACAATTTTGTCTCCGGTTATTGTATTTCATTTAAATTTGCAAAGTCTGTTCATTTAATCATTGAAGGTTGTCATTGAAAAGAATCAATTTGACCTTAGATCTCAAAACAGGCACAATAAATAATAATAATTGAAATAAATTGAATCTGTGGTGTAGGTTTTATCAATTTTAAAGCACATACCAAATTTCATTCAAATACAGCAAACAGTTTTCGAAATATTAAGCCGGTTACGCCCATTCTATATTTTCCTGTACGACTGAATCACTCTACAATCGTATTTGAATCGCTTTGACTGGAAGTTTCGAATCTTAAGGTCCACTTGAGAGGAATGTTGTTGAATACTTACTTCTCGAGATGCTGTTGATGGCAACCGATGAGAAGTTAGCAACAAACCTACAGCAACAAAATTTCAAAATTTAAATTGGCTGCCAATGCCGTCCCAATTATCACAGAACTATAATTTTAACAGCATTGTGAAGATCATTAACTATAGTTTGTCCATGGTGTATCACAATTGAGAAAAAAACGAATTCCAAATTATTGGCAGTAATTAATGCCTAGTATCTAATTATATAAATAACTTTTTCTTTAAAAAGTTATAGTTTCTTTAAACTATTTACAATGAAAACTTTCACGCTATCGTATAGCAAATGATCAAATATATCGAAAGATGCCACCAGTAAGTTTTGGCCGATCGATTTTATTGAGTACTGATCGGCTAAAAATAGTTAATGACATGCCCTTAAAAGACGCCAAATACAATAGCACATAACTTTTTGTCCAAATGTTGCACAAACGAAGCTGTGGCAAAATACGAAAGAAAACATTCAAATCTTTCGATTAATGCTATTCCTGAGTTTTGGTCCATCGATTTTATTGACTAATTATCGATTGAAAACGGGCGCTCCGACACTTCAGATATTCAAGATAGCATCAACAATAAATGCACATAACTTTTTATGCAAATGTTGGACAAACGAATTTCTTGCAAAATATGAAAGAAAACATTCAAATCTATCGATTTATGGCACTTCTGAGTTTTGGCCGATCGATTTGATTGACTAATTATCGATTGAGAACAGGCGCTCCCACGACTTCAGACATTCAAGACAGCGTCAACAATAAAACACATAACTTTTTATGCAAATGTTGCACAAACGAATTTCTTGGAAAATATGAAAGAGAACATACAAATCTATCGATTTATGTTATTTATAAGTTTTGACCGGTCGATTTTATTGATTAATTATCGATTGAAAATAGTTAATTTCACCCACTTAAGAAACGCCAAATACAAAAGCACATAACTTTTTGTACAAAAGTTGCACAAACGAAATTCTTGCAAAATATGAAAGAGCATATACAAATTTATCAATTTATGATGTTTCTAAGTTTTGGGCCATCGCTAATAGTTGTTTTTGCATTAAATACGTATACCCCGAGAATGCCTAAATACAATCAATAATCAGTTAATAAATAAAATCGATGGGCCAAAACTCAGACATAGCATAAATCGACAGATTTGAATGTTCTCTTTCATATCTTGCAAGAAATTCGTTTGTCCAACTTTGGCATATACGTGAAAGTTTTCATCGTAAATAATTAAGGATTTCGTTTTTTTTCTCAATTATGATACACTAGGGACAAACAATAGTGTTGGGTCGCGTATTTCTTAAAATAGGTCAAGGACCCAACAAGATATCACTTGATTAATAGTTTTATTTTATGAAAACTAAGTATTACATAAATACGTAATTAATTAAATTATTCAAAAAATAATGACAGTTATTTTTATATCTCAATCTTGTTGATTGATTCTCTTTTCTTTTTTTTCCCGGTTGTCGTGATTTTGTAGATAGAAATATGCCTCATCACAACACCTTCCCGTCGAAGAAGAAAAAAAAAATATATTGAAATTAATTTGTACTGGTAGTCTGTTGATATGATTTGCGCCTAGGATCGACTTGCAATAACGAAGAGGGCACACGATTTCTTGTTGAGTGACGAAGTTCTTTCGTGGTATATTGTTCAGGTTCCCGTGTCTCTTCATCTACTGCTTCATTTTCGGATTCTTGCTCTTTTTCAATTCCTTTTGCACTATTGCTTGACAGTGTTTGTAAATCGAACGTTTCATTAACAATTTGAAGAATTTTAGATTCATTAGAAGCACGACTTCTTATTTGATTAATGTGGAAAGTTTTTATCGGTCCATCGAGAAGTCTGACTTCATACAAAACTCCTTTGACACTATTAATTATCCCAGATAGCCATGATTGTTTACCGTGATGCCGTACGTAAACAGCATCTCCGATATTAAAAAAACGTTTCTGGGCTCCATGGTGTCTATTAAATTGTTGCTCCATCTTCTCATCTCGTATGATCTCATACTTTTTATTGGACGGAAATAATAAGTCGAGTGTAGTGCGTATCTTGCGCCCTAAAAACATTTCTGCAGGAGTTTTATTTTCTGGTAGGCTGGAACAAGGAGTTGTACGATAATTAGCAAGAAAACATTCAAGTATTATATTAGATACACTCCCCTCCCTCTTCAATTTAATGAACGAACGTTTAAGTGTGTCTACAAAGCGTTCAGCTTGTCCGTTTGACTGTGGGTGATAAGGTGGAGAAAATATGTGTTTGATACCATTTGTTTCACAAAATTTACGAAATTCTCCTGATGAAAATTGCGTACCGTTGTCACTAACTAAAATTTCAGGTATACCAAAACGGCTGAAAAGATAGTGAAGTTTCGTAATTGTTGCTTGTGATGTCGTTGATTTCATTTCAAATATCTCGGGATATTTGGAGAATGCGTCAACAATAACCAAGAAATACGTTCCATTAACAGGACCAGCGTAGTCAATGTGAATTCGAGACCACGGTTTCTGTGCTTTCGGCCAGGAATGAAGTTCTGCCTTGACTGGGTTACGTGCTGCTTGGTGACATGGTTGACAATCTTTGACATAATTTTCAATGTCTTTATCCATGTTTGGCCAAAATACGTAATTTCGTGCAAGGGCCTTCATTCTTTTGATACCTGAGTGTCCATTGTGTAAGGTTTTTAAGATTTCTTTTCTGAGTGTTTGGGGAACTACAACTCGTTCGTAATACATTAAACAATTGTCTACTATCGAAAGAACTTCTTTGTGACGCTTGAATATTTCGACTGTTGGGTCGTTGCTATTCCATGTGTTATTTATAAGTTGTTTCACTTTAGTTAACACTTTGTCTGTTTTTGTTTCTTCAACGATGTCCTCAAACGTGACTGGAAGTTTTCGAATTGCATTGTTCAAAGGAATGCTTAAATGAGATATTTCTAGAATTGAGGCAATAACTTTCTCATCATCTGCTTCTGAATTATTACTAATAAGGCGAGATAAAGCATCTGCAAAACCAAAATCAACTGTGTTGCGATATTCAATTTTAAAGTCATATGCACTTAATACCCAAGACCAATGTTGAAGTCGATTTGCAGTGTAGGTTGGAATACCTTTATGATTTCCAAAAATTGCTAAAAGTGGCTTATGATCAGTTACCAAAGTAAAACGTCGACCATAAATCATTTTGTGGAATTTCTTGACTGCATACACTAGCGCGAGACCTTCTTTTTCAATTTGACTGTAATTTTGCTCAGACAGAGTTAAAGCTCTAGAAACATGATGTACTGCTTTAATTGATCCATCTGGAAGACGATGTTGTATTACGCCGCCGATTCCATATTTTGAAGCATCTGCTGCTACTGTAATTTCTAACGAAGGATCGTAATGAATAAGCAGTAAATCTGATTTAAGTGTGCTCTTGAGCATTTCGAAGGAGGTTTGACATTTATCAGTCCAATTCCATTTGGCACCTAATTTAACTTGAAGGCTTCCGCGGCCGTCGTCCATGTTTGAATTGGCTTCCGGTTGGAACCGCGTCACGTTGACTTCTTCTACTGCCGACGTTTCGTTCTCCATTGCAGAAGAACTTCCTCAGGGCTGCTGCTGCTGGTGGTGTTGCTGCTGCTTCTCGTGGGTCGTTGAGACTGACCCACGTCTCAACGACCCACGAGAAGCAGCAGCAGCAGCCCTGAGGAAGTTCTTCTGTAATGGAGAACGAAACGTCGGCAGTAGAAGAAGTCAACGTGACGCGGTTCCAACCGGAAGCCAATCCATTTGGCACTTTTCTTCAGAAGATCGTCCAGTGGCTTCCGCATATATCGCATGTTTGGGACAAAAGACTGGTAGTAGTTTACCATTCCAAGGAATGATCGGAGTTGGGCTAGGTCTGCTGGCGCAGGCATATCTGTAATTGCTTGTATTTTAGATGGATCTGGCCTTCTACCATCCTTATCTATGATGAAACCAAGGTACTTGATTTTATCCATCAAAAACGACCATTTTTCTAAACGAATGCAAAAACCAAAATCTTTTAAGCGTTGAAGCACTTCTGTGATGTGTGCTTCATGTTCCTTTATATTACGGCTTGCAATAATTATATCGTCCAAATATGCTGTTGCAAATGGTAATCCTGCCAACATATTGTCCATTATTGATTGAAAAATTCCAGGAGCTGATTTAATCCCAAACGGTAATCTTTGATATTGGTAAAGACCTCGGTGTGTGTTGATTGCACACAATAGTTTTGAATCTTCGTCGAGCTCAACTTGAAGATAAGCGTCCGACAAATCTATTTGCGAAAATACTTGTCCACCATTTAACGTCGCAAAAATATCACTTGGTAATGGAAGTGGATGCATGTTAAGTTGAAGAGCATTATTAAGCCCTGTTGAATAATCTACACACAGTCGAGTTGTTCCATTTGGTTTTGAAACAACCATGATTGGTGCTGCCCAGTCTGCATGCTCAATTTTCTTGATAACGCCTAGATTTTCTAACCGTTGAAGTTCCGACTCTATTACTTCTCGTACAGCATAAGGAACTGGTCTGGAGCGACGAAATACTGGAGAAGCGCCCGACTTCAGAACAAGACGTGCCTTCGTCTTCGTGCAGTGTCCTAAACCAACCTTGATGACGTCTACAAATTGATTTTTAAGTGAATTAATTAGTGTCAAATGCGTTTGATTGGTAACTACTGTAGTGGTGGTTGAAGAAGGTTTATCAGCTTTATTCCTAAGCTTTATTTGATTGATAAATTGAAATTCGTTGTGTAGCATTTTTTTCATTTCATCGAGAAAACCAAATTTATCCAATAAATCTGCTCCAAGCAAATTCAGGGAACGGCGCTTTGCTAAGTAGAAATCATTTATAATTCGTTTTCCTTTGAATTCGAATTCACACTTGCCTTTACCCAAGAAGGCGTGTGTTGATTGTTCAAAGAGCCTAGCTTTCACTTTGCAAGGTTCAATTACTGGTTTTCCAACATACTCATACGTACGCTCATCCATTATTGTAACTTCTGATCCAGGATCTAGGTAAAATACAGCTGATTTGCCGTTTACCAAAAATTTTCCTTTCAAGAGATTGGAAGAGGCTGAATTTACGAAGGCTGTTGTCAATGTAACTGATTTTACTCTTTTTGATTTCCTTGAAAACGCTTTTATAGTTTCACATTGAGATTCCAAATGCCCTATCTTATTGCAACTTGTACAATTATGACTTCTGTGTGGGCAATCTTTACACCAATGCATTTTGTTACAGCGAAAACACGGAGAGGGCGGTTGTGGTTTCTTCGAGAAGTTTGACTCACTCTGAGTGTTGTGATAAGAAATACTTGTTTTAGAATTTCTATTTTTCGGTCTTAGGGTCTTCTTAAGACTATTGACATCACTGAATGCAGGCTGTTCTACAATTCTTGCATCTCGTGTTGTTGCTAAGTAACTGAAACAATCCTCTACAACTGTGTCAAATTTGACATCTGGATCTTCAACATTTAACTTTGCGAGTATGCGTGTTCGGAGAGTCGACATGGATGGAGATTTTAATGCCGTTAAGAATAACAGACATTTCAATTCTTGTTCTGTTATACGATCAAATTTACTTTTATTAAAAATGTTTTTGAATCGATTTATAAAGTGCTGAAAATCTTCATTCTCATCCATGATGACTTGCAAGCATTGATAGCGGTTGACAAAAATTGATTGACAGCGTGAGAATAATTTGTTTAAATTTTCGCAAGTTTCTTGGAAAGTGAAACTTGTTACTTCCTTTGGTAAGCAAAATTTTCTGTACTCACTGTAAGCCGTTGAACTTGGTCATGAGAACACTAACTTTTGTTTGATCTTCTAAAGGCGAAACTGTGCACCTTAATGCAATTTTAAATCGCTCAATCCATTCTTCAAATTTGGAAGAATCTTCATTATCTGGTTCGAACAGTTCTATGTCTAGCATCTGTGGAAAATTAGTCATCCTTTGCTCTACAAAAGAATTACTTTGAGTTGGTTGTTGGTGAGTGTTTTGAATTAGATGTTGCTGCAGTTGACGTTGAGTTTCTGTGTTTTCCCTTTGCGATTGAACCAATATTTGAAGTAGTTGTTGCATCGAAAACTGTTGTTCGCTCACGGACTCCATCTTATAAATTCAAATTTTCTTTCACTTCCGGAATCCTCGTCGCCAATTTGTTGGGTCGCGTATTTCTTAAAATAGGTCAAGGACGCAACAAGATATCACTTGATTAATAGTTTTATTTTATGAAAACTAAGTATTACATAAATACGTAATTAATTAAATTATTCAAAAAATAATGACAGTTATTTTTATATCTCAATCTTGTTGATTGATTCTCTTTTCTTTTTTTTCCCGGTTGTCGTGATTTTGTAGATAGAAATATGCCTCATCACAACAGATAGTTAATGATCTTCACAATGCTGTTAAAATTATAGTTCTGTGATAATTAGGACGGCTTTGACAGCCAATTTAAATTTTGAAATTTTGTTGCTGGAGGTTTGTTGCTAACCTCTCACCGGTTGATGGCAGTTAATCGTCAATGGACAACTTCTGAAAGTACTGCAAGCTTCTTGCGAGAGTTGACATTTACGCACAGTAGCTCGTCAGGACGAACTTTGTTCCTATTTTGATAGCAGCTGTTGAGCGTTTTACTATTTTGTAAAAATATCTAAACATTGCTCGCCGGAGAGAACAAAACAGTTAATAGACTCGTGCAATTCTCGAATGAAAAGGCACTATTATACTGATTAGAAACGCTGCAACAACGCTGTAAGTGTATCAGAATATAACAGTATGTTAAAAATTGAAATATTTTCTTTCTTTTCAAGTATACTTGTTTTAATGGCAAAGCGTTAAGAGTGTACATGTTACATTGTTTTCAGATTTTTTTTAATTAAGTAACTGGCGCATGGCCTGCAAGCAGTTTGATAACGTTGACTGTAATTGTGAATCAAAATCGTAATTTGTCTATGTAATCGCGGGGAAACCCGGGTCCGTTTGTCATACGATCCGGACCACACAATGAGGCAACCAACGCAATCTAATCTCCGGAGCCGATGTATAATTTATCGGCAGGTACGGGGAACGCATGGAAAATACCATAAATATATCGCGCATTAGCGGGAATGAAGGCGACTTCATCGCGAAGAATGCCATAAAACGGGAATTGAGCTTGATAGTGAATTGTTGGACGTAAAGAGTCCTCAAAATGTTTGTTTGCGAAGCAAATTATGAAAGCGATAAACAACGGAGTAACTAACATCCGGCGAAACGAAAACGAATTTTGACGCAGCTGTCCGCCAAGCAAACAAACGTAAATTTAATGCGCCACCTGCGCTTGCTTCGGAGCGTAGGATTTTTATTACTCCTCGCCGTTCGGGAATCTCTTGCATTACCTTTCGCCATCGCCATGCATCTGCCCTCATGCAAAGCAGGATGATTTATTTACGTTTATCACGTCGTATCGAGAACATGATTCGATCATCGGCAGTTTTTGTTCAATTTATCATTTTATTCTAATTGTAAATACAGTGGTATCACATTACCTATCCGACTCAACATTACAACCTTAATTATATATTTACTATATGAAAGCGCAGGTGAATTTGTTTAAAAACTATCAGCTAAAGCAAATTAGGTGTGTCCTAAGCCGCCGTAATTTATTCCTTGTGTTTTTTTTTATTGCCATAAAGGGTGGCAGTGGAAAGTAAAATTCATGTCTTAGCACAATTCATGTGTTTTAAAAATGATGCAGTGGTATTTGGATTTGCCCTGAGTCATTCTGGATTGATCATCATGACAAGTAGTTGGAGGTTGTTACCATTTTCGTGTACTTGACTGATTGTGAGTTTGTCAATGCATGTGTGCGGACGGGGGTAAGTTATGAAAATTATTACGGGTTATTCATCGCAGTCTTTTATGACCATCATAACATGTTACAGGTTCAAATAATAAAATGTTCTATTAACATTTGTAGTGCCTATTTGATTGTTAAGTTCTTAATTTTGGGATGCCTTAAATAACTCTGGATGCGTTTTTAAAATGGATTGTTCGCATCGTTCTTGAAGAATTGAAAAGACGAAACAACCAAGAGCGATTAAATCACTTTGCCTTTTAAGTTTTGAGGATTTCGCTTCGTTCGATGTCCGCACTGCGTCTCCGAGGTTGTTGTTTCCGGTCGTGGCCGTCATTAGGGCGGTTTTTGTGTTCTTCCTTTGGTGCAATGAGCACGTCGGCCGCCATCGAGTGTAGATGTTATCCCGATGCGGCAGATCGGTAAATGTAATACATATTCAAGAGCGAGCCGGCCAAGATAGAGCCCGGATTTACATACAATGTGACGGCGCATCCGTGCGATTGTAAATTCGCCGGGCCGTCCACACGCGATCACTCGGCACCGAATAGGAGAAGAGGCCGCCTTAAATAATCTAGGCGCATAAACTTTACGGCCCCATAAAGACGACAGGCGAACAGAAATATGACGGGAATTAGTCGTCAGATAACGGCGTTGGCTACCGAATTCCGTCGCTATTTGCTCGACTCTAATTGCTCGCCGTAAAGCCGTGTCAACAACGGCGGGGGTTGCGCGCGTGGGAAAGTAAATATTTTAATTGACGTCACGAAATCCACGATTTTTCGAGACGTTTCTGGGACGATCGCGATGCGGCAGGTGACATGACAGCGGATTGATTGGTACTGAGGAGTCGTGACGGGCCCGAAACGAGCATGACAGCCCCTCGTTCTTTAATCGGACCATCTACCTGTCACCGCAATAACCCGGACAGGTATTACACCCTCTACTGCCACACTCAGGATCGACGTCTTGCAGATTTGTCGTGCTAAATTTCAAACATCACATAATATACGCATATTACCATTACTCTTCAATATAGTGTAAATTCAGTTATTTTGGAAATATGTATATTACATAGCAAGGTGCTATTATGAATAGAGAACAGATTTATACAGATATTTGACATCATAACGTCAATGGCTCACGAGGCGCACATTGAGTGTTGGGGTTTTTCATTTTCTTTAATACTTCTCACTTTTCTGTCATTATGACGCAGTTTATACCTATGGTGTATACTAACGCGCGTCCAGATAAAAACCTGGTCAAGTGGGTTGTGATCGAGAATTTATCCATTGCATTTATACATATAGCAGAATTACTAAATGTAGCCTACTTGACCAGGTTTTTATTTAGACACAAGTTATTATCGGAATAGGCCATGATTTTACGTTAGTAGATTGGCTATCATGATGTTATAACATACGTCAAATTGTGACAGTGAGTACTACATTCTCACTAGAAGTTTGTTCCATTAGGAGATTTTGGGAACCGTCAAAAGCATGCATTCATCAAAGTTGTGCATTTGATGGCGCTTTTGAAACCGGTCATTATTTTGGTGTACAACTGATTTGACGGTTCCAAACTAATCAGATCCTCCTAGTTGTACCCAAAATGACGATACACATGCTTTGACGTGTAAACAAATAAAGCACCACGAAAATAATTAAAACAGGTTTCAACTGAGTTGGAATAGGTTTTAACTTTCATAAGTATATGCCTCAGAGCTGTAGTAGGTACTATATTTTTTATTTTATTTTTATTTCAAGAACCTTTTTAATTTACAAAAATTAATCATCGCTTTCCACAGAAAATGGTAGTGTTGGTTCAAATGTTGGTTCTCTGGTCAAATTCGCAACGTTTGTAAGAGCAACTTCTAGTATTGCTTGTATTGGAAATTCCAGAATTATATTCGGTATCTAGAGTTCTGGCTTTCGAATTAATTCTACATTTAGCCCTACTGGGTTATATCCGTTTAGTTCTGCTACCATTATCGAAAATAAAACTCCGCTTCTATGGCGCACTTCCAGTCGATTTTCCCCCTGTGCTATAAAAGATAATGTAGTATTATAGCAAACCACATCTTTGCCATAATAAACATTGCAAGGAAATGTATTATCCATAGTTAATCAGGTCTCAAGTTTGCACTACTGATAATGTTTCCACTCTCTCAGGAGAGTTTTATAACCTGGCATGGTTCTGGCTTTCATTGCCTTTTATTCATTATAAAAACTTATCATTAACAAAAACTGCACAAGCAACTCATGTTCCACAGCATTCCAGAGTGAGAAAGTCTATAGGTCTACCTGTGAGGTCTACAGTGAGACGCAGTCACCGACGCAGTGTCGTATACAGGGTGACTGTTAATTATACTGACAAATTGAAACCACAATAAGCAGCGAAGTTCGAGAGTATGGGAAAAATATTAAATAAAAATCTTTCTATTTTAGTTTTCGAAAAATAATCAAAAATTAGCCCTAAAAAGACGATGCGCCCCTGCTTAAAAAGCAGAGGAACAGACGAACGAAATAAATACTCGCGTAAAAAGTTTTATAGTTTTATAATATGGCGCGTGGCCTGCCTGCGTGAACTTGATCTTTAGTAAAATTTCACAACTCGGTTTTTAAGTCAACATCGCTCCCGTCATGAAATAAATTCGACAATATTTACTCGCCAAATTACCTGAAATAGATTATTTCAGGCAAAGGATAACAAGGGTCACATACACTTTGAACATATGCTTTGATAGGTAAATAAATAAATCATTAACTGCCATTATTTTCATCACTGATTAACTTAACCTTTGGTTTGTTCCAATGCCTACAACTACGCAATTAAACATTTTAGGCTTTCATGCGTCGTCAACCTCTTTCAATATTAATTATTCAATATAAAATAAAATTTTATTTTATTCAAACGGTACATACACATATTTGAGATTAAGCTAGGACTATAAACTGATAACAATGTTATAACAAGTTATTTCTTATTAAGTAGAAACTACAAGTTGTTCAATTTGAGCGGTTCACCATTACTAATTTTTTTTATTTTTAAATATAGAAATTCAATTAAATTAACAGATTTAAGTATTTTTCCTTCTCAGTCTGAGATTTTAATAAAAAAAACCATTGCTCAATTATGTTTTTATTTAAATAATCACTAAGAAGGATTTCAATGTGTTGACAAAAATTTCATCAATTCACAGTAACATGTTTATTAACTCCTCTATCAACCAAAATGTATTTAATTTTTAATTCGAAGTAGCTGGAATTTTGATTTTCTGCGAGGCTTTGCTCGGTATGTGACAATCGTCCGCACCTTCAACTACGACTGATACATAACCGGCCGAGATTGATAGCCAAGCATCGGCCTAATTGAGTGCTGATGGAGGTGATTGATGTAAAAATAATATGTGAAAATCATGGTGACTGAGAACAAATTGCAGTGTTTTGACTACCTGTGGAGGATTTATGTAGCGCCGCGGGCGCAGCAGCCGCTAATGGCGACGGCCCGTCCGTCCATCCGTACGTTGTCCGTCGGCCTTATCTACATCTCGCACAGCGAGATGTCCCCCGCACAAAAACAAAACCATCGTTTCCAGCTTTTGCCTCGCTTTGGAGCGTAACTATGGGGTTAAGCTCGCCGAGGTGACTCGACGTTTTTATTGAGGACTTAATCTTGATGGGAAGCACACGAAAGCAAACTAACTTTAATCTATCATTTATACGCCGTCAAGAAAGAGGCGACATTAATAAAAGTGGTTAAGCAGCGACACATATCAAAATAAACCTGTAATTAAAGGCTACAGAGTTACCAACCACAATACTGTAGAAAAAATAATCAAGTCTTTTATTTCCAAGTGTAAAAATTGTTGGACAATTTAGCTGAAACGAAGAACGACTCTATCAATTGATAGCAGTAGCGAATTTAATGGGTAGGGGTCATGAGAGTCATGAGGTTCTTTTCACCAAATAGTAGAGGTCATACATATTTGTCTGCCTATGTATGTATATCGTAAGAGACAAAAAGTAATCAAGCAGGTTCTTGAGGCTTAAATTCTCGATTTCTTGCTCCATAATGACGATTAAATTGCATTTCCATATTTTTGTTTCATATGTTTGAGACTGGAGCTTCATTTGGAAGCATTAAGTCGTACATCGTATGAATTTTTCGTTGTAGAAATACATAGTTCACCTGGAGTACGGTACGAAATAACTTCAGCAGGAGTTGTCCGGTAGGTTGCTAGGAAGAGCAAAAGTGCTTCGTCAATATTCATTGTGGAGTGAAGTGTCTGTAATGTTCGTTTAAAAGAATCTACAAAGCGTTCGGCTTGTCCGTTTGATTGCAGAGAATATGGTGCAGTTCGTGAATGTGTAATTCCATGTGCTTTACAGAATTGCTGAAATTCTCCGGATGTAAATTGGGTGGCACTATCTGATACTATAACGTGTGGTAAACCATAGCGACAGAATAGTTGTTTCAATAGTTTGATTGTTGTTACACTGTTCGTTGAATTGGTTTTTATAATCTCTGGCCATTTTGAATAAGAGTCCAAGACTACGAGGAAATTCGAGCCAAGAAAAGGACCAGCGTAGTCGATGTGAATTCGGGTCCATGGTGTTTCTGACTTGGGCCATGAACTTAATAAAGTTTTAGCAGGCATTCTCTGATATACTTGACATTCGTTGCATGTTTTGACCAAATTTTCTATATCATTATCAATCGTAGGCCAATATACGTAGCTTCGAGCAAATGCTTTCATTCGCACGATACCTGGATGTGACACATGAAGTTGTCTAAGTATGTGGTGCCGTAGAACTTGCGGATTGACAATCCGATCCTTGAACAAGATATAGCGTTTGACGATGCTGAGTGAAGCTTTTCGGCACTCGTAAGGCAGTAGTTGCGATCTCACCGAAGTCTTAGTCCATCTGTTGGAACTTGACTCATAAACTTCACGTAAAATTTCGTCATCCTGAGTTGCCATTTCGATTTCTTGTGGAATGATAGGAGGTTGTCGTATTGCCGCAAGATTGAGGTAATATCTGTTTCAATGTCTTCATTGTCCTTGACCGTAGCTATAACAATATCTTCTTCAGACGTAGGTTGACTTGTAATAAGTCGAGAGAGCGCATCCGTTTGTCCGAAAGAAGTAGCACGAATGTATGATGATTGGGAGTCTCGGATCGTAATGCGTTAAAAGTAGTTTTGGCAATATCACGACCTACTAGATTTGACGAGACAGCGTGTCATTATCCGGCTTGTGCAATTTATTAGTTCAAGTGTTTCACTGCTGGCGCCACTTACCTATAAAAAAACGGAAGCCAATTATATCCGGAACATCATTTCACAACATCATTTTCAATTAATGTCAAACTCACGCAGTTTATAGCAAGTACAGTTGTATTTTCTTATTCAATTATAGTTTCCTTGTGCTATTTTCTTATATTATTTATGGTGTTTCTTTTTAGGTAACTAGCGCCAAATCGAGGAAAGTTTGCGTTAAATGAAACATTGCTCTGGCCGGTTTAAGAACTATGTCTCGTGAAATCTAGTAAGTCGTGGGCAATACAATTAGAGCAAAACGATACATGTACGGGGGGACACCTAGACACCTATATGTATATCAATTTGCTCTAAATGTATTGCCTATGCAAGAATATTTGAGGACACTATAGGATTTTCTTAACTATTTATTCAGGCCCAGATAAGAAAATTAACATTTAAGAAACGAGATTAGAGCTTCGGGCGTAAGTTTTCTTTTATGTTTCGATCGACGAAGTCGCTGGTGTTAATCAACGCGATTCGTTTAAATACAATTCACGAAAGCGAGGGCCATAAACGCCGTTGATTTAGAGCCGGGCCGGGCCTCTATCTTTGCTTATCTGTTTCATTACGGAGGAGCCGTGTGCTACTAATTTTTACGAGCCTTTATCGGGCATCGGGGGCCGTTGCACGTCGTTTCGTCACCTGTCACGTTCGGGTACCTGGGCGACGCTCTCTTCCGAACTAATTTTATTGCGGCACCTAGATGGATGTTTGTTCAAGTTTTAAGAGGGATCACTGTTAACGCACCTGCGTTGTCACTTTGGCTTGTGTTAGACTCTCCAATCGTTTTATTGGATAATTATCGGCAGTCAACCGACATCAGGTAATTGAAAATTAAAAAAAGTGTTAGACTTCTTTCCTTATTAAATTGACCTTGGTGGACAAGTAAAAATCTGGAATATTTCTGATTTGTTCATGCAGACGTAATTAATTAATTAACAGCCATTGAAGTGCTCCCTCGCACCAGAAGTATGAATTTTTGTGTATAGCTGGCGAAGACCAGTGTTGCCAGAGCTGATAAAATTTTTCTAGATCTACATAGTTAGTTTTTGATTCGATTTAGTAATCAGTGAAAAATTTCAAGAAAGTTTAAAAAAGTGTTGCTCCTTGTAACTACAACCCGTTCATTAAAATTATCTCACATATAAAATTTCAACCCTCTATCTTAAACCGTTCCAGAGATATTTAAGAAAATATACTTTCCAAGTTGTCCTTTTAGAAGGTTGTATCTCAGAAACGAAATTTTTTTGGATATAGATAAATTAAGTTAAAGTGCAATATTTTGATGTCCTCTATACGTAGTATAATTATTGCCACCTTAATTGATAACTTCCTGTACTGGTTGCATACATATACTAGACAATTAAGTAGAGAGATTATTAACCTTATTGTACGATTTTGTGGAAATAAGTGGAAAGAATTCTCATTTTTGGTGCTGTACTGTAAAATTTTGATACATTTTTAACACGAGAAAAAATATTAAGTAACCATTCCCAAATTATTTTTCAGTGTCTAACTGCGCAAGTTTGATATTTGGGCATTGTTTATTAACTAATACAAATACTGTTACGATATTATATTTCCACCTATGTCCTTTACATTTGATTTAAATGTCCAAGAGAACTCAACTGGTATTTTTCTGTACTTCTGTAACTTGGGCCAATGTCATTTTCAGTAACTTCAAGTAAATTGGGCAAAGAAATCAATTTGTGGCTTGGGTACACTTGCCCAAAATAAACATAAGATAAACCCATTCTGAAAGTATTCTATAGGAAACATATTGGGTGGTATGCATAAAACGAAGTAGATGCTAATACTTCTCAAATTAGTATATTCTTCGAAGTATGTACTTATAGTAGGTGCTTCTATGGTGAAGTAGAAACTTCTATGTACTCTATGTACTTCTATGTACTAGATGCGGATAGTAAATACTACGCTAATATACTAAATACTTTACTTTCGAAGTAGATACTTGAAGTATTAGCATGTACTACGTTTTATGCATACCACCCAATATGTTGCGTCCAAGAATAACAGGCGTTTTCGTTTCGTAAGTGATCCACAACTGATCTGAATTTGAAGTGGATCCTGGAATGATCTAATTCCATTTGATCCCATCGTGGTATGGAAAGAACTCTTTGCATATATAGATCAGTTCTATCCTACTCAGCACTATTCTACTCGTTGAAGCGAAATTAGCTATTATGCTGATTTGTTTAACTTTTTTTTTTTACAATTTGTTTACATTAAAGGCTCGATCAGAATTGAATTAGTGCAAACCGGTACTGCAGATTGGCGGCGCAAATGTTTGACAGATGTATTTTGATATGTCTATTCACAATGAACAGACGTTTTGCACTAAGTTGATTAACTTCATTAACATTTGCCAAACATTTACACGGCCAACCTGCAGTACCGATTTGCACTAATTTTCAGCACTAAGTCAATTCTGAATGATACTTAAAGCGGCATGATACGTATGAATTTAAATAAAAGGTAGGCAACTTACATCAATTGTAACGTCATAAGGGTACTTTCATTCCCCTTTGCCTTCGATTAGAAAGTATCACTAGTCCGCATTACTAGTCTATGTGCTACTTCTTTGACGTTTAAGTTCTTGTGGGAAAAAGTGATTACATTAAATTTTTGCAGCAAACATATACGTTGTTCACAAATTAAAAAACCACCACCTGCTGCATTATGTTGATATAAAACATAAGTCCCCTATAAAACATTATCAAAATAGCAAGGTTGGCAAGGTATTTAAAGTTTCATGTCAAAGTAATTTGTCAAATCAATTTTATTATTATATTGTTTACATTTATATTTATTTTAACAAGCCATTTCAATGCCTCGAAAGCAGAAGAATATTTGAAATGCCAATTTTGTTACCAAATTTCTAACTAGGACACTGTTGCCGGTTGTACTTTTCACAAGGCAACATCGCCAGTGGTCTTTTAATTTGTGAACAGAGTTTATGTTACCGACACGCATTTAATAAAACAATTAAATCTAGTTCGCTGGGCCGAGTTAAGGCTTCCGAGCAAATAAGTAAGCCAAGAAAAAAAAGATATAGTTGTAATTAGTTACGAGAACGTAAATACTGATATCAAAAGGTTTTTAAAATAAAAACGTTTTAAAAGTATATTCCAAACCAGGGCTTCGAACCGTAATTTTTTTTGTTCCGGTTTTCATTCCGGTTCAATAAAAAAGAAATATATCAGTTCGGTAGAAAAGAGATAAAACAAATAAGAGAAGAGATGGCAAGGAAAGAAATAGAATGGCAAGATGAGAGGAAATACTTACTTAACAAAATAGAACAACTTGAAGATAATATAGAAACAAAAGAAAAACGTGAGAAAAGAAACAACATTGTGATAAAGAACATGGAAATTAAAGGAAGCGACACAATAAATAATGGAAGCATACGAGATAAAAAAGGGTATTATAATGGCTAAAATGGCCGATTGGAAAAATAAAAAGGAAGTAATCAAAAATAAATATAGATTAAAAGGGAAAGACATATATCTCGATAACGACATGACCAAAGGTGAAAGAAAATCCAAAGCGAACTGAGACAAATAGCTAAGGAAGAGAGAAGCAAAGGTAACCAAGCAAAAGTTGAATATCAAAAAATTGTAATAAATGACCAAACATTTAATTGGAATGAGATAAAAAACGAACAAGCATCAAAAAAGTAAATAAAAACTATGAAAAACAGGGAAAAATACGGCAATAGCAATGATGAAGGATAAATGGAAAAGAAAAAAAAAGGAATATTAATGATAAGTACTTGGAATATTAGAACCATGTTAAACGTAGGCAAAACACATGAAATAGCAAATGAAATGGAAAAATATAAGATAGACATAGCAGCACTACAAGAAACCAGGTGGAAAGACAATGGAGAAATAATGGAGGAAAAGTATGTGATATTGTACTCTGGCGAGAAGAAACAAGGAAAAAATGGAGTCACTTTCATGATAACAAAAAAATTAAAAAATAAAATAATAGAATTTAAACCGGTCAACGGACGCATAGCGTACCTAAGAATAAGCGCAAAACCTTTTAACTTATTTATAATAAACGTCTATGCCCCGACAGAAGCAGCGGAAGAAGAAGAAAAGCAAAGATGTTATAAACAAATAGAAAAAATCTACGAACAAGCCCCAAAACAAGGCACAAAAATCATCCTGGGCGACTTCAACGCACAAATTGGTAAAGAAGAATATGTGAAGGAAGTAGCAGGCAAGCAAACAATACACCAAACAACGAACAATAACGGACATAAATTATGTAACTTAGCAGCAGCAACAGTGATGATGATAGTTAGCACAATTTTCAAACATAAAGACATACATAAAATAACATGGATGCCACCAGGGAAAACAAAAGGGAACTAGATAGATCATGTGCTAATAATGAAAAAAAGACAGTCGTCGGTAACAAATGTAAGATCCTACAGAGGGGCAAACATCGACTAAGATCACTTCATGGTTACGACCACATTAAAGCAAAAAATAATAAAAAAGAAAGTACCTAAAAAGGAGTTAAGGAAATGGAATGTAAACAAACTAAATGAAGAAAAAAATACAAAAAGGATATGTAGAAGAAATAGAAACTAAATTAATGCAAGGTGAAAAGAAGACAGAGGACGTAAACGAACAATGGGAAGAACTAAAAAGATATATAAATGAAGCGGCAAAAAAGAAATTAAGGACAATGATACAATACAGAAACGAATGGTGGAATGAAAGGTGTAATGAAATAGTAGTGAAGAAAAACGAAGCACGAAAAAAATGGTTAAACACGGGAAACTACGAGGATAGAAAGATATATGAGAGGGAAAGAAAAGTAAGCAACAGATTAATAAAAATGACTAAACAAGATTGGTTAGAAAAAAAATGACAGAGATTGAACAAGAGAGCAAAAATAGAAACTCAAAAAAATTCTATCAAATAATCAACCAACAAAGAAACGGTAACAAAAGTAAGAAAAATAAAAGTAGTGGTATAAAAAATAAAAATGGAAAAATTGCAGAAAGTGAAGAAGAAAAACTAAAGGTATGGGAAGAATATTTTAAAGAATTATTAAGAAATGAGGAAGAGACAATAAATGACGATATAGAACAAGAAGAAAAGGAGCACGTAGAAGAACCAACAATAGAAGAAATTAAGAACTTAATACAAAAAAGTAAAAATGGAAAATGCCCTGGAAGAGACAACATAAACATAGAACTTATAAAATATGGGGGGGAAAAACTGAAAGAAGAAATTTATAAATTAATAAAAGAGATATGGAAAAATGAAACTATGTCAAAGTCTTGGGAGGAAGGTACATTATTAACAATACATAAGAAAGGCGACCAGTCAGAATGTAAGAATTATAGAGGGATCATGCTTCTCAACATATATAAGATACTATCCACGTTAATACAAAACCGACTAACAAAAAAACTGGACGAGAACTTAAGTGATTATCAGTACGGGTTTGTGAAAGGACGATCAACTGTCGATGCGATACATATGGTTAAACAGGCAATCGAAAAAGCAAAGGAGTACAATATAGAACTAGAAATACTATTCATCGATTTCCAACAGGCGTTCGACTCAATAAAGAGGAAAGAACTAATGAATGCCCTAAAAGAAATGAAAGTGCAACCAAAAATTAGAAGATTAATACTGATGACAATGAAAAACACGAGAGCTAACATTAAAACCGATACTGGAACGACGAATGAAATAATAATAAACAAGGGAGTCAGACAAGGTGATGCACTCTCAGCCACCCTATTCAATGCAACACTAGACTATGTAATGAGGAGAATTAATAAAAAAGGAACACTCAGAAATAATGGAGGACAAATTATTGCATATGCGGATGACATTGTTCTAATCACCAAACAGAGACAAATAATGACAAAAATGTTAGCAGAAATTGAGAAGGAAGGGAAAATGATGAGATTGAAGATAAACATAGACAAAACAAAGTTAATGCGAATAGGAAAAAAGGAAGGAAAAGGAATGGTTAAAATTGGTCAACATGCAAGTTGAACAGTTTAAATACTTGGGAATAACGATGTCAAGCACTAGAACAAACCAAGCAGAAATACAAGAAAAAATACAAGCCACCAATAAAGCATTTTACGCCGCTAAACGAATTTTAACTAACAGAGCCATATCAAAGAAAACAAAAGTTAAGATCTATGAAACTACTTTAAGACCCATTATGACCTATGCGGCGGAGACAATGACACTAACACAAAAGGAAGCAAATGCACTACTTGTTATGGAAAGAAAAATATTAAGATCAATTCTAGGACCAATAAAAATCAGTGACAACGAATATAGAAGTAGGATGAATCATGAAATTACAAAGGAAATGGACGTTATTATATATATAAAAGTGCAAAGGATAAAATGGCTGGGTCATGTATGGAGAACCGAACAAGGCAAAAATATTAAAGATATAACTAAATGGCAGCCAGGAGGGAGAAGAACCAGAGGACGACCAAAAATGAGATGGATCGACGAAGTTGAAAAAGACTTAAATAAAATAGGAATTAGGCAATGGAAGAAGAAAACAACAAACAGAAAAGAATGGGGTATAATAGCGGAGAAAATAAGAGCACTCGCAAATCCTTTGTAGAAAGCAACGAGGACTAATCCACCTCAAGAAGAGGATTGTGAAGGCTTCAAAGAAGCGGCGAAACTCCTAGGAGTGTAGCGCCATATATAAAAAATAATCAGTTCGGTTCCGGTTTTTGTTCCGGCAAAAATAGCGGTTTTTTCCGGTTTTCGGTTCCGTTCCGAATGGTTAATTTTTAATTTTTTTCATATATTTATTTATATTAAAAATGTATTATCGCATTAAATTCTCTTTCGCGTTAAGACGAGTACGACTACACTACGAGACTCCGCAAATGAGGTGTTAACGTGCGTGTCTGAGCATATTTCGAACCGAAATTAACCGATATTTTTTTTTCGGTTCAACTCCGGTTTTCGTTCCGACAAAAATAACTGTTTTTTCGGTTTTCGGTTCAACTCCGGTTCGAAGCCTTGTTCCAAACCATATTATTAGAGTTCCGTTGCGGACCTTCGTAACACATACATCATCGTATATCATTTTGTACTAGATATTTATCCACTTTCAGTTTGTTAAATTGAACGCATTTACAACGATAGAATACACCTTATATTGGGGATTTTATTATTATTATGACTAAAGTTGATAGTGACCATCAAGCGTATTATACCACAAATGGCTCTGTGGTCGGCACCCTTACACCGAAAGGTAGAAATGAGTTACAGATTATGAATGTATACTCATTACTTGTGAGTGTAAAGTAATTGGATGATCGGCGTTTGACGTAATTTGCAGTGTATCTCGTAGACTGATTCTTGCTCGTAGAGTGTATTTGTTGTGTGATAAATTTTGGATGTAGATGCATTCACGAGCCTTCACATTCAAAATTATATGTGTCAGTGTGTGTGTGTGTGTGCATGTGTTCGTGAATAAATAAGAAAATATTTCGTAGAAATAAAACGACAGTTTATTTGTCCAATTTCAAAGAGTTGCAAAAACAAATTTATCCCATGTTCGGAGTTTTAAAGAGAAGAAGTTTATACGTTTGGTCGGTTTTTCACAAAACCGCCAATATACCTTACTTATATTAGGTTCCGTATCGCTCTATAGACTGTCTCCGTTTTTCCGGCGGCCGCTTATGAAGCGCGACCGGGTGCCTTCACCTAAAGTAGCTACACGGCGCCCTCACTTATTCAATTTCCGAACTCCTTACTACCTACAGTTTATTTCTAACATCCGGGTCGTCATGACATTCTTAACTAATTTTTTTTAATTATTGTAATTCTAAGCTTAATTTCTATGTATTTACATTTCAAAAATTCTAAATAATTTATTTCTACTTCTAAAAATATTTACATAAACTTCAAATATTCGAAAAACACACTTGAATTCAATAATTTCACAAAAAAGAATCCCGCTTAAATACAGGGCGACTGCCAAATATTATGAATAACTTAAATGAATTTTTCAACCCTAACAACCTTTAGCTGACAATTTCTTAATAGCTGAAAAGTATGTTGGAAATGTACAAATGGAAAAGCACTATTGTTCAGAACACAAGGTCACGAATTATGCTCACACCATTTGAGGAATCCACTGCTGATTTTCTTTGTGTAATATATGATTTCATGCAGTTCGGAAATTGTTCAGAGTTTCTGGAGAATTCAATAGTCACCTAAAAGTCTGTTTTCACGCTCATGCAATTTGCACAGGGATCGTTGCATGAACACGTAATTATTTTACTTACTTTGGCAAACTCACCGTAAAATGGATTATCAATTCAGTTTCTTATTTACGTAAATTTGCTTGCGTAAATGCATGCACAAATTCATTTGCGCAAATTGCATGAGCGTGAAAACGTACCGTAATTGCTATATGTATAGATCGTAATTTTTTTATAAAAAATATTTTACAGTAAAATTATAAATAAAAAAATGTTTTTTCTCTTATTCAACTGATTTTCGGATAACTACACAACGTTTGTGTATTTCATTGACCGATAATGCACAGTTTGCATTGTCAATAAATAAAATTTAGTTTTTCGATAAGTAAAATCGTTTCGTTACACGTTGCAAATGCTCTCATTTTAAGCATTTTAAACGAGTGCAGTCGCTTGCGAAATGGGAAATGGGAAAAAATTATTTACAATGCTTAAAGATCTTAGACAGGAGAGAGGAGCGGAAGTGCATTGGGTTAAAACAGTACAGGGACTCTGTTGAAAACGAAAGAGGAGATAAGTGGTAGATGGAAGAATTTTTTCTGCGCGCTACTGGGAGGAGAAGGTGGAAATAGTGATATAGACGAATACACAAACATTGGTGAAAGACCACAGGGGTATACGATGATAGAGGAGGTGAAATTAAGGAGAAGGAGTTTAAAGAGGCGTTGAGTGTGTTGAAAAATGGTAAATCAGCAGGAGCAAACGACATTAAGGAGATGCTGAAGAATATGGGGTAGGAGGGTGAAAGGGTACTAAGGAGAATTTTAAATAAAATATGGGAGGAGAAAAGAATACCAAGGAGATGGGAAACTGCTATTATAATTCCAAAATAAAATGGCTTGCCAGAACTATAGAGGTATATCATTACTGTGTGTAGCGAGTAAGGTTTATGAAAGAATATTGGAGAGAAGGCTTAGAGAATGAACAAAACCAACGTTAGAGGATTCACAGGCAGGTTTCAGGAAAGGAAGGAGTACAAACGAGTGGGTTTTTACACTGAGGCAGATAAGTGAGAAGATTATAAGAAAGGGTGAGAGGATATATACTTGCGCAATTGACATATAAAAAGCCTTCGATTCGGTGGAAAGGAAATAAATATGGAAGATATTGGAGAGACGGAATGTACCACAAGAACTGCTACTCTTCATAATGGTCATGGATGAAATAACAAAAGCAATGAAAGTGAGCACGAATGGGGTAGTGGTTGGATATAGAAAATTAAAACTAGTAATAGTAAGGGAACTACTATATGCGGACGATCTTATCTTATATGCGACAAGCAGAAATACCTTAATGGAAAATCTAAAGAGGTGGAAAGATGAATTAATAGGATATGGTAAGTTCATAAATACAGAGAAATCGGAAGTAATGGTATTAGTAAGGGATGAGCAGGAGACAGGTATGAGAGGGGTGGACGAAAAGTTGAGACAAGTGAAACAAATTAAACACTTGGGTTCTGTGATAACACATAATGGGTGTATGGATGCCGAGATAAATAATAGAATAAGAGCGGCTAACAGGTCGTATTATGCTTTGTTAAAAGCATTTATTAACACAAATGGAAGTTAGTAGAAAAACAAAAGTCAAAGTATATAAAACAGTCTTCATACCAATACTAATTAGTGGAGCGGAATAGTGTAATTTAACGGAGAGACATAAGAGTATGTTGATGGCGTGTGAAATGAGATTTTTGAGGAGAATTTATGGAGTCACAGATCCATCTTTGTGAGTCAGAGATGAGACAATAAGAACGGAATTGAAGGTAGATTCGCTGATTAAAATGATGGAGAACAGGCAGTTAAGCTGGTGGGGACACATGGTTAGAATGTCAGAGGAGAGATTAGCGAAGGCAGTATGGGAGACAGAGGTGAGGAAGAAAGGAAGAGGACGACCCAAAAAGGCATGGAATGACCAGGTTTCAGAGATTTTAAAAGATAGGAATAGGGAATGGAGTGGTGCGAGAACGCTGGCGAAGGATAGGGGAAAGTGGAAAAAAGTCGTGTGCCAAGACTCAACTCAATAATCTCAACACCAAAAGGTAGAAAATGGACGGATAAGTAAGTAAGTGAGTAATAGTTTAACTTTGGATATATCTACGAGTAGGACATCAATTCTCCGCTCGTTCGAAAATCTTCAAATGACGAATAATTCGAATGTAAAATTTCGGTCAGAGCCACCGTATTGTAGGCGATGTAAAATTCGCATTCGACAAGTAATTCGCCCCTCTTGCGACTTTCGTACCTACGTCAGGTTGTGCAAAACACTTATTTTCGTATTCGAAATAAAGTCCAGAATAGCCCGCCTGATTAATGTCTGTAAATTTTCGACGTCGCGTCGAATGGATAAGATATGCGATATTTCGGTTGTTAATGGAGCGCACCGGTCGGTGGATGAAACAAACGCGCAGCGGTGGATGAAAAATCACGGACGCTATGCGGACGTGGGCGCAATAACTCACCGGGCCTGACGAATGCTCGCCCCTGCAATTAGGGGCAATGATATTGCACTTATGGCCATTATGCTGACAAATGGCGCTACCTGGCGGCCTCGTCAGCCGCCGGGAATATCTTTCATCGCGCGTCCGAATTTATCGCCGCGGGGCCGCCGCATTTTCGGAATTACGCCGGACGCACGCAATAACCACGATTTATTCGGCGCACATCGGCTGTGACTTTTTACGGGTTTTTTATATTCCGGCCGGGCTATTCATAAAGCGCGGCTATCTGATGGGACGCAGCTTGACGAGGTGAGATCTGATCTACGGACTGTCACCGGTGACAGGCGCTGCTGGGAATGAAAAATCGAACCGTCCGACCGCGGCGGGGACCCGTCTTATTTACACTCCCACGCGCGCCCGACTCTCGGAATGCCATCCGGACACGACACGAAACACAGGGGCCACGCACCGCAGATAACGCGCTAACGATCCGAATATTCAAATCGACGCGTCGCGACGCGATGCGAACCTCCAAAGAACCCCCGACGATATACCCGGAAACGTTCGCTCGTTCCGGTCGAGCGGGGAATTTGCATCCGCGATACGAACGGCCGCGTTAATTAATTCAAGCGAGAATTTGCATGGACGTTAACAACCCCCATTTCACCCCACTTCGCCCACTGGCCCCAATCTAGTCGAATTTTAAATCCCAAATATTTAGCGATCTACCAGTATCCATTCTTTTCTTTACACGTATAACATATACTTTAATATCCATCTGTAAAAGAAACAAAAGGGTAAAACGGAGCAGATTAGCAAAGATAGAGTGAGAAACTTAACCATTATTACACCTTGCATCAAAGCCAGAGGAGATCGTTGAGCCATACATTGATGACGCAGAGGGTAAATGGGGGGAAAACGTGTTAGAGGAGGCCGTCTGGATGGAGTTCTGCGACCATGTGACTTGCAAATAAGGCATTCGAGGATCATCCATCTAGCCACAGCAAGATATTGACCTATGAAACCAGTTCAAGACGGGAAGAAAAGACGGTTGGTCCACCTTCAGGACGATTGAACGATGAGAATAAAATATTTGTACATTGATGATGCAGAAGTTAAATGGGTGGAGAACGCGTTAGAGGAGGTCCGTCTGGATGTAGTTCTGCGAGTAGTATTTACAAAGAAGGCATCCGAGGATCAGCGACAGCGAGATATAGCCTTATGAAACCGATCCAAGGTGGAAAGAAAATGTAGGATTAAAAAAATTAAATAATTTTCAATAAATCAGTCTTAAGAGGCCTTTTACAAAGCGCTAATTTTTAAAAAAGTTTTTCTGAGTAACCATTGTAAATTATAAGCTCAAATTTTCAGTACGGATTCATGAGACAATTACCTAGGTCTCACGTTGACATTAAAAAAAAAAAAATTTTTTTTTGGAAAAATCAAATCGATATCTCAAAAACTATACAAAATTTTGAGAAAAGCGAAAACGTGAGACCTAGATATGATGTTCTACAGCATATTTTAAAAAAATGAGTTCTGTGAATTTAATAATAGCTGAGAAAAACAGCTTCAAAATTTTCGGGAAATATCGTCGTTGTAATACAGCGCCTCTAACGGAGAGCTGTCTAAACTACAAATTTTGTAGCTAATGTGCCCCGAATACGAAATTTGTAGTTTAGACAACTCTCCGTTAGAGGCGAGAGTTGTCTAAACTATAAATTTCGTAGCTAATGTTCCCCGAATACGAAATTTGTAGTTTAGACAACTCTCCGTTAGAGGCGCTGTATTACAACGACGATATTTCCCGAAAATTTTGAAGCTGTTTTTCTCAGCTATTATTAAATTCACAGAACTCATTTTTTTAATATGCTGTCGAACATCATATCTAGGTCTCACGTTTTCGCTTTTCTCAAAATTTTGTATAGTTTTTGAGATATCGATTTGATTTTAAAAAAAAATAATTTTTTTAAATGTCAACGTGAGACCTAGATAATTGTCTTATGAATGCATACTGAAAATTTGAGCTTATAATTTACAATGGTTACCCAGAAAAACTTTTTTAAAAATTAGCGCTTTGTAAAAGGCCTCTTAATTATTTCGGCGGTTTGGTATGACGTCATCTCCAACATAAAGAAATGAAACCTCAAAACCAAAATATTTTGGTTTTCTAAGCGAAATTTTAACAACTAAGGCAGTGGCGTAGATAGAAACTTGTTCCGGGGGGGGGGGACAAAAAAAAATCTAACGAGTACGGGACTACTTAACATTTTATTTATGAAATGTAAAACGGCGAACAAAAAACAACGTCATACGGAAAACTTCTTTAGTATGAATTATGCGGAACGTAATATTTTAGAACGATTTCGGGGGGGGGGGGGCTCGGGCCTCTCAGCCCCCCCCCCTATCTACGCCACTGAACTAAGAGATTGTTAGTATATCCAAAAATAACGTCTGTCTAAAGACAAAATTTAATACAACACGGAAGGTCTCTGATGCGTGAACACGGATATTACCCATTAAATGAGAAAAGAGTATTGGATTTGAGCAAAGAAACGGAGGGAGTGAATAAGTGTGAATACGAATTGGAATCACTTCGAAAATCTCTGTATAATGCGATACCCAAGGTTAGGGTGTGACGCCGTTCTAAGTGTGAACAACGAATTGGGGGACTTCGAGAAGTTGCTGGTGATACGAAACACTAAAGTAAAACAAGAAAAATTAAAATGAATAAAAAATTCTCGATATGAAAATAGGCGAACTTCATTGATTCAGGAGAAACTTAACAATCAGAACAAATCAAAAAGCAAGTTCAGACTCTATACAAAACGTGTTGGCTTAACAAGGGCCGATACACGATAACATATCATTACTATTTATTTTATACATTTTAGAGCATAGGTAGCAGTTTAGTATGAGTAGGTAACTGAAACAACAACATAACGTCTTTCCACAAAAAATAAATTCAATAATAATTAAAAGTTAATATTCCCCAGGCGATTGCACGACCGATTCAATGTGATTTATTTTATTCAAAACCATCTCATCACGTCTTAAATAACAACTGTGATCATTGCGATTACAAACGTAGTTATTACATGAAACACTGAAGAGATGGCGCATGAACTTATTGGTTATTAGACATAAGGTTTTCTATAAAATCATGGTGAATTTAAACATAAACGTGCGCGTAAACTTGAGCATTATTATCCAAAGATTCCGTAACCGTTCTCTAACTATTACGCAAGTAGTGAAATCAAGTGCATCTACGAAGTTTTGAACTAACTCAATTCTGGGTATCGTATTTTCCGAAACCTGCTCAGGAGCGCCGTTGCCGTTCCGATATTTAAAATTATACTCCGTTTACTCTGGTTTTCGCTTCGAAAGGCACTCCAGAAATCCGGTATGGAACGTATTCGCATTCACCTGAACCTGCTCAGGAGTCTCGTTGCTGTTCCGATATCGAGAATGTCGTTCCGCTTTGAAACCTACTCCAGGAACTCGAAACCCGCTCCGGAAACTAGAAACGCAGTCTGAATTTTGAAATCTCTCTCCGGAACCTCGGGGCCCACTCTGGAGCCTCTGAACTTGCTCCAGAATTTTAAATAATAATAATAATAATAATAATAATAATAATAATAATAATAAACATAAAGTCCCTAGATTACTAAAGTACGGCAATACACAGTTTAGGACCAAATTTTAAAACCTAGCCAGAACATGGCGTCTGTGTCACGTGACACAAACAGACTTGTGTATTTGAGTTGAATAAACAAATATTTGTCATGGAAACGAAGAAGTTTTAGATTTTTTGGCAGTTGATAAATGTCAGCTCCCAAAAGGAATTAGAAATACGAAATAAATCATATTAAAAACACCTTAATAAATAAGCCCTATTAATCTAAAGACGTTGAAGATATGTTTATTAAAACGCTTTTGCTTAAAATTTTCAATTTTGATAGAAAAAACATGGAGTAGTTTTTGCAGGTAACGGAAATATTGCAGTTTTGAGGTATGTGTAAAATATTTGTGCTTGCTCGAAACTCGAAGGTGCTCGTCCGTGCCCCGTGGTGTTCCTGGTTTGTTCATTTGTGGTTTGTGACGGTTATTGGATTTTGTTTATTTTCATCGATATACAATGGTTAATCATGATAAAGGGTTGTAAGGACGTTATTACAGTTTATTATGGGACAATTTTACTAGTCGACAAACAGTACAGTTTACATGCTCAGATTTGCGCAGTAAGGCTCTAAAAAATTGACATTTACGTTCATTTTCCGTTACATGAAAATCAACCAAAATTTTCATTTTAAAATTCCCGCGCATAATGGGCCAGAAAATGGCTTCCCTATTGCCGTACTTTATACTATCTAGGGACTTTAAATAAACAATTTAAGTAGCGACATCTTGCAATCGCTTTTTGACCTAACATCGCAGTAGGATTGACAAATCGAAGCTAGTTCGCCACATAATAAGTCATCCCATGCGAGGCGGCCATGCTTGCTGTCAAAGCATATGAGAATTTTAGAAAAATTGTGTGCAAATCGGTTTAGATTGCAGCAGATTCCTCGAGCAGGCTCTGTACAGCTGTTTCAGGCCTAGTTGGGCCTTCATCAGCAGAGCTCGAGAAATCCACTGCAAACCAAACCGCATGGGATGACTTATTATGTGGCGAACTAGCTTCGATTTGTCAATCCTACTGCGATGTTAGGTCAAAAAGCGATTGCAAGATGTCGCTACTTAAATTGTTTATTACTTTCACATCGCATGGGCGAATAACTCGGACATATCGGTTTGGTTTGCAGTGGATTTCTCAAGCTACGGATCTGCTGATGAAGGCCCAACTAGGCCTGAAACAGCTGTACAGAGCCTGCTCGAGGAATCTGCTGCAATCTAAACCGATTTGCACACAATTTTTCTAATAATAATAATGACTTTATTTCCACTACCATCATTACATATATAAGTAACTTCTTACACATACACTGGCAATGGAAAAAGGCGAAGTTCAGAGTACCTGCCGTAGCAGGTCCCTGCTCTTACACTTAACCTTTTAAAAGTATATAATATTAATATTTAATATTTTGGCACGCAAGATAATCCAATACTTAACCAATCTTAATTTTAGAAGTGCATGACCCAGTATAGGCCCACCTAAACTTGCTGCCACGAAATAAGAATAATTTGTAGATAATTTTAAAATAATGTCTAGAACTGGATTTCCAACTATTACAAAAATTATTGTAAGTTTTAACAATGTCATTCGTAAAGGATCGCTCAAAGAATGCAGTTTTATGAGGTGGTGGAGTTAACAAACCTTTAAATCGAATATTTAGATTATGGATATCCGTTCTATAGCTAATTTTATTATATAGATACTGTGTACATGAAATAATCTGATGGTAGAGTGTTGCTGAATGCAGTTTGCGGCGATTACTCATATTCAACCAACCAACCTCGGGCAACTTGCAGGAAATATGTTGATTTTTCTTGATACCAAAAATGTACGAAGTGTACTTACCTCATCCTATACCAAAGTGCTACCTACCTATCAGTATCAGCCTAGTTGACCTTGTGTGAATTGCTAATTCACAGTGCTACCTACCTATCAGTATCAACCTAGTTGACCTTATATGAATTGCGAACGCTGGGGGAAACTCGTTGATGTTGGCGAAAAACTTACCTAGCCCAGCTCAGTGGTAACAGCATGAGCTACAAAATAGGATTGTCGGTAGCTCGTTACCTAGATGTTAAATAAAAGGGGCGCCACCTAGCGTTATGTATATTCCAAGCAGTAGTAATACGTGGCACCGCTAGGATTGCACACGTGAATGTAAACGTTTGAGTAACACTCAAGTTTGAATTCCGCGTTTAAAAAAGAAAAGAATAACAAATGTATCATAACCCTGTATAACACTAAATGATCGGTCACCCTGTATATATATAAAAAATGACAAACAATGACACTGAGTTTACTATGCTTTTAAATTAAATTAATTAAATTAAATTAAAATTCACAAAGCATACGTATACGCGCAATCACCGGCGAGGATATCCTGTACGGTTCACAAAAATAACATGCAATAAATAGATTCTGTGAGATTGACAGTTCTTAAGGAACCTCGTCCAGAAGCATGCAGGTACGGTATCACAAGGCACTGAAGGCACCCATTAAGCAGTTTAGTGACGCATGCTATTAATAACAGAAGTAGACATAGAGATTGTACGATACCACGCTTCGCTAAGTTCGGGTCATCTGGGGGTCACAACTTACGACGCTGGCTCGATTCCAAATTCATGCGGGGAATCCAAATACTTACATCGAAATATGACGCGGAATTTAAATGAACTCCCGAACCTCCTCGGTGCCTGTTACTCGGCACTTGGTGGTACTTATCTATTAGGTGGCCAGACTCGGGCACAAGTTATACAGGATGTTTCAGTGAAGATGCACCAAACTCGGTATGTCAGTAGATATCGTGAAACGAAATAAAAGTTCTCTCTAACTTTTTTTTTTAAATGAATAAGTTTTGAGAAAATCGAAGGGAAAGGAGAATCATATATTTTTAAAACGTACAATAGATGAAAACGGTCGGAATTCTTAACCTGCCTTAACGTTCGCTTTATTGCTTTATTACCCCATAAACTGTCGCGTCTCAGATGCTATGATGAAACACATTTAGTCCGTTCTGATTCGCGTTGTAGTGAAGAGTAGGTTATTAATCGGTGTACTTTATACTTTTCATTTTTTTAAGTTTATTAGTGTATGTTTGTGTATGTGTTGGTGCGTTTGCGATGGGCGATTTTACGTTTCAACTTGTTTCAAGAGTACGCGGATATGCATTTGTTATACGGGGAATGTCGGGGAAACGCGCGATTAGCATCACATCTGTACGCGGAACGGTTTCCTAATCGTGAACGACATCCGCATTATCAAACGTTTGTCAGGGTAGCTCAGCGACTACGCGACACAGGTTCTTCTTTACCTGAACAAGGAGTAAGTGACAAATTTGATGTAATTACGGTTTGCGTAAATGTTAGTGCGACGAAAACGCACGCTAAATGCAAAGTGTTCAAAGTGTTCACCTTTAACACGAATTGCGGTCAAGGGCACAGTTAAAAGCCTCTCATAAATTTTTTCGTTTACGATAGATGTTTATTGTCTTCTTGCAACCGCGTGCCATTCATAAAACAATTTAAATCGCTCGTTTTGTTTCACGGCGGCAGAAATTTAAATCGCTACGGTATTTATAAAAACATCGGCTCCAAATTATGCAAATTTCAAGTTGCTCCGATTAAAAAATTTTATTAAGATATTTTGTTTGAAATAATGTCAGAAACGTGTCCCTCAAGTTTGGTGCATCTTCAATGAAACACCCTGTATACATCATTTAACTTTTACAGCGGACAACAACTACCAACGCTCAGGAATGCCACGAATCAACAAGATGGCGACCGGAATCCCTTACAGGTTATTTTTATAGTAGATTATTCAGCCAAGAAATGAAAAAAAAAAAAGTTTAATCAGGCAGCATAATTTTAGGAAGTTAGATAATGAAATAGCTTTAAGTGTTAAAAAAAGCACAGGAGAAATTTTTAGTTATGACATTTAATTTAACTTAGGAATTTCTCTGGAAAAACAAGAGAATTTGAGTTAGTTTTGGGCATACGAAATTGGGAAGTTATACGACGAAAGATTTGATTTTGTGAAACAAATTAATTCACTTACTGATTAAATGTAGCTCAAAAATTGTAAAACAAATATGTTCAAGTTTCTTACAGTCAATTCTGGTAGATGGAAATCACAAAAATTGGAAAAATTATAGAAATGCTTGTTCAAGTAAATAACGTCCTCTTATTCCGGACGCGGAAAATCAAAGGAGATTCAATTGTTTTTCAGTATAAATACAGGTGCAAAGCGCATCCACGACATTCTTATTTCGACTATCAACGCGAACGCTTAGTTCATCCTTAAACACGAAAAATGTTTCTTCGATTTTACACGCGAAACCTTTCTTCACTTTGTACATTAAAAACGATAAGTTTTAAATTTGTACATCTTGCAAAACCGTGTCAGTGAAAAAAATTAAAGAGAACAAACAAACAAAATTTAAAATATACATACATATATTGAATCAATTTTTAAAATAATTTAATAACTAATACAGTCTTCTAAGCTGTTAATTATAATGGAATGAATAAGAAGTCTTCTGGCAAAATTTTTTTATTAATCACAACCGGTTTAGTCTTCTAAGCTGTTTGCCATTAATTAATTATAATGGAATGAATGAGAAGTCTTCTGGCAAAAATTTTTTATTAATTTTTACCAGAAGACTTCTCATTCATTCCATTATAATAATTTAATAAAGTGGAAACTAATAATAATCGGTACTGGTTGTCGTGCCACGCCATATTCTGGCTATTTTAAAAATTAAATATAAAAACAAATTAAACAAACAACGGAAAGTTGCTGGTGTGCAAACACGTGACTGTACCCACTTAAAAGAACGATTATCAGATTATAACAATCAGGGGAAGGAATGACATTTTAGTCGTGCAAACACAAGGTGTCACTTTGAGGATTGTGTTTAATCTGGTACTCATCTAAACAAAAAAAAAATAAATTTAATAAAAAGAGAGACTAGAAAAAAAATTATTATGAGAATTACGGCGAACACTATAATTATACCTTGAGAATAAAAAAAGAAAAAAATTCAATTGTCAAAACTATCAACAATACAGGACAATTTTCGGCTTCCAAAGTGGCAGACTGACCAGTACACGCATAACACAGAAATATGTAGACGGGTGCTTAAAAATATCCGAATGAAAAGCAATAAAATCGTTCGAATTTGACCCTTATGGTAAACTTTCAGAATACCAGGCGATCATACCGGTCATCCGGATACTTTTAAGTACGAGTATACCTAAATGATGAAACGATTCACGACACAAACATTTTCATCATTATCCTGAATTTCTTCCTTCTATTTTATTTAAGGCACCTAACAATTACCCTGGAGATTGTGAACAGCATTAAACGAATCGTCTGAGTTTTTAGACGTCTTGTTGGTCGAGAACTGCAAATCGCATTTGCATACTTTAATGAAGGCCGGATCGCTTCGCCATCATAACTCAAGTGCGATATCCTGCCGGCCTCTAATATTTCTGATATAATTAGGATTTTTGTCTCGCAATTAACAGTATTTACATGTGCGAGTGCTCGTAAACATCCTAATATACAAGCGCCGTATACAATGCGTTTCTCGTTAAGCGCGTAGTTTATCGAGATGTCGCCGTCGTCGCAGGCGAAATTTCTCGCCGCTAACAAAGCGCGATGTTCTCCTTGTCCAGGTGGAGGATTTTGAGAGACGAAAGACTTTATAGCGCTCGTTAGGCGGTGTTTGAAATGTCGGATTTTCTCGCCGGCCGTTTCTCTTCTTCTTCTCCTCTTCGGTCTCCTTCTGGAACGCAAACGAGCCGGATTTGCAAGTTCGACAGACGAAAAACGACGTTTAATTTCTGTCGCCGTTTTCGAGCAGGAGCCCCCGGCGGGACGAGGACGTGGGATCCGAGGCGATACCATCTCGGCTTCATTTAAAAATGCTATAAAAGCCATTACAGGGAATCGTACGAATTACTTTCGGAGTGGATCTTATCGGCGCGAGCCGATCTCTTCGGGCCCACGCGATTTTAATGCGCGGTGTCCTCGTCATCGTCGTCATCAACACCTTTCCAACGGGAAAAAAGCGAATTAAAACGTACAAATGCGTCGGTTTAAATTCAAATGCGCGCGATAAGAAGATCGGTCTGGTCGTCTTAACGGACACTCCGCCATAAATTACGGCAACAGGTGTTCAAATAATGAAAAAAAAGAGGAGAAAGACATATTGTTTCTTCAGTCAATGATCTTATATATACCCGAAGATCGTATACTCGATAGTCAATAGCTTCAGTGTAGTTTCCATAGAATTATTTGTACTAAACTCATCAACATTCATTTCGTTTCTTCAGTCAGTGATCCTGAATATACCAGGTGATTTGAATAAAGTTTTAATATATTTTTTGTATTGTCTTTCTGTCAATATAATTTGAGTCATCACGATAATTCTGAAACTTAGCAAAGACTAGTAGTAAACTCGTCTGCTTCGCATCATTTAACGTAAACACTCAATGTTTGCATTAATAAAATAAGCGTGCCGCTCTATGTACTTGTTGTTTAATAACGTCAAATATAGAGCGTCTTTTAAATATCTAAATCTGAGGTATTCTTGTTACTTCTTGATGTAAAGGTAGCCACACAAAGAAAGCAGATTATCTGCTTTCCGGTAATCAGCGCCGATAGGTTCCAGTTTCTCGCACATACGTATACAGAGTGAAAACCGATAAGAACAGATATCTATTGAGAAAAATCAGGAAAATGACCTACTTTCATTGTGTTATAACTTATTTAAAAAACATGCCTTCATTTTAAAAGTTTATAGATGCGTATCGGTGCCGACTGCCAGAAAGCAGGCAACCTGCTTTCTTTGTGTAGGCGCCCTAACGTTAAGGTAGCCACACAAAGAAAGCCGATTGCCTGCTTTCCGGTAATCAGCGCCGATAGGTTCCAGTTTTTCGCACATGCGGATACAGAGTGAAAACCGATAAAAACAGATATCTATTGAGAAAAATCAGGAAAATGACCTACTATGTGTTTTTTAAAAAATGCCATAAGCCATAATGGCTGTGGAAAAGAAAATTCATGTCTTAGCTCCATTCATTTACTTTAAATTTTCAGATTTGGCATGTGTTAGATGCCAAGCTACGACATGAGTTTTAATTTTCATGGCCAACCTTTATGGCATTTTAAAAAAAAACACATGTTACAATGAAAGTAACAAACACATGTTACTTTCATTGTAACATGTGTTCTTTTAAAAATGCCATAAAGGTTGGCCATGAAAATTAAAACTCATGTCGTAGCTTGGCATCTAACACATGCCAAACCTGAAAATTTAGAGTAAATGAATGGAGCTAAGACATGAATTTTCTTTTCCACAGCCACCCCTTATGGCATTTTTAAAAAAACACATGTTATTATAACTTATTTAAAAAACATGCCTGCATTTTAAAAGTTTATAAATGCGCGTCGGCGCCGATTGCCAGAAAGCAGGCAACCTGCTTTCTCTGTGTAGGCGCCCTTAAGCCTCAAGTACACGGGGCGAGTTTACAAGCTACAAGCCGGCTTTTTCACAAGCAGCTCGTAAACTAGTCCAGTGTACTCGATGCACTCGCTCCGTTAGCCGCTTGTAAAAACGCTCTGGAAAAAGTTGAACTGCCGGCGACTTTACACGCCACTCGCCGGCTTTTGAGCGAGCTAGCTTGCAAACTAGCCACGTGTACTCACAGTAGCTTGTGCACAAGTGGCTAGTAGTATTGGTTTCCACACGCCAGCTAGTTGGCTACTGAGCAAGTGGGAGATTTTGTGTGTACTCGATTACTAGCGCACTCGCCGACTCGCCGGCTTTTTATAAGCCGGCTTGTAGCTTGTAAACTCGCCCCGTGTACTTGAGGCTTTAGTCAGAGTTATATTACACATGAATTGTATTGCACAACACTCTGGTTTTTCTAGTAACTAGATTGGATTGAGAATATTTATTAGGATATTATCCACTTTAAATACGAAAAGTCGAAGTTTCTAGCGTTTCATTAACGTAATCGTGCCGTTTTAACAAGAATAAATAAAGGGATATGTGTATCAATATTATCAATTGATCATCTTCGTTTACTTTCATTTAATTATATGTCAGAGTAAACATGCCGCTCTACTAGTCGTCATTCCTGTATAGCACTAATAACCATCTTGAGAAGAGAAAGAGATGGTTTATTGAGAGCCATTTTCCTACGTCACGTGACAAATGCTTCCTGTTAACGCTTCCTATAATTATAGGGAACGTCGACGTCGTATTCATATTAAAAAATTAATTATAAACCAACTGGTTCATAACGTATTTTTTCAGATACTCGTGAATGAATTGTGAACCAGTTAATTCATAATTCATTTTTTGACGTAGTGTCGTGTGCTCATGGTCGAACGGATGTCCCACGTTGGGCGCCAATTTCTTTTTATTGTTGTAGGTATTCTGTGTGTAATGCAAACTCTGTTGCTTATTTTGTTTCTTTTTCTTTAACTGCTCTGAAGACAACATTCAATAGTGCCACGAAGATTAATACCGGACAGCTATAGTTAAGTCGATTAATCGGGGCCATCGATTGAACGATGGACGGAAATTTTCGATCGCGGGGCGGTGGCTCAGCAAGATAGTCCAGGGGAACAATTTTTGTAAAGTGTCCCAATAAAGTTACCTTTTGAGGAAAAGTGTAGTTTTTCTCCACCGCGGCGACCCCTGCTGATTCTCCGGCTAAATCGAGCTAGGTAAGTTACCTTTTTATATTTTTGTTGGGCATAGAGGAAGGTGTCTTTGGTTCCAGTAGATCGGCACCCTCTATCTTTGAGCTAAGTTTACCCCCCGGTATTTCAAAAGCACGTTAGAGGCGTGACAATAGAACGCTGGCGAATTTTGAATGGTTTAAATTGAACTGATGTTGTGCACGTAAAAATTTCGTGTTTCGGTAAAATTACTGTAATTAATACATGGTGGAGACAGACGTTTTCAGAATACATTCAGTAAACAAAATGCGACCTACGGAGAGGTTGATGTAAGCCATCCCTTTTTAGAGAGTTCCAAACTAAACGACATTGTAACGAATCTTATGTTTATCAATACCATAGGGAATATCTCTTTTACACACTAAAATGTACTTGTATAATCTAGTTGATTGAACCACTTAACAACAGATTTGACGTTTGTTCCCGTACCTGTAGATGAGGATTTGATCCTATTCTGTTGCTTTTAAATTCTATGTGAGAGACCTAAATGCACACGATTCAGATCCGTTTGTTAGTCGGTTGCAGTTACAGGCCTTCTAGATTAGCTTAAAAACCTTGGGGCTTGTGAGCAGAACGGGTAGTAGAACACAGCAACTGAATGAAGTTTACACCGATCAAAATGACAGTAATGATTCATATCGATGATTTAACAGGCGCCGTACCGCATATGAATATTACAAGAAATATTTTTTTGTGATGATACCTGAAGTTAAACTGGTACAGCATGTCACTCCACTAATCTACAGTCAAGTTAGGGCCTGGAGAAAAGATTACAGGTGGACCAAATGAATGGAAATCTGTAGAAAACATCAAAGAGTCGATCAATAATTGATAATCGAATATGTCCGAAACAACTGAACGGAATGATCAGACGATATCAATCGTATCCAGAATAATTGAATGGAATTTGCATAGAACATAATGTAATAGTGATTCATCTTCTTTTTGCTGAAGTGAACATATCTCTAATTTGGTAGACATCTCATTATTACATGAAAAAAGATCTACTCTACTAAATTCGGTAAAGGGTTATCGATATTTGTTTAACACATGGTCAGACCACTTCAAAAGTTTGAAACACCAACTAAATGAGATCTGCATGACAGAAAGATGATAAGGATTAATTTTTTCTTGGATGTACCCATAATTTAAAAGCCGTATATAACGTGTCTAAATATTATATGAACAGACTTCTTTTTGGGGATGATACTTCGGCTATGAGCTCGTGTGGGCATGTCGCTCTATTGGATAGAGCCGTTTAATGCCTTGTACTGTTTAATTTCAATCTCTGTTTAGTTGGGCGGTTTCAAGTTAGAGTTTCGCTAACTAATTCCACCTTATTCTTAATTTATTGGCCTTCACTTTGACGTCTTTAATATTCTTTAGGTTCTTCTTGATGCGCTCTTCTACTTGCATAACTCGATTCATTTTGTACAACTTTTCTGCTGAATTTGGAAAATAATGGGTGGACTAAATGAGTGTTAGATTGAGAACCTGGAGCAGAAGAAAGCCGACAAATGTATGAATGAAATGTGCGTAAAACAGAACGTTTGTAAAACTTTTTGTTTTTGCTTAACATATCGACGGTGCCCTCACAACAGCACCTAATATTACATGCGAAAATAACAGGTGATCAATATCTTTTCAAATCAAGTGACCTATGGAAATAAAATCATGTGTCTTTGATTAGTTCATTATTTCAAATACCACTTGAATTACATATTTATATTGCATTCCTATACAAAACGATAGGAAATATACAAAACGATAAATATAATTCAAATGTAAAAGCGCGACGCGCAGCGGAGCGCTTTTAATGGCGCAAGTATTTTAAAGGCTTTTATGCACGTGTATTATACGATATTTTTTTATTATACCTGCGCTAAAAAGTGAAAATTAGAAAGATATTAAAATTTAAATTCATTTTGCAAAGTTGCCTGTGGATCGTATTTTTAATCGATAACATGGAGATTGTATATGTTGTTTCCTAGGCAACTTTAAAACACGACGTGCTTTAATCGTCTTTTTTCGCACGATTTTTAGTTTTAAAAACAGAGATTTTGATGCAGGTATAATAAAATTTTTTTTTTTTTTGATGATAATGCTCAATTTTGAATTATTGTAAACATGCTACTTTGTTAGTCGGACCGTCAGGAATCAACGACCGGCTTTCCAATCCCTGTTTTGGTTTTACTAGGTCACGAACCCAGGAAGCAGGAAGTCCTACCCTTTATTCGCCACCCTCTCACCCACCTTATTGCGGTCTATTCTGTAAGCATTTCATATCAATTGTTATGCTTGTTATAATTGATATGTAACAAGCATAGCAATTGATTTCCTAAAAACCTTATTCTCTTCAATTGATTTTTACGGTATATTGAAACGTCATTGGTGAATTGCTGTGGTTACTGTGGTTACATATCAATTAATTTCTCTTCAATTATTGTTAGATATCAATTGAAATGAGTTGGTGCTTACAGAATACAGGTGGTTGTCAGTTAATAAGTTGTTTAGTTTTAGTTTTATACTTGTATTTCAGGCTTCAGGTATTTACAGATAGACAAGAGTATGCACTGAGAAAAATGAAATAGTTAAGTCAACAACTTTTTGAATGTCAACTTTTTGTGCGTTGACTTAAATAAAATGTACTTGTATCAACGGTAATATTCTTAACTGAACATCTTGGAAATTGTTGAAGTAACACTAAAAAAATGTTAAACTATTACGTTTGATTGAACGATGTAAATGTTTTCCTTAAAACGAAAGTGCTTAATATGTTAAATCAAAAAGTTGAAATTTCAAAATGATCGTAAAGTGCTGTTGCTTTTGTGTGTCTGTTTTGATTTTTTATTTAACGTAATAAATGTTAAGTCAAGTAAAAGCGAGGGTTAATTCCCATATTAATAAGCTATCGAGTTCCAGATGGCGCCTGATAAAACTTCACGTATATTTACTGCCTGTCCCAGCATAACCTTGTTGTTCGACATCGTTTCTTAAACGGATAAGTCATTCATATTTCGAATGCGTCCGACATTATAAAGTTCGTTGAGGTTTATTCAGCTCCTCTTGTCACCTCAACAAAGGTTGAAGGGTTATCTTACTTTGGCAGTATCGCAAAGAGGTGAACATTTAATTGATGTTTCCCTAAACGATAGTAGAGATTGAATTGACTCTACGCTTTTATTAGCCGTACTGAAAAATTACTTTAAACATATCAAAAATATAATTTTAATTCCCTAACAGCGTTCAGACAAATAAAATATTTAGCAATTTTAACAATCTAAAGTTCTTGTATCAATCTTCTTGGGCATTAAAGCAACTAGAAAGATGTCTTCATTGTATGCTTGCCTCAAACAAAATATTGAGTTGATTCAATCTAAAATATTTAACATTTTTTGACTGTTGGTTCAATGACCACGCGTGATTGCTAATAGGTAAACGAAAAATACTGTTAAATGAACGTGTTTTTGGTTGACTGAACAGTTTATTTTTCTCAGTGTGAGGGCGAGTGATTTTATAGTATTTTATGCGTGCCTGTCCATTTTATCCTTTCTTCGGTTTTGAGTCGATACATGAGAGCCGCTCTATTTGTCGATTAACTAATTGGTTAATTTAATTGATATTCATAGTTTATCATTTTTAACAGAGAGGAATGGAACATTTTAGTAATTTCGTTGCGTAATTTAATACGTAATTGTACCTATACAATTGTACACGTCAATTATGTCCATTTAATCTTCATGTTAATTAAAAAAAAATTGTTTTCTTCGATTTAATGAGTTTTGTTTTACTTTTTCCTCCTTAAATTTTATTTACTGTTTTCTCTTTTGTTTGGGTAAAGTCAGTTGTAGCAATCAAGTCTTTACAAGTGGTTACAACTATCGTGCCACTACACAAGCATTAAAGTTGCGGCGGCGATGATTTGTAATCCGATACGCGGAATAAATCACGTTTCGTGAAATTATTATGTAAATACCGGCGGTCGTTAGCGTACGTCGTCGTCCAGGGCCGGGCCGTAATTAATTTTGATTTAGCGTCGTCCGTCCGTCGTTTTTCGTGCGCGAAAATAGACTCCTCGCGGGCGATAAATACCGAAGACGGACAGACCGGGTGACACGGTGTACAAAGTGTTCGCATCAATTGCGGCGGCAGCACAATGGCGAGTAGTACAGAGTCGTGACCGAAATTTGAGCGCGAGATCGGGCCGTAAATCTTGGCTTGTCCAATCAGCGGCCGGCCGAGTGAGTCCGTAATTAAATACGGTCGGCGTGCACCATATTTGGAGGTCGTAAATCAGGGAACAATCCGCGAGATGGTATCGCGACACATCCCGGTCACTAATTAAACGAGAGCCCCGTCCAGGAATGCGCGCGCGAATTATGAATTCGGCTTGAATCGGCGGTGCGGCGTCGGGACGCTATTCATCGCAGGTGTGACTGGCAATTAGGGGACGAAACGGGGGTCGTCTAATACCGGGGCCGGCCAGATTACTTGCGCTATGTTACCTATAAATTAATTAACCCGCACTTAAACAAAGCTCGCGCAATTACACTCACTTTTATGGCTACATTAGCGCCCGACGACGATGCAAATGTCCTGATCTCCCCCTCGATAAAAACACGCTCTAATTTTAACACCTTCTCTGCGGACCTATAATAATCGGGGGTGAGCATATTATAAGTCACTTCGGTTTAATTGCTCTTACATAAACAATACAATAAAGTCGATTACAATAATTATTGTTAAGGAAAGTTTTGAGAAAAGATTCCGTCGTTTTATAATGAAAAAAAAAAAAAAATTATGTAGGTATATTAATTCTTATTTTAGTTACGTAGTCATTTATTAAGAAATCGCAGGGAAGTTATTGTATAATTGGCCGTAAGGAATGTATTGTAAGAACACGCTTTAAATAGGGGCCATAAATAAACGACTGTCGCTCGGCGGCGTGAGTTCGAATCTCACCAGGGCCATGGATGCTTGTGTTGTTTAATGTCTCAGACCCAGCTTAAAATTGCACTATGTGACTGGCAAAATGAGCCTAAGTAGCTCGGCCAGAGGTGGCGGGTACCGCGCAAAGCAAAGACAAAGAAGAAGAAAGAAGTCAAAAAAATCCAGACCGAACATGGTTTCGTATTTAGAGTAGCCTGAGGGCTCAGCAGCAGAGGGTCTCTTTACAGCTTTCCCTTTTAGGATTTTGCAAAATCTCTATGGGGCTCTAGGTCAGGGATGGCGAACCTTTTTTTCACCAATGGGTCAAATTTAAGTTAAAAATTTTGTAGTAACGAACCGCGGGTCAGGTGTTTTAAGTCATTCAAAAGTATATCATTTTTCTTCTCTGATTCTGACGTATTATACTTAAAGACAGGATGCGATGATTACATATTTACAAGAAGTCACTTAAACATATCGATTTCTTTCGAAAGTTTAAAACGCTTCATTTCATCTGTAATAATAATAATAATAATAATATATTTATTAACCATACGATCATTTACATGATATGGGTTTCGTCAATTAGTTACTGACAATATGCTATACATATTCATTTAGAGTTCAGAAATTCTCTACATGTATAAAAACAATTGGTGGTCAGAAATTTTTTTAGTGCTAACTTAAATCTGAACAATGATAATTGTTTGAGATATTTAGGCAGTTTGTTGTAGACCGTAATACAAGAATAGATCGGTGATCTTTCATATAGAGCACTTGAATGAAGTACTGTTCTTGGTTCATATGTATTCCTAGTGTTGTACTGGTGACCTAGTGTGGTACTTGTTTTCATAATAAAATAATGCACATTTAAATACAGCTATGTACCCCATATTTGTTGATACTCTTCAGATTCCAGGTAAACCGATCTGAGGGATGTTTACACTTTTGATTAAAAAGAGCTTCAAATGAGGCTATTTAGTAAATATTTACAGTTGCGGACAAAAAAAAGGACAAAAAAAGACCCATTACATTGAAATTTAATGACGTTTTGATTATATTTACTTATTGTGTACTGGCCTTGCAGTATTGGAGGTTATACTAAACGTCATCTTTCCTGTACCGTCTGTATTAGTGGCATTATTCAAAGTAGCAAATTAAATGTGATACATATGACAGCTCCAATAGCTTACTACTTTGACGGATCGAATACAGATCGACAGTCAATTTGCAATACAAAAAAAGAATGAGAAAGGCTTTTTGTCCGCAATTTTACATGTTGTTTTATTTAAATTCCCAACTTTCTGTTCTTTTATATAGAATTATAGGGTGCTAAATACATATGCACATAGCTGTATATACATTGAGCTTGCAATAAGAATTTTATGTTTCTGGAAAACGTTTCTAAGCGAATCACGGTTTCCTAAATTAAATATAGCTCTTAGTATTCTTTTTTGCAGGATAAATACCCGCACTGCTTCTGAAACTCTGCTCCAACAAATGAATGATATTGTAGGATATGTGTGGATTAACAGTAGCATAATATACCGGGTGGAAAGTTTCAAACCCGAACATAGGAAACTTGCATTGAAAAGTACGTTTATGGGGATTGCTGCTCGCCATTTAAAGATACAAAAATGGTTATGGTCTTAAAGGAAAGAGAAAATTATGACCATTAATTACCATGCTAAGATTATTGCTAAATGTTAATAATTTCGTGAAAATAAAATTTTTAAATTTCATCTGAAAAATCTAGTTACCAGTATGTCATGTTTGAAAGATTTAATTATTTTCTATTGATTGAAAATAATTTCTCCGTCACTCAAAATGTATCTTAAATAATTACACAGAAGAAAGGACTTTTATTTTAGAAATCTTTTACAATTGGTGTTGGGCTTCGGATAGAGAAATTTATTTTCCGTGAAATTTAAGACATGAAAAGTTTTCTCTATCGGTTAGGATATTGTTTATTGCAAAACGGTGTCTTATTTGAATACCTGCTGTAAAATGTATTGTATTAAGAACGTTTAATAAAGTTTCAATGTGTAATTATTCATCTTACATTTTGAGTGACGGAGTCACGTGTAAATTATTTTCAATTAATAAAAAATAATTGAAGGTTTCAAATCTGACATACCAAGGAAACTAAATTTTTCAGATGAAATTTGAAAATTTAATTTTCACGAAATTATTAACTTTTAGTAATAATTTTTGCAAGGCAAAATTGGTCATAATTTTCTCTCTTTTAAGCCTATTACCATTTTTGTACGTTTAAGCGGCTAGCAGCAATCTCCATAAACAATGCAAGTTTCCTATGTTCGAGTTTGAAACTTTCCACCCGGTATATCCAATAATGATTTAGTATTTAGAACTGTCCTTAACTTTAGTATAGCATAAAATGCAGAACTCAATTTTTTGCTCACATAGACAATATGGACAGACCATGTTAGCCGCGTGTCAATAAGCGTTGACGGTATCAAATTCACGGGAGAGGTCCAAGAACAAACCCGCTACATATTGGTTGTCATCAAGCTTATTGTGTATATTAATCCATCGCAGATTTTTTTTTACTTTAATTAAAGAGCTATTCATTTATTTATCTGTTTTATTTATTAGATGCAGCTATGAATGCATAAGTATTCATTTAACGTAGCTTGAATCAGTTAATTTTCATTTTTTAACGCGAAATTTGTTGTTGCTTTTCTGAAGATAATTTCTGTGTATCAGGAAAGTAATTTGTTGATCTTCACGACCTCAAAGGTTTCGTGAAGTGCAAACAATAAGACGAATTAAAAAAACAAATGAAAATCGACGATCTTCGGTGAGGAAAAATTTGAAACTCAAGACCTGGTAGAAAGCAAAAGAAACCTGCCAAAAAGTCAACGAAATACAAAGTACTTGATAATAAGAAACAAATGAGAAATGAAATAAACTACAAAAAAGAAAAATAAAATAATGAAAAAACAAGAGATGAAGTAGTTGAAAATCAGGAGACTACAAAAGTAATCTAAAAAAAAAACCGCTAACGTAACATTAAAAATGTAGTAAATTTGATAATTTAATAAAAAATAAAAGAAAAATTGAAATAATTATTAACAAGAACACAAATAAAATACATACATATTGCTATGTTATTTTAGTTTTGAGGTTTTGAAAATTGTAGTAACAATATTTTTGTATTTATTATTATGATGTATTAATTGTAATTTAGTTCGTGATTCATCATACGTCAGCTAAATTTGTATATCAAGAAAAAATATGATCCCAAGGTATTTCAAGGTATTTTTGTTAAGAAAAACAATCTGAGGGTAACAATCAATAGATGCAATCGTCATCATTACGCTATGTCCTAGGTGGACGGGCAACGCAGGCGGTGCGAGTGACGCGTTTAGAGCGGGCGGGCGTTTCAAGAAACAATACTTTGCAAACAGTTGTTAATGTCCAACGTGAACGCAATTCATAACCGGACGGGATGAGCGGAGAGATGTCGCCCGCTCGCGTTGTATTAAAAATTAGTTTGGTTTGAATGTAGACGCGATGCCCGCGTGCGAAACGCTCTGCACTTTGAAAGAAGCGCAACAAAAGTTACAGAAATCGAATGGTGATTGATAAAAATTGTTCCTTTGCTATTTTTCGGTTAGACCAATACTTTTCTAATTACATATAATGGTTTATAGCGTTCCAATTAATGACAAAAGTGACATATTTTGCGTATTTTAAAAGCAATCTAAATTGTGTAGAATGGCCGGTAATTATTCTAATAGCCGCATTACACGTACGAGAATTCTTATGAAAATTATGCCGAAAATTTTCGGAACATTTCTTGTCCCGTCCCGTTCGGTTCTGAATTGCGTTCACGTTGAACATTAACAACTGTTTGTAAGGTATTGTTTCTTGAAACGCCCGCCCATTCTAAACGCGTCGCTCGCACCGCCCGCGTTGCCCGTCCACCTAGGACATAGCGTAAGACTGACACATACACCAGTCTAAAAGCAGTTCGGATGTTACAATATCGTGGAGGATTTGCAGTTCTTTGAAGGCATCTCCGAAGCCGGACTTCTCAGACCAGGAGCAAGTCCAATATAACCGATTTTATAACATGTACGGTTACATTTGTTTCATAATTGCAATCAGAATTACATGGGGATTCATTTGAAACTAAGTACGAATGCGAGAGTTGAATAATAAAGAACTTATTTTTTATACAGAAATTGAACTCGCGTACGTTATGAAGTAAAAACAAATTCGAATTTAACAACAACTAATAACGTAGCAATATGTATATATTTTTTGTTTTTCTTGATTTTATGTCTGTTAGTTCCATTTCTCATTTATTTTTATTTCTGTATATGTATATGCTATAATATTAATTTGTGGCATTAGCATTAGGAAGTAAAATTAATTTGACTTTTGAAATATGACGTGTAACACTTTTTAGCAATTCAAATTACATAGCCATAGCCAAATGTAACACCTATTATTGAGGTGAAAAAAATCCAAGATGAAAATAAATTCTACATGATTTTTATACAATTTATAAATATCTACAAGGGTCACTCTAAATATTCTGACGGGTCACTCCGTGACCTGCGGGTCATGGGTTCGCCATCACTGCTCTAGGCAAGAGTCTTCTTGTCACACATTATCACATCACCCCAACTAGGAATATTTATTTTGGAATACCCACTCTCAAAAAGGGGCGGCGATAAAATTAAAAAAAGTACCAAAAATGATAATCTTTAAATTTGAACGAAGATATAAAAATAAAATAATAAGGGAGACACTTCTGTTCACGAAAAGAGTTCAGCGAACATTTTATAAAAATTACATGATGTGAATATGAAAATGGGAAACGCAACCGTTCACGAAAATGACTCGGTAAACATTAATAAATTTTTTGAACTCATCGCCTTCTATCTGATGTTTCACTGCGTGCGTGAAACGCAACAGTGTTTCCCGGTCAATGTCAAAAAACATTGGCCCTTTGGAGCATTCTTAAATAAATAAGTGTAAATAATAATAAACTGTAGTTAATAAAATATCTTTTTCCGTCAATTTCATTCATTAACAAGCCCAGAAATGGGAGAAATCATTAAAAATTCTTCCAATAAATTTGATAATGCCATCTGTTGAGTGCGAAGCATGACTTGCTATGTTTCACATTTTTGATTTGACATGATATGAAATTCCAAATTTACAATTAAATTTTTGTATTCGTTTCAAAAATATTCTACGAAATTCTTGTGCGAATCATTTTCCCGCGTTCGCGCACATAAAAACTGCGCTCATGCGGGAAAATTGTGTTCCCGCAATTATTTCGTAAATAATTAATTTGAAACTTCTCTCCATGCGGAACCGTGTTGTTTACATTCTCAAAACCTGAGCCCCTTTTGTAATTTGCGACTGTGAGGTAGTGGCATCTCTACAAATCTTCCTTTTGGTCCCACTTATTTAGATCATTGGAGTGACTTACGTTGCCTATCTTTAAGAAATTGCGTGGCATTTTTTGATCGGTTCCACTACCTTGCATGGGTTAGGTTCTCGCGCGCTCAGGATCTTTACCGCGTAGGTTGTTTACTTAAACGTATCTTAATGAACACTTATCAGTATTTTCGTTAAAGTTTGTTGCTTAGACCCCTTATGGCCCCTTATATCCCTGAAGTAATTTTATTTAAAGTCAAAAAATTTGAATTTCAATTTTCGGCTATTTACAAAAGCGTTGCGGCGCTGAGTTTGCTGAACACGTCCAACGTCTTTAAAATGTTTTGGCAAGCAAATACATATTTCCACACAGAAAAAAGCAATTCATAAAAATTAATTATACAGAATGTTATCAATTAATGAACATTTTAAGTAGCGACATCTTTCGATCGCTTTTTGACCTGACATTGCAGTAGGATTGACAAATTGAAGCAGTTCGCTACATAATAAGTCATCCCATGCCAGGCGGCCATACTTGCTGTCAAAGTATATGAGAATTAAAAAAAAATGTGCAAATCGGTTTTGATTACAGCGGATTCCTCGAGCAGGCTCTGTACAGCTGTTTTAGGCCTAGCTGGGCCTTCGTCAGCAGAGTCGTAGCTCGAGAATTCCAGTGCAAACCAAACCGATCTGTCCTAGGTGATTCGCCATTGCGATGTGAAAGTAATGAACATTTTAAGTAGCGACATCTTTCGATCGCTTTTTGACCCAACTAGGCCTGAAACAGCTGTACAGAGCCTGCTCGAGGAATCCGCTGTAATCAAAACCGATTTGCACAATTTTTTTTTTCAAATTCTCATATGCTTTGACAGCAAACATGGCCGCCTTGCATGGGATGACTTATTATGTAGCGAACTGGCTTCAATTTGTCAATCCTACTGCAATGTCAGGTCAAAAAGCGATCGAAAGATGTCGCTACTTAAAATGTTCATTACTTTCACATCGCAATGGCGAATAACCTAGGACAGATCGGTTTGGTTTGCAGTGGAATTCTCGAGCTCGAAATACAAGGATGGATACGTCTTAGGCAAAATTGAACATTCTTCACCAGCGGCGTAGATCCAGGGTAGTAGGTTACCATTTTAGTAAATCACTTTTTTTATTGTCACTTTTTCTAGAAATCTGGAACAAAAACTAAAAGCTTCGAATAAAATTATACATGAAATGAACTGAGTTCCATCTTCGCCAGATTAACCGTTCTCGAGATATTCAAGTCGAAAGATTACATTGCTTCAGAAATTCGAAATTTTTTTTAAAATATCAAATATGCTTTTGCATTCTTTACATTTTTACGTATTTTTTACATGAAACGTAAAAAAATATTTTTTTACGCGTAAATGCACATGACTGGATGTAACAAAAGAATTAATCAGATGATGACTAAATCATATACGGGGTGTTTCAAAAGTCGCGACGCAAAATGAAGGGGGTTGTAGGGAATTGAATTTCAAACATTTTTTTCATATGAACATGTTCCGATTTCTACTCATTTAATAACAATAAACTACTGTCAGATAAACACTTATGTAATGTAATCAAGTCATCGCCACCTAAGAACTTCAAGCATATCCATTTCTGGGGAGCATTAAAGGAAGAAGTTTATGCTGTCGGAATTCATACAGAAGAACAGCTTTTGGAAAAAACTGATTTAGCTTTCGCTGAAATCCAAAATGGGAATTTTCAATTTAATTACACCCACGAATTAGTTCGTCGATGTTAATCAATCTTGTGTTGCAACTGGAGTAGGTGTTTTTGAATATTTGCTTTAAACAACTCAAAAGGAACACCATCAAGTCATAGCAACCTACGTTAATAAAATTTACATATAACAAAGTTAAGCCCTTTATCTAGTAAATGCGTAGAAATCGGACACATGTTTATACAGGGTGGTCCCGAAAGAAGGTGCCAAAAAGCAATCAGTTATAGGAGATGATGAGTAAAACTCGTATACAAAAAATTTTTCTAATAAAAGTCTTTTCATTTTTGACATAAAAATAATTGAAAATGTGTTGAAAATTTGCTGTACGCTAATCTTAATCGGGATTGAAAAAGTAATACTGGTTGTATGGCAACAATATTTGCATTTTTTTAGCAACGGTACCTGTAACATCTAAACTCATTAGCATACAGCAAATTTTCAACAAATTTTCTATTATTTTCTTCATCGTTCTTCACAAAGTCACATGCCATCATTCGTGCATTTTGTATAATCACTTATAATACCATGAGTAGTCAAAGTTATGTCGAATATTTTTGTGGTGCTCTCACGAATGTCTCTCACGCTTGCATTTGCGTGAGAAACATGAGTGAGACTACAACAAAAATATTCTACTTAACATTGACTACGATTGGTATTCGAGGGACTATTCAATGAACCAAATCAATGATTAAAATAACGAGCGTCTAAATAAAAACCTGGTCAAGTGGGTTGTGATCGAGAATTTTTCCATTGCATTTACATAGCAGAATGGTTAAATGTAGCCTACTTGACCAGGTTTTTATTTAGACAGGAGTTATAATATTTCAAAAGCTAGTTCGCAAATAGATTTCTACTCATGATTTTATTTTCATAGCAACCGGTAAATAAATTTATATTATTTGAATTTTTTTCTGAAAGCAGTTTCAAATAGTCACTGCAACCTGGAATACCCAGTTGTATTTTCACTAGTGAAATACTCGCTGGAATTTGCTGTTGCTAGGCTACGAAAGTAAATATCTGCTATTTTATTGGTTAATATTTGAAAAATGACAGGTGAATTGAATAGTCACCTGAATACGTTTCCTTTTAGAATTTTGCTACTGCAATTTATAACATTGTTGAAATGAAAAGAAAAATGAAAATAAAAACGGACATAACAAAATAATTAATAAAACGAAGATAAAACTGGTATATGTATATGTATATGTATATATTAAAAAAAAAACTAGTATAATTAGTAACGGAAACACAATACGATAAATACAGTTTTTATTTTCACTAGAACCTCATTAATCCCTACAAGTCCGTTTATTAGGCGTGTGCAGACTCATAATTTTTTTTGTAAAGTGCAAATGATGGAATCCTTTGTCAAATTTCAGCTTTCTCCATGTCAAATTTGAATTTGTTAAACTCAATTACTGGACGTAGGTATAAAATTTCTGATATATGAGCCCTCCTCTTTTCTAATTTGTAATTTGTAATTCGTCCGGACCGAGCGCGATCTTATCACCGCGGAGGTCCTCCCTTAAATTGACACGGCGACACGTCGAGCATTTGTTCATGTAATAAATAAAACTCGAACGTTTTTATTATTGTCGCCGAGTGTTCGTTGTTTATGTAAATGTTCCGGCGCGAAGACATTTATGTGTCGACTTCTCTCCTCACAACTCAAATAGCGACGAAGAAAAACACAAAACCGAGAAACGAATCAAATTTCACAATTTCAGGCTATCAATCCTGAAAAATCTAAAACCGACATTAAAAATAACATTTTATAATTATGCGTTGCATATTTGTTCTTTTACAATGTGTTTTGTAATGAATATTAAGAAGCAGTATAACTACAACCATTGTTTTGATATAAAAATCAGATGAGAAAATAACTTTTGAATTTATTTTTATTTTTTCGATTTAAGTACTTTTGCTATAGAAAAAAGAAAGCGAATCGAGTTTGAATTTCAAAGCGCTCGAAAAGCTAGCTGCCACGAGTCCTGCTTTGTCTTTGGTATTTTCATCGTAGGGGCTATCCTAGGTGCGTGTATTTTACATTATATGTGTGTATTTATTACTAATAGCGTTTTCGATTCACTGCTCTAGGGTGCTCTCTGAGTGGTTGCAACTTATTCTAACTTCATGTAATAACATGAGATGAAGATAATCTTAGAATTCTTTGAAGTAATGAATCGAAAACGCTATTAAATATACAATAGGCGCGCTCTCAAAGTATTGTCATCTTGTTTTAACCTCATTAATAGAACGAGATGAAGAAACTTCGAGTGCGCACTCAATGCATACAGTACACCCCAATCGAAAGCGCTGCTAGCTTCCTAATCGTGTCCACGCATTTTAGAGGCAGCCTATGTGTTAGGCGTTTAATAACTAAGATTTATGGATCGTTTAATATACCAAGGTTATGAATAAGTTTACTCAGACCGTAGTTTTATAGTTTGATGAATGTCTTCAGCAATAATTTTTCAGTGTGACTTTGAGATACGTCCGACTACTTTTAATCCGGCATTGGTCTACTGTGCAGCAAATTTGTTTGTTTATGCTCGCCTCTCGTGTGAGCTTAGCTTTTAGAATTTTGAAGTTGCCCATAAGCCAATAATCTATAAGTGAATTTTTCTTCTTTCAAGATGGAGGTTCGTTGTTCTGTACATTTTTAAGGCATATCTATTTAGAGAGTGAGAATTTCTCATGTGGCGATATATTCATGCGTGAAGGCAGTACGAGGAGTCAATGGCGGCAATAAATTCGGAAAATGTTGTTTCCACAACGCAATAAGGAGCGACGCGTGCCCGAAGGATGTAAAGAACCCGTTTAATATCCGCGCCCGTTCAAGGGGGCCGCTGATTTATCTACGGCGCTAATTTCGGGCGCAACGTAAATACGAAGAGAGAGCGAGAGAGAGAGAAAGGAGAGCCGGGGTTATTTCGAGATTCCGCGTTCGGTGGATATCTCGCGTTCTCCATTAGTGATTTGATATTTATTCCGAGAAGCCGAGCTCGCCGGTATAAATATTCATGAGGGGGCAGGGCGCAGCGCATGCAACCTGTACATTAATTACGGTCTGTCAGGGCCCCCCGCGGCAGGGCAAGGGCCAAGCTGTACCCCCCGTCGGTCGCTTCCCTTCGCGAGGAAATTACTGAAAAATGGGTGGCCGTCGCTACACGCAGCTCCGGACCGCACCCGGATGACTTCATCCCGAACAGACGACGATCGCCGCTAATTAACACGGCACACCAATTAGCGACCGATCTGTGATAAGCATTAGCACACCTTTTCACACACACACACACGGATAATTGATTGTCGCTGTACAAAAATTTCGGAACACATAAATTTACTTATGCAAGTATGTGCGATTAAAACGAAAACGATGTGGTAATCACTTGCTTGAGATTAAGTACGGGACTGGAATATTTAAGAAAACGTTTCCTAATGCGGCCTCCTTAACGATTAAGATCGTGTACACCCCGACACTGTTTTATAACCGACCCATATTTCAGCCGTGAAGAGGAAGTCACCGCCAACACAAAACGACCGTTGCATTAAATCAGGGCCGGATTTACGTGTTTGTCTACTGTACAAACTTACAGATGCATTCAAAAGTAGCTGATGGTAAAAATATGCTTAAATTGAAATAGGTTTTCTAATTTGATTCGATTGCGTTAAAATACTTATCTATTAATCTTCGTGTACAGTCCATTTGTTCAGGGAGGTCCTCTAAATTGTAAAACAAGGGACGGATTATTGCAATCTTGATGATTAACAAATGCCACAGGTTATTTTATATTTGCGTACAGTCAGAATTAAAAGTAATGTTCTCCCAATAAAAAAGTTGTGGTTTACTTACTTCCGACTCTTACAACGACGCGACGATTAGGTGGGCAGACATTGAATTCTTATGGATGTTATAGAAATTTGCTTCTCGAAAACCCCTTAGAATCCACAGAAGATCTTATAAGTTGTTTGAGAAAAATCACACTGAATGATGTTGTCTACTGACAACGATGAAGATGGTCTATTACCTTTGAGTGAATTGCGTGCAAACCTGTTGACAGAGATCAGCGGTAAATCAGAGGATGAATCAAGATTTTTTTGAATTTATGCGACAATTAAAAGGTTCCGAGAATGTCGTGGAAGACGATGTTAGACATTAGGTTGCACTGGATGATCCGGAACAAGAATTTACTGAGGAATTAGCTGATGCTGTGTTACACATCGAGGGCGTCATATCAGATGGGCGTATCATCCGAAAAGTAAAGTTTTCAGGAACAGAAAAACGTTTGTAGTTCTTACGCCCTTCTGATGTTTTCGGATTTTGCTTATATTGGTGCTTACGCCCTTCTGATATGACGCCCTCGACATGTACCTATTACACATGAGGAAGGTTTTGCTGCCTCAGAAAGAGCACTTTTGTATGTTGAACAGCAAGTGGAAGCTATAGCAATGGACTATAGCAATATACTTTTTACGTTGTATGTACGTATATTTAATACCTACATGTGAACTATGTTTTATTTATGACTTACTTATGTATGTAGGAATACATAAACATCTGTACGTTTGATTTGTACATATATGAAATAAAAATATTTAAAAATAATTTCTATGTATTATTTTTGTGTGACGAAAATAAAATACATAATATTAATAAACATGTAATTCTGATTATCCGAGTTTTCACTTATCGAAATAAAATAGTTGTGAAACAACAAAGAATGAAAGATAATAACCCTGATGAGAACATACATGAAGTGGAAGTATACATTCATAAACAGGATTTTCATTAAGGAGTCAAAATTCAATATCAAAGTAAAATAAATTTAAAAAATTGTATTTTAGCTTCAATTAATGAATAATTTTATAAATTATGAGGTGCATTAACATTGAAATCAATAATACAAAATTTTTAGTATTTCTCCTTCTTCTGTCCAATGAAAGTGTTTTCAAATTTCACATTATGACGATAGCTGCCCGATGAAGATTTTATATCGAAACCGGTAGCCACATGAAAAAGCTATCAAATTAGGAAGTACTCTTCTTACTAATTTTAATTAAATATTATACCCAATTATGGACTCTCAACAAGAACAAATATTTGTGCTTAATATCCACTGAAGCTGAAATTTCATCTTTAGATAAAGAAGTTGTCATGAAACATAATTTACAAGCAGTGATACCAATAAAGAAGGTTAATTTATGAACCGTTACTAGAAAAAAGTTCGAGTTGGCTCTTTTATTAAATATTAAGCTTTGTTTACTTGTCCTACTCCAAAAGCCTCCAAGAGCAGATCGAGTAGATTGGACCAGTAACTTAAATTAGAGACAAATAAACGCATTTTGGTTTGAAGGTAACATATTTACAGATATTTTTTAAATGTTATCATCAAGGCGTGTGTATCTATACACTTCTAAGTGATTAGATTCAATTTTTGGAGTACACACAATTTTGCCAATCAGTTCGTACCTACATAATATCTCTTCATTTTCAGTTTGTTCAATTTAGGTTAACTTACTCAAAATGGCGTGTTTCATAATTATGCTTTTGTAAATAATATATTAATTAGACTGAATACTGTTTGGCTCCCACGATGGACTTAATACTTGCATGACTAAAGCCCGATTTTACAATCGTCTGATAAGTATTATTCTTAGAATAACGTGACGTAGGTGTGACGTAGATATATGGAGGAACATTAAAATATATTCGGTGAACAGTTATTCCGTCCTTATTCCACGATTGTAAAACTGGGCCTTAATATCAATAAATTGCTAACCTGTGTTGACTGAATATTGTATGGCTCTCATGTATCTCTTATCACTGTATTGACTTAATACACAAAAGGGACTAAAGATTATATGGTTCTGAAAATCTTTAAAGATGAGCATTAAGTCCAAAATCATTTTCACTTAAGACCTTCAGACCGGACTTATAACTGTATGGCTCTGAATTCTTGGTGAATTGAGTATACAATTGTCCATGGTTCGGAACTAGGTATGGACTTACTATCATTTATACTGATACATTGCTGTATCGAAAACTAACGGAGCCAAAACTTGCATAATGTAATTTTTTTTTTAAACTGGACTTAATACATTCTGGCTCGCCTTTTGGATGATTGTTGATACCCAGCATCTAATATTTTTTCCCCATAAAAAATCAGTTGGCGATTTTGAATTTTTAATTTATTTGGCAACTAAAAATTTTATATTCCCATATAAAATATATAATATAAAATACATACAGCTGGCGAATTTTCTTAAACGCTTGGCGACTTCGTGTTTGAAAAACCTGGCAACCCGCGCTGCATACTAATTACTCCTTTTGCTCTTGCTATTGCATTTAAGCAGTAAGAGTAAGTTCTAATTTATTCTGAGAACAATGTTCTATTATAAATAAACAGAGGAGAGATCTGGGACAAATAAACATCCCTTTTTGCTCAAGACACTTAGAGCAGGGCAAATTAATAAATCTATTGAAGTTTAAAAGATTCGAATAGATCGAACAATAGTTTTCTTTGTTCGTGGTATCCATTAGATAATCGATATTAAGATCGGTTAAGATTGTTTATTTATTATGCTAAAAAATAGCTTCAAGAATACTGAAAAATCTGAATTTGGTCTGCATTTATAGTCATTATAACTTAAAAAAAAATTAATGTAAATATCTGAAAATGACTTCTTCATACGCGCCGTAATTTGTAATTGCTATACCCCTTTTAGATTTTTGCTCTGTCGCAAACATTAAAGATTTTGTGATGCAAACATTAACGGAGTTATGGATTTTATCCGCTACTTATATCGTTTTTTTTTATTTACCATCAAGTACGTCGTGATTTTAATTTATTAGGTTGGCTATTATAGTAAAATTAGATAAATTAATTTCATGTCATTATAACATATGCCAAAATGTGACACTTCAAATCAGATAGATCAACTAAACAGATTTGAAATAGACTTGAAAAGTAATGCAGCCAAAATTAAAAGTGAAGGGAAACGTTTTACAATTTATATATGTGAATTTGGAAGTGAATACACCTCGTGATGAAAAGAAAGTATCACAAGATTTACTAATTCGGGATAACCTTAAAATCTAAATCAAAATGACTTTCATTGTCAAAATTTAGTTACTTCATTAAGTACCACTTTTTCCCTAAACTTTCACGACATACTTCGATGGTAAATAAATAAAAAACAAACTGTTAGCCTATTCCACAATTGCCCGGGAACGAGAACGGGAACCGGAACGGGAACGTTAAAAAAGTTAAATCATTTCATAATCGTACAAGTGTCTACAATGCTTCGGTAAATACGGTAACGCTAATAAAGCTCCGCAACGGGAACGTATCAACTTTTACGTTTCCGTTGCGGAGCTTTATTAGCGTTACCGTATTTACCGATGAATTGTGGACACTTATCCGATTATGAAATAATTTAACTTTTTTAACGTTCCCGTTCCGGTTCCCGTTCTCGTTCCTGGGCAATTGTGGACTGGGCTTACTCAGTTATTAAAATATGGAATTTTCAAGTTCTGGAAGATATGATTTTTTCTAGGTCCCTGGGATGATTCGTAAGTCTCTGTGGTATTATCTTACAGACTTACAAGGAATTGTTTCGTATTGAGAACTTCAAAATTTCACCTTTTAATAATTGACTTACAGGCTTACAGGTCTTAAGGTTGCTACAGATATGACCAGAATCGCTCCATTATTTTCACACTATATGCACATGCGAAGCCAGCGCCACCAATGACCATATTGTGCATTAGTGGTATGAAAATATGAGTTGTTTCAAATTATTAGTGTACATTTGAACTTGAATATTGTAATGTATTTTAATATCAGGAAGCTCAAGTACTATGTACTACAATCGTAAATTGTCATAAAAGTGATATTATTCCCATGCAATGAGTCTCAAGAAATATTTTCATATCACTAATTCACAAATCACCACGCCAGGCGGCGCTGAACGCAGAGATGTGCATGGCGCCTATATTTATAGCATAACAAAAAAATTTGATACAAAATGTATACATAAATAGGGATCTTCAAGAACATTCTTTTATACAAATTAAGTTACTTAAGCACAATCAGATCATCGATTTTTGTTCATCTGGAAATTCAGTCTAGCTCAATGAGCGACTGACTGATCAAACTTGAATAACTGTTAAATTACGTGTGATTTGCAAATTTTCTAATTTCGCGGCTGACTACGTTTTGGTGTAGCATATCTAGACAGATATGCTACACCAAAACGTAGTCAGCCTAATTTATTCAATGAATGTGCACCAAAAATTGGATATTTTGGATTGGTGGACATTTTTGCGTTTTTGTCTCTAGAAGGTTTTGGCAGATAGTCCTTTTAACAAAGACTGGCGAGTGAGAGCGAATTAAAACCGAGAGGTCGTATTTAAAAGTTACGAGCGATAGCATCTCCGTCGGAGAACAGTGAAAAGTACCTGCACTACACGAAGGATCGAAGTGGTCACACTGCGAGTGCAGATTTAGTGGCATTGTGTGCACGCCAGATTTTAATGGCCGCAGAGTTATTTTGACACACGTCTGAAAGGCCATGCAAAGCAGGGCCGGGAGACAATGGCTCGGCGGTCGCACTGACCGGCACTCAGCCTGATTTGTTCGGCCAGACTTGACGGCGACTAAACGGATTACGGTCCTTAAAAGGATTACAATAACCCTTCCCGGGAGAGGGCCGCGGTACCTGCCGGTATCGAACAATAATATGATGGGATGCCGGCCGGCATTCCTCTGCTTATGAGCTAATCCAGCGAGGGATGGAACGCTCTCGTCATAAATAATGCCAGACAGGGAGAAACAAGTGCTCCGATATTGTCACCGGAAGGCCTGATGTGATGTGATGTGTTTTGACCACCCAGGGACGTCTGCCTCACATTCGTCAAACCGAATTTACACAAACGACAAAAACCTTACAATTACATACTAACTCAACACATTCACGGTTTCCGTTCTGAAAAATATAAGTCAAAGTCACAACGGTAAAAACGGAACAAAAATAAAAACACGTATTCAATATAAGAGCTCTTGAGGATTGATTAATTAATAATAGTAGGTAATATCTTTATTGGCAATTTGAGCCACTCATGGTGGACATGATTTGTCAAATTATAATATTGTCCTGAATTGCATAACATTGGTGATGATTATTTAAAAGCATAGAATAGTACAATATGTAAACGGTGAGCAAATAAAAATTAGATTAGAGTAGGCGGTGCAAAGAAAATGTATGACTGTGATTAAATAAAAAGTCAATAAATTTGACAGTCCATGAATGTATTACATTAATTAATTAAGTTAATCACAAACATTGCACCGCCTATTTTAATCTGATTTTTTCTTGCTCACTTTCCATAGGACACACGTTAACATAAAGTTAACAGGGATAGAACACTGAGTTTTACAATAAAACTAAAAATAATGGTAACCTTATGGACTTCTTTCTGAAATATGAGCGAAAACTAACGAAAAAAAGGTTGCATTTTCCTTAACACGTTGAGTGTCGCCATGTATTAAAAAAAATTGGTCCCGTAGGCCACCATCTTTTTTTTCTTGAAAATGCATGTACTATATGCTCGTAATTAAAAGACATTACACATTATTTTTTTAAGTATGTTTTATGTATATTTTTCTCAATTTATTTTGCGATGACACATTCGTCTCACGAGGCCTGCTGTGGTATCGTAAGTCCTGCATGGCCATGTGAGTCCAATGTGGTCCAATGCGTTCAAACTCTCCTTACGCGTCACATATCTGCGCATAAATAGGGCCGATTCATTTGTGCTTGGTGGTCTATTACGTCTTATGAAGAAGAACACGCGCTTTTGCGTAAGTTATGGAAGGAACTACTAATATAATTTTTTGAGTTATCCTCCCACTACAGTCCGACATGCCGCGTGGTGACACGTTGGTCTCACATTTGCAGGCTAAGGATGTAAAAAGGTCCAGCTGGCCGTAGTTCTGCTGACTGTATGTATTTTAGTATACTCTGTGAAACCTATGTGGTGCGACGTGGCCCAATAAATATTTTGTAGATGCGAGTCCAACCTGGTATCGCGCGGCCATTATGTCCCAAAAAAGAGCAAGACCAACATGGTCTCATATGGCACTCAACGTGTTAATTTTTTGATAAACTTTTTTTTTAATCAAAATAATTTGTTCGCGAATAAGTATTATCTTTAAATCGAAAAGGTATTAATTAGCTTTGCAATATGCTTTGTTGATTCTAATCGACTGAATAGTTTATGAACTACATATTGCGGTGTTTATGAGCAGCACGTAATTTTTTTTTTTTTTAATTTCATAAAGAAATAATTTTGTAAATAATGAAGTAATCTGGGAGTAATGAATTAGATGTGTTTTACGGGACTTGTTTGTGAAATTATTGAATTCAAGTGATTTTTTTGAATATTTTAATTTGATGTAAATATTTTTAGAAATAGGCGATTTAAAATTAAATATTTATTATAAATATGTAAATTATTTAGAATTTTTGAAATACAAATTCGTAGGATTTAAGCTTAGAATTGTAATAAATAGAAAAATTTATTTAAGAATGTCATGACAATTTCGGATGTTAGAAGGAAACTGTAGGTAGTAAGGAGTTCGAAAAATGAGCGCTAGCATAACCGCGAGGCCCACTGTAAGGGGCAGTCAAGCGACCGCACCGGTTCGAATGTAAGGTATGAGGGCAGTTTTGTAAAAAACCGTCCAAACGTATCAAGTTTTTTTCTTTGAAACTCCGAACTTCTTTACGGAATAAATTTGTTTGTGCAACTTTTTTAAATTGGACCAATAAATTGTCGTCTTTACGTTGCCCCAACGTGGGACATAACACTGCAATATGTGACGATTTTGAATGAACATTTTTTTTGGGAATAAAATTCAAATGCCGTTTCGACCTTGAGAATATAGATTTTAACTTTCTACCATTCTCATTTGAGCACTTATCTTTAGGACACGTTGTATTATTCTTTTCTGGACGAGCCTGTATGTATATTAATCAAGTTAATGTAAGATTTTGGAAAAGGGATGATAGCTTTTATCTTACAGTTTCAAAATTGATCTACATCCAGAAATCCAGAAAATGTTCCACGAATGCAAGTTTAGTGAAACTCAGAGAAGTGTATTAAAGAATTTACCATTAGGTGATATTTTGTTTGCAAAATAGGGGAGACTTGCTAAGACTTTCTTTCAGAGTTTTTGTTTGAGACACGAGCAATTAAAAAAAATAATGCTTTTTGTAATATTCAGAAAAATAAACTCAACATTTTCGTAACTACCCTTATTGGAAGCCTGTTTTTACTCTGATAAAGTCATGGGAGTTGCACTTCTAATTTTTCTCAGTGGATGGTAAGATACCTCAGAATAGTTTTTTCTAACCTTATGAACTTCGAACAATATTCAAGCAAAAGCGACTTTTTGCCGAATCCTGGATGTCCGCTGGACAGATATGTCTGTTGGACCAATCCTCAAAATTTCGGACAATTCAGCACAACGCTGGACGTATGGTCAATGGTCATCCACCACAGACGACCTAATTTTAATGTAAACGCAACGATATAATACCACGCCAGCATTGACATTGTACTAATGACGTCATTAAAGGCGAAAACACATTATTATCACGTCATGTGAATTTACATGATTTCACGAAGAAGACATATGAATCGTAAATTTCATAAACATGCATTTATAGTTGATACACTATTGTCACTTCACATATTCACGTGATATCACAAGTTACGCGCCGGCACGCAATCTGATTTTCTGTTTTCGCATCAATTTCGTGACACGTGATGGCGTGCGCTATCTAGAATTTTAAAAAGTAGAAAAAGTTTTAGTTGAAAAAGTTTGAGAAAACAATGTATTGTAATACAATACCAGGTCCTCAAATTATCTTCTTTAAGTACTTACTACAACAATCACCTTGTAAATAGCTCTTGGAACAAATTTTGAAATTCGCCCTGCTCTTTTCTGTTGAAATTAATTTCATTGCCTAGTTTTGTTTTCCGACATTAAAAGCAAAGCACAGGCTTTTTCAAAATCTTCTTCAAATTCTGAAGAGGAGGATGAACAATTATTGTTTATTTTCAATATTTCTATAACAGATGCTTTTTACTCTGATTTCTAATTGCATAGGTAATAATAAGTTTTTATAAATAATGAAACTATGGGAATTCACGTGACGTGACAGCAGTGTGATTCTATTGTTAATATTATGCGATTCACGTGTGGCATGGTAGCATGTGAATACACGTGAATACATGCGCCTGAATATTTTCATTTTCGCGGACGTCTGCTTTTGAAGCAGCATCAACAGTGGCGCAATGATGTCTCAAGTGACGCACAAATGTTTCTTTTAGTATAGCTCTGCTTAGTTCTGCTCAATGTCGTTTATAGAAAAGGAGCTTATTAGGTACTCTCACCCCATCTTATTCTATCATTCCTTAGAATAATGCGGTCAAAATAGCAGGTTTTCGTAAAAGTACAGTGTAAACTAGGGTGGCTTTGGTCTAGTTGCTCACTTGAACAATCCGTTTTCTATTTCGCCCTGGCGAAGGGGCGCTGGCTGGTGCGCCGCCAGAATATGCAAAGCGGTATCGGCACAATGAGACTAAATAAACAGCGGAGAACGTAATCCCGGATTTATAGAGATGAGCAATTAGGCGGAGTGCATTACGGAAGTCTCATGTGTGAGGGCGCCACTCGTCGATTACTGGGCCGGTGCCGGCGCCGCCGCCAGATGGGACTAATTACGAACTTAAGCTGTCCGTTCTCTCGAGCGAGCTTCATCATCACCGCACCGCGACGTACGCACCCTTCACACGCACGAATTCGCAGCGATATGCGAGATGCATCAATTACTGTATTACACTTTGGAAATTAGGAGGAGAGCCCTCTCTCCCTTTCGCCCCGCGCACCCCTATCGCTTCGGCTCACAACCCGTCCCGTCGTAATTTGTAAACGAAATTGGTATATATCCGAATTAAACTTGCATTACGTTCCGACGTCGAGCCGGAATGAAATATTTATCAACCGGTCGGTTATCTGGCACATGTGCTTCTGCTTTATTAATCGTTGTTTCTTGATGACTTCAACGTTTGCTGCCTTCCGCATTTATGAGTGAATTAAGGCGGCGCGAATGCTGCGAATATTTCCAAGGAAACACCTGGAATATTAAGATTACATTCAATTTTGGTCTCATCTGTCTATGTGTGTGTAATGTTTTTTACCATCACTCAAATTTTGTGCTATTACAATAAATTAGAAAATTTCTAACATAAGAAAACCAATTAGTCTTTGAATTTCAGCATGTAATTAGACAACTAATCTGCCACATGAGTTTGCTTGGTAGTGTACATTTGACTCAATTAATTAACTAACGTAATATAAATTACGTGACATTCGGAATGAAAACTAATATATTAGCGATAAAATAATTGTCAAAGAACTTTTGTCCACTCCAGCTTACCTTACTAACTTAAAGATTACAAAGTCTATGTGTAGCTACTTCGACCCCTGTTAAGGTGCGTCCAAACATGTGTCGTATCCGCGTATCAGATCGTCATCGCGTATCATGATCAGCCAAGTGTGGACGTGTTACCGTGATGCATCTCCGTATCATTTGAAACGCAGATACGATACAACTACGTCACACTTGGACTCGGAATTTTGCCGAAATATCAAACACAGGATGGATAGGTAACAGCAACTAATTTCACAGTGACAAACGTGCAATATCGAACAGACGATACAGTTGTATCAACTCGGTTGGAAAGTACACGTAGGTACGGATGTAACAAAACGGATACGAGAAGCAATTACTGTGGGTGCATCATTCTTGTGTATCATATTGGATCTTCCGATCATGATCGGATACGATTCATTTATGGACGCACCCTTAGGGTCTCATCAGCAGAAAAGTAAATCTCTTTTATTAGTTTTATATGTATAACGGACAGCATATTAGGCGGCGCGGCGGGAGAAGACGAGATGCTATGATCTTTATATGCCGCCTATCCTTTCGTTAATCTCTTTGTGTAACGGTTGCCGAAAATCTCTTGTTCGTCTTTGATTTTGGAGTTTTCTTGTCCTTTCCTTTGGTCGCCTTTCTTGCTGGCGATGGCGTCTTGGACTTGAAAACCATGAGAGCCACGGCAGAATCTTTCTTTTCGGCCGTCGGTTTCTTGACTTTCGTCATGGATTGCCGCTTCTCCAATTTTTGTGACTACGGCAGGAGGCACAATGAATTGATAATTTGTGCGCGCCATCTGTCCAGTTCGTTCACTTTTTCTTCGTCTCCACACGGCCTTCTTGGTCGTGGCCTTAGGAGTGACTTCAAGTTTTTGGCCGGTCCTTGAATTGGAAACTTTGGCACCTGCGACCATGTCAATTTCTTGGCCTTCTGCGCAGATTGATTTTTCTCGGGAGGTCGTTTCTTTGTCTTCAAAAGCATGTGGTATCAACAGGATGGGGCACGGAAGAGGAGGAAGCGGTGATTAATAAACGTCCTAAATGTTCTGCCTTGGTAACCCTCTTCACCGTCGGTGGTCAAGTATATGAAACAAAAATAGAAACAATTTACAAATTTACTAAAGGGACCATTTCTAAAATAATATTGCACAGTTTACAGACAAGCGAAATAAACAAATTCAAACAAAAGCAAGAATAGTGCAATAGATGGCGGTGTATTTATGTAAATGTGATAAAGATAAAGAAATGTTATTGCTAATCGATACAATGCATATCAAGGCATTGTCAAATACATCTTCGTTAGTGCCAATAATTACGTATATAAACAATACATAAATTTTACTTGTCAAAAAAATTTTCAAAATCACAATTAAAAAACTCATCTAAATTGTAAAAGCAATAATGATGAAGCATTTTTTAATCCTTTTTTTTAATTTAGTAGCCGGTAGGATCCTGATGGCAATTTGTTGTAGAGTCGATATCCCCAATAGCGGATTCCATTTTGCCCTATTTTCAGTTTTACAGGCGGTGGATCTATGTATGTCTTCTTTGTTGCGGATGTCATAGGAATGTAGATCAGTCTTTTTGGTAACACTGTGAAGTGATCTTATGTAGATTAAATTGTGCAGAATATAGACACACGGTAGAGGTAACACATTATACTAATGTGATGGAACCGTGACAATGAACTATCCAGGTCTTTACCACGCAGTGTTGCCGAAATGTCGTTGTCAATACTTCTTCTTGATTTAAACCTGATAACTTGATTCTTTTCTGTGTTTAATGAGAAATTATTCACTTCAAACCATTTTCCTGCAGTTCTGTCAGGTTATTACTCAATTCAAATAGAAATGTGGTATCATCGGCAAATTGTATAGTTCTGACACTTCTTGGTATATTCGACGGGAGATCATTAACGTAGATTACAAAAAGAAGTGGCCCTAGTATACTGCCTTGTGGTATGCCGTACTTTGTTTTTTGCAACTGTGACTCATTTTTCGGAAGTACTACTTTTTGTTATCTCGTTTCTAGACAAGATTGAAAAAGGTCATGAGCCACTCCGCGTATTCCGTAATACACACAGTGTCGAAGGCCTTGGACAAGTCGCACATTATAGCTGTAAGTTTTCTTCTCTCCTCTAGTCCTGTTAGCACGTCATATGTTAAGGTGGTAACGGCTTGTAATGTTGACTTCTTTTTTCTAAAACCCAACTGGGAATCGTCTAAGACTGCATGTTTTTCAAGGAAGGGAACATGCGGTTTTTTTATTGCTTTTTCGTATATTTTCGAGAATACTGGTAAGATGGATATTGGCCTATAGTTGCTTGGCTGCGTCTTCTCTCCTTTTTTAAAAATTGGCGTGATTTTGGCTATTTTTAACTCATCCGGAAACGTTCCTGAGATGAAAGAGTTGTATATGAGATTGGAGAAGATAGCTATTCATTCAGATGCGATGTTACCAATGAACCAATGTCGTATATATCCTCAACACAACTTTTCCGCAATTCTTTGAAAATGTTTGTCATTTTATTGTCATCGACGGGCCATAAATATAATGAATTTTCGTTTTTATTGTTCATGTATAGAAAATCACTTGCTATTTCAGGGTGCTTGTCCATGGCATTACTTGTTGCTTTCCTGTCTCCTATATTCATGTAATAATCATTTAGTTGTGTTGCTGTGTTTGTTCATCTATATTAGTATTTTGTTCGTTTCTTGATTTATTAAATTTCAAGCTGATTTAGAAACATTATCGGAATTTCTTATACACTTGGTAGGTATTGAAATTGGATTTTACAATTTTTAATTCTGTTCTGTAATAGTGCATTAAGTTTTATATATATCCGCCATTTCAGGATTTTTCCTTAAGGACGATTTTATCAAAAGTGAGATAATACTTGGGCAATATTCCTCAAGAAACAATCTAAGAATTACTAAGAACTGTGTGTGTAGTGATTAATGCGAAATGGGGATTTTTTTGATGAGATAAAAATCAGTTAAGATAAAATTTACCTGTATTAATTGATTTCGATGTTTTTTTTATACAGGGTGTTGACGGTCTTCTCTGGATTCTTTTAGGGGGTGATAGTACACCTCAGAAGAAGTCGATACACCTTAAAACGTCTTAGTAAAAGTCGTGTCATAAGCGAGATAATAATTCTTTTATTTTTTACATTAAACGATAAAAGTATCTGGGACGATTGCAAAAATTATTATTCAATTGTTATTACGTTGTTATTTGACATCAATATTATTTGTTATCAGTAATCTAGTTTTACTATCACCTTTGTTTGAATAAAAATTCGTCAGGAAGGTTTGGGCCTTGCACAGTATGTGGAGTCGTGGGTACGCCGAACAAGACTTTGTATTAAGGCTGGGAATCATATTCGAATAATTGGAATATTCGGATACATGTGCACTCTCTATTCGAATACGTTCAAATTTAATAATTCGAATATTCAAATTATTCGAATAATTCAAATAATTCGAATTTTCAAATGATTCGAAATATTCAAATAATTCGAATTTTTAAATTATTCGAATAATTCAAATAATTCGAATTTTAAATTATTCGAATAATTCAAATAATTCGAACTTTCAAATTATTCGAATAATTCAAACAATCGAATATTGACTTAATCCGATTTTTCGAATATGTTTTGTAACTACTTTTCTAGTTGCCTTCATTATCGACGAATAAAGTTAATAGAATCGTATTGCGCCACTCAGAAGTAGGTCTCCCTGCCATCTTTGACACAAGAATGTAGACCCTTTTTTTACGAAATCTGGTCGGCAGCTACACGTTATAGTATTTCTCACATCATTTATTCGCAAAATATTGTCCAGAAGTGATGTTTGGAAATACTTTAAATTAAGTTTAAAATGAAAGTGACAAAATACAATGTAAATTTTGCCCGTACAGGGCAATTCCCATTTCATTATTCGAATACTTATTTAAATATTCGAATTTTTATTCGATTTATTTCAATTGAATATTCGAATACCAAATCTGAGAAAAGTCCTAGCCTTACTTTGTATACAACAACATGGTGATAACATCGAACATCTTTTGTAGTAGGCAATGCTGATTAAGTAGTAGATTACTAGAGTTTAAAACAAATTAACTGTTTAATGTAAAAAATAAAAGATTTATTATCTCGCTTATGAGACGACTTTTACTAAGGTGTTTTAAGGTTTATCGACTCCTTCTGAGGTGTACTATCGCACTCTAAAAGGCCGTAAACACCCTTCATTAGGATTTTGATTAAAAGCATGTAAAGAATCAATATAAATATTTTACATTTTGGGTTTGTTTCATGAGTGGTAGTGTACATCGAAAACAAAATTATAATAAAACTGCAGATGTGAAATGAGACAGAAATTAACTTTTACGTACACACAATCTACCTTCCATGAGATACAATATGTACATAAAATTCTCTGAGAGGGAATGAATGGCAACACAAATAATTGTTTCCTCTTACGTAGTTGGCTCCTGTTAGATAAACCTTCGGGAAAAAGGAAACGAAATAGAAGGGAAGAAGAGACCTCTTGATGACGATGTTAGGAGGCAGTTTGAAAGTAATTTAAATCGTATCGGAGTCGTCTCGGAGGCGCATCGCATTAGGAAAAGAGTCATTAGGGTGCGACCGAACAGATTGGAAACAAAACAATTTCAATTTGGATCGCGAATGCGTTTTATGAAAGGCTCCCCCGAGCGGTGATTTATGTTCGGCGTTCGGGGGGCGAACTCTTTTATGCGCTCGCACGGCGTGCCGGAGCGCCCTCCATAAGTCACCATCTGAAATTTCACACACATACACACACGCGCGCCCGGGAAGGTCCGCATCCATTATTTACCGTCAGCTACTTGTTTCATCAGCGACGGCACGTACAAATTAACAAGTAGGTCTTTGCGTTATTTATGGTCGTCGCGGAGACTGCGCCTTCTGGTGGTGTTTATTCATAATTGCCGTTTGCCGGTTTCATCCGAGAGACGCGAGCGCCTTAATGAGAGGTTTCCTCGCATTGATAAATGGAATTATACGGCGGAATTGATTCCCGCTGAGATATGACTGGCGAATGATGGGAATTGAAATTTCGCTTCTGTGCTCGTTAATTCGAGAAACTTATTAATTATAACAATATTTATACGCAAATGCAAAAAGGAATTCTTTTATAATATCCTACTCTGCAAACTGATTACTCGTTTCGACTGACTTCGACGTGTCAGGCGCTTTTACTTATTTTCATTACAAATTCGTATCGTTTATAAGTTTTACTATTAGATGGCGCTGCAATATATAAATCAAACATTTCGGTCTGATATATTGGATGGTGTGTACGCGGGATATTATTGCGTCTGTTATCAAGGCATTAGCAAAAATAAGCGGTCGCTTATCGACTCGCGCGTAATTCCAACATTTTGACACCTGAAACGTGTAAAGTTTATTTTTTCATCCTTGCTTCTTTCGTCCATCTATGATGCATCATGTATTTAGATTCGAAGCAGCTGGACGACGTCTTAAGTGCCACATGCATAATAGATGCATCGGTATCGCATGCACTTTATGATAAGGGAACCAATAACGAGTTCGCGATTGTTCTTGTCGGAGTTATCGGGGGCGGCGTTAAGTGCCTTGTCGTGTCTTGGGCAGGTGTCAAATAATTAGTCCGGTTCGTCTCTGCCTGGAAATAAATATTTATGAAGTCCGCGATATTAATAAGGGTACACGCGCGGAATTAGCCTTGTTAACTGAAAGAATTTGTCCCGGGACATCTCAATTCATAATGCGAATGGCCGGGGCTAATTAGACCACTGCGATCCGCGATAAATCATTATCGGCCCGCCGGATTATTTTAATGCGAGGACGGCGACGTCATGTTAATTTATCGCCTCGCTTTTTTCTTCGCCTTCTTTTTCGTTTTCTGTTCGACTCGCAGTTTGCATATCCAATGAGCGAACGCCGCCGCGCCATGACAAATCGCGGATTATGCACTTCGATGTATTTTTGCCTTCCAAGAGTTTAACGCCGGCTCTGCATTGGGACGCGATATTTATGCTAATTAAGTTGCCTTATTAAACGCGTTGAACTGTTGTTACTATTGCTCCGGGTACATTAGGTGCTAATCTTTCGGAAGCAAGCACGAAATTCTATGCCTTTATAGTGTATACAGCACCATACTTCACACACATGGGGTTCTTCTAAAGAAATTGTAAGTTACAACGTGGTATCTCGCTACTTCCGAGTTGCCGAGCTTGCACATCGTTGTATCCTGTTACTACCGAGCATTGTTGAAGTTGCCATGTTGCTAAGGAGGTGCAACCGTTGCTAGGTCGCAACTCCAGTTAAAATGACCCCCTTAAACAATACATAGTGCATTCTGAGCATTCCATGCAGTACCGGACTCGGGGGTATGCCAAACAAGCGGCAATAAAAAATATTGAATGCCGCTGCAAGATTCTTCTCCATAAAGAGCATGTATTCAAAAAATTGCTCTGCTGCGCCTTGGATTTTTTATTAAGTAACTAAACTGTAACAGAAATAAAAAAGTGTAAAAAAGATACAGAAAAGTTTACTAATGAATACTTCCTTCTGAAAACAAGTTAGTTGTTGTTGGCGTCCATTTGCTCAGATCACGAGTAGGGTTCGCAAACGACACGACGCGACGGTGGAATACTTTGCGCTCCTTGTGTTGTTGCCTTGTGATTTAAACCGTCCTGAGTTAAGGTGTTTTATTGTCGTTTTTCTTATATTTGTGTTTTCTTCCGTTAGCACGTTTTGTGGGTTAAGACAACCCACTTGTTCGAGTTTTTGGGGCCAGTTTGGTTCCTCTCTGACGAGTTTTGCTCGAATCTCGAGATTCTGTCTACTTTGACACCGTGTTCGCAGAGGAGGACCCCTGTTTGTAGTTGCCGAACCGCAATGGGCACGCCCCGAGGGTTGCACTCTTTCCGAAGTCACTTGTAGATTGGTGAAGATTGTGTCGGTATCGTTAAAATTTTATCATATATTATGTTTTGCGTTGTTTTCGTACAGGTTAATTTTGGGTACTTGTCTGTGCCTCCTAATATGTAATTGCCTGACGTAGGCTTCTGGTACCTTCTGAACCAGAATTTAAATTTATTATTACGGTAAAGATGATTGCAAACTAACGTTACTGTCCTGAGGACGATTTGTACTTCTAGTATAAACCAAACAGGATATCCTAACCGGTATTTACGCGTTGTTATATTGGAGTTATTTAACGTTACAGTTTACTATTTGAGCGGAAAATTAAATAACAGAGAGTACAATGGCTCGGCAGGAATAGAAACAACAACCAAATTATTACTGACATGAAAAACCTAGTGGGAAGAGGAAGAGAAGCAGACACTGAACAGCATGGTTGGAAAGAAAGAAAGAAGATCTGTATCAGCAAGTGGAGATAAAAAACTCACGATAAGAAATTATCGAAAAAATAAGCCAGATTTGTTTGAGGAAGTATAATGGGGACCGTTCTACCCCAACAAGGATTTATACAGGGTGTTCTTCAAGTTCGTGCAAAGAATGAATGGCCTATTTGATAACGGATGCATCAAAATTAAAACGAAAACGAAAATAAAAAAGTTTATACCGACACCCGACAATTCCTTGTGAAATGTTTAGAAATGCTAGACGCAACGGATAGTGACCTTCACCTATAATAAGTGTTCGAAGTTCCCCCGCTGCGCGAGACGTAAACATACCGATTCAAGTGCCGTTTAATATACCTGCCCACACATGCATGTTGTGAAAATTAAACATAGTATCCCTTGTTAACATTGATTCGTCGGTGAAGAGAATGTTATTAACAAAGTTCGGATTGTCCGTCTGTTCCCGGAGTAACACCGATAAAATCACATGCGTTAGAAGTAATCTGCGGCCATCAGAGCTTGCACTCTTTGAAAATGGAACGGGTAATTGTTCCTCACGAATAATTTGTCAAACAACAAACTGCACAACTGACACAAAGGATCTGCTATTTGGCAAAGGGCGAACTCGGTTACGCTGGCTGTGCATACAAAAGTCTTGCAGCCAACTTCGCCGTAAATTAAAATCAGGTTCACAATAACATAATTGGAAAATTCGGCCATATTTTCAACGCTGTTATCTGCGACGAAGTACAGTTGAGAACTGAGTAACTGACCCACTTTAACAGCCGATGCTGACACACCAGCGGAATCAACGTCAATTTCGTTTTCTGTGTTCTCTTAGGTCAGATATCAAATCAGTATCAATTTATGGAGCACATATTGGTATTGAATAACAGATAGCTATTTCTAGATAACAGGTAGCAACCCTACCTCTAAACTATACCTCTAAAGCTAACACCTCGCATACGACAATTGGGCTACCTAATTAAAATTACCCTAAATGCGCAAAAGTATTACTCCACAATTTTTATTCCTACTGTTTCATAAAATTCCATCGTAATTAATTTATAGATTTCTTAGACACAAACACATACTGTAAATATATGTTCGTGTGTTTGTCACAGTATAAAAAGATTACACAGTAGCGCGACTCTCATGAAAATATTCAGTTCGCGCATAACATCCCGCGCAAGGTCTGAGTCACAATCTCGGGATGCAGAGCTCATTCATTCACGGCTCTGGTACCGAATGGATCTTTATAATTACGTTAATACACATTATTTATGCCTTGTTTTTTTAACACGTCCACTAAACACTACAATCCGGCCCTGGTGTATGAGCACGTGTAAATTTACAATTTACAACAAAATCGCTCACACGTAAAGCAGAACAAACAGTTCGACAGGCCCCTTTAACCTACTCGAGGTCAATGAAAATCCAGTAAAGAGATCAAAGTGCCGACAAGCGAGTTGCGTTACTGTATTCTTTATACTGTGTGTTTGTTACACCATATACTCTTGTCGGCCCATTAAATGACATATTAGTTATAACTTTCGCCACAGAGGTCACTGTTCCCCGTAGAATTTGTAAATTATGAGAAACAATTTCAGCTGTGAAAAAATGCTAATTGAAACGGCCGTTTATGCATAGAGTCGGCCATGAAGTAACAGGCGACGACAAATTTTTCTGACCGCGGGCTATGTGGTCTTCTGTAAAGTTTGTAGCGGGTTGCAGGTAAAAATAGTATATTGTGTCACAAGGGCAGAAAGTGAGCATTAGCAGCCTGCGGCTATGAGCTGCACGAGCGAGTGAAGCGAAGCGATGGCAGCTCATAGCTAAGGGCTGCTAATGCGTTTCTGCATGTGTGACACACAACTGTTTTTCGCCTACACTAAACCAAATTCAAACTTTGTTTAAAACTGACGTTTATTGAAAAATTCTGTGAAAGCGCGCAAATGAAAGTGAAATGTGTTTCTAGATTATGAATTATAAAATTGTGATTTAATGAGTTTAGCAGCCCAAGGGCAGATAAACATTACTTTCCGTAACATTTTTAGGGTTAATATGAGTTACTTTCACATATGATAGGCGAAAAATTACTTTTCTGTACATGAGAAACTCATAACAGAGGAAGACATTACGATCATATAGGAAAAGGACACATTTCATTGATTATTATGGCCGTTTCCTAACACTATGCCAGGCCGCAGTTTGTCGACCGCTGCTTTATACAATCAATTTCTTTCGAATTTTCCCTTTCAATCTGAAACTGAAGCCAGGTTTCCAACATTCCTTTTTTTTACTGTTCTAAACGCGAGTGCCTTTACGTGAAGGCAACTAGATTACTAGGTTTTGCGCCATCTAGTGGATACCTTATACAATTACTTTCAAATTTTCCGTTTCTATCTGAAGCAAGGTTTGATGCAAGGAGGCAATGTTAAAAATGCAATGGTTGCATTTTTAACATTGCCTCCTTCCTTCGCGTTTTATTATTTTTTATTTAATCGATTCTAGTAGCTCCATTTCGCGAACACTTCTTACGTTTATTGTATTTTTCCTTGCCGTGTCAATCGAAATATGATTTGCGTTCGCCAGCGCCGTCGATGTTGTCGATATAGTTTGAGTGTCAATTCGTAGGGCTAGGATTAGGCGGCGTCGACTTTAAATTTGATAAATCGTTTTGTTTCGGGAGTTAACGCCGACGTTATTCTTTTATCTGCACGGAGGGGCGATCCGGATAACGCGCCCGGGGGCGGGGCGGAACGGGGCCGTTATGTAAAGCAGTTTTCGGCAGAGCGGCGGTCTTTAAATTCACTGAAAAACTCGACACGTTTTAAATCAATACCATGAATACATTACGCCGCCTCCTCGCTGATTTCGGATCCGTCGACTTAGGATGATTTCAACAATTGAACACCAGCAGAACAGAATTTATTCAGTCTTTTGTTTTGAAGTCAAGTCATGATTCTTTTGCATTAATAGATGGCGCTCGTTGCTCGATAATTTTGATATAATTCTCATGTGGTTCTGTTTGGCCGTCATATAACTATGGCGTCGCTTTGCTCTCGTTAACGCGACGTGTTTAACTAATTAGGACGTCGTTGCACGCGGAGCAGACGTCAGCGTCGGTATTTGCAGGCCCAGAAATAGCAGCCACCGTCTAAATATACGTCGGTGTTACGAATTAAACAGGCACTGTGAAGGGATTTATTAGAATGAGCTGGTTGAAAAGCGAATGGTTGCAGGCACGCACGTAATTCTCTACGATGATCAGGACGTCCAAACACCGGCGCCCACGATGCCAGACTAGTACGTAATTAACATAGATCTAGCTTTGCAAGAAACGTTGTTCACTATAGAAATCGCAACCATGAGAGCATTTTTGCTTAACACCGCTTAGCCAATCGTTTCCGAAAGACAATAGAAAAATAGTTTGGGAACCGCTGTGCTGAAGTCGCATATTTCTGTTCGCGGCCGTATTTCAAAACGTCGAATGTTTTATCCGTTTATTTTTCGTTCGTGAATTAAACGGAGATCGCTTCCGGAACGGGCGGGCGCCGAATGACGGCCGGGGAAACAAAGGGTTGCGTTGTTTGTTTTGATGGCGCGCCGTGTTATCCCGCGCTCAGACACGGCCCCCGTCAATCCGAATTAAAACCGCGTCGCTCCCCATTATTAACACGCCGCTGAATTTTTCGCGATCAAAGCGACGCCGCCGAAAGGTGGACGAGACTTGGAACTTGGAACGAGGCATCTTAAAATAAAAATTTAATTAAAAAAAAAGACGGTCAGTAGCTGACAACTATTTGATTGCAAGGTAGATGGCGAGATTTTATTTTTTTCGGCTTAGGCTGCTTTCAGACTAGCCGTTAAAACGCACGGCCGTGCCAAAACACGGCCGTGCGAAAAGACGGACGTGCGAACAGACGGACGTGCGAAAAGACGGCCGTCAAAAACTGAGTCGGGTGCATGGTTGTTGTCTTTAGCATTCGAGTTTCATCCGGGGTTCGACCATATTCCGCATACGATTGAGATGGAAAATACACGCAAAAAAATTATTGCATTTGCAATAATACGCCATCGTAAAAAAACAAAACAACACAGATGTACAGTATGAGCATAAATGATTGAGGACAAGTTGAATTTCCCGCGTCTCTATCTAGTAATTTTTACTCTTTGTGTGTGGCCGTCCTGAGAAATTAATTTTTGTTCAGTGTCGCCTGTGTAAATTTTGCAACCGGCTCCAAGAATTCATAAGACAAAATGGGGCGCGTTTGCCTAATGTACCTGTTAGTAGTTATTGCCGCTTCTTGTATTTAAAATAAACAAATTACTTGCCTATTTTTTTTGTAACCTATGCATTTGACCAACTTAAGAAAAATATTGAAAGGCGGGAAATTCAACTTGTCCTCAAACATTTATGCTCATACTGTATATGGGTTCACACTTTACTGGAAAATTGTTTTCAGTTAGGGGCCTTTAATGTGCTTTTTGGAAAGTTAAGAGAAGACGAGAATAAATTAAAGTTCTAAAATCTATTTACTTACAAATTTCAGTGGACAAGAGTTGACTCCACTTGTTAGTTTAATTATTTAAAAAATAGCTGCAATCACTTATTTTCAATTCTATAATATTCCCGAAAATTTATTTTTGACATATTCATAGTTTTGAGGCAGTTATTCATTTTATTTAAATATTTAAAACAGCGTTATTGTTATTATTATTACCTATTTCCGAGCGTGTTTTATTGCGACAAAGAAGAATCACCTAGTATACCGATGAAAAACAAAAAACAAGTCGACTATAGTTTGCCGACGCGACGGGAAGCATCGCAAAAAAATTATTGCGATTGCGGCGTTATAAAGAAATTTATTTTATGCTATTGAGAAGATAGTATAGATAGATCATCGTTATTAAAATAGTTGTAATACTGTTCACCATTATGTATTTGTTTTTCTTGGTAAATTAATATTTTTGGTAATACTCAGCACGTAAATATATCTGTGCACTTGTAATATTATGTAACTGATTATTGAAATCTGAAACTTGCCTAAAATTTTTAGCATAACATAAGTTAACATGTGACACAATTATTCCCATGTAAATCTCAATGATCACAGTTAAAAAATAGCCCTATATATTCAATGCACGGCCGTACCCGTCCAAATTGTAGCAGGAACACCCGAGCTCCTGCTACGACTCGTCCGTGCGTCTTCACTGTCTGAAGAGGCACATACCTTCCAATGTCCTGCTAGAATCGTCCGTGTAAACGCACGGCCGTCGAAAAAGACGGACGTACGAGGCACGGCTCAATGTGAAGAGTTACGTGCTTACCAATACAACGCTAAATAATGTCCGTACACGGATGTTATTTAGCAGGTCATTGGAAGGCGTGTGTCTCTTCACATTGTGCCGTGAATTGCACGGCCGTGCGTTTTGACGGCTAGTCTGAAAGCAGCCTTACGCCACAATTTAAACTATATGCATGTTATTCATGTAAACTATTTATTAAAAGAAGAAGCTTAGATAGAAACAGAAAATTTAGAGAGCAGAGATAACTAACTAACTAACGAAGCACTCTTCAAATAAACTATACTTAATTGACTTCCAGTTACTCCCTGTTGCCCCGATAATCGCCATCAACTCGGTTATTTTTAATGACATGCTGTAGTTATTTCTTTGAATTACCTATACGCGTAAAATTACAATTACAATTAATTTTTCTACATTTAAATTGTGCCATTTCTGATATACATATTGTAGTGAAATTAATTAAATTATATACACCAAAAGATTGGTTTTATTTAAAGGAATTATGCAATAATAATAATTATAAACAAATAATGTTTTATAAAACGCAATTTGAGAACTAGATAACTAGATAATTTATATTACAATCTCCCCATCGTAAAACAAGAGTAATCCTGTAGCCATATCTGACGTTGTGGAACACGGTTAGATCGACGAAGACGAAGGTTGGTATCGTTGGTATCGCGCTCTCGATTTGATAGACGCAGGTTGGTATCGTCGTTGTGTGCTTGATCTTGAATGTTGCCTCTCTTCATGAGACTCAGAAGTTGTAAGTTCTCGTAGTTGCAAATTAGTTTCATTTTCTCCAAATTGGGCTGATTTAAATAATTGCGGAATTGAAGTTACATGAGTTGGAGTTACATCATCCGCAAGAATTGGAGTTATGTCATTCTCACGTTTGCCAAGAGGTGCTAAATATCAGTTGGATATACTAGTTTTTCGGCCATCAGGTACTACTTCTTCCACCAAAGGTTCAAATTTACTCCTGCGAACTGGTCTTTTCATGAGAACCAGGCGAAGATAACCACGTTGACGTAGATTGTCCAAGTGGACATAATCGTAGGGCAACAAGTGTTGACCAACGATTATAGTAAAACATGCATTCGTGTGGAGTAACATTAGTAGCAGTACAAAGTAAAGATCTATTTCTGGATTTTGGATTCTGGATTGGTGAGGGGGGTGCTGTGTATTTGAGGTAATTCCTAAGTGTAATAGATAAACAGACACGTTGTGAACTTACGTTTATTGCACGTTACATACAGTCGTACATAGTTACTATGCCATACTGTTACATTGTTGCCATCTTAATCTATGTCAGTACTACCACTACACTGCACCTCTCCCGGTTTAGATATTCAAACGCTGAGGAACCTTAATTGTTCGGTTTGAACGTCTTAAGGGTTTAGGAGTAATTGGGTTAATAGGCGGAGGAGAATCAGTGGAGGGATGAACGTGTTCGGCATTTGTCCTCTCATCGTTTTGATCTTCTTTTTCCTTCTGATTCACTTCTGTAGCAGGTTGTTCACTAGCTGGTGATACTATGGGTAAGTTCACAGGAAGTAAGGTATAATTTGTGTTGGTGGAACCGGTTAAATCTGCCTTCATGTCATCTCCGTGTACATATCTTACTTCGCCGTTTACATTAACAAGGTAGGTCCAATTACTGACTACTTTTGATATCTTCCCTTTCTTCCACTGATTTTCTCCATTTCTTTTGCTAAATACTAAAACCTTCTGACCTTCAATAAATCTTCTGTTATTCACTTCTTTTCCTTCCATTTCTTTCTCTCTTTCTAGTTTTGTTTTTCCTCTGTATTGGTTTACATTCAGTAAGTCTAGTTTGGTTTTTGGTACTCTCCTCAACATCAACTCAGCTGGACTGATTCCTGTTGCGGCATTTGGTGTAACTCTGTACTTTAAAAGGAAATTATCAATAGCAAATTGCAATTTCTCGTTGGTAACATTCTTCCCGAAATCTAATTGTCTTTGAAGACTCTGTTTCACAGTATTTACCTGCTTTTCAACAGTACCATTTGATCTAGGATGTAATGGTGGTGTTAAGATGACTTTAATCCCATTAGCTAAACAAAATTGTCGATATTTCTCCCCATTAAAGGGTGGTCCATTATCGGATACTACTTCATCTGGAATACCAAAAGTTGTAAAACACTTTCTTAGTGTGACTATTGTTTCTTCCGCTTTTGTGCTTTTTACTTCATGTACCTCTATCCATCTGCTTTTGCTGTCTACAATAATTAAAAAATACTTGTTAAATTTTTCAAAAAAATCTAAGTGCAATCTTCCCCAGCATCTTTCTGCAGTCTGCCATTGAGTATTTGGTATTTCTGGTAACTTTGGTTGTAATAACGAACAACTTGAACAGCTATTTACAGTAGACTCAATATCTGCATCAATTCCAGGCCACCAAAAGTGACTGCGAGCTAGCATCTTCATCCTAACCATTCCCACATGTTCTTCGTGTAGCATTTCCAGAACTTTATTCCTCATCTGAAATGGAATTACTAATCTGTTTCCCCACATTACACATTCTTTTTCAACAGATAGTTCTTCCTTCTTCATCGAGTAAGCTTTAAAAGCCACTTCTGTCACATTTTTTGGCCAACCCTTTCTAACAAAATCCTTGACTCGATTTAGAACAGTGTCCTTTTGTGTGTTTAGAATTACATCATAGATAGTTAACGGACTTCCTTCAGTTTCGAAAATGCTATTCACCTCTTCAAACTCGTCTATTCCTGTACTTGTTGCTAAAGGCAAACGTGATAACGCATCCGCATTGCTCACGTCCTTTCCTTTTTTGTATTGTATCTCATAATTATATGCTGATAAGGTAAGAGCCCATCTTTGAATTCTCATGGCTGCCATCGCTGGTATTTTATTTCTTTTCCCGAAAATGACTTCTAAAGGCTTGTGATCGGTGAACAAGGTAAATTTACGCCCGTATAAAAAATTATGAAATTTTTTGACGGCATAAATAATTGCCAATGCTTCACGATGGATTTGGGCATAATTCTGTTCAGCCTTTGAAAATGTAGAAGATGCGAACATTACTGGACGCTCCTCCCCATTAACTATGTGACTTAACACTGCACCACAAGCGTATGGTGACGCGTCAGCTGTGACTACTATTGGTAGTTGTGGGTCGTAATGCATTAGCATTTTATTGTTTGCCAATAAATCTTTACTTTTCTTAAATGACTTACTGCATTCCTCTGACCAGACAAATGGTTTATCTTTCTCTTCTAGGTTATATAACGGTTTTAAAACATCCGAAGACATCGGAATGAATATCCGATAATAATTTAACAAGCCCAAATATGATCTAAGTTGCGTTAAATTTGTTGGTTCCGGTGCATCCACTATAGCTTTGACCTTGCTTTCTAGGGGTTTTATACCTTCACCAGACAATTCATATCCTAAAAATTCTACAGTTTCTCTAAAGAATTTACATTTCTCTAAATTAGCTTTAACATTGAATTCATCCAATTTCTTCACTACTACTCTTACATTTCTTTCACATTCTTCAATGGTACGACCTGATATAATAATATCATCCAAATAGCATGCACAATTTTCACAGTTACTCAGAATTTTTTCTAAAATCTGTTGAAACAGTGCTGGTGCACTTGCAATTCCGAATGGTAATCGTTTGTATCTGTATAGTCCTTTGTGGGTATTGATAGTTAAAATTTGCTGTGAATGTTCATGCACTTGACATTGTAAATATGCTTTTGATAAATCAATGACAGTAAAATAATTACCTGCAGATACCTTATTAATCACATCTTCGATAACAGGTAACGGGTACTGGTCTACTTCCAAATAAGGGTTTACCGATACCTTGAAGTCACCACAGATCCTTAATTTACCTTCCTTTTTCTTCACCACTACTATAGGACTACTCCATTCACTGTAATTTACTCTTTCAATTACTCCTTTTCTTTCTAAGTCTGCCAACTCCTTTTCCACATTTTCTCGTAAAGCATAGGGTAAGGAATAGGGACGATGGAATACAGGGACTGCGTTTTCTTTCAACCTAAGATTAATCTTAAATTTACGTATGCCCTCATTTCCGTTATCAACAAATACATTATTAAATTCAGCAATTAACTTATCTGTAATAGAATTTACATTATTTACATTTTCATTAATCCTTGCTATTTCTTGTGAAACTAACTTATTTTTCCAATTTGGATAAACAAAATCTAACCAATCTCTACCTAGCAATCTAATATTCATTACATCTTTTAAAATGTACAAAGGTAAAAATTTAAACTCAACTTTATTTTTGAAAACTTTAACTAGTATTCTACCTTCTATTTTTAATGATTCACCTCCAACTGCAATCAAATTCTTTTTACTTTCTGCTATTTTATGCTTATCTAAGTATTTAAGAAAAATATCCTTAGACATTACACTTACAGCACTGCCAGTGTCTACCTCCATAGGTATTATCTTGTTCGATACCTTCACATCCACCAAAAGTGCATCATTAACTTTTCTTATCTCAAACTGTTCGATCTTTCCTATCACATTTTCACTGTCCGATAGGTCTGCGGTGTCATCTTCCACTGCTTGTACTCTCTTCGTTCTGCACAGCTTTGCTAGATGACCCTTCTTCTGGCACTTGTAACAGCGATACTCCTTCACTGGACACTCTTTTCCATGCTGTTTTCCACATCGTCCACAATTTTCTTTCTTGACTTTTTGCTCATTCTTACTTCTCGTCTCATGCTGAAACTTGTCTTTACTTACATTTGCAGCTTTTTGCTTCCATACTGCTTTTACTACAGTCTGATTTAACTCTCTACTTTCTTCTTGAACAGCTTCCATAGCCAACGCTAAGGTACATGCCTGTTCGAAGGACAACACCTTCTCTGATAGCAATTTTCGTTGGATACTTTCCTGCGATAGACCACATACAAATCTGTCTCTCAACGCTCGCTCTAAAAATTGCCCAAAGTCACAAGTCGATGCAGCACTTTTTAATTTTACAATGTATTCACTAACTGTCAAACTTCCTTGACTGATGCCATAAAACTTGAATGTTTCTGCAATTTTTGTGGAGCTATGTGCTTCTTTAGAACATCCTTTAATTCAGCAAAACTTGTTTCTGCTGGTAACACCGGAGATAATAAATCCTTTAATATTTTGTATGCTTCACTCCCTACGAGAGTAATAAACAACGATACTTTTCTGTCGTTTTCTATGTTATTACATTTGAAAAACTCTTCCATGCGTTCCATGTATGCATTAAAATCGCATGTTGCAGTGAGGGGTTCAATGCTGCCCACTAACGCCATTTTTGTATCACGTGGTTGATTAACGAATTTTCAATCTAACCTTGTCTTGCACTTGCTTGCATTTATTCCACTACTCGTCGCCAATTATTGCTGTGTATTTGAGGTAATTCCTAAGTGTAATAGATAAACAGACACGTTGTGAACTTACGTTTATTGCACGTTACATACAGTCGTACATAGTTACTACGCCATACTGTTACATTGTTGCCACCTTAATCTATGTCAGTACTACCACTACACTGCAGGGGGTGAAAAGAATTCACACGTACTTAGGGCAAAATTGGGCCCATTGTACTACCCCCATATTCGGCAGTGCAGGATTGTCAGCGTTATTCGAGCCATCCCACTCTTTCGATGAAGCGAAGAACAGAGGGGCACTGCGAATTCCAGCCATGTCAGGCCAGAATTCCCCTAACATGGAACCTCTAATCGAGGCGAGTGCAGGGCAATCACAGAGGATATGCTCAGCTGTTTTTTTCTCTAAGTTGCAACCCCTACAAATTGGGCTGTTTGCTAAACCTATTCGGTGCATGTGTTTATTCAGTTTGCAATGCCCTGAAAGTATTCCTACGAATAGACGTAGTCTTCTTCTAGGTAGTTGCGTGCAGAATCGTGTCAATTTAGGCGAGGGGGCCGTTATGGCCTTTTTCGCTTAGTGACACTTGTCTAGTTTGACTCACCTATCGATATGTCGATTTTGAGATCTTTGTTTCAGTAAGCCATTGAACAGGTTTGATGATGGTGCTATGGCCGGTTCAGGACCCCAAAAGGGCTGCCCCGATCCTTGCCTGGCCAGTTCGTCTGCCTGCTCGTTGCCAAATGTTCCAGCGTGTCCTTTAACCCAAGTGAGTTGCAGGGTATTATATTTGGCCACTTGTTCCAGTGTGCCGTGGCATTGGAGTGTTATTCCTAGGGATATTTTGTTGTTATTTAGAGCTAAGAGTGCCGCTCTACTGTCGCTAGCTATCCTAACGATTTTGTTCTGAACACCTTGATCCAGAATTACTCTCGCACCTTCTATGATGACAACTAGTTCCGCTTGAAAAACGGTTGTCAGTTGGTCGAGTGCTATGCTTATGTGAAGGCCAAGGTCATCGGAGAAAATTCCTGCGCTTGTTCCTTCCAAAGTCTTAGATCCATCAGTGAAGATGGATATGTCGGGTTTGAGTGCATCTTCAGCGTTCAAGAAAATGTTGAAGTGCTTCCTAAATATATAAGTGGGTGGGAGGGAGTCAACTTCCGCCCCAAGAAGAGGAGTCTCTTGTAGAGCCTCCTCAAGATGAGGTGATGTCTGCCTCCGAGCCCTCTATTGTTCCACACCTTTTTTGCCCGCAACCTCAGGGCTGAACTCAGTGCCACCTCCTCCACATATATATACAATGGAGGCAGGCCAAGGACAGCCTCTAAGACAGCAGTGGGAGTGGATTTAAGCGCACCGGTAGCACTCATACATGCCAGTCTTTGAACATGCGAAAGCTCCGATGCTGTTGTCGATAGTCTGACTCTGAGCCACCAGACTAATGCTCCATAGCAAAGCATGGGCCTAATTACGGCAGTGTACAGCCATAGGGTGGCTTTTGGTGATGGTCCCCAAAGTCCGCCCATCGCACGGCGACACTGCCAGAGAGCAACGCATGCCTTTGCCACTTTTACATTGACATGTTTACACCAATTCAGTTTCCGGTCAAAAATAACTCCCAGATATTTGACCTCATCTGAAAAGGTTAGCTCAGTATGGAAAAGTTTGAGAACTCTGCAGATCTCAACTTTCCTCTTTTTCGTGAACAGAATCATTTCCGTCTTTGAGGGATTGATTGTCAAAGAGTGTTTTGCGCACCAGTTTTCGGTCAATTGGAGTGCTGTTTGCATTAGGTTGCACAGCACTTGTTCATATTTTCCATTAAGCAGGATAGTTATATCATCTGCATATCCTACTGTGTAGAAGCCTGCCTCATTAAGTCGACGGAGGAGGTTGTCTACTACTATGTTCCACAATAGAGGTGATAGAACGCCACCTTGAGGACAGCCTCTGCTTACCGTTCCCCTAATAGACACGTTTCCTACAGTAATGTGTACCGCTCTGTGTTTCAAGAGCTGTATAATCCATTCCCGAAGAATGTGATTAACTTCATATTCACGTAGTGCCCGGTCGCCACTGTTGAAGGTGGTTTTATCAAACGCACCCTCTATGTCTATGAATACTCCTAAAGTGAACATTTTATTATTTATGGCTTTCTCTATCCTCCCGGCTACACAGTGTAGGGCGGATTCTGTGGATCTACCTGCTAGATAGGCATGTTGGTTATAATGCAACGGTTTGTCGACCAAAGCCCCCTCTCTCATGAACCTATCGCATAGTCTCTCCAAGGTCTTCAAAAGGAAGGATGTGAGACTAATTGGGCGATAGGACTTAGCGAGAGAGTAGTCCTTTCGTCCTGGTTTGGGTATAAATACCACTTTTATTTCCCTCCAACTCTTAGGGATGTATCTCCAGGCGATACACCCTCTAAGAATGCGTATCAGGTGGGGTAAAATAGTTTCTAGCCCCCATTGGAGGAGAACAGGAAAAACACCGTCCAATCCTGGTGATTTAAAGGGGTGAAAGGATTTAATTGCCCAGATTGTTCTTTCTCTCCCTACCACCCGGCCGACAAACTCCCTATCCTCCTCCGTCAGGAGTGTATCGGGAGCCTCCATCCATGCAGGCACGGGATTAATGTTGCAACCTGGGAAGAGCGTATTCATCAGTACCTTTGCTGTTTCTTCAGCGTTGGTGGTAAAGGAACCGTCCTCACGTTTTAGGCTAGCTGGTTACTGATGTGGGTCTTTGGCTAGTATTTTGTTGAGACGAGCAGAATCTCTGGTAGTCTTAATTGTATTGCAGAAAGATCTCCATGTTTCTCTCTGTCTTTCCCTAATCTTCTTTTTATACAGCCTCTGGTGGCGTTTGTACGCAACCCAGTCGTCTGTATTTCTAGTATTTTTTGCTTTATTGAACAGTTTACCCAGGGTAGATTTCAGTTTATCAAGCTGTCTACACCACCATATGGTGGGCTGACGTGCCTGGACTGTTTTTACCGGACATGCCTGTTCATAAGATTTTGTAATAGAGTCTTCAAGAAAATCAATTTCTCTTTGCAGCTCTACTGTTGTTTGGATTTTGTCAGAGGTAGGAGGAGTCCGGAGTCTAGCCTCCAGGCACTTCAGGTAAAGCGCTCTGTCGGTAGACCTCGGATTTCTGTACTCCTTGGGAATAACCTCGCAGGTTTTAATTTTGAAGCTAATCATTCTATGGTCTGACATGGTAATTTCATGTGAGACTTTCCAGTTTTCTATGCGGTTGGAGAAGCGGCGGGGAAGCCAAAGTAATATCAATTACTGTCTGGCTTCGGGAACTTACAAAAGTAGATTCGCTACCCTTATTAAGTATCTCCATGGTTGTACCGGAAAGGTATTCCAGTAGTGATCTTCCCCGTGGATTAATATTGGCACTGCCCCATACAGTGTGATGTGCATTTGAATCGCATCCAATTATGAGATGCTTTTTATTCCTTTCACAGTACTTTATGACCACCATCATCTCCATAGTGAGAGGGGGATCAGTCGAGTCTCCTGGGAGGTAAGTTGATACTAAAAAGATTTCATTTTTTCCCCCTATGTCACAACTGATTTGAACAACCGTGATATCTCGGCCGCTCAAGTGTGGTACTAGAAGGGCTTGAAAATTGCACAGTACATAGATACATGTCCTAGGATTGTTTTGCTTTTTATCTACGAAGATTGTACCTTGCAGATTGCTCAAACCAGAAACCTTAGACTTAACTACCCAAGGTTCTTGAATTAGAACAATGTCCGGCTTACTCCCAAGGCGTCTGCATAAGGTTGCTGCAGCCGCCCGGCAGTGATGCAGGTTTAATTGTTTGTTATTTACTCCCGCCTTGAAGACTTATGAAGGAGGATTGGATTTTATTACCTTAGAATTCGTCACTGGAATAGGGATCCAGTGATGGAATTCGCAGTTCGTCCCACCAGTTCTCGCAAGTCTGAGGTGTCGCAACCGGAGATTCGATCACCTCAGTCTGCATGCGGCTGATGGGGGCTTCTGTCTGCAGCTTCTGCAGTTGTTGTTCCTGTTGTGGCGATTGTTGCAGTTGCAGTTTCTGTGCTCGCAGCTGCTTCGTTTCTGCAGAAGCCGTCCGTTGTTCGACAGGCTTCTGAATTTTGATTTTTAAGGAGGTGAACTTGTAGTTTAGTTTCCGTCCTTTGTTGTTGATTTCTCCCACGGCGTCGTCTCCAACGCCAAAAACAATCAGCCTCCCCTGAGGTTGATCGCGAGTGGCCGTATGGAAGACGCACCGGCTGGAGACCTTTGTCCAGGGGTTCTGCACCTCCAGGCGCCTTTGGACAACCTCCATTTCTTCCAGTTCACCCGGAATCCATAGTGCCGCCTTGTAGAGCTTGGGGAGCTTGTCTACTTGAACCACTTCTAGACGTGCAGCCTCCCACGGGGGTGAGAGGTTGCCAACCGTCTTGTTCAACCAAGCCAAGAAATGATCGTCCTCGCATGTGATCCTTAAGATCTCGCCCGAGTACGACCATCCCTTGAAGGTTGGTGGTCTTAAAGTTTCAGAAGGGCTGGAGAACGGGTAGTTGTCCAGAGCCTTTTCCAACTCCTTTTGAACAGCCTCGTTTTGGGGTTTTGTTAGTTTACCCCACGGGTTGTTCCTATCGATGACAGCCACATGGAGGTGTTTGTTAACAGCCTCTCTGTAGCTACTACTCGATCTTTTAGAGGATCCTGCCGTAGTTTTACCCGCAACAGCGATCTTCTCCGTCGTTGAAGGTAAGAGAGGCTGGTTAGCAGCACTGCCTTTTTCATGGGCCTTTCTAATGGTGAAGTACCATCGGATCTTGCCCTCTTTTTGGCCTCTCCTTCCTTCTTCCCCGGGTTAGCCGCGTGGGCAAGCCTATGGGTTGAAGTACCAGGCTTGGAAGTGGGTGCACTCAAGCTTTTTGGCGCGTTACTGGTAAGTTGTCTGACCGTTTAGCCAGCCTGCTATCCAGACGCATCCGCAACTTTTAGGCGCGCCAGCTTCCTTCTCTTTTGTTTCGCTCCGCTGATCCGTTTCCGGCGAGCCTTTTGTTGCTGCCACTCTTGTGGCTTTTGTTCTTGGCCCTGCCGTTATTGTGGTGAGGCCTGTAAATGGGAGGGTTGAGGGGTATCCGAAGACGCACCCTCTGTTTGTTTTGATACACTTTTCTCGGGATCCATGCTATATAGAAAAAAATTCTTCGTCCTCCTAGCTCCCCACCCACCACAGAGTTCAACATGGGACGTCGAGCTTCGACACCAGGGCTACTAGTCAGATATAGCTCCAGAAACAGGTTGCACACAGGCCGGACCTCTGTTTCGGCACAGCACACATGTAAGATGCGCTGCGCACCTACAGTGTCAGCCCACACACACCCGCTCCCAAGGAGCTCACCCGGTCGGCGGTCTGACCCGACAACTTAGCCGTTTCATCGAAGTGGGTTAGTTTCGACCTCCCGTCTAGGTGAAATCCAGGCCAAAGAGATGTGTTGCCCCCACTTCAGGGGACTCAATCTCCAGGATCCTCTCATCCACCGTCACGGGTCGCCTCGCATGGCACAAACACGAGGGTAACCAAACCTCTGTGAAATCCACTGGACGGTTACAATCCAGTGGAGAGGGGGGAATGGTCCACGCGGGAGTTTAGGCCCGGGGCTTCATTATCACTAGCCATGGTTACAGATATTGAACGCGTACAACGTAGGTTTCTGAAGTTCCTTACTTTTAAAATCAGTGGGCAATATCCTCCTAGAGGCATTGACTATGATTGCTTACTACTTAGGCACAATTTTCAATCACTCAGTCAACGTCGTGATATCCATGGAGCCAGATTTATTTGGAAGGTTCTTTACAACAAAGTTGATTGTTCTGAAATCCTGGGATTTGTGAATCTTCTAGTACCACGATTTAACTCGAGATGGACCACAACATTTCACCTACCAACTGCTAACACCAATATTCTTTTAAAATCTCCGTTTTACTCTATGTGCCGTAATCTTGGGAATTTTCCTGTTGGGCAACAACATAATACAGTCTTTTTCTATTGCTTTTCCCCTTTTGTCAAATGTGTTTCCTAATTTGTCAAATGACTTTCCATTCCGTTCAAAGTATAGTAGGCCTGCGGATTGGAAAGTCATTTGACAAATTCGGAAACATAATTGACAAAAAGGGAAAACTAAAAGAAAAAGACTGTAATAATAATTACGAGAACAAGTGGGTAGAGGGCCTTTGAAATCCACAGCTAATCTTTCAAAGGGGTGAGTAGCTTTAATTAGTTTTCCTTGAGTTTTACAAAAACGTGGCTTTACTTCAGAACATATCAAACAGGATCTTGTCATTCTTTTAATTTCATCGACGGAATAAAGCAGGTTTTTGGGACGAACCGAGTGGATCATCCGAGTTACACCAGGATGACATAAATTTCGATGTAAGTTGTAAAGCTTTGAATCTGTTACAGAACTAGCACATATTCTGGGTAACGTATCTGCAACTGTGTTTTCTTTTCCAGGAGGATGTATAACATTATACTTATAAAAATTTTTGTGCAAATCGGTCTTGATTGCAGCGGATTCCTCGAGCAGGCTCTGTACAGCTGTTTCAGGCCTAGTTGGGCCTTCGTCAGCAGAACCGTAGCTCGAGAACTCCACTGCAAACCAAACCGATCTGTCCAGGTTATTCGCCAATGCGATATGTATACTTATAATTTGAAAGTTCCAATCGCCAACGTTGGATTTTGTCACTTTATATTTTACCAACTTGCTTGTTATCAGACATGAAAGAAACTGACTTTTGATCGGTAATGAGTCTAAAAGGTCGACCAATTAAATAATGTCGCCAATTACGAAGAGATTCAACAGTAGCATGAGCTTCTTTCTCTACAGCAGAATGTCTTCTTTGACAGAGTTCTAGAATGAAAGGCAACAGGTCTTCCACCCTGTGACAGTGTGGCAGCAATTGCAAAATCAGAAGCATCTATTTCTACTGTAAAAGGTATATCATTTTCAATTGTATTAACAAGAGATTTAGCAATATCTGCTTTAAGGATTTCAAAAGCATTTGCTCCTTCAGAAGTAATGGCAAAACAATTACAGTAAATAAGTGGATGAATTTTCTCAGAATATTTAGGAATCCGCTTAGCGCAATGAGAAAGTAAACCAATACTTCGTTTGAGAGATGAAGCAGTAGTTGGCAATGGAAGTACTAGCAATGGTTTAAGACGTTCTGGATCTGGTCTTATTGTGTTATCTTTGATCCTGTACCCTGATATCCTTCTTAGAAAATAATCTTTTCGTCTTATTGAGAGTTAAGTTATATTTCTTTACAATTTCAAGAAATCGATTTAAATTCGTGTTCGTTTTGATTTCTACCGCAAATAGTGATGTCATCGAGATAAGCAAGAGTTCCTTTAAGCTGTTAGTTACTCCAAAAGTTATTCTTTTAAATTGATAAAGATTTCCTCCAGCTTCAAATCCTGTATATGGTTTTTCTGAGGATTGGATGGGAATCTGATGATAGGCACTTTTGAGGTCTATTGTGCTAAATATAGAGAATTGGGCAATTCGAGATATAATTTCTTCTATATTGGGAAGTGGATATGCATGTAGTTCAGTGAACCTATTGATTGCTTGAGAATAATCAATTACCATTCTGTTTATTATTTGTATTAGAAATTACTAAGACTTGGGCTCTCCATGGAGACATGCTTTCTTCTATAATACCTTCTTTTAAAAGTATTTTGATTTCAAGATTAATAAAGTTTTCATCATCTTGAGAATATTTGCGAGATTTAATTGCAACAGGCTTGCAATTTAGACTAAGATTAGAGAAACGTGAAACAGAAGGAGTGGATGATTGAGCTAAGCTATACATTTTGAGGGTAGATCTTGGACCCCCATCGTCTTCGTCGATCTAACCGTGTTCCCCAACGTCCGAAATGTTTTTTGTTCATTTTATCCCTTGGCATGTTTTAATGATATTTGTTTGTCTTTTTAATGTTTTTCTATCGTCTCTATCAGTTTATTAAGTTAACAGCTAATTACTAAATAAGTCAAAGCTTGATCTTTTGTTTCTGTTTTCGTCCTTGTTAAATTTTTCGTGATTAAAGAGACGCTGGTGAATTATGGGAAAGCAGTTTATTTAATCCTCGACAAATAATTACAACCAATTCAACGTTTCACTTCTGCTTTCTTGTTTTATTGAGTTTTTCGCAATTGGAGCGACGCGATGCCACCGAATTCGGATAAATATTCAAATCACACTGGAAACGAAATTAAATTAAAAAAAAATTGACAATCACTAACTGGCGCGTAGTTAATCCAATTGTAAAAGAAGCTGTCCAATTCCGTGCGTCAGCGTTTCTCTTCTTCTTCTTCTTCTTCTCATTCCTTTTCTGTTATTGTAACCCTTTTTCTCGTACCTGTTTAGAGACGCATTCATTCGTGAAATGACGAGATTCCCACAGTGACACAAGTAGCCGTGTCCGATGTCGTTAACGCCAGCCCTTATTATTAGAAACGGCCTGCGTCATTCCGGTGGTCCCTAGTAATTTGAATGATTTGAAAATAACGACGATTCTTTTGCGCTTGTATTTGGCGTTTTACATTGTCTATAATCGATTGATTCTGTCCGAATTAGGGGGATTTGCCCGAATCGGAGAAAGAAAGGTCGTCACGCGTTCGTTTACCACTTATTTATGTATTTATTCAGCGCTAACGGCGAGATGCCGATACTTTCATTTTCGCTTCGCAAACGCGCTCAGATCAAGATCATTTCTTTTTTGTCAATTTCACCGGCTAGAAACGGCGGAATGTAGAAAGCAGGATATGAGAGGTTTTTTTTTGCTTCATCGTTCGCGCGATGATAATTGCTATTCTTTAGGTCGCCGGGCATTTTCCCGCTCGCGCGACTAATTATTACGTTTATGTGCACGTATGAACAAGAAACAAGTTTAAGATGAATGTTAACAAAATGTTGAACAACTTCGTTATAATTCGTCAACGGACAGCTTAAAATCGCATACTTAAGTCTCAACGTTTCGCTATCGTTTGACACCTTAGTGACGAATGAAAAGTAATTTATTTATTCTTCGAAAATTTACGAAATTATTACACAAATTTTCACCGGACAAGAATCCAATTGACTCCTGAAAAGATGGTATAGAAGAAACGTTAGTCAAGTTAAAAATCATATTGCACTTTTAAAGTTCCCAAAGACGGCGCGGATATCTTCGAACTGACAACGCTGGATTTTCCTGTTCATATGCACATCGTATCTAGAAGAAGACATGATGATCATGATGATACAAAAGAAACACTAAAAGCGCTTTTAAAATTTCCAAAAATCGGCGAGGATATCTGGTAACGCTGACTCGGTTGGGGTGGTTTCCTCGTTCAAAAGCACATTGTAGAGAAATGGAATATTTAAAAGATGTTAGTCTTAAGCAAAAAATCAAAATTCCCAAAAATTGCAGCGAATGTTTTTGAATCGTCACCGCTAGGTAGGTAAGTATCTCAAAATTGATCGCTATTACTTTGCTTGGAGCAACTTCAACCAAGTCACACAAGGGCGTTCCCTTATTGTAATTTTAGAGATTTACTTCACTCTTCTCCAGGCATATGAATATAAGGAAGTCCCAAAAAAGCCATCAAGAAATAAAATTTCCAAATATATTAGCAAAGATAAGTGTATAATATCAAAAATAAAGCTACCACGAAAAACTCCAATCTTAATAAGTATTAAAAGCTCTGTTTATTTTTATGGCCAGATCGATTTTCTAAGCCGGCGGTCGGTTTTTCAATTGTGAATGAAAAGCTAAAAAATTCCATTTTTATACGAAGTAAAACCGTAGGCCCATATCAGTACGACCTTTGGCACCTTAAAAACCCCTACTGAGGGTGCAATTCCCCTAGATTCGGCTAAATTCTAGTAGGGTTGGCCATATGACCTTAGTAGTTGCGGCATAAAGGTACGAGAAGTACTCCCCAACCCGGTATCTCGTCATTAAAAGAAAAAAAAAAGAAACAATTTTTTTTTCAATTTTCCGGTAGACGCTGTACAGGTGTCGGCGAGAATTTGCACGTCCCTTAATTTTCTTATTTTTAAATTCAGAAAAAAATGCTTAACTTATCTAACTAATTCAAAGTTTTTGTAGATATTAAACAATCAAGCATCGAATAAGAGAGATATTAAATAAAGTTCGGATTCTTTGGAACTTTGTCTACAGCAATATAGATTCAAAATTAATAGTTTCTGAGATATTCTGCATTTAATGTCTAGAGTTCTAAAAAGTAAGCAAAAAAAAATCAGATTAGAGTAGCCGGTGCAATGTCTGTGATTAACTGAATTAATTAATGTAATACACTCATGGACTATCAAATTTATTGACTTTTTATTTAATCACATAGATTTCCTTGCACCGCCTACTCTATTCCTGATTTTTATTTTCTCACCGTTTACTTTACGCATGTAAAGATTTCCTAACCCATAAAATGTGTAATGATACACATTGTAAATAAAATTCTGATATACAGAGTGTAATCGAATAAGTTTCACCTACTGTACCCACCGTGGCCTTCTAAATGAAGAGCGATTCTAACTGGCCTGGGCATTTTGAAAAATTTACGTTGAATTTTTGTGCTCCAGAAAACGCCAAAAGTCGACACTTTGGCGCTGGTTACCGAGCGTTGAGTGGCGGGCACGGCCATTACTGTCAAAGTGAGTTCACGCAAAATAACATAATGTAATATAACATATTTTATATGATATAAACTTTATAGATTCATGCACAAATCATTTGATCACGTCGGAGTGAAGTACGCTTGAGCAATAAGGAAAGACCGTCATTTTAAAAAGCTTTAGTGTTGTGAATAAATATTACAAGTTACATAAAAGAGTTTTGACTTTTGATAATGTGAAACGTGTTAAAAAAGACGTTCATAATTACGCAAAATGAGAAATGAAGTTTTATTATATATGTTGTTGTAACTTACCACAGAAATTCTGAGTATATGCAGGTAAGATTTTAATCTAAAACCGTAAAAAATTAATGATAATTAAGTTGTAAATGTTGGTTGCGAGTCGTCAGGATCGCAATGGGGCCCCCGAGCATATTCTGTATAGCTATTTCGGCCCTAATTGGGGCCTCATCAGCAGAACAGTAGCCCGAGAACTCCATTGCAACCCCGACAGTAGAGGAGCTATGTGCGTTCTAAGCCAAAAACCCATAAGAAATAACACAGGCCTCGAGATTGCAATTTTTGCGCGGATCGTGGTCAGGGGGGATGAGGTAGGAAGGGGGAGAGGGGTCGCGCGCAAGCGGCAGCAGAAGCGAGACGCGAGAGGGGGAGACGCGGCAGTAGATATCTAAACTCGCGACCTTGGTACATTTTTGGGCATAGTTACAGCGGTTTTTGGAAACGGAGGGGTGTTTCGCGAATTCTATCTTAATATTTGATTTTTTTTTTCTTCGCCTCATCATATGTATTAAATAGCGCGTCGACTTATGACCAGCGCTAATAGATGTTTATTTTAAGATATTTCTAAATAACGATTTTTTCTCGGTCCGGAGAGAGATTCGAACCCGTTCACGCGCAAGCGGCTGGCAGAAGCGAGATGCGAGAGGAGGAGACGCGGCAGTAGATATCTACACTCGCGACCTTGGTACATTTTGGGCATAGTTACAGCGGTTTTGGAAACGGAGGGTGTTTCGCGAATTCTACCTTAATTTTTGATTTTTTTTCTTCTCCTCATATTATGTATTAAATAGCGCGTTGAGTTATGACCAGCGCTAATAGATGTTTATTTCAAGATATTTCTAAATAACGAATTTTTTTCTCGGTCCGGAGAGATTCGAACCCGTTCCTCGACGTTCCTGAGCCGTCCATCTAAGCCGCTCGACCGTTGATTCAGTTGTTCGTATCCGTTCGAGATGTGTAATATTAACGACGCGCGCGGTGAATGATATCCTTTTTCGAACTCGTTCCTCGACGTTCGTGAGCCGTCCACCTAAGCCACCGCTCGACCGTTGGAATCAATTGCTCGTATCAGTTCGAGATGTGTAATAAGATGAACGCGTGGGCGGAGGCGCTCGCGGTTTCAGGAATGTTAATAACTTGTCGAGACATGTTAGCAGATAGCAACACCTTAGTGCAATTTAGAGAGCAGCGAGATAAAGAAAAACGAATCAAGGTCGAATCGCACGTGATTAACCGAGAATGAAATTTAGCAAATTAATTGCAAACGGAAGTCGTTTCAGTACACATCGTGAATCAAATTTTCTTTCAAGCCGTTTTAGGAATCACTACACTACTTAACTGTTTCAAACTGAACATAAAATTTACTCTATTGCAAAAGCGTTGTAAATATCTGAGAAACGAAAACTGTGAAGCAATTAATTTGCTAAATTTCATTCTCGGTTAATCGAATGTGATTTGGTTGATTCGTTTTCTAATACAATTTTTTTTTTTTAACTCCATATACGTTTTTTCGGTTTAGACATCTTATGCCGCCGCGACCTTAATTATAATTTTTACCTCGTGCACTTCCACATGCTAAAGTTGAAGAAGAGGATTCAAATTCCCCACGCACTAGAGTTATCGTACGTAACTCAAAACGTTTATGCAACGAAACGTAAACAATGAGTCAGATGAATAAAACGAACAGCGAGATAAAGAAAAAGAATCAAGGTCGAATCGCACGCGATTAACTGAGAATGAAATTAGAAATAGATACAACGAAATTTAGCAAATTAATTGCAAACGGAAGTCGTTTCAGTACACATCATGAAGCAAATTTTCTTTCAAACTGATTTAGGAATCACTACACTACTTAACTGTTTTAAACTGAACGTAAAATTTACTCTATTGCAAAAGCGTTGTAAATATCTGAGAAACGAAAAATGCGAAGCATTGTATTCAATTTAAAAAACTTTTAAAAACGAACACTGATTTATAAATGATATAGAAATCCTTGATCTTATCTATTAAACATCGCGTTGAGTTATGACCAGCGCTAGTAGTAATACTAGAGGGATCCTGGGACACTTCGATGGCATGTTCATCCGAAGTGACCACCGTTGAAGGTCATCCCCATGTTTAGGGGTTGTCTTTAGTGCTGAAGAAGTAATTGAGGGGTGGTTTTTCATGCAGATAAAGTAACCCCTTTGGTTCTTGTAGCTGAAGACTTGTCTTCAATGACGTAATTTTACCAGAGGAGGTCGCTGAGGATTTTTTTCCTTTGGTTCTTGTAGCTGAAGACTTGTCTTCAATGACGTAATTTTACCAGAGGAGGTCGCTGAGGATTTTTTTGGTGGTTCTTGTGAAGAGGCGAAAGAGGCGACAATGACCAGAGGTGGTCGCTGAAGAATTTTTTTTGTTTGTTCTCAAAGAGACCGGTCGTCAATGACCAGAGGAGGTCGCAAGAGATTTTTTTTTCCTGACGGTAGTTCTTGCGTTGACGTAAAGGTCGCCTAGCGTGCGGCGTGCTGACCGTTGTACTCTCCTAGTACGAGCGGTATTTCTTAAGCGCGTTACGTTTCGCAGGTTTTAACAAAATTTTTGCAATACCTGTTGCAGGTGACACCTGTTCGTGTCTGTTTTTTTTTTTTTAATTGCTTACTGATTAAAAAAAGCAAAAATGTAGATTTTTAGGAATCTATGTTCGAACGTCAGATGAAGGGTCAGACGAGAGGTCACGTAAAACGATAAGAGACGCTAGGTCAGACGAGGGATCAGGAAACTGATAAGACGCTTCTCGTTAGAATGTAATATTTTATTTCACGCTTATTCTAATATAAATATAACATTACTAATTAAACAATAAACATACTAATGAAGATATACAGATATTTTCAAAAAATATTACTTGTAAAGTATTTAATAAGGCATTAATTACCAATGTTTTTTTCCATGAAGATCTTTTAACAATTGATCTGTAAGACATGGTACACATTTACATCCCGGTATGTCGGTCTCCCCTTTACATTTAGGGCAAACGTATTTTGTTGGAATGGGCATTTTTAGAACAATTTTACTACATTCGTGAGCGGGTTGTACTTGACTAGTCTGTCGTGTAATATTAAACAATAGGCGCAGGTATTTGCGGGCACGTTTTACTGGTTTCAAATTCTAATCTGATGTCGACGGTTCCCGACTTGAGCGTTTCGTTTTGTCGACTGCAATCGATCACCACCAATGGTGCTAAATCTTTAAATTTCGAAAAATTAAGACACGGTTCGCCTGCAGTTTTATAATAGTAGGATTGTTGAAATTGAGCGTACATTTCGTATAAAATTGCGAATTGGTGTTTTCAAAATTTAAGTTTAGATTGTCATAAGGATAGACGTCTGAATTTAAATACAATTTTATGTTTGTTAAGTTACAATGATCAAATTGACTGATATTTTTAGGGTGTCATTTTTCTGCTAGTTTGAAAACCTACGATAACGAAACGTGGCTTCTCTAATTGACTGCTCGCTTTAACGTTCCAGGTATGCCTCGTCGTCTGTTGTAAGAGAGGTAGTTCGTGGAGTTCCCAGTTTCTGAACGCGAGCTCGAGATCTCTTCCTTCATCGATGTACCTAAGTAATTGTAATTTTTCGGTGTCGGAAACTTGAACGTGAGGAATTTTCCATAGTATTTTTAAAAGTTCGATTTGAGGTTTTTCCCCGTTCTTCGTGGTTATGGCGGCGTTGAGATCCGAAGAACTTCTAATGAGTACTAATTCCTGTCGCACGTTTATCAAAATTTTTTTATAGTCTTCACAGAAACCGAGCAGAATTTTTAATGGAATGCAAACGCTAAAATTTCCCTGCGAATCGGTAATTACGGGATTTTCAAGGTGATTCCAACATGCGTTGTTGTATCTTGTGCAATCGTTGTTCGTGAAAGAGGCGTACCCTTCAAGACCGATGTGATGCCAGGATTTCGAGCGCGATCTATGACCGATCCTCCTACTTCGTATCGGATTTCATCGAACAGGAAGGCGATGCCGTTGTTAACAAAATTCAACGTATTGCTCACTTTACCATCGTGATCGAGTATTTTACCTTCGATGTACAGGTAACTTTGAGCTGGTAATGTATAGATGTCCTGCGTTTGAATCGGTAATCGTATTTCGTCAGATTTATTCAACGTGGTATTTGCGTACGGTGGATGACTATGTATTTCACAATTTATAATAGAATTATCTATTAAAACGTGTTCACCAATGTTCAACACACCGAAACTCATTTTTCTTACAATAATTGGAATCCTAATGATAATAAAAATTGTTTATTTTCAGGTGTTAACTCCTTCGATTGCTTCTTTAAACTGAATCCTTGTTGTCCTAATTTTCTTTTTATACCTTTATAGGGAAGAGTATTATATCGAAACACCATTATTTTAACTGTTTTAAATGAAGTCTTATCGTTCTGATCTCGTTTTGGAAATTGACTAGATTCCTGTCTTGATCTAGTATTTTAATGACGATTTCATCGATGTATTTCGTATTTATTGGCAGGTAAATGACGTTGTTTACTTTTTCCACTATTCGAAAACCAGGGGGCACTTGAGGAAAAAATATGTGTAACACGTGATCTTGATTGTTGTTACTATAGGAATTAGTAACTAAATTACATTCAAAGCAAATGGCATTTACTTTAGAAATATTAATAGCAAAATCAGATTTGTATATTCTATTTGCTTTTAGTTTTTTTCTATCGAATCCTAATAGCGGTGCAATCGAATTCGGTTTTCAAAATGTATAATTTTGTTGCTCTTTATCTCATATTTTAACGTATTATGATTGGTGATTGCTTTTAATACTATTTCATCATCATCATCATCATCCGGTAGATTTTTATTTACAGTAGTTAAAATTTGTCCGGTCGTATTATTTGTAGCGCTAACTATTGTCTTATTACTACTAATTCGTTTTCTTTCTGAATTAATATCAATCAATTGTGATTTTATGTAATTTTCAATGTCTTTAATTTCATATGCACCTGAGGAATTTCTATGGTGTACTTGTCTATATAAAATTTATTGTTCGTTTCATCGATGTTAGGAATTGCATTGAACGAATAAAAATCAATCAGTCCTAGAACGTATGACTTCTCATTATCTAGTATAATTGGCGGATATATTTGCGCACTCAGCACAGACTCTTTGCCTGACAACGTGAACGTGTATGACGACATTTCACTAGGTCGAGGGTTATCAAGCGAATGAAAGACTAAACAACATTTACTTAGAATTTATTTAGAAAGAAAAGCTAAACATAATTGTCCACAATTGGAACTGTTATAAGTTTGATAAGGATGATGATTATAAATAATTTTACAGGGCTCTTTCGAATTAAAATACGTTACGATTTCTCGAGCCGGTTTCAAATTTCCGAAACTATCGAAATAAATTACTTGAGATCCGGTTTTCTTATAGGCTGTCCAATGAGTTCCGGGACCGTTCGCACTGTCCAAATTAATTATTCCTCTTTCAGTTTTTCTAATTTTTTTAGGTAACTCGTTTCTCATAAAGACACCTCGGAAATGTGGAACTTTCATAGTTTTCGCGCATTTTTCTAAATCAATGTTAGTCATCGGTTGATTATTTAAAAGTTGTAGTTTTTTTTTGTAGAAAAAGTCCAAGTCCAGTTTTGTACGGTTTCAAGTATAATCCTTTGCCCATTGCTATCGCTTCCATCGATTTATTGTGACGTTGTGATTCTTTCAATTGTTCTTTCGCAGTTCTCGCTTCGTTTACGGCTTTCGCTATGCTGGTAGCACCTCCGGTCAGAGCACCCAATGCACTTAAGCCGGCAAATATTGGTATCAAAGGCAATACTCCACCTGTTTTAGGAACTTTAACTATGCGCTCGGTGGGTTTTATTTTATTTTTAAATTTTTGGATGAATTTAAAGCTATTTTAACCGCAGTACTTAGAGTGCGAGGTTTTTTTTAAGTATGCGTTTTTAATTTGCTTGATTGCTTTCGAAAGAGGTACCTTCTTTGTATTTTTCTTTCGATTCGTCTTCGATTTACGTAATTTTGACATCTTTACTCGTCAAATCTCAATTACATACTGAATCATTATACGTGAGAAATTTATTAAATCATAATATCATCATCATCATCAAACGATTCTCGTTTTCTTTTTTAGCACAGCTTTCTACATCATCATCATTGACAATTGTTGAAGCATTTTCATTTATTTCCAATTTTCTTTTTCCCCTCTATTAGGTTTCATTTTTTACGATTAATGAAGTCATTTATTTCTAAGTTTCTCTTTTCATCTCTGTTTAGTTTCACTTTTTACAATTAAAATCATCTGTTTTTAATTTTCTCTTTTCAGCTCTGTTTAGTTTCATTGGATAATCATCTGCAATGTCTACGTCTATTTTATCATCTATTCGTTCTTTAAGGTTAATTTTATTTTCGTTCTTTGAGTCACTTTTTTGTTTCCTCGTCTTTAGTTTTCTTTCCTTCTTCTGTACTGGTTCGTTTTGCTTTAAAATTTCTAATTTTACCTTTTCATCTCTGTTCGGTTTCATCGGATAATCATCTGCAATGTCTGTGTCCATTTCACGATCTATTCGTTCTTTAATGTTAATTTTATTTTTGTTCTTTAAACTACGTTTTTGTCGCGTTGTCGTCGTCTTCTTCTTCTTTTGTACTGGTTCATTTTGCTTCAAAACTTTTATACAATGTTCGATGTTTTCAACTGAAGATACCGTAACTTTTTGTTTTTCTAATTTTTTTAGACACTCTTTAATAATTTTTCTGTAATTTATGTTTCCGATTCCCATGCCCAATTTTACTTTTGCTTTCATAGCACCTGCAATTCCTAACGCTGCCGCTTTCTCGCCGAACGAAGCGTCTTTGGATCGAAATCTTTCCATTGCACTCTTATATAATTTATTATCGGCCATATGTCTACGTGTTACATCTTTTTCTTGAGAATATGCTATATCGTGCTCCTGCAAGCTTCATCCAAACCGTTTATACCGACGTCACCGCGTGCCAATCGTTTTTGAAGTTTGGTTCCGGGTCCGCAAAATCTGTAGGTAGGTATGTGTAGTTCGAAGGGCAAATTATTGATGGCCGTATTTAATAAACCGTCTCCTATATAGCACTTCATTACATTTAATAAAAACACCATGTGATTTATTAAACGACAATTCTCTAACTGAATATAAATTCACACGTTGAGACTATTTCACGACATTTCAAATCGTAACGCTTCAGCAGCATGAAATTAGTTAAACAAAAACAACGTTTAACATCGAGAATAATAACTTTGAAGATGAACGTTTTAAAAGACATGGTGTATTATTTCCTTCGACCTTGAGATGTATCATTGTAGGACCCTCGAACTGTGGAAAAACAAATCTTATCATTAATTTGATTGAGCATCAAAATGGTTTATCGTTTGAAAACATTTACGTGTATTCGAAATCTCTAAATCAACCGAAGTATATTTATTTAGAAGAACTATTGAGACCCATCAAAGGCATAGGTTATTTTGCGTACAGTGCCAGTGAAAACATACTTTCACCTTCGGAGACGAAACCTAATTCTATTTTTATTTTCGATGATGTTGCGTGTAACAATCAAGACATAATTCGTGAATATTTTAGTATGGGTAGACATAATTACATAGACTCGTTTTACCTGTCTCAAACGTATGCGAAAATACCTAAACATTTAATAAGAGACAACGCTAATTCTCTCATACTTTTCAAACAAGATGATTTAAACTTGAAACACGTTTACAACGATCACGTGGGAACGGATATGAACTTTGAGATATTTAAAGATATCTGTTCTCTCTGTTGGAAAAGCGGTCGATATGAATTCGTAGCCATTTTTAAAGACAATCGAATCGATGATGGAAGATACAGAAAAGGATTTGATCAGTATATATATCTTTGATGAACATATATATGATAGTTATTAATGTTCGGAGTATCATACGCACCGTTACCTCTCATCAAGATGGACGATGAAAATTTAAAACAGAAACTTTTACTAAAACGTAAAAATATACGAAATAAATTAAATTATTTAAAACATGGTGAAATAATGCAGGAAAAAATGTTCGATCCTATCACTAAACATTTGAAAAATATTGAAAGTAAATTGCAACAAAAAAGTGAAAATTTTTACCTTCAACGTCAGAGCAATATAACTTGATAACTCCTAAAATAAATATCCTTCTGTAAGGAAACGTTTGATAAGTGACTTTGAAGCGACAAACGAAGCTGATGAATCCGACAGATTTAAAGAGTCGATTTTAGAAAGTATCGAATCAGAAGAAGAAGCAGAAGATAACCGATTTAAAAACCTCGGTGAGGAATCGTTCAACATTTATTTGGATCAATATCATCCGTTACCTAGAAAATATATCGAAGAAATGTACACGGACGATGAAAATAAAAATTCGATCACAAATATGGAGTGAGACTTGATAAAATTACGGAAAAATTAAAAATCGGTGATTCATGGTTAAATCTCGACGACGCTGATATTATTATTAAAAATAGACGATACAAAGGTACTCCTGGTTTGTACGAGTTACTGTTCAAAAATTTCCTCACAATTATACTACAGAGGATGGCAAAATTATAAACAAATTATTCTTAGGACTAACGCTAATCGACGATATTATAATCCAAATGAACAAATAGCTGGCAGTAGAATGCCAAAGTATAAAGATATTATCGCTCCACTGATGCGTACTAATACAGGTAGTGGAATGTTTATGGAAGTAAACAATAATAAAACGGATTACGTTCACTGGGACGATCCAAACGAGCTCGTTGATAGGTTGAGGTTATTGTTAGCATCACAGACGGCAGGTAATACGAGTCACACGAATGAAATAAACTCGATAATCGAGGAACTGAAAGAAGCCCGAATCATCGAATGACAAATCTAATTACGGATGCTAAAAAACAAGTAGTGAAAGAAATTCACAAACCTGCTAGAGTTAATTTTAAAAGGCGTAAAGTAATCATTAAATCTCTAAACGATCTGTATCAAGCTGATTTGGTGGAAATGATTCCTTACGCTAAGGAAAATAACGGTTATAAATACATATTGATCGTGATTAATTGCTTTTCTAAATACGTTTGGACGTTTCCTCTAAAGAATAAGTCCGGCTCGGAAGTCAGCAATGCCATGGAAAAAGTATTCAAGGAACAGGCACCTAATAATCTGCAAACGGATTTAGGAAAAGAGTTCTTCAATAAAGAATTAAAAAAATTAATAAAAAAATACAACGTCAATCATTATAGTGTGTTCAGTGAGAAAAAAGCGTCGATAGTGGAGCGTGTGAATAGGACTTTAAAATCGTCGATGTTTAGAGAATTTAGTCTGCAAGGTAACTACAAATGGGTAAACATATTAAAATATATTGTGGAAAAATACAACAATACAAAGCACAGAACTATCGGCATGAAACCGATTGAAGTTGGAAAAGAAAACGAAAAGAAATTATTAGACACGGTGTATAACAGCATTAAGTCAGTTGACGTTAAGAATAAAAAATTCAATGTCGGCGATCACGTACGCATTTCAAAAATTAGAGGAATTTTTGATAAAAAATATATGCCTAATTGGTCTACCGAAATTTTCACGATTCGAAAAGTACAACTCACAAATCCGATCACTTATTTATTAAAAGACGCAACTGGAAACGATATATTAGGCGGATTTTATAGAGAACAATTGCAAAAAGTAAAATATCCAGACGTTTATCTTGTGGAGAAAATTTTAAAAAGAAATAAAAATAAAGTGTTTGTGAAATGGTTAGGTTTCGATAATACGCATAACAGTTGGATAGATAAGAATAATGTTGCATAAGATAAAATAATATTGCACAAGATAAAATAATATTGCACAAGATAAAATAACATTGCGTAAGCTAAAAAACTGTATATAAGGGTGTCAGCATCCGTAATCTGTTAGTACAAAAAACAACAACGAAGCTTTGCACTCGTTAGTTAGAAAAAAAAAAAAAATGTACATAATCGACATCCAAGGTTTCCAGTACAAAGACAGCGAGTTTATAATCAAGGAAGTGGCGATATTCGATATGAAGACGAAACTCATACATCACGCCTTCGGATCGTCACCTCAAACTTCGTCTTGGTTTCATGGAAAATTGAGGAGTCACGTCGATTGGACAACTAGGAATTTACACGGTCTGGACTGGAATACTTCGCTCGATTACTACTTACCGCAGGAAAACATCGGTAACTACATCAAGTCCATCGTCGGAGACAAAGTCATCTTCGTGAAGGGACTCAACAAGGAGAAAGTGTTAAATAAAATTATAACTAATCAAATTATAGATTTAGATCAGCTTGAATGTCCAAATTTGAGAATTTTGAAACGAAATTATACACAAAATCATTGTAACTTACACGTTAATAATACTCTAAATTGTGCCAAAGATCACGTAAATTTATTATATCAGTGGTTTGTTAGAGACTGTAAAAAAATTTGAATTGTTTTTTCGTTTAAATAAGTAATGTATTAACAAGTAGCTCATATTTATGTATATATTAATCATTTAAAATGTGTTAAGAACGAATATCAATGTTTCAATAAAAGACTAAAATACTTTAATCTATTTATTTAACTTTTTTTAATACTATATTTTTGTGAACAAAAGTTATCAGCATCATCATCATAAACCTCTATATATTGATCTGCAATTGTAGTAGTAGTAGCAGCAGCAGCAGAAACTCCAGGTTTTATAATGCGATTTTCTAATACTTTAATTTTTCTTCGATCCTCTTCATTATCAAAATCAAAATCAAAGTCACTTTCTTGGGTCCATTTAATTCTCTTTCGAGCCGGTTCGTTTTCTACTTCGGGTACATTTTCATCATTTACTAAATTAAATTTGAATTTTACAATTGCCTCTTCTAACAGAGGCAAATCATTTTCACTGTCTAAGTTCAACCTAACGCAATTCACGGGAAGGTTTTCAAGTTTTTTCTTTAATGTTTCTCTTCTCGGTGAATACGTTAGGGAAACCAACACGCCTATGTCACCCCGAATTTTGATATCTTTTACACCAAACCTAACAAAAAAAAGATATTTGAATAATTAAACGAATCAATTAACTAAAAATTACCTGAATAATTGTTTTAGTACAACGTACAACGTTCTCACGCTGAGGTTGTTTAGTTCTTTAGTTTCGATGAGTAGAAAACTGGGTACAGTATCCATCTTCTATATTAATAATTCTGAACTTCACGTGAACACAAGTAAAGTAGTCATATAATAAATATGTTAAATTCTGTTATATATATATACCATTTTTAAAATAAAATATGAAGTAATATCAACTCATAATTAAAAATTATCGAAATTTCTAGAAACATAATTTTAAGACAAAGCACTACGTTTGCAATTTGAAATAAACAAAAATTTTTACAGACATTTGATTGAAAAACATGACGTCTGTAAGAAGAGCACGTGTAGGTTTTTATTCAAAATATTCTGTTGAAAACAACATGATGCAAGATTTTCAGACACACTCACAGCACGACAGCAATAACAACGCGTGCATATTTTTATATAAATTTTACAGATATTTGATTGAAAAACATGACGTCTGTAAAGAAGAGCACGTGTAGGTTTTTATTCAAAATATTCTGTTGAAAACAACATGATGCAAGATTTTCAGACACACTCACAGCACGACAGCAATAACAACGCATGCATATTTTTATAATCGATGTTTCTAGATGACGCAAATCAAATAAAATTTTGTTTATCAGCGTAAAAGACGTCAGTGTATAAGTATCTCTTGCGTAAATTACAACAGAGAAAAGCTATGAGCTTCAACAAACAGTTAGGTGAAATTGTGAACAAAATTGAAACTGTTGGTAAGTTAGTTAGAACAAAAGGGATTTCGTGAAGTGGTTAAAGTTCATTAGGAAAACTATTTTTAACTAAAAATATTTAAAACTAAAAATAACAAAGTTCCAAATTATGCTAAAATTGAATCGTATTTATCATTATTATTGAATTATAGAGAAATTTTTAAGCAACGTCTGAGAGAAAAAGAAATCAAAAAGAAAAGCTTTGGTTTGGCAGGATTTAGAATCGTGTTTTAAAAATAGACTGAGGACCGGTGTAATAATTAATTTAAGCATTAAAGATCCAAATTTATTTTACAAAAATCTTTTAAACATTTTTACTATAAAATTAAAAAGGGATTATCAAAAAGTCTTTTGAAAGTAAACGTAATATTTTTAGCCAATTTTATCAAGCCCCAAAACGGTGAAACCGACATTAAACATTTTACTACTAGAAATCAGGCGATAGATCACACTACAAATTTAAAGGAATGGTACGAAGCGAACGTCAAAAGTAAAATTTTATCAAAATTAGAAGATTTTCAAGAACGAGAGAGCGGGTGGGCTTTATACGAAATTTTACAATTAAAAGTTAACATTAATAATTATGCACCTATTAATGGAGGTATTTCAACCTACGTGAAAATGCCTAAATTTATTCAAAATAAGAAATCCGTCTTAAATTTGCAAAATAATGATGAATATTGTTTTCTTTGGTCGATCGTGGCAGCTTTACATCCTGCTCCTGCACATAAAAAATCCGAACGCATTTCGTCTTATCCTCATTTTTCAAACGTTTTAAAATTCGAAGGCATTAATTTTCCTATTAGTTTAAAAGATGTTAAGAAATTTGAATTAATGAACGAGCTCTCGATTAACGTATTTACAGTGGAAAAAACAGAAGTATTACCAGTTTCTTTAAGCAAGTTTGAATTCACAAAACGAATTAATTTATTAATGGTACCTTGTGAAGAAAATGATGATGATGATGATGATGATGAAGATGATGAAATCCATATAAATTTAAAAACAGCGTCGTTTCATTTTGCATTAATAAAAAATTTATCCGGTCTACTTCACAGGCAAACCGGTAGTTTACATAATAAGAATTGGTTCTGTGAACGTTGTCTCAATCATTTTATATCTCAAGAAAATTTAGAAAAGCACGTAATCGCGTGCAAAGACGTAAATAAAACTAAAATTACTGTACCGCTCGAAAAGGAAAAATATTTAACGTTTAAAAATTTCAAAAACAAAGACAAAGTTCCGTTTGTTATTTATGCGGACTTAGAATGTATACTGAGAAAATTTACCGATTTAAAACCTTCCAATAAAAATATAAAGTATCAAAAACACGAACCATTTTCTATAGCTTATTTTCTAGTGTGCTCGTATAACCCTTCACTTTCAAAATTCAGATTGCATACCGGAAAAGATTGCGTAAGCTGGTTTGTCAGTGAATTAGAACAAATCGGTTTAGAAATTAACGATATTTTCTCAAAGGTGGAACCGTGTGAACAATTAACCGTAAAACAAGAGTATGAATTTCAAAATGCCACGCATTGTCACGTTTGCCTAAAACCATTCGATATTCTTAGGGATATTAAAGTACGCGACCATTGTCATCTGACAGGAGAATTTCGTGGAAGTTGTCATCAAGCATGTAATCTAAATTATAAGAACAATAATGCAATACCTGTAATTTTTCACAATATGTCAGGTTACGACAGTCATTTTTAATAAAGCGTTAGCTACACAAATTCCAGGAAAAATTAATTTATTACCGATTAATAAAGAAAAATATATTTCATTTTCTAAATATATTTCAAATACTAATGTTAATTTTAGGTTTTGGATTCGTTTCGATTCATGCCCAGTAGTTTAGACAAACTTTCATCGTATTTAGACAGAAATCAAAAACTTATTACCAAATCACATTGTAAAAATGATACGGAATTTAAATTGCTTGAGAGGAAAGGAATTTTTCCGTACGAATATCTTGACAATTGGGAGAAATTACAGGATACCAAATTACCATATAAAAGAGGTTATATTAATAAAATTAATCAATCTCACATTTCGGACGACGAATACGAACATGCCTTGAACGTATGGAATACCTTCGATATTCAAAATTTACAAGAATATGCAGAGCTGTATTTGAAAACGGATGTCTTGCTGTTAACGGACATCTTTGAAAATTTTAGAACAACATGTTTACAAACTTATCAATTAGATGCCTTACATTATTATACAGCGCCAGGTTTAGCTTTCGACAGCATGCTGAAGACAACTTCCATTACCTTAGAATTATTAACAGACATAGATATGTTAATGTTTATCGAAAAAAGGTATCAGAGGTGGAGTTTCTCAGTGTTCAAATCGTTATGGTAAAGCGAATAACAAGTACATGGACTATTTTAACATTGATGAACCGTCTTCGTATTTAATGTATTTTGATGTTAACAACTTATACGGTACAGCCATGTGTTTACCTTTACCTTTCGCGCAGTTTGAGTGGATTGATCCTTATTCGATAGACATTATGAACGTGTCGGACGATGCTGAATTTGGCTACATTCTGGAATGCGATTTACACTATCCCGAAGAAGTATTTGAAGAACATAAAGATTTACCGCTTTGTCCTGAACGTTTAGTACCACCGTGTTCGTCTTCAAAAATTCCTAAATTATTAACCACTTTATTTGATAAAAACAATACATTAATCATTATAGAAATTTAAAACAGGCAATCCAGGTAGGATTGAAAGTTGAACTAGTATTAAGAGTATTAAAATTAAAACAGTCGAATTGGATGGCATCGTACATAAATTTAAATAATGATTTGCGTAAAATAAGTAAAAATGATTTCGAGAAAAATTTCTATAAATTAATGAACAATTCAGTATTTGGTAAAACTATGGAAAACGTTAGGAAATATAAAGATGTAAAACTGGTTACTAAATGGGAAGGCCGTTACGGAGCAAAGTATTACATATCGAAACCAAATTTTCATAGTTGTACGATTTTCGATGATGACATGGTTATGATCGAAATGAAACTGATTAGATATCAAATTTAATAAACCTATATACGTAGGCTTTACCATACTAGATCTTTCGAAAACGTTTCTGTACGATTTCCATTACAATTACATCAAAAGAAATTTAAGGAAAGCGCTAAATTACTTTATACCGATACCGACTCATTAATTTATCACTTTTTAGTCGAAGACATTTATGATCACATTAAAGAAGACATTTCAAAATTCGATACATCTGATTATTCACCCACTAACAGGTATCAAATACCTCTTCGAAATAAAAAAGTTTTAGGATTAATGAAAGATGAGAATAACGGAATATTAATGTTGGAATTTATCGGACTCAGGTCAAAAATGTACGCAATAAGAATTGAAAATGATAATGTCATTAAAAAGCAAAAGGTGTGAAAAATTCAGCACTTCGTTCGATTTCGTTTGAAAACTATTACCAAGCTCTGTTCAATAATTCTACTCAGGAAACTACACAATACCTCATCAGATCACAAAAACATGAGGTTTTCACGATTGAGCAAAGAAAAATTGCCCTAAGTCCATTCGATGACAAAAGAATAATCAATTTCATTTACACTGATACGTTTCCTGGGGTTACAAAAAATCAAAAAATGAATAATTTTTTATCTGAAAACTAACTTATGAACAGTTTCAATTATTTCACTTCTGCAGAACGATTTTACCCGTAAGTTTTCATTTGTTTTATTTGTACAATTATTTTTTTTCCTATTTGTAGCCACAAACCATAAACAGCAGTTAAAATTTATGAAAGCTGTCCCACACGCTTTTACACCCACGAAAGGATCGCCGAAGGCAGCCGGCTATGATTTACGCAGCGCCTACAATTATTTGGTACCTGCGAGAGGAAAAGAAATTATAGACGTCGGCATCAAGGTTCAACTTCGAAGGTTGTTACGGTCGCATAGCGTCAAGGTCGGGACTGGCATTAAGACATTCTATAGACGTTGGTGCAGGTGTCATCGACGAAGATTACCGCGGAATAATAAAAGTCGTCCTGTTTAATCATTCCGACGTACCGTATGAGATAGTGTGCGGTGATCGCATCGCTCAGTTGATCTGTCAACGAATTTACTATCCTGAATTAGAAGAAGTCACAGAATTATCATCAACAGCTCGAGGTGACAGCAGTTTCGGATCGACTGGTATTCGATAATAATAATAATGAGTTCCTATTGCAAGATATGTAAAATGTATTTTTGTTTTTGTAAAAATTCTATTGTAAACCATCAACATGCTGCAATAGGAGAACCAATAAAAAAGAAACAATTTATAAAATTAAGACCGATAACAAACAGCAGCAAGGAAAATAGCGATTTATATTGTAATGAAAAAATATTCAAAAGCCCTAAACAATTATAACGTTTAAATGTAATTAGAATGTTTGTTATTAATTAGTAAACTTATCTAAATATTGTATAAAAAAACACACTACTACTACTAGTATCAAAGATAACAATGAAAAAACACCATTGAGTAAGAGTCCGTTTTTAGAATTCCTACAATGTAATGAAAAGATTTCACAATCAAGCTCTGAAGAAAACTTTATCCGAAAAGAAAAAAAATAACTATTTGAGTGGTGGAAATGATTATATGTATAAATTAGCTTCAGCGATTCATTCATTATATAAAAATATGGCTGAGTACAAAGTTTGCGTTGTATCCCGAGCGCATTCCGCTTATCAATTATTTGGTAATCGACAACTGGTCATTCGCATATGTGCTACGTGTGAAAGATTCTGGAATGTCGAAAGAAGTGACTGTTTACGTCTGATGGAATTCGATACGGTGTGGTCAACCGAAGATAGGCATCAAATAAACGTAAATCGAATCTCTCGCTTCAATAACATCGGAAACTGTTTCGCATGTAAAAAGATCTGTACGATATTATCGAATCAGAATTTTGTATTTGTAGTTTTAGTGACTCAGATTCTGATGAAACTGAACTTCAACCTGTAACAAGTACTTCATCATGTAACATGTGAATATCATCTTTTTTAAATTTCTTATTTGTAAAAATTGTAACATTTGTTATTAGAACAAGCGTGAAATAAAATATTACATTCTAACGAGAAGCGTCTTATCAGTTTCCTGATCCCTCGTCTGACCTAGCGTCTCTTATCGTTTTACGTGACCTCTCGTCTGACCCTTCATCTGACGTTCGAACATAGATTCCTAAAATCTACATTTTTGCTTTTTAATCAGTAAGCAATTAAAAAAAAACAGACACGAACAGGTGTCACCTGCAACAGGTATTGCAAAAATTTTGTTAAAACCTGCGAAACGTAACGCGCTTAAGAAATACCGCTCGTACTAGGAGAGTACAACGGTCAGCACGCCGCACGCTAGGCGACCTTTACGTCAACGCAAGAACTACCGTCAGGAAAAAAAAATCTCTTGCGACCTCCTCTGGTCATTGACGACCGGTCTCTTTGAGAACAAACAAAAAAAATTCTTCAGCGACCACCTCTGGTCATTGTCGCCTCTTTCGCCTCTTCACAAGAACCACCAAAAAAATCCTCAGCGACCTCCTCTGGTAAAATTACGTCATTGAAGACAAGTCTTCAGCTACAAGAACCAAAGGAAAAAAATCCTCAGCGACCTCCTCTGGTAAAATTACGTCATTGAAGACAAGTCTTCAGCTACAAGAACCAAAGGGGTTACTTTATCTGCATGAAAAACCACCCCTCAATTACTTCTTCAGCACTAAAGACAACCCCTAAACATGGGGATGACCTTCAACGGTGGTCACTTCGGATGAACATGCCATCGAAGTGTCCCAGGATCCCTCTAGTATTACTACTAGCGCTAATAGATGTTTATTTCAGCAAGCAGGAGGTGAACGCTGCAGTGGAAAGTGGCCTTGGTACATTTTAGTATAGTTACAACGGTGTTTGAAAACGCAGGGTGTTTCGCGAATTCTATCATCAGTTTTGATAAAAATTAAACATTTTAAAAAATTAAAAAGGATCAAATTGTAAATCTTAATGAAAACAAAATTCCAATCGCGCGTAATGGATTGTCTAACAGCAAGGGTTTGAATGCAGCTAATTCATCAGTATTTTACCACGCGATATCTGCTGCGTTTATTTTTGCGTACAACAGACAGTGACACGTGACTGAATTTCTTAATACAATTCTTAATACAATTTTTACATTTAGACTTAGGCGATTATCACTTGCCATTCCAACACGCGTGCAGTCACTTGCATTAATCATTGGTAAAAATTTTGTACATATTTCGAATGTCTCACTCCAACTACACATGACATCGCGCACTACTGGAACGCACATTGTGTTATGGAGTGTACCTAAAGGCACCTTTTACCTCTAATGCTTAGAATCTCTGCTAACAAACTGAATAAAATATCTGCATATACCGGCTGTTTCAAATTGGGTGTGCACTGAAGGGATCTCCTAAACCATGAGAGTTACAGATTCGGTTAAATGGAAGAAAAGTTGCACCAGTCATTGCTTAATTCGTATCCATTAACAAAATCAATTTTCTCTTAATTGTTCTTGAAGTATTGGTGAAAATGTAAAAATATCGATTTTCTTTTTTCCTCTGTAACTCCCTTATTAAAAATAATTTAGAAATTCTGTCTTAACTTTCTACAGGTACTTTTGGATTCTACTTTAAATAGGGGCAGTAGAATTGTGGTCACACGTTTCGTCTCTCCGCGACCATCCTCAGTTTACATTTTTTAAATATAACGTATACCTTTTTATTATCGTATTTGTTGCCATTTTTTCTCCTGATTGTAATGGTATGTCACACTTAATTGTTGATATTAATTTGAAGCTTAAATAATACAGATTTTTATATGAAAATTTTATTTAATACATAATTTCAAAATATTTAGTTCATTTTCTTAGGTATAGTGTAAATTTCAATGAATTATTTAATATCTGTCTCTTTAGTTATCGTATAATAAATTCTTTTAACGGACACTGATAGTGCACATTTGTAGTATCCGTTAAAAGAATTTGTTATACGAGATAGTTGTTGACGAGGCTAATTTTACAAACAAGGGAATATTTAATAGAAATGTACATAGATATTGGTCCAGGGAGAATCAAAAAATATTTCAACAAGTGTGACCACAGATACAATTCAGCTTAAATGTTTGGTGTGGTATTTGGCATAATAGAATTAATGGTCCGATCATTTACGAAAATTAGGTAACAGCTGAACGTTACATCGATTTTTTAAGGACAGCATTGGAAAACATTTTAGATTACATTCCTCTAAATCATATTATGGAATTGTAATTTCAAAATGATGGAGCACCAGCACATAATGCTGAAATAACAACAAATTATTTGAATCAAACTTTTCCTGATAGGTACAAATGGACCTGTCGCGTGGCCTCTAAGATCACCAAATATTAGCCCTTTGATTTCTTGTTGATTGATTGATTGATTTTATTGATTTTTCCTCTTCCGACATTTGAATGTTAGTTATTAATATTTAGTAAGTAAAAAAGTACTAAGGAATAAATTTACTTATTAAATAAATCATGACGAAACTGTATCAAGCTTTTTTTATCATATTGTAACTTTAATTGAAAAAAGTATTAATTGTTATACATCACTGCAATCAGCAGAAAAAATGCTATCGAATAGAATAATTAAAAGATATACGTTGTATTTAAAAAATCGAAACTGAAGATGGTCGTGGACAGACGAAACGTTTGACTTCAATTCTGCCACCTCTATTCGAAGCAGAATAAGAAAGTGCCTGTAGAAAGTTAAATCAGAATTTCAAAATTATTTATAATACGAGAGATACAGAGGAAAAAAGAAAATCGACATTTTTACATTTTGATCAATATCTCAAGAAAAAATAAGAAAAAATTTATTCTGTGAATGAATACGAATTAGGCATTAATTTGTGCAACTTTTCTTCCATTTAACCAAATTTGTATCTCTTACGGTTTAGAAGATCCCTTCAGTGCACACTCAATTTGAAACAGCCGGTATACATGTTAAGACTTGTTGAACAGATAAATTAAAGCTAACTCTGAACATCCTACATATTCACAGATTTTCTGCAATAGTGGAATAATTTATAAATTGTTTTAATTAACCAGGGTCAATCCTTTTATACATTGTGCACTTTAAGCTGCTCGAAAAGTTACATACACAAGAGATGTAGACAGAATGACAGATATTTTTTAACTACTAAATTTATGATTTTAATTTGCGCGCGCTTCAACCTTGAATGCATAAAAGTTTAGATAACTGTTTTAATTGAACAGAACCAATCCTTTTATACAGGGTGCAGTTTAAGCTGCTCGAAAAGTTACATAGACAAGAGATGTAGACAGAATGACAGATTTTTTTAACTGCTAAATTTATGATTTTAATTTGCGCGCGCTTCAACGTTGAATGCATAAACGTTTCGATAATAGCGTTTAATCACATACGTTTCAACCTTGATTCATTTCACTGCTCTCTCTACTGCCAGAGAATTTTATTGCACACTAACGTAATTGACCTTAAGGCTTTTAATTCCTTACCGCTGAAAATCAAAAGTATAATGTAATATAAACAAATTTAAAAGTTTATCAAAGCAATACTAGATACACAAATGTCTATTTTTGAATCAATTAAATGTATCGGTGTTCATGAATGAGTGTAAAAATATTTTAACTTGCATCACCCTACACCGTATTTCAGTGTGTTACTATTCTTATCATTAAGTACTGTATTGATTGATTGATCTGTTGTAAACTAAACTAAATGTTAAAAATGAGTAACGATTATGCTATCAGAATGTAGATGCAATCGAATTGAGCAAATTATATTGATTCTCGTGAGAAACATTATCTGCTGCTTCTTCGTTCAACAAAAATGCTTTAATAAAAATTATATTACATACCAATATACCAATAAAAATTAAATAACCAATTACAGTCGCACCTCTATAACTCAAACCTCCACAACTTGAAATTTACTGATGTCCTTGCACACTGTGTAAAACTGAAATCTCTTTCTTTAACTCAAGATTTCAAGTATACGTTTCTGGTTTAGCAGTTTGAAATTTATAGCGCAGTATAAATACACACAGCAGCTTCACTCTCCTTGGCGGGAAAATTCAGTATTCCGAATGAATAATCTGTCACGTGACCTGTTAGAGCGCATTCAATTGAACGCACAGAGTGTTTCTTTTTCTCACTTTTACATGCACTGAAACGCAGTCGCTCTCCCTTAAATTGCATAATAGATGCTTTCGATTATGCATGCCGGGATGGACTGAGTAAACTTAAACTCTAGGCTTTCAAGTAGTGATCAGATAATTCAAATTAAAAATCTTGCCCTGTCAGATCAAAGGTGTCGACAAACAGTTTCCATGCTGATTATGCTGTGCTTATAGGATAGCGAAACAAAGCGTTATTGCTGTAAGTCATTACTACCTTTAAGCATTATCTCTGTTGTGATATCATATTTTGCAATGAAATAACTGAACAATTATCAAACGATTTTGAATTCATTTTGCTGCTGCATTAGGTGTGAGTGAAAAAAATATTCCTATAAAATTATCGTATCGATTAATCAAATTTATTTCTTAAGTGTGATTAGTTAGTTTATCGTAATCCATTATTTTAGTGTATATTAGAGGGTTTGGAATCATTCTACCGAATATATCCGAAATAAAAAAAACTTACCAAACGACCATTGATAAATTTAATGTGAAATCTCATGATATTTATGTTACAATTAATACGTTTAAAAACATAGTCTAAAAATCTAACGAAACTACAATGTATCCTTAAGCTATAATATGTAGGTACAGGGAATTTAGATATATGATAGAAAAGTGCGTAGGGGTGGATGGAGAATTGAAAAACAATTTTCTTGAAAATCCAATCTGGGGACATACTGTATATAGAAATAATTATGAAGTTAGATGATCTATACAAAAAGATACCTCGAGATAGATGACACCCTGTATAAGGATGACAGCGTTAGATTCTATTAATTTATCAGTATTATCAACTAACCGAGCATACAGACAATCAGATTGAGTAAAATACCTATATAATTATCTAAACCAGTAAAAAAAGGAGCCTGGTATAGATTAGTACTTATCATACAATGAGAACCTTATAAGACTGCACATAGTAGTTACCAGTGGAAGCTTTATTACATTATTATTTCCAAATTTATTTCATTCGCCATGGTTACCGTGTGCTGTTATTAATGACACTACTGATTTTGAATTGTCAGATTGAATTAAATTGTTCTTTTGATTTATTGTAAAATAATGTATACAACCACCGAAAAAGTTGAAATGTACACATTATTCTCAAATGTAGCTTCGTTGAGAGAGGTCTCTGCATTATTTGCCGCCAAATTTCCAGATAGACAAATTTCCAGCTAAATACATGCAATGAAATAAATCTTCCTTAATACTTTCTATGTATAGTTTTAAATGATTCAGCATCGAAAATTGAGTAGTAACCATAGCAACGTAATATAAAAACCTCTATGTGCAATTTTGTATATAACTCAGAAATGTATTATCTGATCACGTAATTTTCATCTATATGCAGCGTTACAAGATTCTCACTGTATACGTTTCCACGCTTCGACCGATTAAAGTGTTTTTGTTTACGTCAACATAATAGTCTGTTTTAAATTGCGAACAATAATTAATACTATCTGCTTATAAAAGCCGTTTTGTTTGTAGGTTTATACTGAGTACCTAGAATCTGAAGCGTCATTACCTTTATTGAAATATATTTGGACTACGGTCTTGTGCATATAATCTGTTCCATAAAATTTATTATACATAGAATTTTAAACAGTGTGTCCACGGATTTTCTGCAACTGTTGAATCACATTATTCAATGCAATCCTCCCACCTCTCAGCACTTAAAAATAAGTTTAATTAATCACATTGGCAATTCCGGCTAAAGGTTTGATCACACTGGCTCCAGATTCAGCAGAACTTGTACGGCCGAACGATACGGTTGCACTTCGTTATTGTATTGCTGAATTAGGAAGAACTTTGCTTTCCTGACATATCCCTGTTTTGGTAACTTTATATTATGTGTGCCAAAAAGGCTGCCTGTTAAATACTAGTATGATTAGTTTATCGTAATCTATTATTTTAATGTATATTAGGATACATTTTCGTAGGAATCAAACATTTTATTAGAGGGTTTGGAATGATTCTACCGAATATGTCCGAAATAATAAATAAATAAATTTCTTTGTTTTGTCCGGTGATCTGACGTAGTCGGGCAGTATACTCCAGTTCATTACGATCCTACTGTGACCGTATACATTTGTTAATATGAAGTTATTTTTAAATTGATTTTTTAATATCGGAGCCAGTGTGACCACCCTTTAAGACGATAATTCTAAATGTAATTTGAACTTAGACAATTTTGAGAGTAAAGTAAGCATGTTTTTAAATTTAAAACCATAAACGCAGCATTTTGAAAATTCTTTATCTTATAGTTTTTAAATAAATCTGTTACTGCAATGTGTCCGATCATTGATCCTTATGAAAATGTTAAAACTGTTTGATTCCTAAAATAAAATTATATACAGCTTTTCTAATAACAGATGCTATATTTTTAACGAAGATGAAAGCGTATGAACAGATCAGTAGCAAAATGTGTATGTATGTGTGTCACACTGTAACATCTGTTATTAGAAAAACTGTAAGGTAACAGTACTAGTGGATAATAAATAGAGACAAGCAGAGTGATGTCAAGGTCAACGTAAGGTAAGTGCAGAGCCGTTATCAGTCCGCCGTAACCATAAGCGTCACTTCCAGTCTCAGGAACAGAAACGGACGATTTACATAAATAAATAATAATATGCAATTAAAACAGGGAATTTAGATATATGGTAGAAAAGTGCGTAGAGGAGCATGGAGAATACATTGAATAACAATTTTCGTGGAAATTCAATCTGGGGACATACTGTACATGGAAATAATTATCAAGTTAGATGATACAGTAAATACAAAAAGATACCTCAAGATAGATGACACCCTGTTTAAGGATGATGGCGTCGACGGCGTTAGATTCTATTAATCTATCAGTATTATCGTCTAACCGAGCATACAGACAATCAGATTGACTAAAATAGCTATACAATTATCTAAACTAGTAAAAAAATGTTTTTTCAAGCTGATTTAGGAATGTATACACTTTTAAAAACGTAGCTGGTATAGATAGTACTTATCATACATGCTTCCACGCTTCTACCGATTAAATTGCTTTTGTTTACATCAACATCTCAACAGGGGTCTGTTTAGACCCTACGTAAAATTAAATAGGAACTTAAATCAGTAGATGTGCTATTGACGTTCAATGTCACTTCTATATGGAAATTTTACATGGATGTATCAAACTCGCATGTGTGCTTGCCTACCGTCACTTTTGCTATTATACTGCTATCTGTCATATCTATACTGCTACCTGTTTTACCTGTTATTTTATAAACTGCTACCTGTTTTATCTGTTATTTTATAAACTGCTACCTGATTTACCTGTTATTTTATAAACTGCTACCTGATTTACCTGTTATTTTATAAACTGCTACCTGATTTACCTGTTATTTTATAAACTGCACCTGTTTTTATCAGTACACTGAAGAATCGCTCGAAGTACAAAGTCCCTAAAGTCTAAGCTTTTGGTTGGTTACTGTTGACGCAATTATTCAGAATAGAATGGTAAGATGTAGATGGTATGTATCATCGAACTTACCTTAGTAATTGTTGAAACAATGCATGCATACATAAGAGATGTAGACAGAATGACAGATGATTACCAAATTTATGATTTTAATTAAAATTAAAATTTGTATAAGAAACCATGACCTTGATATCAATTCCCATAGAGGTCTAAAATCTCGAAGTGGTTCTAATCTGTGGTAAACCTTGCATGTTGCGTCATCGGTGCCCGGTTGTTGTCTCGGGTACGGCTACCTATCATAACTATAAACTGATTTTAACTGCTCACCCGAGACAACAACCGGGCACCGATGACGCAACATGCAAGGTTTACCACAGATTAGAACCACTTCGAGATTTTAGACCTCTATGGGAATTGATATCAAGGTCATGGTTTCTTATACAAATTTTAATTTTAATTAAAATCATAAATTTGGTAATCATCTGTCATTCTGTCTACATCTCTTATGTATGCATGCATTGTTTCAACAATTACTAAGGTAAGTTCGATGATACATACCATCTACATCTTACCATTCTATTCTGAATAATTGCGTCAACAGTAACCAACCAAAAGCTTAGACTTTAGGGACTTTGTACTTCGAGCGATTCTTCAGTGTACTGATAAAAACAGGTGCAGTTTATAAAATAACAGGTAAATCAGGTAGCAGTTTATAAAATAACAGGTAAATCAGGTAGCAGTTTATAAAATAACAGGTAAATCAGGTAGCAGTTTATAAAATAACAGATAAAACAGGTAGCAGTTTATAAAATAACAGGTAAAACAGGTAGCAGTATAGATATGACAGATAGCAGTATAATAGCAAAGTGACGGTAGGCAAGCACACATGCGAGTTTGATACATCCATGTAAAATTTCCATATAGAAGTGACATTGAACGTCAATAGCACATCTACTGATTTAAGTTCCTATTTATTTACGTAGGGGTCTAAACAGACCCTGTTGAGATGTTGATGTAAACAAAAAGCAATTTAATCGGTAGAAGCGTGGAAGCATGTATGATAAGTACTATCTATACCAGCTACGTTTTTAAAAGTGTATACATTCCCTAAATCAGCTTGAAAAACATTTTTTACTAGTTTAGATAATTGTATAGGTATTTTACTCAATCTGATTGTCTGTATGCTCGGTTAGACGATAATACTGATATATTAATAGAATCTAACGCCGACAACGCCATCATCCTTAAAAAGTGAGTCATCTATCTTGAGGTATCTTTGTATTTACTGTATCATCTAACTTGATAATTATTTCCATGTACAGTATGTCCCCAGATTGAATTTCCACGAAAATTGTTATTCAATGTATTCTCCATGCTCCTCTACGCACTTTTCTACCATATATCTAAATACCTGTTTTAATTGCATATTATTATTTATTTATGTAAATCGTCCGTTTCTGTTCCTGAGACTGGAAGTGACGCTTATGGTTACGGCGGACTGATAACGGCTCTGCACTTACCTTACGTTGACCTTGACATCACTCTGCTTGTCTCTATTTATTATCCACTAGTACTGTTACCTTACAGTTTTTCTAATAACAGATGTTACAGTGTGACACACATACATACACATTTTGCTACTGATCTGTTCATACGCTTTCATCTTCGTTAAAAATATAGCATCTGTTATTAGAAAAGCTGTATATAATTTTATTTTAGGAATCAAACAGTTTTAACATTTTCATAAGGATCAATGATCGGACACATTGCAGTAACAGATTTATTTAAAAACTATAAGATAAAGAATTTTCAAAATGCTGCGTTTATGGTTTTAAATTTAAAAACATGCTTACTTTACTCTCAAAATTGTCTAAGTTCAAATTACATTTAGAATTATCGTCTTAAAGGGTGGTCACACTGGCTCTGATATTAAAAATCAATTTAAAAATAACTTCATATTAACAAATGTATACGGTCACAGTAGGATCGTAATGAACTGGAGTATACTGCCCGACTACGTCAGATCACCGGACAAAACAAAGAAATTTATTTATTTATTATTTCGGACATATTCGGTAGAATCATTCCAAACCCTCTAATAAAATGTTTGATTCCTACGAAAATGTATCCTAATATACATTAAAATAATAGATTACGATAAACTAATCATACTAGTATTTAACAGGCAGCCTTTTTGGCACACATAATATAAAGTTACCAAAACAGGGATATGTCAGGAAAGCAAAGTTCTTCCTAATTCAGCAATACAATAACGAAGTGCAACCGTATCGTTCGGCCGTACAAGTTCTGCTGAATCTGGAGCCAGTGTGATCAAACCTTTAGCCGGAATTGCCAATGTGATTAATTAAACTTATTTTTTAAGTGCTGAGAGGTGGGAGGGGATTGCATTGAATAATGTGATTCAACAGTTGCAGAAAATCCGTGGACACACTGTTTAAAATTCTATGTATAATAAATTTTATGGAACAGATTATATGCACAAGACCGTAGTCCAAATATATTTCAATAAAGGTAATGACGCTTCAGATTCTAGGTACTCAGTATAAACCTACAAACAAAACGGCTTTTTATAAGCAGATAGTATTAATTATTGTTCGCAATTTAAAACAGACTATTATGTTGACGTAAACAAAAACACTTTAATCGGTCGAAGCGTGGAAACGTATACAGTGAGAATCTTGTAACGCTGCATATAGATGAAAATTACGTGATCAGATAATACATTTCTGAGTTATATACAAAATTGCACATAGAGGTTTTTATATTACGTTGCTATGGTTACTACTCAATTTTCGATGCTGAATCATTTAAAAAACTATACATAGAAAGTATTAAGGAAGATTTATTTCATTGCATGTATTTAGCTGGAAATTTGTCTATCTGGAAATTTGGCGGCAAATAATGCAGAGACCTCTCTCAACGAAGCTACATTTGAGAATAATGTGTACATTTCAACTTTTTCGGTGGTTGTATACATTATTTTACAATAAATCAAAAGAACAATTTAATTCAATCTGACAATTCAAAATCAGTAGTGTCATTAATAACAGCACACGGTAACCATGGCGAATGAAATAAATTTGGAAATAATAATGTAATAAAGCTTCCACTGGTAACTACTATGTGCAGTCTTATAAGGTTCTCATTGTATGATAAGTACTAATCTATACCAGGCTCCTTTTTTTACTGGTTTAGATAATTATATAGGTATTTTACTCAATCTGATTGTCTGTATGCTCGGTTAGTTGATAATACTGATAAATTAATAGAATCTAACGCTGTCATCCTTATACAGGGTGTCATCTATCTCGAGGTATCTTTTGTATAGATCATCTAACTTCATAATTATTTCTATATACAGTATGTCCCCAGATTGGATTTTCAAGAAAATTGTTTTCAATTCTCCATCCACCCCTACGCACTTTTCTATCATATATCTAAATTCCCTGTACCTACATATTATAGCTTAAGGATACATTGTAGTTTCGTTAGATTTTAGACTATGTTTTTAAACGTATTAATTGTAACATAAATATCATGAGATTTCACATTAAATTTATCAATGGTCGTTTGGTAAGTTTTTTTTATTTCGGATATATTCGGTAGAATGATTCCAAACCCTCTAATATACACTAAAATAATGGATTACGATAAACTAACTAATCACACTTAAGAAATAAATTTGATTAATCGATACGATAATTTTATAGGAATATTTTTTTCACTCACACCTAATGCAGCAGCAAAAATGAATTCAAAATCGTTTGATAATTGTTCAGTTATTTCATTGCAAAATATGATATCACAACAGAGATAATGCTTAAAGGTAGTAATGACTTACAGCAATAACGCTTTGTTTCGCTATCCTATAAGCACAGCATAATCAGCATGGAAACTGTTTGTCGACACCTTTGATCTGACAGGGCAAGATTTTTAATTTGAATTATCTGATCACTACTTGAAAGCCTAGAGTTTAAGTTTACTCAGTCCATCCCGGCATGCATAATCGAAAGCATCTATTATGCAATTTAAGGGAGAGCGACTGCGTTTCAGTGCATGTAAAAGTGAGAAAAAGAAACACTCCGTGCGTTCAATTGAATGCGCTCTAACAGGTCACGTGACAGATTATTCATTCGGAATACTGAATTTTCCCGCCAAGGAGAGTGAAGCTGCTGTGTATTTATACTGCGCTATAAATTTCAAACTGCTAAACCAGAAACGTATACTTGAAATCTTGAGTTAAAGAAAGAGATTTCAGTTTTACAAAGTGTGCAAGGATATCAGTAAATTTCAAGTTGTGGAGGTTTGAGTTATAGAGGTGCGACTGTAATTTGTTATTTAATTTATATGGGTATATTGGTATGTAATATAATTTTAATTAAAGCATTTTTGTTGAACGAAGAAGCAGCAGATAATGTTTCTCACGAGAATCAATATAATTTGCTCAATTCGATTGCATCTACATTCTGATAGCATAATCGTTACTCATTTTTAACATTTAGTTTAGTTTACAACAGATCAATCAATCAATACAGTACTTAATGATAAGAATAGTAACACACTGAAATACGGTGTAGGGTGATGCAAGTTAAAATATTTTTACACTCATTCATGAACACCGATACATTTAATTGATTCAAAAAATAGACATTTGTGTATCTAGTATTGCTTTGATAAACTTTTAAATTTGTTTATATTACATTATACTTTTGATTTTCAGCGGTAAGGAATTAAAAGCCTTAAGGTCAATTACGTTAGTGTGCAATAAAATTCTCTGGCAGTAGAGAGAGCAGTGAAATGAATCAAGGTTGAAACGTATGTGATTAAACGCTATTATCGAAACGTTTATGCATTCAACGTTGAAGCGCGCGCAAATTAAAATCATAAATTTAGCAGTTAAAAAATATCTGTCATTTTGTCTACATCTCTTGTCTATGTAACTTTTCGAGCAGCTTAAACTGCACCCTGTATAAAAGGATTGGTTCTGTTCAATTAAAACAGTTATCTAAACTTTTATGCATTCAAGGTTGAAGCGCGCGCAAATTAAAATCATAAATTTAGTAGTTAAAAAATATCTGTCATTCTGTCTACATCTCTTGTGTATGTAACTTTTCGAGCAGCTTAAAGTGCACAATGTATAAAAGGATTGACCCTGGTTAATTAAAACAATTTATAAATTATTCCACTATTGCAGAAAATCTGTGAATATGTAGGATGTTCAGAGTTAGCTTTAATTTATCTGTTCAACAAGTCTTAACATGTATATATGCAGATATTTTATTCAGTTTGTTAGCAGAGATTCTAAGCATTAGAGGTAAAAGGTGCCTTTAGGTACACTCCATAACACAATGTGCGTTCCAGTAGTGCGCGATGTCATGTGTAGTTGGAGTGAGACATTCGAAATATGTACAAAATTTTTACCAATGATTAATGCAAGTGACTGCACGCGTGTTGGAATGGCAAGTGATAATCGCCTAAGTCTAAATGTAAAAATTGTATTAAGAATTGTATTAAGAAATTCAGTCACGTGTCACTGTCTGTTGTACGCAAAAATAAACGCAGCAGATATCGCGTGGTAAAATACTGATGAATTAGCTGCATTCAAACCCTTGCTGTTAGACAATCCATTACGCGCGATTGGAATTTTGTTTTCATTAAGATTTACAATTTGATCCTTTTTAATTTTTTAAAATGTTTAATTTTTATCAAAACTGATGATAGAATTCGCGAAACACCCTGCGTTTTCAAACACCGTTGTAACTATACTAAAATGTACCAAGGCCACTTTCCACTGCAGCGTTCACCTCCTGCTTGCTGAAATAAACATCTATTAGCGCTGGTCATAACTCAACGCGATGTTTAATAGATAAGATCAAGGATTTCTATATCATTTATAAATCAGTGTTCGTTTTTAAAAGTTTTTTAAATTGAATACAATGCTTCGCAGTTTTCGTTTCTCAGATATTTACAACGCTTTTGCAATAGAGTAAATTTTACGTTCAGTTTAAAACAGTTAAGTAGTGTAGTGATTCTTAAATCAGTTTGAAAGAAAATTTGCTTCATGATGTGTACTGAAACGACTTCCGTTTGCAATTAATTTGCTAAATTTCGTTGTATCTATTTCTAATTTCATTCTCAGTTAATCGCGTGCGATTCGACCTTGATTCTTTTTCTTTATCTCGCTGTTCGTTTTATTCATCTGACTCATTGTTTACGTTTCGTTGCATAAACGTTTTGAGTTACGTACGATAACTCTAGTGCGTGGGGAATTTGAATCCTCTTCTTCAACTTTAGCATGTGGAAGTGCACGAGGTAAAAATTATAATTAAGGTCGCGGCGGCATAAGATGTCTAAACCGAAAAAACGTATATGGAGTTAAAAAAAAAATTGTATTAGAAAACGAATCAACCAAATCACATTCGATTAACCGAGAATGAAATTTAGCAAATTAATTGCTTCACAGTTTTCGTTTCTCAGATATTTACAACGCTTTTGCAATAGAGTAAATTTTATGTTCAGTTTGAAACAGTTAAGTAGTGTAGTGATTCCTAAAACGGCTTGAAAGAAAATTTGATTCACGATGTGTACTGAAACGACTTCCGTTTGCAATTAATTTGCTAAATTTCATTCTCGGTTAATCACGTGCGATTCGACCTTGATTCGTTTTTCTTTATCTCGCTGCTCTCTAAATTGCACTAAGGTGTTGCTATCTGCTAACATGTCTCGACAAGTTATTAACATTCCTGAAACCGCGAGCGCCTCCGCCCACGCGTTCATCTTATTACACATCTCGAACTGATACGAGCAATTGATTCCAACGGTCGAGCGGTGGCTTAGGTGGACGGCTCACGAACGTCGAGGAACGAGTTCGAAAAAGGATATCATTCACCGCGCGCGTCGTTAATATTACACATCTCGAACGGATACGAACAACTGAATCAACGGTCGAGCGGCTTAGATGGACGGCTCAGGAACGTCGAGGAACGGGTTCGAATCTCTCTCCGGACCGAGAAAAAAAATTCGTTATTTAGAAATATCTTGAAATAAACATCTATTAGCGCTGGTTATAACTCAACGCGCTATTTAATACATAAAATGAGGCGAAGAAAAAAAAATCAAAAATTAAGGTAGAATTCGCGAAACACCCCTCCGTTTCCAAAAACCGCTGTAACTATGCCCAAAAATGTACCAAGGTCGCGAGTGTAGATATCTACTGCCGCGTCTCCCCCTCTCGCATCTCGCTTCTGCTGCCGCTTGCGCGTGAACGGGTTCGAATCTCTCTCCGGACCGAGAAAAAAAATCGTTATTTAGAAATATCTTAAAATAAACATCTATTAGCGCTGGTCATAAGTCGACGCGCTATTTAATACATATGATGAGGCGAAGAAAAAAAAAATCAAATATTAAGATAGAATTCGCGAAACACCCCTCCGTTTCCAAAAACCGCTGTAACTATGCCCAAAAATGTACCAAGGTCGCGAGTTTAGATATCTACTGCCGCGTCTCCCCCTCTCGCGTCTCGCTTCTGCTGCCGCTTGCGCGCGACCCCTCTCCCCCTTCCTACCTCACCCCCCCTGACCACGATCCGCGCAAAAATTGCAATCTCGAGGCCTGTGTTATTTCTTATGGGTTTTTGGCTTAGAACGCACATAGCTCCTCTACTCCCGACGATCAACAAGATATATGCACGCTTAGCACGTAAAAGCAAATTAATTATTATAATTAAGTTGTCGAAATTTGACATAAATACTCCACCTTATTCCAACTTAAATAATATTCAGTATGCTCAAACTGTTACAACAATAACATTAATTATTCTTACGCGAACTCATCTACCATTCACATGTGACAGAACTGTTCAAAATTTTGCTCAGGCCAGATAGAACTCATTATTCATTTAGAAGGCCATGGTAACCACTATTAATACACAAAAAAAGAAGCAAAGTTATACATACTTATGGGACGGAAGTCAATAAAAAATCACTCAAGAAAAATCTACAATTACTTTTTACAAAAAAAAAGCTTGAGGAGCACGGGAGGTGATTTAAATGTTCCAGCTGTTCGAGTGGAGTCTTCCAACTTAGCTGCTCAAGGAGATATGGCAAGATCTAGAGGGTATTTTCTTTGGCGAGGTGGATACACACACATTGACATAGACAATTTTGAATGTGAAGACTTGCGAGTGCCATCTACATCCAAAATTTATCGCACAATAAATACACTCTACAAGCAAGAAGAGGTCTACGAGATACACTGCAAAACCCATCGTCGAAGCAGGAGCCTACGCGAGTAAAACAACGAAGTAAGAAAAGCAAATAAAAATAAACATAATAAGAAAACAGAAAAACTGCAAAATACCCTGAGAGAATAGAGCATTAAATTAATGCAGCATAAAATTGGCTCATCACCAAATAGTGGCAATATCACAGCAATATGTAATCATAACGATAACCAATACAAATGTAGCCATATACACGGTTACCTCGTGCATTTCTGGAAAGATGGAAAGATTTTCTACGTCTAGCGACTATTTTTTCTATGTTATCCACATATTCTTTACATTCTTCACCTATTGACCAACTAGTTGTGACGTTGAGATGGAGATTATTGAGGCTCCAATTCGGATTAATACATTTGGACGTATTGGTGTACACCGGTTGCATCGCAAAAACTGGCTCCATGACGCGTTCTCTTCAACGTTGTCCAAGCGGCCTGAAGGATGTGTACCGGAGCAAGAGTATCTTATCGAAATGACTCATCGAAGTACTTAAAATGTACAAATATTTCATATTCATGAATATTTGGTAGCTAGGTTGATATATGGTGCTAGATAGCTCTATATGCTGTATTTTAGGATGTTCTTATCCGTGTCTTCAATTGCCTTAATTCTGGTTTGAATCATTCTGATGGAGTCTTAATTTGTTCTTGATAATTTTGGAATGTTTCTGAATTGGTCCAAAATTCTTATAACTCTGCTTGTAGTCCTGATGGCAGTTTCATTTGGATATCATCAATTTCAGGCCCATTTGTATACCTACAATGCCAGTTTAAATTTAAGTTGAAGTTTAAACCCATAACAACGATTATTGCAACAACTATTGTTAAGGGTTCAAGCTTTGGCTTAATATTAAGCTGAAATTGTACAAGTGGGCCTGTTACTGTTGTGTGGCGAACATCACATCAAAAATTAAAAGTGTTCCCGATCAAATTAAGAGAACGTTTGTAATATTTTCTGCCATTACTTCAATTTCACTTCCTGGGAGAGCTAGTTCGAATCGCTATTTACTATTTGTAGAATTTGAATTTCTTCATCTAATACGTAACCCATTTATGCTTTCCGTTGTATTCTTCCATACTTCGATTCTGCATGTGGGGTACTTCAAGTTCTCTGACTTATATTCATATAGTTTTCATACTGCTTGGTAGATGATGGGAACAGTTGCCTCGTAGACCAATGTATTAGGCGTTTACTTCTATTTTCCCTTGGTTGGCATTGTCCCAAAGAGGATGATTGTTTTCATGATACTGTGAACCACGCAAACTTACGAATGAGGTTTGTTATACCAGAAATTGATAAGATTGTATTGAAGGAGAAGAATAAGGGAAATTGGTCCACGGATCGTTATATGGAAGAATTAGGCTCACGTGAACGATGTCAATCTTCTTCTTCTCGGTGCTTATCTCTGCTTCATAACTGACATCGTTGATGTTCGTAACTATTGTAAATGGACCATACCACAGAAATAGTAATTTGTCACTTCTTCCCACTTTTCTGGTTGATGTAATCGGTGTAGTCACAAAAGCACTCTCGATTCGATACATATTTAGTGTTGTTCCTGAATCTAAAATTATGTTTTGTTTGCTACCATCGAATTTTTTCCTATTGGAAAAAATAAAAATGAAATTGATGTTTGCGTTTTCCTCTCTGTGGGTACCACGGATGGGCATGCCATGGCCTTCTTTAGTTTGGGTTTCTTCTTTGATGTTGAGTTTCGTTGGTTATTTGTCTGATTGAAGATTTGAGGAGTACCAAACTTAGGGATGGCTGGAGTCCTATCTGCCATGAGCGTTTCTGAGATTGTTGTGTTGTTCATTTTCTTGATCGACGGTCCAGTATTTACCTCCATTTGGTGTTGACTCGTGTTTGTTTCTGATAACGTAGACAGCTGCTATGTGCCTCCTCGTGATAGTAAAAGTTCCTAAAACTTGATTTTTACTTTACAAATTTTCACTTAGGGCTGTCTCGAACTCTGTTGATGTATTGCTGTCATTGTATTCAACTTCCTCTTGTGGCACCTTTCTTGATGTCTGCGGAAGTGATCTGGATAAAAATATCCTCGAATTGAAAACCACTTGCTCTCGCAATTCTTCTTCACATCAGAATTCTGTGCTGCGGTGAGGTGGCAACGGCGACACCTTTGCTGAGTTTGATCTTGTATTGTATGGACCTGGCATCCGCTTAATTTGGAGCCTGTGGTGCTTCCACCATGCTGTCATGTCCACCGGGTCACGTTAGCCGTTTTAGGGGCGTTGATAGAGCTTCAAAGAATTCGATACAAAATTTACCTTTTTATCAGGAGTAGTATTCAATATTGATGCAGGAATACGAGTTCGGGGCAATTAACGTCCAGATGTTGGCTGGAGAATGACCCCGGTTCAGACAGAGTTGCTTCGGCCGGGCGTTGTTGGAGTTGGCTGGCAGATCCTGACGAGACGAATGATGACAGCAGCATCAGCACAGTTCAATGTGGGGACTGCAATGGACTTCTCGGGGTTGTGTAGCTCTAACGAGGCAATCGAGGTGATCATGAGGGATGCCATCAGGCGTGTTGATGACTGGTCCAGAGCAGCGACGTACCGATGTCAGTCGTTCAATGAAAATGAGGGCGACGCACCTCTTCTAGTGGATCAGCGAAACGATTAATTTCCAAAATCAAGCTCGAACTATTTGTACTTTTCCCATGTTGAGACCCTTACCTCTCTCTCTACAGGCTGTTACAAATTCGAGGCTCACCACTGGGATCTCGGAATCGGTAAGAGATACGAAGTCGGTTAAATTGGGGCAAAGTTGCGTATTTTGGTGCTGAATAATAATCCGTTCTGAAAACTCCTCTGCGATTTGTAGTTTTTGAAATATTTTCAAAAAACAAGAAAACGTAATTTTCTTTTTTATTTTTTTCTGAAGTTATTATTGCAGGGATCATAACAAAATTAATACATTCTACAGGCACTTTTTTAAGCTCTTTACGATGATATCATTAGATTTTACTTAAAACGTTTCGTCTCGTTCTGACTATCATCAACTTCATTTTTTCTTATGGGCGCTACATCGGGTTTTAATACCGTTGAATAGATCTATTTTTTCTGATGCTTTTATCACACATCCCTATTTAATCATTTGAAACAGCTGGAAAAGCAAGAAATTGTTGTAAATAACACTGCAAAGAAAAACATGGTATGCCGTGAAAACTAAAACCAAAAAAGTTTGATATGCCTTCAGAGTTTTATTTCGTATATCACAAAAGCTGATTTTTAGATCTAAAAATGAATGTTATGAATCCAAGAATGACGTAAATTAAAAAAATTATTGTGGTCTTAACAACAACAATTCAGTAATAACGAGCGAAATTTCCTTCTAACAATATCCAGAAAGACAACTACAAAATAATAGTTGATATTGTAATTAAATTATACATTATTTATTATTAAAGCAAGAAAATATCAAATTAAATTATGTATGTTTTTAGAAAACTCATATCTTAAAAGATATTACTGCTCGAGGAGACATTGTTTCTTGTAGTTTCATAATTTTATACATTTTATAAATAACTATTAATTACCTCTTCTAATAACTCTTAATTCTCATAATCATTAAGGCTATCTCGATACGTCCTTCGAGTTTTATGAAAATATCCGTAAAGCGCAATGTTTCTATCTAACTTAATAACATTGTTCTGTGTGGATAGCATCTTTCTAGGTATTATTGGAAGTAAATTTCTCTTGCTATTACTAAATTGTTGTTAGAACAATACATTTTTAAATTTACAGGAATGAGAGATTTTTAAAGACATAATTTCTTGTGATACTTTCTTGCTTTAATCATAAAATGTATAATTTAATTACGAAACTAATTAAATACTGCGTCATCGTCATTGTTGGAAGTAAATTTCTCTTACTACTACTAAATTGTTGTTGTTAGCATAATACGTTTTAAAATTTACGTCTTTCTTGGATTCACATACATAATTCATTTTATATCTAAAATTTTTTCAAAGATCTACTTTTGTGATAAACGAAATAAAACTCGAAGTTATATCAAACTTTTCTGGTTTTGTTTTCACTGCATACCATGTTTTTCTTTGCAGTGTTATTTTCAATAATTTCTTGCATTTCCAGCTGTTTCAAATTATTAAGTAGGGATGTGATATATGGAAAAGCATCAGAAAAAATAGATCTATTCATTGGTGTTAAAACCCAATGTAGCGCCCATAAGAAAAAATGAAGTTGATGATGGTCAGAACGAGACGAAACGTTTTAAGTAAAATCTAATGATATCATCGTAAAGAGCTTAAAAAAGTGCCTGTAGAATGTATTAATTTTGTTATGATCCCTGCAATAACTTCAGAAAAAAATAAAAAAGAAAATTACGTTTTCTTGTTTTTTGGAAATATTTCAAGAACTACAAATCCCAGAGGAGTTTTCAGAACGGATTATTATTCAGCACCAAAATATGCAACTTTGCCCCAATTTAACCGACTTCGTATCTCTTACCGTTTCTGAGATCCCAATGGTGAGCCTCGAATTTGTAACAGCCTGTATACTCAGTCTAGTTAAAATTATACTACGTCTATGAAAGAAAATTAAATTCTAGCAATAAATGTTTCTGAACACGATATTTGAATAACGCCAAATAACTGCGATATTTAAACTTTAAATTAACAATTAAAGTACACTGAAAATGCACACTATCATTTAACGAAGCTGTTAAACGATAGCGAAACGTTAATCACACTTTTTGTTCTGATATTGTGAAATTAAATTTTGTTTGGCTACAAATTCATATACAGTGTGTTATTGAAAGTTGTACAGATATTTTAATTGACGATAGTACTCTTTAAATAGATGCTAAATACCTAAACTTCCTTTATACAAAAGTTACTGGTTTCAGAGATACATAATTTATTGTCGCCCCACCCTTTTCCGGGAGTCCGGTGCTGTAGCGGTGCACCGGATGGTCAGATCCTCAAACGCGCGGCGGCATCGCGTTTCTCGTCATTTTCTGCCATACGATGACGTGCAGCTCAATTCGATCCGAACCTCTCAGGTACCGTAAAAAATTCCGAAAAAATGTTTACAAATTTCAGAATTTTCGAAAAATCGCATTTTCCTGGGATATAGGCTCCATAGGTTTGTATCTGGGGAGCTTAACTTGCGTGTGAGAAAGTTTGATTCGATTCGGTCAGTAAATAAGGGCCGTGGAATTTTTTGTTTACGATTTATTGTGGCTCTCAAACAAAAACAATAAATTATGTATCTCTGAAACCGGTAACTTTTTTGTAAAGCAAGTTTAAGTATTCAGCATCTATTTAAAGAGTACTATCGTCAGTTCAAATATCTGTACAACTTTCAATAACACCAAGTACATAATTTGGAGTCACTTCATATTTTCTCTAAGATCAGTGATACCTGGCACCCAGCATTAATTTTTTTTTAGATTTTGATCTTTTGAATTATAAATCATATTATGTGATTGGAAACTAGAAACGACTTGCCTTGTATTCTTCGAAATATGAAGATCTTTATTCTTCGATGATTTTCTTCATCGGCAACACCATAACTTTTATGTATTAAACAATAGTGTTTGGTTTAAGATTCTGAAGCTTAACTCATTTTATTTGACTAAAAAGTGAAAACTAATTTAGAGTCATTTCATATTTCCTCTAAAATCTACGTTACGTAGCAACATGGTATCTTAAAAAAATGTTTTCCTACATTTCATTTTCGCACGACTGAATTGTTTTTTGAGACGTAAATCTTTTTATCTGATTGGAAACCGCAAATGACCGAATTTCCTGAAACACAGGGACAGAGGTCAAATTGGCAACGTCGCTTCCAAAAAATCGATTATTCCCCGATTGGTTTTCGCTTAGAACGATCTTGAAACACTTGTGTTTCATTCATTCTTTTAATTAATTTTATTGATTCGCCCGTTCTCTTGATAATCAATTATCACTACTTAATTATCGCCGGAGATAACGCCCAAGTCCGCAGTAATTAATATCGAAACAACATGTGTTATGCTTCGGTCTCCAAATGATCTCTCTACGTCCCAAATTGTTTTGTTTTCCAGGATCGGACTCACCGAGTTGTTTCGGGAGAATAAAATGATTGTTTTGAAAATAAAGGTTCTCATTTCCTAATTAGTTATTCACGTGATCCTCTTGACGTAGAGCACGTCGGTCCTCAGCCGAAATTATAAATTCAGGGACGAGCGGGCAAGAATGCCCGCGTCGCCGGGGACACGGTTAGGCTGGTATTTGTGATGAACACGGATGGTTGGCATTCCTGGCGGGCCGTTATCAGCCGGGTGAGATCTGTAACTATCCGTACCCGACTCAGCTATGCGGCTCCAGACGTTTACGATTAATTAAAATTAGATTGCAGATAAGATATCAAATTCAGGCGGCCGCGCTCCGGCCCGGAGCGGTCCGGGCACCCTGGATTAAAAATTCCCCGAACTAACGAGCCGTCGTGACGAGGGTGGACCTGATCTGTATGACTTGGTATCTAGTTAAACTTCAAATTTGTTTGTCTGCGAAATCGTTAACGTAATACATATGCAAATGGAAGTCCTTTGACAAAAAACAAAATTAAAAAAATATTATCAGCAAAAAATCGACAATAAAGTGGAATATTATTCCATTCAATGTTTCGGCTTGGAAACCATAATCATTTTTTTAAGTTCAAATAAAAAGTTTTACCCTCTTATTCTGTAATTCATAACGACATCGTTAAATAGCAACAGTCGTTACGCGATATATCTTGACCAATCAGTACTTAGATAAAACTCATTTCTGTGTACTGATTTGTTAAAGCATATCACTTAGCGATTGCCATTATTTAACGTTGCCGTTATGAGTTAAAGAATGAGGAGGTTACTATATTTTTACGTAAAAGTCTGATACATTATAACCTCTCTTAGGCGGACACCCATCGTGACTGACAGACTGTCCGCTTAATAGAGGTGTCCGCCTAACAGAGGCTTTAAAATTAACGTTAAATAAACACTAAGCAACTATTGAAATATTTATTAATTTATTAATTGGTGGTTATTTTGAAAATAACCACCAATTTTTGTTTGTTTACAATTACTGAATTTTGTTTTTGTAATTTGAGATTCTACATAAGTTATCAAATTACTTGATTTTTCAGCGGCAACAAAATAAACAAATTAACAACAGTAACTGCATTTACTAAATTTTTAAGAATACAAAATTAAGAACGAAATACCGACATAAATATTTATTTGGGGTCATAACTTTCTAACAAATACTATGAAGCAAGACCGGCAACAGCACCGACAGCTCTTTGTCGGCTTTTGAAATAAAGGTTATAAAAGACATCTGCCATTTTATAAGTGTCCGTGTGAAAGAGGTAAATTTCCGAAGAAAATTAAATTTTTGCAACAAATGTAATGTCCGTGACCGTCTTATAGAGGTGTCCGCCTAATAGAGGTATTAATGCATGTAAATTACATACATAACAATTTGGGGAACTAAAATTGTCCTTCTAATGCCCGATTTCTTCATCGCCTTATCTTGAGGTTAAATTTATCTATCAGTTAGAATGTGACACATAGTATGTGTACGGCCAACTGTACGTCACATTCCAACTGTTAGATAAATCAACCTTAAGTTAAACATGGTGAAGAAATTGGCCATAAGAGAGGTGTCCGTCATGAGAAGTTTTACTGTATTTAAAGTTCGTTCTTGTCCGATGAAAATTGTGTCACAAAATCTTTTAAACGGACACTAAATAGCGCATAAACACTTAAGTTAAGCGTTTATGCGCTATTTAGTGTCCGTTTAAAAGATTTTGTGATGTAAAGGTCTGAGATATTACTTATTTATAGTTCGATCTTTGCACGCTGTTTTTATTCAAGATGTTTCAACAAACCTATCTCATTTTTGAATTTTAATGATGTTTCACTAATTTACTGATTACTATAAAAAAATAAAATAAACCAGGGATGTTCGAGGTCACGTCAAATGCATTTATTATTTAAAACTTGACAGATGTGTTTGTTAATTCTTGCCTATTTACATAGATGGAATTGCCTTGGCTTCCAGGCACTTACAGGTTTCAAATCGTAGAAACTATCCTTACGCCCAGTTTCATAAAACGTAGTTAACCACTCGATCAAGTTAATCGTGTGATCAAGCAATATCATTGGAGGACAGTTTAAATTTCCTCCAATGATATTGCTTAATCACATGGTTAACTTGATCGAGTGGTTAACTACGTTTTATGAAACTGGCCCTTAAATTTCTATGCAAAATGAACTTGGTTCTTGCATCAAATGAAAGCTGCTTCCATAATCACTTGATCACTTCCACTTAAGAATGCAAAAATGAAGTATTTGAGTCAGCTACAAATTAATTGCCGTTTCTAGTAATTCTACCTCTGCAGATGTGATTTCAGCTGAAGAAGATCATCAATTATTATAGAATAACTGCATCATCTGAGTGTTAGTTGCTTTTTTAAACTATTGACTCCAGGTGATAAATGATAATGTAATAAATCAATTTCAAAATATGCTTGATTACAGTATTGATCCGAAGAGATAAGGGATTATTTTCATATGATCGTCAATTGTTTTTTTTGCGATATTGGTTGAAGGTTATCAGGGAATATTTTGCTCACAATCAATTAATTTTGATCGTCAGTTGTTCCTTTGCTGTATAGATTCGAATTAATACATTGTGGAGGCTCCCACGCTGCTTAGCGACCAAACAAGCACATCAAGATGACAGATGACAACAAACGTTAAAATGACAGATGTCAGAAATATCAAATTGACAAATTTTAGAATGACAGTTGTTAGAAATATCAAAATTACAGAAATGTCGAATTGACAAAGTCAGGCAAAGTCACATAACAAAATATACAGGCGAAGCGTCAGGTTAACTTTACGTAACAAAACGACTATGACGATTGCCACAAATAAATAAAATTTAGGCTGCCCCTTGACGAACTAAAGTGAAACCGCATTCGTTCATGATTGGCTCGCAAATAGAATAGCGTCCTCAAATTTGGTCGCTAAGGGCCATATGCACTAAACACTTTAATCGAGCTTAAATTTGAGTGACATCTATATTGCGACATTTGAAGTTTCATAACATTGTGTAAGTCACATTCTAAGTGACGCTTAAAGTTAAGCTGAGTTAATTCGTTCGTTGCATACAACCATAAGACCAAGTTCGTAAACACAAAATGATTGACCTCTGACGGATGAGATACGGTTCTGTGATTCAATTAAATATTTTAACCAATAAAGCAGAGTTACTTCATATCCGCTACGAAAAAGCCCTATAAAAGCGAGAGCGTTAACCATTCCAGCTTCAGTGCATTCTGTGCAGTTGTCAGAAACACTCACATGCCTCCCGTGTAGTCATTGTCAGGAACAACCCAAAGCCTTCTGTGAAGCCATTGTCAGAGGCACACACAAGTCTTCTGTGTAGCCATTCTCGAAAGCATCTACAAGCCTTCTGTGCAGCCATTGTCGGAAGTATCCACAAGCCTTCTGTGCAGTCATTGTCAGAAAGACACACCACCTCTTGTGCCATTGTCAAGAGCCTTCCACTACCACAACACCTCTCGAGCAATCATTGTCGAGAGATCACTCACACTCCATACATTCATCGACATCGTCGAAGCCAGCTGTTGTACAAGAGGGAAAAGGAATACCGCAGGAATCAAATCGATTTGAAAGAGTTCCCAGGCACTCCACATCTTACCAGCATCGTCGAAGACAGTCGTTGAAGAGAGAAAAATAGAAACACGCGAAAATGAAGACATCCTGAGATAGTTACTATATCAGCTATTCGAGATATCACCCTCCAAGACCCCACACGATAACCGGCCAGGAGAGTAGACCGTCGAGCACATTGTTATACAATATACATATATTGCTTTTATTATTCATTCATTTATTTCAATTATTTATTATTAAAATTGTTGTATTTGTTAACGTTCAAGTTGTGTTGAATAAAATTAAATACCATAATCGAACCAAATCTAAAATATTGCAAAATAGCTGCACGAAATAGTCACTTGTTTCTCTGTTGATTTGAAGATTAGCAATGATGTACTATGGGATCTTCCTCATTTAACATACATAGATAAACGGCTTGTTGCAGTATAACTTCGTATGACCATACTGTCCACTCGTCCACTGTGTTATTGTGTTTTTAAACGTTCGTGGTGGTTCTGTTTTATAGCTGTTTTATACATATTAAGGCTTCTTGTTATTTGTTGCTGGTTCTAAGTTAACGAAAAACATGTTGAGTGGCTCTTTAGCAGGTATTTCGTAGTTTATTTTAACTACATTGTTTGCTAAACTTTTCGTGTAATATTCTTCGTCTTCTACTAATTCTTGTATTTGCTTTACCATTTCGTTGTAAAATTGGTGGGGGTTTTAATGTTTTTGAAGTTTTGGAGTTTTTATCGTTAGAAGTGGTAATGGCTACCACTTGGTTATACAGGAATATTCTTCATGACGTATACATAAGCATTATTCTGTTTGGACTGATGCCCAACGGAAACATAATTTCAATAATTTTACATTATTTTGCGTACTTGGACTATAATTTCTTGTCACTGTTATTATTTTAAACTTTATATCTAATGAAAACTTTTAATAACACTCACTGAAATGCAACAAGAACACCTTCTTGTGCCAAATAATCTAAAGAATATTTTCTTCACAAATTTTTGATAAATTACATAATTATATAAAAAAATATATAAATATATAAAAAGGAGTGAGGATCTGACAAATACGTTGTAAATGCGCACCCTGTCTATTCGTGTTGTATTAAAAAAATTAAATAACGTAGTTTGAAAATTGTATAGGCTTGAACATTAAAAACAGCAATTAATAGTAGTTTCTCGCATTTCATACAGTAACGTATCATATTAATATCCTCAAAATCGTACAGTAATGGGTTACTTTACAGCATAGCAACTATTACTGTATAGCAACGTACTAACTACTATGATTTTTCGTCCATCAATTGTGACAGTTCTTAATGTGGCAGTTATTAATGTCACTTCTATTAAACATTAATAAAACACGTTACTGTATGAAATGCGAAAAAATAGTATACGTAACTCGTTAGAAAAGTGTTTTACTAAACTCATTTGGCTTTTAATTTACTCGCTCGCTGCGCTCACTCGTAATTAAACAAGCCATACTCGTTTAGTAAAACTTCACTTTTCTTAATTTGATACGTAATATACTATTATGTACCAAGTACGCAAAATAATAATTTTGCGTACGTGGTACTTACATACAATATTTTTTGGTACACGCTCGCCAAGACACCAACATTAATGTTAAATTGCTCGAATTTCGAATTAGCAAGTCTAAATTGTCCCTCTCATCAGACATGGCAATAATCGGTAATCATAGCAACGAGTTGAATTTTATACTTAATTTATTTTTTTTTAATCTATGATGGTTGCCCAACGGGGGGTCCTATTTCATTGAAACTTGCTCAAAAAGAATCCGCTAAAGTGTTGCCATGGCAGCTTTAAGTACTAGGTCGCTAAAAATTTTTAGCGAATTCTAAGTGTTGCTATGACGATTGAGGTTGCTACAGATACGTTTTTCGTTCTGAAAATAATCCTCTAAGCGACCATTTTGCGGAGCGTGTACCAAAAATTATTTTTTGGTACACGCTCATGAGACTCATCTCATTAAGGACTCGGCTCCTTCGTCGCCTCGTCCTTAATTACGATTCGTCCCCTAAAACCTTATTTTGCGTACTTGATACATAAACTACTATTATAGCCTAGGCCAGCGTTTCTTAAACTTTTTTCATTCACGACCCCACTTTTCATCACGAGATTTTTAGCAAACACAGGTAGGTATTAAATATGAAATAAAACGCACAAGTAAATACATAAATCATTAATTTTTTTTTGTTACTGCAGCGTGACGCATCACGTTAAATATTGTGCGTTTGTGAGATAACTTATAATTGAAATTCAAGTGCTTGAATTTATGTAATTTTCGCGACACCAGCATTCCGTCCCGCGACCCCATTTGGGATCGTGACCCATAGCTTAACAAGCGCTGCCCTAGGCTATTCCTTAAATCTTAATTTATAACACACTGGACTACAGTAAATACGTTTTTCGACTACCACATTCGAAAGTACAATTTTACTATACCCATTCAAGTAGAGAAAGCGGTACTTTACCGCAGGTAAAATATTTTACCTGACTGTGACGAAGCCTACGACCTATTCTGAAGTTTGTTAATCGATTGTAATTAATATTATTATTTATCTATAAACGATGATCAATTAATTGTTTTACATTTGTTTATTTTTCAAAAATGCTATTGAAATCTTTTCATTTTGGACCAATTAGTATGATTTTTAATTCCTTTTAGGTAATTTGTAAAAAGCATGATGGCCTGCATTATCGTCTAATCCAGCGATTCTCAACCTTCTTAGCTCCGCGACCCCCCAAATAATAAATATAAATAAAATTAATATTTCGCGACCCCCCTCCTATAGTTTTATGTCGCTTCGTTTATAGCGACGGGTATGAACGTGCATGTCGACAGCTTAATCAGAAAAACTTATAACTCCAAAAAGCAAAATTTTACAGGAGAGACGTGTTACGTATTTGTCTGGAGCAACTTGGTACTTGGGTGGAAAATGAAATCGTAAATTGCACTCTTATTAATATTTTGTACTTACTGGGTTCTCTTCCACGTGTTAGTTGAATTTTTTTCCTACAGATTTTGTGAAAATCCCAATTTCGCCCAAAAGTGGACTTACGGGTTTTTCTGATTGAGCCAACGATGTATGACTTCATAAAATGATTTCATTATTGTTTAGGCTATTTTCGCGACCCTCCTTTAATATCACCGCGACCCCTAGGTTGAGAAACGATGGTCTAATCCAATTAAATGTCAAATTAATTTGTCATTCAAATCAACTCAAAAAGTAACAACATTTTTGCGTTGCATCTTTTGGTGTCATCGAAACGCCAGCGTCGTCTATAACGTATTATAAGGTTTATATGAAATACATTTTTAAAGAATTTACGATGAAACATAGATATAAATCTGCAAGTTTTGAACACTTCAATATAAATGGCTGAGTAAGTGGTGGTGGAAAAGATGTTGTATGCACCACTGCAGCAAAGTGTCTTTGTCGAACTCGTTTCCTTGCTCGCCGCGGGTTCGCCTTGGTTCGCAATGTACAAACTTATTCGACAAAGTGCCACTTTGCCTCCTTGGTACATAGATAACTATTATAGTAAGTATTTAACGAAAATTAAAATGTCAGATCGTTTTCAACAACATATTAAATTATTCTTAATTGGTTAAATAAATATAAATATTTCGTGTAATACTGTTTAGAGGATCAAATGCTACGTCTTTTTATAAAAAAATATACACGGTGTTCCATTAAAAAAAATATTGTTGCATGCTGCTACTATTTTATAGAACACCCAGTATGTGTCAAAATAATTTTCAATTATAATACTCAATAAGTAGAAACTCTGAGAAAGTTCTATAAAAGACCTATGAAAGAACGGGCGGTTTTTATCAATAATCGTTTGCTACAATGTTACTGTCATTATCTAATTTCATCCCAAACGAATTAAAAATTTAGTGATAATAGTAAAGCAAAATTAAATTACAATTAAAATTTTTTTTTCTATACGTGCCCATTATGCAAATTCTGAGTTTTATGACTTATGAGCAGGGCACGGGATAAACGTATAAATTCGCCCCACAACTGAACGAGAAACAGCTCAGCGGCGTGTGATGTCGTGCTTCTGAAAGCTATGCTGCCGCTAGGCAGCATTAGTTTCATACATTTGCCCGTAATGAACCTGCACTGCGAATCGTGTGTTTGGAGGGGCAACATTCGTGACGTTTTATACGAACTTCCCGCGCGTTGCTTATGAGTCATTCTAGATCTGTACCTGTGATAATTAAGTCTGTGATCTTGGTATTGTCAAGACTTTTAAGTTCTCTCAAGAATATTTAAGCGGGATACACATTGAGGCGGTTGCGATAGCGATTGCGATAGCGACGACGATGAAAACCGTTCACATACATGCGACAAGATAGATCTGCCAAGGAATTTATGTAACTTTACTGTGATCGCTCGCATGTGAACGTTTGTGACCGCCACCGTCATCGCAAACGTTACCGCAATCGCCTCAGTGTGTTTCTTGCTTTATTCTACGCCATTTTATTCAACGATCAAACAGTAACTCTCTTAGCTAACTTAACGCGCATACTCGATAAAGCTACAGTTCATGAGTTGTCAGCTCAGTGGCACCACCTAGTTCATCGGCGTAGTAGTCTCCCTCCAGTAGTATGTATTGCTTTATATTATTATTACAGGGTGTTTCGCAACTTCATACAAAGAAATGCAACCGATGAAAATTTTGGTAAAAATTAATATAATGTATTAAATTGTATAACATTTTCTTAATAAATTTTAGAAGTATTAATTTTTTTTTTGCGTAAGGGTAAATTCAGGTAATTCAGTTTTAACCCGCACGTATGCTGATACGGTTGCACGTAACTTAATGTTACAAATATGGCAGAATTTTCAAATAGTGAAATTGTGGATATGATTTTAATTAATGCGAAGGCCGGCAACCTGAGTTGGCTGCAAGACGTTTGGACGCAAAATGTTTCGAGGGGGACACACCACACTTGGACGACTTGTACATCCCAACAGGACACACTGTTGTGCGAATGCGCCCTGATATTGTCATCGCGTTGTAGGGAAATTTTTAGTACAAAAAATCTCACCTACCCGATAGTTCAAAACGCACTGGAAAGCACACTCTTGTTTGTCGTTCAATCAGATGGGACGAAGGCTACGAAGAATGGCAGCCTCACTAGGAACATTGGTATACTTTCAAGGAAGATAATTTAGTCGAATTGTATTTTTGTTTTATTAAAAGAAACTTTTTGAAAATCATTTTTATTATTTTTGGGACAGACCTTGCGTATGAATAATGTTTAACTTAGGCCGTTCACGTATGAAACACACATTCGACTTTTGCCAGAATCGACCCTGGGCATGGAGGACTAAATAAAAATAGGAATTTTGCTGTAAAAAGAAATTACTTTTCAAGTTTAAATTTTTAAGTAACCATTTTAAGAATATGTTTTGTCTCAATTTAAAGTCATCCTCAGAAGGCCAAGGAATTAAAGACGTCTTTGTTTTGTATCTTGGCAACATATAATTTCCTGGATCTAGTAGGGCATGATTTTTAATACGTGGACCTCTGAGGACGACTTTAGATTGGATTGATTGACAGAAACTTTTCGGTTTGTTTTGATGGCCGGAAACAGCCACTACGGCGATTTAAATACGTAGAACGTAGATATACATATGAATGTATCGTGTCACAATGGACCGAGCTTTATACGTTTGTGTATGTATGTATATGGTACGAGTCTATTAACGACTGACGTCTTTTTCTTCGTTTTTGCCGTTGGGTTTCGCGTTCGATGGCGGCGGTTTCATGGCCGTCTGCGATCGCCATCTCTGGCTGGGCTCATCGGTGCCCTAGGCGTTGGTCCGTCTGCCAGTAACGAGCCTTCCCGGCTGCTCTTTTTATTTTCACGGCCCTGCTTTGCATTCTACCCATCCAATAACTCGGTGCTCCTGGTAATTGCCCGCTTTTCGTCAATTAAGCCAGGGCCGGACCGGCGCTGCACTTCCGCTAACCGAATTACGGATTCTGCATTAATGATATGCTTTCTCTCTCTCCATTAGAGACGGCTATGCATGCTTTTAATTATTAAAGGCGCACTTAACGGCTTCGCCTTCTTCCCCGACGCCGACCTCAAAAACGCGTCGTGAATTATTCAACCGCCGATGTGGGTTACACCTACGCGATTACGCGAACTTTTCAATCCGTCGCGGCGCCGCCGCCGTCTCGACGCCGCCCGAATTCCGAAAGCAAAAGAACAAGCTCTGAAAGGGGCGAAGCGATAAATCATTCTGACCTTATCGAGTTCTGTATCGCAGCTTCGTACGCCACTGAATAAACCGACGCGTAATTAAAGAAGAAGAAGAGCAATCGGAACATCCATCGTAGAGGACCTTGAACCTATGTAAGTCTTGGAGGACGGGATCGAGCAAAACGATAAGATTACACAAACTAAACGAGGTTTATTACTGCTCGAAAGTACACATATCAAAACATAATATACATTAACTGTCAACTAACTTGTTCTATAATAATAGGTAATACGATTTTGATGTGAGGAAATTTATATATCAAAGTAGTCGGCGTCTATAGTGCAGCCTGAGGTAAATATAACTCTAACACACCCTCGAGGCTGGACTATCTTCAGACTCAATCTCCTGACACCAATCCTTTCAAACATTCCCAATGTTTATCTCTTGACAAACCCTTCGTAAAAACATCTGCGGGCATCTGATTAGTCGGTAAGTGATCCAATTCGGATTTCGCCAGAAGTGAGGCTTCTCGAATAAAGTGATGCCGCACATGAATGTGCTTGGTACGAGAGTGGAAAATGGGATTTTCAGCAAGCTTTTGGGCTCCTAGATTGTCGTTGTATATCAAAACGCTTGACATGCCCATGATTCCCATCTCTTCGCTAAATCGTAGTAAATGCATCGCTTCTTTTGAAGCCTCGCTTAGGAGCCATGTAATTCGGCCTCGGTGGACGATAAAGCTACGGTTCGCTGTTTCCTGGATTCCCAGGATATGGCTCCACTGTTCATAAAACATAGCCAGTGTACGATCTGCGGTCGTCCACACAAGCCGCCTTAATCAGCATCCACAAAACCCAATCAGGTTGTCATGATTATTTCCAAAAGTGATTCCAACGTCGGAAGTGCCCTTCAGGTAACGCAGCACCCTCTTCGCCGCCTGCCAATGTTCCTTGCCGAATGAGTCATTGAACTGGCTTAACATGCTGACGGCGTGTGATATGTCGGGGCGCGTCGCCAACGACAGGTACATGAGAGCACCCACCAACTCTCTGAAGGAGGTTTCTGACCGTCATCCTTTAACCATGTTGATTTTGAGAGCTTTGGTCCAGCTTCTATTGGCGTGATCGCAGGCTTACAGTCTGACATCTGGAAACGATCCAGAATTTCCATTATGAAACCTTTCTGACTCAATGTTATGGTAGACTCGTCTCAGGAAAACTCTACACCAAGACAGTATTTGACATCTCCCAGTTCTTTAACTTCAAAGATTTTTTGCAGGAAACTGTGGGCCTCGTCAATCTCTCTTGAATAACGTGACATAATTAGAATATCGTCCACGTAAACAATGATTAGAAGAAGCTTATCGCCTGTACCCTTTACGTAAACGCTCGAGTCGCCAGCAGTTGGCAGCGCCAAACTTTCGTAGCTCCTCACTGAGACGGTGATACCAGCAACGACCGGCTTGCTTTTAGGCCGTACAGAGCTTTCTTGACTCGACACACACAATCTTTGTCCACTGATTTTAATATATCCTTGGCTTCGGCTATTATTTTAGGTGACGCGCGTCCTTCCTTGATGATGAAATTAAGAACTTCTCGCGCATGACCTGGTAACTCCATAAAGATCTCCTCTTCAACTACTCCGTTCAGGTATGCGGTCTCCACATCGTATTGTCGGACTTTCGTTATTACGAGCAGCTAGGGGCGATAGCTAATCGTATCGAACTTAGACGTGCAACAGGCGCGAACGTATGGTTGTAATCTTCCCGGGTTTTGCGCAAAACCCTGGCCACGATTCTGGCCTTTCTTCTAGTTATCTCGCCATTCGACCCGTATTTGTATCTAAGGACGAAACGACTCCCAATTATGGTTTTATCGCTTGGGCGTTCGACTAACTCCCACGTTTCGTTCTTTAGAATGAAATAAACTCGTCCGCCATCGCTGATATCCATCCATCCCTCTCTGGACCCGAAATTGCCGAGTGAACTGGAACTTCAGCTAGATGAGATATTTCGCTCGCACGTTGTGACCTTCATTATGCCATTTTTTCGTGGCCTACCACGCTGTCCCGTTCGAACTAACCGTGGTCTCCCTCGCCCGCGTCTTGGTATCAGTTCTTCATCTGAACCTTCAGAATCGACGTCAATTTCAGGGTCACTGTGTGCCTTATCTCCAGCAGCGGTTTTCGAGGTCAAATCGATCTCGTTGTGGAAAGTATTTTTTATTTCGCTCATCCTCAGAATTGTTTTCGGTCGCGTCCATGCGTTCACCGGTGTGAAATCTTCGTGATCGTACTCTCGCTTATTATTTTCAGTTTTCAAAAACTTGACATCTCGTGAGATGATTACTTTTCGTTCCTCAGGAACATAAACTCTAAATCCTTGGATTGCTCGGCAATGCTGAGAAACTTGCCCTTCTTGCCTCGGGCATCGAACTTTCCCGTGTTCGGCGATCGGTCCAACCAATACACGTCACAGCCAAATTTTTCTAATTTGCTAACGTCCGGAATCTCCGTTCCACGCTTCGAACGGGGTACGACCGTTCAACGCGCTTGTGGGGCATCTATTTCTAATAAAATTCGCTGCGGATACAGCTTCAGCCCAGAATGACGGAGGGAGGCCGACTGAAACAGAAGACACCTGGCCATCTCGACAAGTGTCCGGTTCTTTCGCTCCGCCACTCCATTCTGCTCAGCGTTATTTGGAACAGTGAGACGGCGTCTGATCCGGAGTCTTTCAGCAGGTGTGTCGAATTGTAAGTTTAGATACTCAGTGCCATTATCGGATTACCAAAATCTTCATTTTCCATTCTTCTGCGTCTCCAACATCTTTTGAATTCTCAAAACTCGCTAACCACCTCATTTTCTGTCGGAGAAAACGCACTTCGCACCACCTGGTTGCGTCGTCGATGAAATCACGAAATAACGCGCGTTTCCATTCGAGTGGACCCGCATGGGGCCGCAGACATCAAGTGTATTAACTCTCCTGGCTTTGTCCTTCTTTCGGACTGCTTTGGAAAAGGAGTACGTACCATCTTCCCTTGCAAAAATGTTTCGCAGACAAAATCAGCTTCAGGGACGATGACTTCGGCCCTCGAATCCTGCGTTTCTCAACGCTTCTTGAACTTCTAATATTTAGGTGCCCTAGTCGAACATGCCAGTCCTGGAGGGATCGTTTTTGCGGATGATCAGTTCGAGCAACTTTACCGTACTCTCCAGCACGAGATTCGTTGACATAGTATAGCCCATCTTTCCGTTCGGCAACAAGTATCGTTTTGTCATTTGCGTCCATAACACACGCGGACGCCTTGTTAAATACTATGTGGTAGCCTTTGTCAACTATCCTCCCGACCGACAGTAGATTTGTACGTAAATCTGGGACGTACAAAGCATCGCGTAAGTCATAAGTCTTGTGTTGACCGTCGACTTTCGTTGAAAATGGCACAACCTTTTGCACCAATCGTCGTCGTGGAGTTATCTGCCAGTCTTAAACAATCGGAAACGTCAGATTCAACGCGCGAAACTGTCTAAATTTTTGCACATATGTGAAGTGCATCCGCTGTCGAGCACCAAATCGTCTCGCTGTGATGATTTGCTGTTTGTACCAAACCAAACGAAATAGATTCAGATGTGGCGTACAGCGATGAATTCGTTTCAGCTGCATTTGCATTGTTTTGACCACTTTTGCGATTAGATCGGCAATCCTTTGCTTTATGACCAGGTCTCTTACAGCGGTAGCATAGATTGTTCATGATGCGCTTGTCTTTTCGTCCGTTTCCTTCTCGCTTGTAGTTTTCTTTTGATAGCGATTTTGAATTTTCTTTGAGCGGTCATAGCGTTTTGTGTAGCACAGACTCGGGCATTTGTCCTCGCGTCATTCTCCTCAATGATTTTAATGCGTAGTGCATCAGGGCTCCGGTAGCTCATCGCGGGACTCTATTGCGCAACGAAAATATTCAAAACTGGCCGGTAGACTGTATAGAAGCAGGGATAGATAATAAATCGTTGTTGATCGTCACCTCCATATCCTTGAGTTTGTCAACAGCATCAAATAATTTTCTCAAATGTTCGCGCACATCGCCACCTTCGTTCATGCGTTGAAGAATGATTTGCTTCAACAAGGTAGCTTTGCGTGCAGGACCTGTCGATTGATATATCCTCTCGAGTTTTGCCATAGCTCGCGCGAGGTCGTGCACTCTTTAATTTGCTTCAGCTCCGAGGGTTGAATTGCTAGTATAATGTCTGACATCGCTTCACTATCTTTTTCTTCCCATTCGAAGATCTCGGTTGCCCTTGTGGCATCGCCTTCCACTGGCTGAGGCTTCACCTTGGTTCCGGACACGTAACCCCAAGTATGATTTTTCACCAAAACTGCTTTCATGTGTATCTTCCAAGTATCGAAATTGTCTTTGGACAACGACTCGACTCGCACCACATTCGATGAAGTCATCTTTTACGTTATTTTGTCGCAGTAAAAAAAAAATTTGCACCTCGATGCGTTCCCAACGCGGTCAGCCTGTCACTTCACACGTCGCACCTTTAATCGTTTTTCAAAAGCGTTTGCTTTCTAGGTCCTGGGCCCATAACCTCTTGGAGGACGGGATCGAGCAAAACGATAAGATTACACAAACTAAACGAGGTTTATTACTGCTCGAAAGTACACATATCAAAACATAATATACATTAACTGTCAACTAACTTGTTCTATAATAATAGGTAATACGATTTTGATGTGAGGAAATTTATATATCAAAGTAGTCGGCGTCTATAGTGCAGCCTGAGGTAAATATAACTCTAACAGTAAGTGATTAGAAAGTCATCTACACAGGAAATTCCCGCGCGCGCTTAGAAGTTCGGTTATGCTTTCTTCTTCTTGCGGATTTGATGAATTCCGAGGTAAAAACTACAATTAACATCGTCCGTAGAGTCTCATCAGTAGAAAGCATCTGTAGGTATATTTGGTCTTGATGAATCTCAAGTCAGTGGCGTGCGCTTTTACTTTCGTCCTACGTGCGGAAACTTTCCTCACTCACTTTCATCGGACGCGAAAGGACGGACGGACGCGAAGAACAAGCGCTTCAGCAGCGGACCGAATCCAGCTCAATAACCGCGGCACTCTTTCACTCACGGTGAAGGTCACATTCACCACGTCGTTGCACGACCATTATCGTGGCGCAATTAATCGCCGCTCCACTTTAAATCGCATCTCGAGCGCGGCTTTCGAACCTTCTTCGACTTCTTCGTTTTCGCAACAGTCGGTGAGCTCGACGTAATTAGTCGCGTCTTCAGAGCGTGGTGCTCCGGAAGAACTTTGGAGCAAGGACCCGTGTGGTTCCGAATCTCACGTTAGGCGATGACGATTTCGTGATTCCCGTTAACACTCGACTAACAACTTCTCTTTGTTTCAAGCAGGCCAAACAGGACATTCACTGCAGCGCTTAGGCTTGAGACTGATCGAGAGCTGAGGTTTAATTTTTTGAAATTCAGTTTGTTTCTACGACATGGAATCACCTTTTGGTTAGTAGAATACACGTTGTATTCTTACGTCTGCAACTTCAAAATGATCGGTTGGGTCTAAACCCTCCTCTTCTGGTGGGAGGAATTTGGAAAAGAGATAGTGATGGAATGCCGAAAAGTAAACGCAAGTTTTGGAATACAATAAGAATAGGGCTAAGAAACAAATATGGAATATAGCGCAAATTTTACGAAGCGAAATAAAAGACAGGAACGAAACTGCAGAGGAAATTATCGTACATACACTAAACTAATAGAAAATATATAGTAGCGTTTTCGATTCATTACTCCAGAGCAATGGTGGGCACAACCCTTCAGCTCGCGATACGTAAATCTAAAAAAAAAGCTAATGAAATGGATGGTAAATATTAATAAAAACGAAAAGTATACGTGCGTTTATTAATAGAGCAGCGAAACTGACATTATGAGCTTACAATGTCACGAAATTGACGGCAGATGGGCGGCAGTCATGGTTGAATAAATGGGCAAAAGCCAATTTTACCAGTGACTGCGATTGAAGGTACGCGACCACCTATTATTGGTCTCGATATTAGATGGCTCGAGTTAAAATAAATTAGTAAATCTGGAAAATTCAGTTATGCAGAAATATTTCCGAAGTGGAAGCTGCTTCACAAGAAAAACATTTAGGAGAAGTACGAGATCTGATTCGAGAATACCTAAAATTATTTGGAGATAAATTATGTATGATTAAAGGTCACAAAATAAGAATGTCCTTACATGGCAGCGGAACCGAACATACAGAAGACTGATATCGGATCAAAATGTATATGCCGAAAAGGGATCTATCGTAAATTTTGGAGTCCTAAAGGAGAAGATTGAAGATTAATTGTCACGTTTAGAGAATGCAGGGAGAACATATTGCTGAAAAGTTGCCAAACGATTTTTCAGAATTTCCTGCACTTGTCGTTCCTGTAATAAAACCAACGGGATATGGTGATTTTAAAGTTTCCGTGAATCCATTATTGAAAGTAGATCAGTAACCGTTTGCACAGCCACAAAACTTTTTCACCAAATTTGAAGGTGGCGAAAAATTTACTAAATTAGACTCGCAGAAGGTTATTATCAGTTGAAGCGTATAGTGTAAAATCGCCCTAACTAAAAAGACAATGTTGTGAGAAAACTGAATTGAAAAAAGAGGCGAAATTTTCAGCAGGTAATTGTCCAAACACATCTGCCGAGAAAAATTAGTGACATCAGTTGGGTTGTTGGTGCATTGTATTATTTGAAATATAAGGAATTTTGTGCTATAAAATACAAAATAGTGATTTTGTCAGTTGACCGTTGTTGCACTGAAGAAGAAATGGATGAAAGATCCAGGAATTTTTTGATAATAAACATTCATTAAGTTTTGTACCGATAGCAACACATCAGTCTACACACACTATCGACATTTCAGCGTACAGTGGATACGTTGCTGCAAGGCATGAATGGTGTTGTGTACTATTTGCACGACATATTGGTGAGAGGTAATGTTGATCACGAATTGCTTAAAGGAACTGAAGGTAACGAGAAAGCTTAGACAAATGATTCAAAGTATCTATAAAAGGAGAGGTAAGAATAAGAGGTAAAACCTCCAGATAATTTGAGATACAAAAAAAATTACAATTCATTACTTTTCAATATACAGTGTGACAAAGCTGCAATAGGATATATTTCAAATATATATATATATATAATCAAAATCCCCTCTTTCTAGATCCTTATCATCTTTGACATCAAGAGGGAGATTTTTTCTGTTCTTCCTTTAGAGTTCCGCACGCATAAATGCATTCTGCATGCAAATCTTTTTGCAATTGCACTTAATTAAAAAAATATCAAAATAAACATTAAAACCTTTGCCTACTAAAACTCTTGTCAAATCTTTTACCACTCGTGCGCCCAAATCTTTTTCATTTGATTCATGTACTTTCTCGGTGTATATCTGAAACTGAGAAACAAATCCTGTTTCATCTGCTCGTACCCAAATTTTGTATCCTCTTTTTATAGGTTTTCAAGGTACATATTGCTTCAGCGTACTGCGACCCTTGAAACGAATCATCGACTCATCAAATGGATTGATTTTGTGACGCCATAAATGAGTTTGAAAATGTTTCCGATAAAGTGTCTATTAGAAGTTGGAGTTTATAGAGTTTACCAAAATTTTCCGATCCTCTTTGGAGCGTTATCGAATTGTCACAAAGATGAATGTGACCTAATAACCAAGCAAAGCGATCTCTACACATGGTTGAACATGGTTCCGCATTTCTGGTCTAGATGACCAATAATCACAATAACTTGGCAACTTTTTAATTCCCATGTGATTCCAAAGAATGTTTTAATTTCTTTGGAATTGGTAGGTTTATTCGATTTTACATTTCCGCCATTCGTCTGTAAGGCATAGAGATTTGTATGAAAAGCAGTTTTATAGATGATGTCGTTGGGAAAAATGTAAAGAAAAATATCGACAGGACTTTCTAATTCAGCAGGAATATTTGGGCCAGTATGTTCATTGAAAACTTTCTTGTATTTTAGACAATTTTGTGCTGAGTTGGTCCAAATGGTTTTTGTGGTTAATTCTTTAGATTGCACTATCGACAGTGGTAATTCATCTTCACTCTCCCATACGTCGTTATTAGTAGTCTGCTTCAAGTTATAATCGGCAAAAACTATAGGCAGTGAATTTGTATTGAAAAGGTCATTATTTTTAATAATATTGTCATTCAATTCATCAGCAGTATTGTCAAAATCAGATTCGACATCTGAAGGTATCTCGTCAATAAGAGTGAGAAAATCTTCTCCTTTTATATCTTCGAATTCCTTCACAGAGTACAGCTTCTTATTTCTACCTATGAAAGACAAAAAATATCAGTTTCCTAGTGGTTTCGCCGCGAAACTGACGGGTTTCTTTGCAAATAAACTACCGAAACAGTTATATTTTTATATTCAATGCTACATTAATTACTTCTACATAACTAATACTAATAGTTTCAACAAATAAACTTACCTGACATAATCAAAAATAGAAAACATTCACTATACCACATACACGTGCAAAAGAATACAATTTGCGCCGATTCGTAACTCACTCTTACCAACAAAATATAAAATTCAACAGTAATTTGCATGAGCATCGAATAGAGGGCACTATTGGTTACAGTTCCATCCATGTGGTTTCCACTGATTACCGGTAGTAGGTTATCTATAAAATCTTATTTTTGTGGTTTTATCGCAAAACCACTAAATCGCAAAGAGCGCAAAATCGTGATTCGAATAGTCTTGTGGTGACATTCTCTGGATCTAGATCACAGAACACTCTAGATTTGAATGAATTTAAATCCAAACGAACCATAAAAATAGGAAGATTCAAAGGGGAAAGTGGATCACCGATTAGGGTTGAAATTTCACAAAGAATGAGGATTAATCCATTTCCAAAAGAATACTCAGCTTCAAAGCTAAACGCGTAATGTTGAGTTTGGATAACGATTTTGTTAACGATAGAAAGTAGCTGTTGTAAGTTTTACCAGGATAGCAGTCAATTTCAAGTGGAATATTTTTGATAATTTGATGTGCCAGGACCTCTCTGTGTCTGGTACTACATATTTTTTAGTGTAGCACAAGTAGATTTAATTTCTAAATTTAGCAACTGTTTCCTTAACTTTGCTTGTAAGTTATGGTCTCCTGGCCTATTCATGAGTTTGTAGTATCTATGGTGTGGGTCAGCTTCGTAGTTTGAGATGTTATATGGTTGGGTGTAAGTCCTCTATAACGACATTGAAGTAGAAGTATTTTCCTGTTTGTTCACGTGGCAACTTTGATGTTGGTTTTGGCCCAATTTTCCAGTTGTTTGACATGTTCAGTGTCATAACATTGTTGAATTTGCTTGTAAAATCCCATCCTGTAGTATTAAAACGGCTTCTGATCACGACTGCGAACTTAAGGAACAGTTATAAGTTCTAGCAGGACAGCAGTCATTGACTGTTATATAGCAGTCATTGACTGTTATCCTGGTAGAACTTATAACTGTTCCTTAAATTCGCAGTCGCGATCAGAAGCCGTTTTGAAAGTAGCTGTTATCTCGATAAATTTCAGAATTCGAATGACAAAACTCAAAAATGAAGACGTCAAACGGAGCTAAAAAATGGGAAAAATATTCACTCAAAGCGGAGAAAATACATAAAGGACATTGAATCAGTAGAATAAAATTATACAAGAAGTGGACCTGAAGGTAAATACAAGCAAAACACAAATAATGAGAGCCAATGGAGTAGCTCAGCTAAATTTTGGCACGGAAAAGGTAGGCTAGAGCAAGTCAGGACATTAAGTATATTATATTATACTATAATACTATTAATTAAATGAAATAATACTGGACGAGAAAGAAATTGGAGAACGAAAACCAGAATATACAATGCGATGGCGGTACCAACGAAAATCCATGGAAGTAAAATTTGGCCATTGACGACGAAACAGGAACGCAGGAAGCAATAGAAAAAAATAGAGAAAATGTTCCTGATTTCAATAACTAAGAGAGGAACACAATCCAAAAGAGTCATGAAAGAAGAGTGGGAAGACCAGGAAAGAATATGGAACAATCTTTTGGCCGGCAATGTAAGATCAAGTTTTAAATTTAAATTAAGAGGAACTTAATCAGTGCTAATGAAAGGAGGCGATTCGCTAAAGAATTTGCAGTGAATGCAGCGCAATCTTTTTGCCAGTAAAAAAAGTTTCTTGAATTGTCTTTTTTATAGAGTCATTCCGCTTTCTAAATCTTAATTTCTGAAAGAATTTTAATGCGCCTTTTCAAACACCGAACACAAAAAGAAATGATGAATTACAAGTACAAGAAAAACAGTTCATAGGTTCATACACCATCTCTGGCTAGACAATTGAACCTGGACTTCATCTATTTTTAGAGGTTCTCAATGATACCGGTTTTATTTTCGTTTTATTTGACATAAACCCAACGTAGCCAATTTCTTTGACTGTTTTCAGTCTTAGATAATAGATAATGATGGAAAGAACGAAACTGTATGAAAAGAAATAATTAGGTCCAAAAGTGGAATTAATACAAATGTGAAATTGGAAATTCACAATGTAATGCAATCCTCCATGCAAGTGAAACGTGGCCAAAGGCGAAAGAAAAATTATGCACAAATGCAAAAGAAACGAAGGACAGAAAAAGAAATGAAAGTTTCAATGGTATGAAGATTATCAGTATAAATCCGGAAATAATAGCTAAAGATTTTCATACCTACCTTTCCATTTCTTGTTGCGGAAATAGTAGCTAAAGATTTTCATTTTTTGTTGCGGAAATAATACCTTTTGTCACTTTTTGTTGCACACTGGTGTTGGAGGTAAGGAAAAGTAATAAGAGAAGTGGAAGACACAATGAAAACATTAGTGGACCGAATAGAAGGGGTAGGGCACAAAAAAAGCAGAGAAGAAATGTCCCAGTATCAGTAAACTGGAAGAAATTGAAGTAGTTCAGACAGGAGTTCAGAGGAGTATGGTTAGCGAAGTAAAAAAAAACCAACGCAGATATTACATAAGGATTAAAAGAAAAAGATAATGCTTTATTAAGGGTATTAGTAGGAATTAAAAAGTACAATTTAAAGTTGAACTAAATTAATATCGTGCTGCTAAAGAGGCGCAATCCTCTCCGTTTACTACCTTGACCTTGAATATTTAAATTCAGGAAACAAAGAAAACTGATGAAAGCAACACTTTTTAAATAAATATTTGTCAAATGTAATGTAATGGAATTATTATATTTCTGTAAACTTGAAGCGCATCCGGTGCTTATTCAGCGTCTCGGTGCAGGCACTGTCCGCGGAGCGAAAGGAAATAAAATATAATAATAATAATAATAATAATCGTGTCTTTATTGTACACTAAGAAAAGAGATACATGAATTAACACATTAAATTTACTTAAATTTACTTTTTGGCGAGGTTCAGTACAAACGTCAGTGACCGTTTAACTGCTCTACCACCTAACCAAAAAAAAAACAACACAAAAAATAAAAGAAAAATAGCATAAGACGTGTTTTGATAATAACATTGCATCTAGTTTGCTAACAAGTGTTTTAAGTTTGTGATGATAGCAATATCTGAAATAGCCTGCACCTGAATTGCGAGTATTTTAATATAGCACATTCTCTATAATACTTATTAAAAAATTTTACGATACAGTAACTAAACGAACGTTTAAATTTTTGCGTCCTGTGAAGCGGAGGAGTTAACAAACCTCTGTACCGTAAATTTAAATTGTGGACATCAGTGCGAAATGTAATTAAATTATATAGGTATGATGGACTCTGATTGTGCAAAACTTTATAATAAAGACAAAAAGAATGAAACATCCTTCTGTGTTCCATGTGCAGCCAGCCCGTCTCTCTAACTTTGTGACTGATTCTAGAGTACTTCCTAATCCCATAAATTAATCGTAAACAGCTATTTTGTAGTTTTTGCAATCTACATTTATTAAGTACATCTAAATATGGTCCATACACAGCGTCACAGTAGTCTACTCGACTCAAAACTAAAGAATTACATAATCTAATTTTAGTTTTATGATCTAGTGAATGTCTATTAAGATAAATAATTTTTAAGTTCATATAAGCTTGTTGTAACAATTTCGAAACATAATGAGTGAAATTCAAGTTCGGATCCAAAATGATACCTAAATTTTTTAATTTATCTACAAATTGAATATTGATATCACCGGTTTTAATTTTCAATTTATTAATAATTTCTTTTTTAGATTTGCAACTACCAAATAGTATTGCCGAAGATTTAGTTGGATTTAAAACTAATTTATGCTGGAGAGAACTTTTAAATAAAGAAGATGATGACAGAGATAACTAACTAATCAATTTTTAAAACTCAGAGAGTTCATTAGTTTATTAGAATCAGTTGTTGTAACGACACGAAGACAATAAACATGCAATTATAGTCGTAAGGACGCATGTCTTTTATTTGTTCTACAAACTACGTTTAACCCCTTAAAAGAAGAGAATTTTTATTATTATATTACAGTAATTTTATAGGAAAAGGTAAATAATGATTAGACAATGGAAGGAAAGAGGAAAGAAACGAGGAGGCAGCTAGAGAAGTAAAATAAAATATTTCGGGACTATCTCTGTCGATATTTTGAAGACAGTTTGGTTCAAGCATTTCAAACTGAAACGGAAAGTTACCAGAATGTAGCAGTTTTAATATGAAAAATGCTCCAAGAGAGAATTAAGAAGAAAAGCTAAATGTAGTTGAAGCTAAAAGTAACTGCATCTTGATAAGGAGTTAATAATTTAGGAAGTGGAGATCGTTCCAAATTATTTTTGTTTAACTTCTTTTCTTGAAATCACCCATAGTTTATCAATTTAACCAACTGAATTGTCTACGAGAAATCCTAAAAATTCAATTTCCTCATTACATCTTCGCCGTAATGAACGCCCTGATTACTCGATTTTAATCGCGACCAATTAGTTTCGCCGTGCACCTAAGCCAGCTCGCAATTAATGTGCCACGAGGTCTTTTCACGAGCAGGAGCATCTTCGGAGATCGCCGTGCGGAACGTGCTTAATTAACAAAAAGAAACTATGCATTTTTAATCGCATTTTCCCTCTCGGAAAGTCAATTACGTTCAAGACAGGAAACGATGATGGGGTGTTGACGACGCGACGCGCCGTACAGATATTTTCGACGCGACATTCTCATAAATTATAACGATTTTTGACGGCCGATTAAATAATTAATGCCCGGTTTCTGAAACGTTACATAGAGTTAACGGTCCGATAAAAGTAAACGTTGCTATGGCTACACATGTTAGAACTATAGGAATATTTTATTTTATCTATTACTTAACTTTATGAAACGTTTCAGAAACCCGACCTAAGACACCCAATATCTGTGTTATATTGACTTTGTAATTAAGGAGACATCACAGAGAAAATTTATTTAATTTCTTGCAGAAACCTTGGACGGATATTTACTTTGTCTTCTGAAATAGCTGACTTTATGTAAACTGAATTCAAAAATTCTTTCAGTTCTGGGCGGTAGTGGAGACGTACAGGTATGTCTTAGTTTTAGACCTTTTCTCCTCTATTTCAAATCGATTTCGTTCAGTACGAAAATTTTCATAAGTATATATATCAAAATATATCTTAAGTGACGTTTTGTTTGATATACCTATTATATCAAAGAAGCAAAGACATGCTTTTCAAATTCTATAGCCAATCGGGACTGGAAAAATTTTTGAATTCTCGTTACACGTACACATATAAATATTTGCGAGTCTGTTCTATTTTTGTGTCTCTAGAATCCAAGTCAACCCCCAACAATCTCCCTCACAATCTCTCGTCCATACATCATACAAGATCGCAACAAGTCACACCAGGCGATATTCTTTTGCCATATTTTAACTGAACCGGTACAGTTTGTTTACAGCCAAGAACTTTAGGTGCAAGACTCGTGAATACCAAGTTCCGAATAAAGAAATAATTAAAAGCTTGTATGGAACAGGGCATCTACACACAAAAACGTAGTGGCCCTTCTCTTCCTCATTCGACGGCGCACCGCGACGAATTTCGGTTCAGCAAATATGTTTTTCCTGTCTTGATAAGATTCAAGAAATATTTTAAAAAATAAGTGATGCATCAACTGGAATCAAATGTAATATTTACACAGCAATAGTAAAAGCGATCATCGTTATTAAAAAATGTCGGTTTTCCTTCTCCAAACATTTTTGATCATGATTCTTCTTTCTTTCAACATTTGTAATAGACGTGGTGCATTTCTTTGTGCTAAGCATTTTCACTTGAATGATTAAAAGAAAAAGTAAAATACGTTAAGTAAGTACTTAACATAAATATTTCTTTTTTCGTATGACTTACTTGTAGGTACAGCAAGTATATGTTTATATGTTTATATGTATATGTAAGTTTAGCATCTATGTATTTGACTAAGCACTGGATATCGGAAAGTTGTTTCTGCCCAGTGGTTTCAGAAATCTCTTGGCACTTGCAGCTGGTACTGAAGTTGAATTTTGTTGAAAGAAAGAAAGAAAGAAAGAAAGAAAGAAAGGAAAACTTCTAAAATAGATGACATGTGTTCTAGTCTTTTCGTTTAGTAGTTTTGTACTGATTTTATTGTAACTATTGCCAAGTTCTGCGAGTTTATCAATACATAATACTCCAGCTGGTGATAAGAAAGAAGATAAGAAAATGAAACAGATTCTGAAGGTGTTGACATGGGTGTTAACACATGCTTCTGACCCTTACAATGTGTCCAATGATTTCAGAAATCTCTAGGTAGTTAGAACTGTTACCGAAGCTTCAAGGATCTGTCTAAGTTTGCTGTTCTCTTATTTCACCCACTGTTGTCTCAGTTGCTGAAAAATAAGAGGAGAAGAAAGAATAGTCAACGACAAAAATTCATGAGCTAAATGAATAAAACGAAGCATATGTAAAATTCGGTGTAAAACTCGTTCTTAATTTAGGATAAAATTAAAGATTGCCTTCCTTTTATTTTAAAAATGGACCGAAAATAAACTTTTATTTATTATTATCTTATTAAAACTGCTTGCTTTTAACTATAAAGGCGGGCGGCCACTGAACGCGAAACTAAGCTAAGCTGAGCGAAACTAAGTTTTTTGAAAATTAGCTCCAACGTAATCTTACGCGGACGAGGCAACCGAGCGAAGATAAACATTGTTTTATATCTTTGCTATCATAACTTCGCTTCCCTTAGCTTTAGTTGCCACGTCCGCGTAAGATTACGTTGGAGCTAATTTTCAAAAAACTTAGCTCAGCTTACCTTAGCTTAGTTTCGCGTTCAGTGGCCTTTAATCATATTAACATTGCATCATATACAGGCATCGTTTTCTAACATTCTCTCACCTAAGTCACGTGTAGTGACTTACATAATCCGTTTAGAAAATCAATCTATCTGGGAGTTTCACTATCCGTCCGTATCTGATAGTCGTGACGATCTTTTTGTCACTAGTAGGTATTTTCTTTTTCGTTTCTTGTTTTTTGATGAAACTATTTTTCACTTTTGAAAATATTTAGGCCTTAAAATCGATTGTCCCAAACATTCTCTGCGAAATCGTTTATGCAAATCTTCTTTAAGTTTCTGCCTATGTCTCAAACGTTTTCTCAAACTTTTTGCTTCTACATTATCTATATCAGGAACACCAACTTCCTTGATATCTTACAAAACATTGCCGGGGTCAACTCTTTTTTCTTCTGTTTAATATCAAATCTCGAAACTGCCAGTGAAATTCTTTCTTCATTTTCGACTTCTTTCTTCAAAAAATCCATCAGCTTACCAAGTCGACATTTCAAGGAATTTTCTGATTCAAAATTTGTACTTCTTTGCTATATTCGAAGAATTTCTTCCGGTAAACTAGATTCGATAAGAGGATACAACATAGCTGCACATTTCTCGGAAGTAACTCCTAATGTTTCTAATGCTCTCAATTGAGACTCTACCTTACCAAATAAAGTGCTGAATTTCATCTTATTGTTAAAATTATTTAAAAATCAGCTTCAAAAGTTCTCTCACGTACACTTCCATAAGAACATCTTCTTTTCCAAAACGAGACTTTAAACTTTCAATTACCTTGGGATAATTGTCACTGGTAGCTTTCCACAAGTTGTCGAGCTCTGGACTTTGGTACCGTTGCTTGTATGAGATATTGGAATTTATCTTCATTTTCTATTTGTTCATCATCATTAATTCTTTTAAATTGACTCCAGAAAGGTAACCAGTCTATAACATCAACACCAAATTTCTTAAACTCAATCTTCGGAAGCTTAAGTATTCTTTTAGCATTAGTCGAATTATTTGAGCGATTACTGGAAACTTCAAAAGCGATTCTTTACTGGACAGTTTTTCTGTATCTACTTTAAGTCTATTAAATTTTCTCACCAAGTCATCAGCTTTTTCTACTTCTACCTGTAGATCTATGTCGGTACAATCTCCGATGAACTTTTAGGGCTCTCCTTAATCTTCCCATGTATGTATGTATTAAGTAGGTAATCAGTAGGGAGTCGGTAGGTAGACTAGATTAATCTTGTCACAGTCGCCAAAATGTTACGAATCTAAAAAACTCGTCCTCAATGAGAAAAAAAAACCTCTACCGAATGAATTACACAAATTACTATATTGAAATAGAAAAAAAAAAAACATGGTTGTACAAATATTTTGACAACTAGCAATGCAATTGTTATTTTGAAAAAAGATTTAGAATCAGTATGAAAATCAATGAACCTTTCCGAATTCAACCGAATTCTTACCTTTAAAAATAAAAAGGTTAGCAATGTGTGAACAATTCAAATTCAACACCTTGTATATTTAAATTGAATTTGTATCGAATTATATCCGGTGTTAATATTTTCTTTTCAAATTAAATTCAGCTTGGTCTTGGACCACTTTTATGTGTGTATCTTACACGGTCTCTGTTCCAGTTAACACCGCAGGAAATTCTACACCGCAGAAAGTTGATAATTTGCTTTCACTCTTTTCAGTTGAACTTTATTAATTGCGATTATTTAGGATTGTCATTCATCGAATTATACATCATTAGTGTCGCGACTAACACTTTTACTTTTATCTGCGCCTTTCCTAATCATCAGGTTCACGAACCTGCCGTGATTATATTCACATTTTTATTGGTTTTTTTTCGATGAGTTTCACTTTTCACCGTTGAATATATCGTCGTACGAACATTTTATAGCTAAAATCCGTCAAAACTTGATGCTTTCTAAATTTTTGGAAAACAAGTGATGACCCGACCTCATCATCGAAAGCGACGACGCGGCGTCTTCCGTTTTTTATTCAGCGTTTTTTTTTTTGCTGCGTGGAAGTGACTTTAGATTGTACGGCGGCGTTACACTTGGAGGCAAGCGGTTTTTATTAATAATTAAAACGAATGTACGAATTTTCACTGGGCCCCACCCGAGCTTCGCTATAAAAGCCCCGAACGTACGGTGGAAGACAACAGTTCTCGACCAGCTTTCACCGTCTAATTCCAAGCACATCATCATGAACGCTGTTGTAAGTGTTAAGAAAGTGTCGTGTGTGTGATTCAAGTGGTGCAGGCAAAAAAGTAATTTTAATTACGGGGTGCAGTTAAAAAGTTTTTTTTCTATTTGTTGCAGACCGTTTCTATCATCCTGTCTTTGGCTTGCTCTGCATACGCAGGATTAGAAGCTGGAGGATATGGTGGTGGTGACCTCGGTGGACATGCCGGTGGTGATCTCGGAGGTGGAGACTTAGGACACGCCGCAGCTTTGATTGGCGGCGGTGGTGACTACGGTGGACATATCGGAGGCGGCGCTGACTTTAGCGGACACTTCGGTGGTGACCTTGGCGGCGATTTTGGCGGTCATGATCTCGGAGGCGGCGGCGGCGGAGGAATTGAATTCCAGGCCCAACACGGCGGTGAGGAGCACGTGGAAGTACCAACCAAAACCATAGAGTACACTAAGCCTGTTCCTGTACAAGTCGTTAAAAAAATCGGCATCCCTGTACCACACCCTGTCGGTATCCCCGTGCCTCAGGTGATCAAAGTACCTGTTCCTCAACCGTACCCCGTTCATATTGGAGTGCCCCAACCCGTCGCCATCCCCATTTACAAGCTCGTGCCCCAAGAAATTGAAAAGAAAATCCCAATCACCGTGGAAAAACCTGAACCTCATTACATCGAGAAGCCTTACAAGATCGAAATTGAAAAACACTACCCGGTACCCGTGGCTAAGCCCTACCCTGTGCACGTACCCGTCTACAAACACGTTTACGTTTCGTCGAAGCACTACGGGGGCGGTCATCACTAGAAGTACCGGGACCATTTGAATCGCCACGTCATTTCACCGCCATTTGTTTATAGTCATACACATTGTTGAGTTCTTGTTGTATCTTGTTTTTGTTGACGTTTTTATTTAATAAATAAGTTTTTACAAGTCGCATTTGCATCCATTTACGCGAAATAAGACACACACTTCCGCTTAAACAGGAAGCTGTAAAGAAACTTGGGCGAACGGAGCTCTATACAATTCATTCATCGAAGAAAAAGCGTCACACCAGAAGTTCTATAAAAATGGAGATTCTATAAAACTGGAAACTTCACAAAACTTGTTCACCGAAAAATCGGTTTGGAAAACATTTCCAAGCAAAAACGAAAACCTCATTTCCGATTAAACCGAATTTATTATAGCGACTCCAAAACTGTGGGGCACAAACATATGTTTATATCAAAACTTCTCTTTTTTGAATATTTTTATAAGCAAATGAATCAGTTTAAAACTATCTGCTTGTACTGATGATAACTATTTGCTTCATTAGCAAAATATGCATCTACTTTCATTAAAAATATTCTGTTATTTCGTATCTAGTTTAGAATTGACAATAAATTTGCATTTAAATCGAAAATGACGCAATGAAATATGTCTTTTCGGTTGTAATCGAGAGTACTTTGGCATTAGAAAAAGTAATGCTTCCGGGAAAGTGGGAATCCGCGTCGATTGAAGGAAATAAATATGAAAATATGTCATAAAAATAGAATTACGATAATTAATTAAACATTTTCAGGGAAGATAATTATTTATCGCCGCGATTAATTAATACAAAGTCATCAGTTTAATTTTCGGTGCTAATTAATCTCCTGCAGGCCGTGAAAGAAACGCTATTAAAGACCTAATGCCCACGTTACGCTCATGATGTTACCAGACGTTTCAATTAGCAAATAAGTCAAAATGTTGCCAGTTCGGCTCAGTTTTCAATGTTTTTTTGTAAGTAGGTATTTTTATTAGAAGAAAAGCAATAGGACCTTTCTCCTTTGTTTCATAGGTATTTCACTAGACTTTAATAATAAAAATTGAAAGACTGTATTTATTTTTTTTGTCTTACGTACTAGAGAAATAAACGTCAGCGACCTTGAAATTTTCGACTTTAAAAAGGAAATCAATGCCAAGTATGTATATTGAATACTCTCCCCAGATTGCTAACAGGAAAGATCGAAAGTTTCAGTTGAAGTGCAAATTGAGAAAGCATCATCTTCTTGTCGATGACAGAAGCTGTTTGTTGCATAGTTTCCATCGGATTTACCGGAATGTCTGTAGGTTTGTTCATTTATCTATGCCAATGTACACTGAATGTTAAAAGTAATGTCTTGCCAATAAAAATTTACTCGTGATCTAAAAAGTAAACAAACCTGTGTTGAATTTTATTTCATGTTTTTAGTTTTGTGTTTGTTTACTTGCTTGCTCGTTGCTTGCCCATCTACTTATAAAATGGTTAGAAGTGATTAACACGCGTTCGTTCATCCAGTGCAATCTGTTCCGATTTACTCTGAAGTACATTTTCTTGCTTGTTGGCTAGGATGTAAACAGAAAACTGCAGTTATACATGACGTGAAATACAAGGGAGGTAAATACTACACTTGTACCACCCGATGGAAAATAAAATGATTCAGAGTAGACTATTTCTGAATTAACTTTCAACAATGAACGTTTTGTGTTCGAATTAGAACATTTTGAAACAATGAAGGGCCTATTCTGTATTGAAGGCGTACTTAGTTAGTGAATTAGTTTTACTAAATCAGTCAACGATTACATATATAATCAGAAGACTTAGTCAAATTGATAAGTACAAATTCATATAAAATGAAGGTAAGTGTAAATGAGAATAATTAATTAACTTAAAATTAAAACTAAAACTAAAATTAATACTAAAGCTAAGATTAATAAAGGCCAAATAGCTTCCATGGTTGGATCGGCAACACACAATGTACGAAAGAATTTTTCTCCAACATACTAAATGGCGTCTTGAAAGACTGTATTGACGCTGTTCTCAGCAGAACTTCATGCAGTACAAATAAATATAAATGTAATTACTGTTATCTCCCGGAGTAATTCATATAGCTTCATTTTCAAAATATCACCCCCATATTTCAGATTTTCCACGGTAATACCATTTTCCCCTGAGCTTTTGTTGCTTTTCATCAGTTTTAGGATCTCTTCGACTTCTTCTTTGCTGGGCTCCTCTACTTCTTCGTCATCTCCTTTTGTCTCCTGCTGATTTTCTTCTCTCCGGGCCGTTATTCCTGAACCCCAAAGTTTCTCAAAAAACTCTTTCCATTTGGCTGCCATGGCTTCTTCACTTCCCAGTAACTTTCTCTCTTTATCCTTACAAAATACTGCACTCTTTTGGTAACCTTTCCTTATATTTTTAGTGTCTTTATATAAATTTCGTAACTCCTTTCTTCTATATTTTATTTCCATTTCTTTTAATTCTTCCTCCATAAATTTTCGTTTTCTATCCCTACAGATTTGTTTTACTTTTTTTTTCCTGCTCGTCATATTTCCTTACACTCTCCTCAGTTTGGGACTGTAACATCTTTTGCCTTAACTTCGCTTTATTCCTTAAACCCTCCTTACATTTTGCATCTATCCAAGTTCCTTTTATTTTTATTTTACTTTTCGACAAGTTAGCTTGCGTAGCCTCCTGCACAGCCAATTCTATTTTTTCCCATTTTCTTTCAATATTCTCTGCATTTTGTTCCCAGTCACTCCTGAGCTTACTATCGATGTCTCTTTTGTAATTTCGTGCTATTTCTTCGTTTTGAAAGTCCTTCATTTTGTATCTTATTCCTCTCGCTCCGCGTTGTTTTCTATTTCTGTACTGATTTCTGCTTTCTTTGTACTTAATTTTTAATTTGACTTTTACTAACAAATGATCCGAATCTGCCTCCGTCCCTCTGTATGTTCTTACATTTGAAATTATATTTGCGAAATCTTCCTTTATTAATACGTGATCAATCTGATTTGTTTCACCCCAGATCCGTGTTCCTTTGTGTATGCTTTTCTGTATCACAAAATCTTCTAAGCGGACACTAAATCGCGCAACTATACACTTTACGTTTCGCAGTCGTTCGACTGACGAAGCAGTCGAACGACTGCGAAACGTAAAGTGTATAGTTGCGCGATTTAGTGTCCGCTTAGAAGATTTTGTGATACAAATTTCATCGGACAAGAACCAACTGTAAATATGTATGCTTTTCCTTTTGAAGCATATTATGCTCTATTGCAAAGGAGATCAATCTTGTCCCATTGTTATTACTTTCCATATGCTTGCTCTCTCCTCCTGTAACTGACTTATACATGTCTTCCCCATTAGCCCGGGAGATTTGAAGGACAGAAGTCATGCCGCAGGATTTCAAAAAAGCTATAATAACACCAATATTCAAAAAAGGAGATATTACAAAATGTCACAACTATAGAGGCAAAGCTTTGTTGGAAGTTACATACAAAATACTCGCTACCATTATAAAGAAAAGATTAGAAATATATGCGGAAGATTTACTGGGTGACTATCAGGCTGGGTTGCGTAAAAATAGACCTACGACCGATCAGATTTTCATGCTGAAGCAGATAATGACAGGCAGTTACGAGCGCAGCATCGAAACACATATGCTGTTCGTCGACTTTAAAGCTGCTTATGACTCGGTAGTCAGGGAGAAGTTGCTGATTTTACTGAAAGGCTTCCGAATATCTGGCAAGATAATAAGATTAGTGAAACTAACCTTAAGCAATACCATCTGTACCGTGAAAGTAGGCGGAGGACTATAAGAGGCATTCGAAGTAGAAAAAGGTTTGAGGCAAGGGGATCCTCTGTCAATAACACTGTTTAACCTAGCGCTCGAATATGTAATCAAAGAACGCTCTTCAATAAAAGTCACCAGTGTCTTGAATATGCGGATGATGTCTTGCTAATGGCCTGAAACAAGAAAGAACTGGAACAAAAAGCAAAAGACATTATAAAGACAGCAAAAAGCATTGGGCTACAAGTAAATAAAGAGAAAAGCAAGTATATGAAGCTAGGGAAGGAATGGGCAACAGAAGATAAATCTTTTAAAATACGAATAGGAAGGGAAGAAATATTACTTTTAGAAGAAGTAGAAAGCTACATGTACCTTGGGACGCTGATAGACAAGAAATGCAATGAAGAGACAGAAATAAATTTAAGGCTAGCAAAGGCGAATAGATGTGCAGGAAGTCTGAGCAGGTTGTTCAGGGCAAAAGAAATATCTAGGAAGGCGAAAATAAGAGTGTATAAAACGATTTTGAGACCTACAATATTATATGGCTGCGAAACATGGGTAATGAAAAAGAAGCTGACAGAGAAACTTGAAATAGGGGAGAGAAAGATATTAAGAAGAATTTTTGGAGGCAAGAAAGTGGGGGAGTTATGGGAAAGGCATACGTATGAAAGCTATGAGAACCTGCAATATCACAAGTGATAAAAGCTCGACGTCTGTAATGGTTAGGATATTTAGAATTTGTGAATGCTTCTCAAATTTGAAAGGCTACATATACTATTTTGAAAATTCCTAGATGTACGATGCTCTCTTGTATTTTTTCAATTTTTTTTGTGAAAAAGGTAGTGAAAATTTATTGTGAATGCGATTGCTTTTTATCTCTGTTTTAGAAGCCACGAAGAAAGAGAAAATTATAACGAACAATTTACTTTTGTTCCTTGAAATTCAGATTTTTTAATACGTTTTTTTATTTACACTGCATCAAAATCTCTGTTTTTAAAACTAGAAAGTGTGCGAAAAAGGGCGATTAAAGCACGCCGTGTTTTAAAGTTGCCTAGGAACAACATGTACAATCTCCATGCGATCCACAGGCAACTTTACAAAATGAATTTAAATTTTAATGTCTTTCTAATTTTCACATTTTAGCGCAGGTATAATAAAAAATTTCGTATAATATACGTGCATAAGAGCCTTTAAAGCACTTGCGCCGTTAAAAGCGCTTCGCTGCGCGTTGCGCTTTTAAACCCGTCGCGCGTGCTTTAAAGGCTTTCTTATGCACTTGTATTATAAGATACTATTGTTTTCTGTTTTCTGTTTTCTTCTCTGTCGACAAAGAACTGAATGCAAAGAAAAACTACTGTACTTCTTATAAACTGTTTACTTTTTAACTTTTATTCTTTTTTTTTACTTTTGATAAAGAAACAGAAAATGCAAGACACAATCGATTTCGTTAGTTTGAAAAAAAATTAAATAAATACGTCAAATTTTCTAGTATCGAGTGCATTGACACGACAGTAACGGTCTGCCTACTGTCTCAAAGGGAAACCAGACTTGACATTAATTTTTTCGATTTTGACATTTTTATGGGCCAGTGTTCAGCGTGGTATACTTTTGTTCCAGGTTTCATTTACACCCTGATTTACACAGCTGATCGGTAATTTTTTTTGTTTTGGTTCTCATTTGTTTCTTAAAATTTTTGTTTATGTTTTCCATACCAATTCCGACGATTCTCGATTGTAAGAGAAAATACACTGTTTTTAGTAAAACACCTTTCTTAAAACGAATTTATTAACAAAATCATTTTAAAATTTTAATTTAACATTTAGGCCGTGGTTTTAATAAGAGACCACTAGGAAACTAAATATGAAAGAAATACATGTTTAGCAGCCATTCATTTATTATTATTTCTTATGATACGACAAGAAACAGTTTTTTCGATCATTGAGACATAATCCCACGTTACCTATTGCATGCCCAACGAGTTCTGCAGTTCTTGTCTTGCACTACAAAAGACACATCGTCTTGACGTGCCATGTGGAGACATTGGGCGAATCGTATTTCATAAGGTACAGAAGTTTTGAAGTGATTTACAGGTGCATTAGATTTTCTAGAATTTGGTTTCTGTTCAGTTCCTATCAAACTTAACTTAGCTACAGATGATCTGAAAGTTTTTAGATAATAGCTAGCACATTCTGTTCTCTCTTTGAAAATTATGAAAGAATTGACTGCTGCTAAATCTACAAAGTACCACATAATTCTGTATCACCATTTTTTTGATTTTCGGTCAACCTCGTAAATTGATTTTAACATTTCCATTTTATTTAGGTATCCCATGTTCTTATTGTACTCCTTTACCATATTAGGACAAATTCAAAGTCACTAAATAAATAAATACAGTACCGCAACTCATATGCTTAATGTGTAAGACGAAGAAACACGTTTTTGCACTGAAATGGCTGACTTTTTTAGTGATTTTCTTTCCGTTAAGTTTAATCAAATCAAACAAAACTTTAAAAATGATTTAAAATGCGCGGGTGTGTCGTTTTGACTTGCAAAAACAGTAAGTAAGTAAACTTAAAACATAAGGAAAAAAAGAAATTCTTTAATTCAAAACAAACACCACAACAAATTTTCAAAATTTCTTCATTTACCTCCATGCAATATCCTAAACAATTATAAAAATTGTTAATTGCATTAGTGACTTGTCTAAGGATAATTCTTCCCGATACATTTTCACTTTCACATTTTCAACTTTCTTCGTCTGACAGATGTTCCAAATTAAAATGGACAAATTTTATTTGATATGACATAATGACATTAGAAACCCTACCGACGACGATCATGCAACAACATTTTTAAAAATTGGAATTAGTTTCCATAGTAATATGAACAGGAATGTTTCATGTTAAAATAAAATCACGGTATAATGATAAATGTTATAGAAAGGGAGCATTAGCATTTAAATTTCCCGCCAATATTTTGCACTAAAATGGCGACTGATTGCGGTACTGTAATTATTTAGTGACGGTAGGACAAATGACTTGCTCGGTGGTACCATCTTTCTGCTTCCTGGATACAGTTGCACACTGCGAAGGATCTTGATAATCTCCAAGAAAGTAGACCGTTTTCTTATCTTTCCACTTCAAAAACATGATGCCATTCCTACTAACTTGCCTATCAAAATCCCCTCTTTCTAGATCCTTATCATCTTTGACATCAAGAGGGAGACTTTTTTCTGTTCTTCCTAAGAGTTCCGCACGCATAAATGCATTCTGCATGCAAATCTTTTTGCAATTCCACTGATTTAAAAAAATTATCAAAATAAATATTAAAACCTTTGCCTACTAAAACTCTTGTTAAATCTTTTACCACTCGTGCGCCCAAATCTTTTTCATTTGATTCATGTATTTTCTCGGTGTATATCTGAAATTGAAAGACAAATCCTGTTTCATCTGCTCGTACTCAAATTTTGTATCCTCTATTTATAGGTTTTGAAGGCATATATTGTTTCTGCGTACTGCGACCCTTGGAACGAATCATCGACTCATCAATGGATTGATTTTGTGACGCCATAAATGAGTTGGAAAATGTTTCCGATAAAGTGTCTATTAGAAGTCGGAGTTTATAGAGTCTATCAAAATTTTCCGATCCTCTTTGGGGCATTATCGAATTGTCACAAAGATGAATGTGACCTAATAACCAAGCAAAGCGATCTCTACACATGGCTGAACATGGTCCCGCATTTCTGGTTTGGATGACCAATAGTCACAATAACTTGGTAACTATTTAATTGCCAAGAGGATATTGATTCCAAAGAATGTTTCAATTTTTTTACAATTGGTAGGTTTATACGATTTTACATTTCCGCTATTCGTCTGTAAGGCATAGAGATTTGTATGAAAAGCAATTTTATCGATGAGGTCATTGGGAAAAATGTAAAGAAAAATATCGATAGGACTCTCTAATTCAGCAGGAATATTTGGGCCAGTATGTTCACTGAAAACTTTTTTGTATTTTAGACAATTTTGTGCTGAGTTGGTCCAAATGGTTCTTGTGGCTAATTCATTAAATTGCACTATCGACAGTGGTAATTCATCTTCACTCTCCCATACGTCGTTATTGGTAGTCTGCTCCAAGTTATAATCGCGAAAAACTATAGGCAGTGAATTTATATTGAAAAGCTCATTATTTTCAATAATATTGTCATCCAATTCATCAGCAGTACTATCAAAATCAGATTCGACATTTGAAGGTATTTCGACAATAAGAGTGAGAAAATCTTCTCCTTTCATATCTTCGAGTTCCTTCACAAAGTACAACTTCTTATATCTACCTATGAAGGACAAAAAAATATCAGTTTCCTAGTGGTTTTGCCGCGAAACTGACTGGTTTCCTTGCAAATAAACTACCGAAACAGTTATGTTTTTATACTCAACGCTACATTAATTCCTTCTACATAACTAATACTAATAGTTTCAACAAATAAACTTACCTGACATAATAAAAACTGGAAAATATTCACTATACCACGTACACGTGCAAAAGAATACAATTTGCGCCGATTCGTAACTTACTCTTACCAACAAAATATAAAATTCAGCAGAAATTTGCATGAGCATCGAATAGAGGGCACTATTGGTTACAGTTCCATCTATGTTGTTTCAACTGATTACCGGTAGTAACTCGTGTCTAAATAAAAACCTGGTCAAGTAGGCTACATTTAGTAATTCTTCTATGTAAATGCAATGGATAAATTCTCGATCACAACCCACTTGACCAGGTTTTTATTTAGACACTTGTTAGGTTATCTATAAAATATTATTTTTGTGGTTTTATCGCAAAACCACTAGGGCGCAAAGGGCACAAAATCGTGATTCGCATAATTTTATGGTGACATTCTCTGGATCTAGATTATTGCAACAGGACACCCCAGATTTCAATCCAAACTAACCAGAGGCGTACGCAGGATTGGTAAATGGGAGGGGTTGAGTCATATTTCGCGCATGTTCAAGTACCAGTATTTGTTGAGTTCGGAAATTCACACGGTGCAATCTCCGAGTGAAAAGTAGAGTGAGTAGCGAAAAGTAGCGACTAAAAATTTTTATCTACCGTATAAAATATACATAATCAGCGATTTAATACGGAAATGTTGCGATTTTTCATATGAATAAACTGGTAACACTCGGTTGATTTGGGGGGGGGGGGGGTTAACCCCTACAACCCCATGTTGCGTACGCCACTGAAACTATAAACCATAAAAATAGGAAGATTCAAAGGAGAAAGTGGATCACCGATTAGGGTTGAAATTTCACAAAAAATGGGGAATCATCCATTTGCAAAAGAATATTCAGCTTTGAAGCTAAACGCGTAATGTTGAGTTTGGATAACGATTTTGTTAACGATAGAAAGTAGCTGTTGTAAGTTCTAGCAGGATAGTAGTCAATTTCAAGTGGAATATTTTTAATAATTTGATGTGCCAGGGTCTCTCTGTGTCTGATACTACATATTTTTTAGTGTAGCACAAGTAAATTTAATTTCTAAATTTAGCACCTGTTTCTTTAACTTTGTTTGTAAATTGTAGGTCTATCCACGCATTTGTGGTATCTATGGTGTGGGTCAGCTTCCTAGTTTGAGATGTTATATGATTGGGTGTAATACCCCGTTCACAATCACTTAACGCAACCTAAATTAATATTTTGAATGCACTGTTTGTTAATGTAAACGAAGTAATTCTAAATTTAAATGATTTACTTTCATAATTAAACACATTAATTAGTTTCAGTTTACAATTTTAAGTATTTATATTAAAACAAAACGCTTCAAACCTGTATTTAGACGTTAATTTTCTTACGTTAAGTCATTGTGAACGGGCTTTAAGTCCTCTATAACGACATTGAAGTAGAAATATTTTCCTGTTTGTTCACGTGGCAACTTTGATGTTGGTTTTGGCCCAATTTTTCAGTTGTTTGACATTTTGAGTGCCATAATGTTGTTGAATTTGTTGAAAGCCCATCCTGTAATATTAAAACGGCTTCTGATCACGACTGCGAACTTACAACTGTTCGCAGTCGAACTTACAACAAGTTCGCAGTCGCGATCAGAGGCCGTTTTGAAAGTAGCTGTTATCTCGATAAATTTCAGAATTTGAATGACAAAACTCAAAAATGAAGACGTCAAACGGAGTTAATTAGCGACCGATGTGGTTTGGTAGCCCTCAAGGAGGGCCGTGTCCGCATGCGAGCGTGTTTGCTCGCGTACACAATGAATACATACATGAAATTTTTATAATTAAATTTAACGTGCGATGAATTATCATGGTCTTTCGCGAAACTAAAGCCGGTGCACGGCAGTATTTCTTGCGCGGCCAAATTATATTTTAATAACCGGTTCGCCTTTTTGCGCTCGCTCTTATTAACTCCTCTTGCTCTCGGTAACAACATGCAAAGTATAAGTTTCGGTTAATAAATATCGCCGACCGGAAAGCCGGGCTTGCATGCGCATGTAATTAAAGTTTATTTGCAGCGTTTTTGAACTTTTTAGCGTCCACTGTGCGCTGTTTATTAACTGAGCAGGCAAAATAGTGCATAAATTTCAACCGGATCGTAATAGCCTTCGAATTAATATTTAACGACAACACCTGGTCATGGACAGTTTCAGATTAACTTGACCTAATTCAATTAAGATAAGAAGAAATTTAGAACTGCGGATTATTCGATTTTAGAAATTTTTCCAGTGTTCTAAAATTTGTAAGATAATCTAATACTTATAATCAATAATTTAAGTAACCTGTATTATGACCTTAAATAATTGTGTCTGTTTTGTTTTAATTAAAAAAAAGTGGCTGCTTTGTGGGACACTGGAGTTTCGGTTTATTAACACGAAATTCGAATTAAATCTACGGTGGTCACGAGCGCCGCGCTCGCGACCGTAACCAAAGAGCGCCGGCCGCTCTAATCTACATGTGATAGTGAGCGACCTGGTGGAGAGGAGTTTTTATTATTTTCGTGATTTGAGCGAATTCCTTTCACCGAACGGGCCCCACCCGGCGCTCGCTATAAAAGACCCATCAACTTTTCTAATGCCCATCAGTTCACTCTTCGTCCAGCTTGCATCTCACTGTACTTCCAGGCGACACATCATGAACGTGCTCGTAAGTATCACGCGTTTGTTTTGCTACAGAGTGTAGCACTAATTTACGTACGTGAAGCTTTAACACTAATTTATGCGCACCTGTGTACCATTGTAGAAAGTCTCGATAGTCCTGAGCTTGGCGTGCTCGGCATATGCAGGATACGCAGCTGGAGGTTTCGACCATGGAGATTTCGGCGGACATGACCTCGATGGTGGTGATGAGCACATACACGTCCCGGCTAAGACAATAGAATATACGAAACCTATTCACGTTCCGGTTGTCAAGAAAATCGGGATACCAGTTCCGAACCCAGTTGGAGTTCCCGTGCCACAGGTGATTAAAGTGCCCGTGCCTCAACCCTATCCCGTACACGTCAACGTACCCCAACCCATTCCCGTTACAATCTACAAACTGGTGCCCCAAGAAATCGAGAAGAGAGTGCCTATCACTGTTGAGAAACCCGTGCCCTATCCCGTTGAGAAGCCCTTTAAGATCGAGATCGAAAAGCATCATCCGGTTCATGTAGCGAAGCCCTACCCTGTACACGTGCCAGTTTATAAGCACATTTACCAACATTCGTCCAAACACGGTGGTTGGCACTGATTTGCCTCGGAATAACTAACTGATCGTTGACTATTTTTATTTTTGTTGTTTTTTGTTGACTGTTATTTTTTTAATAAATGCTTCATAAAATCGGCCTTTTACTTTCACCGTTCTTCCTTCGGCGTGGCGGTCTTCATTAAGAGCATTCTAGGTTATTAACGGAGAGTAAGAGTGAATCTGCACTACTTTCTCTTACGTTGCGATCGATCTGAAGATTTCTCCGGCAGATATAGGTACAAATTTCGACAAATTAATCAGTTACATTGCGTCGACCACCTGGCTAGCAGATAATTTATTCTGAAACAAAAGAGAGAAATACGTTATAAATTTAATTGAAACTATGGAGGACTGCTTTACATTGCTTCTGACGTTTTCGTAGTTTGTATTTACGAGGATCAGTTGATAAGCACAGTACAGTTTTTTTAAATACTTCGTACCCTGTCTAGAGACTTTAGGAGAAAACGATCTTTCAATTTAACGAACGATATGCAGGCTATTCCCTTAAAAACAACTTGCGGTCGATTTTTGAATTGTATCAGAAATGGCAAATAGCAGGCAGATTCCTGTCCACACAAAGCAACCAAATAGTGCTATTACAGCAAATTTGAAAATTAAGAAATTTGTGGCAAGTCCATTAAAACACAATTTTAAATCAATAATCGGCTACAAGATGTCGCGACCTAAACTGTTGGTTACTAATGTGCTCGACTCCGAAATATCTAGGACAGGTCGGTGAAATTGCAGTAGAGTTCTCGAACTCTGCTGACGAGGGTATGAATAGGGCCGAAATAGCTGTCCAGACGATACTCGAGTAATTTATTGCAATCGAAACCGTTTTGCGACAAATTTCTAAAAAAAGTTAGCAACGATGAACAGTTTAAATTGAACACTCGATAAATGCCAGAATATAATTCCATCCATTATCAATTTTATTATTGAAATTTGAATTTGTTTGGAGAGTATTTTATTACATGAGCACACTCACCAGTTCTTTGTTGGATTCTAAATTTAACATAGCTTCAAATATTGCTTTGCGGGCTAAATTCACTCATGGCTATGGCTTCCTACTACAATGACTTTTAAATTATGTTATACAAAAGAATGGCTGTTAAAATGGGGAAACATACAGCTCTAAAAGAGTTGGTAAAAAAATTTAATTAAAAAAAAAATTAGAAGTGAAGCAAATTTAAAGAAAATCAATAATACGAAGAGCAAACGAAAAGAAACGATTTGAATAAAACGGGAGATAAAAGTTAAAAATGAATGGCTGGTAGAAATTTTTTTGTAATTGAAATGAAAATTCAGTTCTCAGAAAAGTTTCGGATCGTATTTTTTCCAAGGTCCTTGCTCAAATTTAACGTGATTAAACATAAAATTGGGAAAATTTAACTTAGGCGCAATCACTTTTCTTGACAATATTGGCATGCGGTTATGCACTGCCCATTCTTCTTTAGCCCTGTTGAATGTTTCGTTTGTAACAAGAAACTTGAACTATCCAGTTTTAGAAATGGTGAATTGATGACTTTCCACATAAATACAAACTCCAACCCCTAGTTAAATTCCAGGATCGTGTTTTCTCAAACTTTATTGAAATACTTACCTAAAAAAAATATTTAATACGAAGGGCAAAATGAAAAAGGAATAATTTGAAGAAAGCGAGACATAAAGTTCACAATGGATGACTGCTAACAAAAATTTGATAATTTTTGGAAATGCAACCTAGTTATCACAAAAATTTCATATACGTATTTTTTCCAAGTGCCTTGCTGCAATAACGTAATGAAACACAAAATGTTTGGAAAATTTGATTTGGGTACAATTAATTTTCTTGACAATATTGACATAGTATTATGCACTGCCGGTTGTTCTTTAGACCTGTTGAATGTTTCGTATGTAGCAAGAAACTTAATCCATCTAGTTTTAGAAACGATCGTTGATGAATTCCAAACATCGGTATCAACTCCTAGTTGTAGGATCATTTTTTTTTTAACTTTATCGAACTACTTATCTAAAGTCCGTAGAAACATTTGCATTTGTTCAATGTGTGAAAGAACACCAGTGCCACTCTCAAAACGAGACCATTTTGGGATGAGGGAAGGTCTGATTTATTGCAGGTAAGCACCATCTATAGTTTCATTAATCAGTTCAAGAAATCCGTTCAAGGCTATATTTTCTTTTAAATTTTTATTTATTTATTTATTTATTTATTTAATCTAACCCCAATACAAAGCTTAATACAATGAACTTTCATTAATTTGTTGTTTATAATATTTTGTAACGTTTTAAAAATGTACTCCTATATAAGTTTTCTAAGTTTTTTACACAGTTCGTCAATATGATAATTCCATCTGAAGTGAGTGTCTATATGTATTCCTAAGTATTTAACTATTTGGGCCTTGTTAATGCTACCTCTACAATCGCAGAATTCCTCTGAACACGACACATGCATTTGTCGAGCACTGTATGGAGGAAGTCCATTTGAATATAAGGTAAAAGGCAAAAATTTTGTTTTTCCTTCATTTAGCACCAAAAGATTTTTCCGTAGCCATATTTTCACTTTGCGGAGTGCTTTTTCAGCTTTCAATTTTACCTCATCCCTCCACTCCCTCCCTCATCCGCAAATGAGATGATTTTACAATTCTCTATATCAAGACTGACTAAGTCATTAATGTAAAGCAGAAACAATATGGGACCAAGCACAGTCCCTTGTGGACCACCAGAAATAATTCCTCTCTCTCTGCTAAGATAACTTACTTCTTATCTAAATATTTAGTGATAACAATAAATCATTATCATAATTTCTTCTTACATAATAGATTTTTCATAATTTCTTCTTACATAATAGATTTTTCCCCTATATATGAGCCATTTTCACAAATGCTATCAAGTGTAACATACAAGCTGAAGTTGCTGTGAGAAGAAAGTTAATATCGACGTAAATACTACAATTTGATGTTAAAACCGAAGAATATATCAGTCGAAGTGAATTCTCCAAACTGTAGTAAACACTTCAATAGTTTCCACAAGAATACTATTTATTATAATAACTTCCGGAAAATTAAAATAATTTAGTACATACTAAAATATTGCAGCAATTTACTAAAGATACTAAAGATATTAAAGATACTAAAACTTGTAGTATTAGCCGTTTGTTCATTTTTGTTCCACCCAGTATTCTATGTATTATTACTTAATAATAGTAAAATAATATAAACTTTTGATGTAAAAATCATGTAATTTTACTACCATTTTTATCAGTGTAGAAGTATTAGACAAGTTATAAAAATATAAAACATAAACACACTTAGCACTTACAGAATGATCACAATACCAAAGGAATAAAGTTAGTCAAACGCATGAGTGTATAAATTCCGAGATACTATTACACTGTGTCTCAGAACTCGCGCTCCAGAGAGCAAGGGCAAATGCCGATGGCAATGCGAAACACATATTCGAAAACTAAAATTGTCTAACGGAAAGGATAAGCGAGTTAAGAATAAAAAACAATAGCCAATCCTAACAGCGGAATAGAAGGTGGCCGTATGTATTGCGTAGAGTTTCGTTAAATTGCTAGGATACTTAGAAATGCATTTTTGATACAAAAAAAATGTGAAACACTGGTCCACTTCATTGTGACACTGCTGTCAACCTGTCACTTGAAATGCTTAAGCTTAAAGCAGAAAGAACACTGATAATGACGTTCAGAACGCAAGATGTCATGCGAAATTTTATTATTTCGCATGCGCTTAGTGCGGGTTTGGTTAAATTCTACCTACGATTTCAACCGAACGCATCACATCTTACGTCCTGAACGTATCGTGAGTGTTCTGCTTAAGACTCGAGAAGGTACTATCATGTTTTCCGCTGCTGATTATATCGAAATGATAATTATTTATGGGGAGTGTGGACGCAACGCCAGGGAGGCAGCACGAGTTTTTTCCCAGCGCTTGCCCTACCGTCCCCTAAACCATAAAGTGATCCTTAGGGCTGTCGCAAAAATGCAAGAGATTGGTCAAGTTGTTCCGACTCGTAACGAAATTGGTGGTGCTCCTAGGAGAGTTCCAACTGTCGAAAACGAAGAAGGTATATTGAATGCGTTTGAGGAAGATGGTCAACAAGCATAAGAAAAGTTGCACGCGAACTGGGCGTTTCGCGTTCTTCAGTTCAACGGATTATGAAAGACGATCGCCAACACTCTTTCCATTTCACGTTTGTGCAGCATCTGCAGCCGGAAGATTATCCCGCTAGAAAAAAATTCTGCCGGTGGTGGTTGTTAAACCAAGAAGAACTCGATCCCAATTTCGTCCCCAGATTTATGTTTTCGGATGAGTCTCTTTCTGGAAGGCAAGGATGCTTCAATGCCCATAATTTGCATAATTTGAGAGAAAGGCATCTCATTTCCATTACCTACAAATCAGTTGCTTTTTACTCGCATCCTAACGACTAATTTTTACGACGCCGCTGACCGACACGGTATATTCCAATTTGCATGCATTTCGCTCACTGATAACCTTGAATAATATAATTCGTCCGCTGCATACTTATGCTTTAAAGTATTGATGTGTTTCATTCGGATACAATCAATAACGTGCGTAAAAAGATCCATTTAACAAACTGTAAAAATAGTTATCTGAAGTGGAGAGAGATAGAGAGAGATAGAGAGAGACAGAGAGAGAAAGAGAGAGAGGAGAGAGAAAGACAGAGTTCAAAAAGGATTAAGTATTTGCTTGCAATCTCTCATCGATTAAAGAGTTAATTAAAGTTTGGAAATTATGTCTCAATTTGACGTCAGAAGGCGTTCGCAGTGACGTAATGGTCTTTCTTCGTGACAGCCGCCATATCTATGCGGTTTTGCTTGTCGTAAACGAAAACGTAAACAATAAGACCGGTGGCGAGCGAAAACAATCTCCGGGACCGATTTAATATCGAGCAGAGCGCAGGGAGTTGGGGGCGGCGGCGGTGGCTGCTCCGAGTTCTGTGACAGCCATAAATAACAGTGTCTAACCGTTATTTTTGGGAAGCTAACGACATTCCTGGAGCAGTCGTTATCAGACACCCCGCAATATCGGGAGCTGTCAGCGCGGGATTCCAGCCCTGGAATGCGGATATTGCAGAGCAGAGCCGAGCCGAGCAACCCTCCCTGTCTGGATATTATAATTGGTTCGTGTAAATCACGTACCCTCTGCAAAAACGAAAACTCTCGCGCGCGCGGAAAAATGAAAACGTTTGGATTTCCTGCTGCGGAGGGCCTTTGTTGCGGCGGAGAAGAAGAGTTCGCTTGCGGTCGCCCCCTCGGAAAATAGAGGAGGAGAAAGAGTGCGGAATTAACATTTTTACAAAAGGGCTTCCGAGAAACTGGACGCGCGCGAGATATTCCAACTGAATTATCTGAAAATACAAGTTTAAAACGCTTTTAGAAGTCGTGCAGTTTAAATCTTATTGTTATTTCAAATTAAAAAAATCGTCCGTCTACTGTTTTTCCTAAGATACAATCCAGTGCTACCCAAAGTATTTTATCCTGAGAAATCGTTTCAAATGCGATGCAATCACACAAAGGCGTAGTCTTCTTTAAGTTACTATATTTTAAAAAGTCGTTGTATTTTATTTCCTGTTACACGAGTAACTAATGCATGGAGAATATAATATATCTATTGAGAAATTGTTCTATTGTTCTTTCCTTGGAATATGAACCATTAATGCCAACGAACTAACGTCAAAGAATCTCCTGCAAGCTATGTACAATATAAGGGGTACCTCTTTAATGTAATTCAAATTAGGCGGTACTTGCAGAGTTACACGAAGTTACATGAATTTACTTACATCTTGAGCTCAATTTTTTTGTTAATTGAACGGCAACGATTCTCAAACTGTTTGCTTTCATGGAACCCATCCCTCTTTCCCACTTTGATCATCGAAGCTAATTCATTATTAAACATCAGAGACGATAATACTCGTACTGCGCGTGAGTGTAACAAGTTTAAGTTGTCCTGCATTGAGGGATGTATAGAACTCTGTAGAGTTTGTCTTGTGGATAATGAGACCAAATCAACATATGTAATGGTTATCTACCGTCCACAAGATGGTAACTTTTTATGGTTTTTAGATAATCCATCAACTGTTCTTAACGATCTTGCTGATAAAATAAGCAAATTATAATTTGTGGAGATCTCAACGTAAATACTCTTCTCTTACTGGCTCAAACTATTGCAATCTGATTACTTCCTTTAACCTGAAGTCTGTGATCACGGAACCCACACTAGTTGTCACCTTAGCAAACGGCAATACTACAATTTCTTCAATTGATTATATTATCTCAAACTTACCTGAGTGTGAAGTCAAAGACATAAGCAATACATTAAAAGATCTTTATTGGTTTTCCTCTCATCTGCCCTGGCCCGAACTGCGGGATAAACATAAGAATATGAAGTCTGAATAAGCAACTAATTAAGAACACCAAAGAAAACTTTTATTGGAAGCTTACAGTCTTTTTTTTTGGTTTTCTCCTTTTGTCAAATGTGTTTCCGAATTTGTCAAATGACTTTCCAATCTGTTCAAAGTATAGTAGGCCTGCGGATTGGAAAGTCATTTGACAAATTCGGAAACATAATTGACAGAAGGGGAAAACCAAAAGAAAAAGACTGTATCTATAGAAATAGCAACATTTCTAAAAATGTCTGGAATATTATTAATCAGGAGACTGCTTGTAGTGGTAAAAGAAATCATTCAACGATTTCACCGAAAGGTAATAATAATGCACTTGTATCTCAGCCCCTCGAAGTTGCAGAAATTTTCACTGCCCATTTTACACATGGCCCCATTAATAAGATCCATGCAAAGTTTGGAAAAGCTCCTGCTCTGATCCATTCGAATTCTGGAGGCCTACCAAATTAATTTCTTCTTCGGGAGGTAACTGAATGTGATGTCAAACGTGAGATCCCATCCTTGAGGTCAAATAATGCTGCTGGAAATGACGGTGTTCTGCTTGCTGTGATTAAAAGCTATTGTGCGGAAATAATTGGTGTTTTAACACAATTGATAAACTTATCTTTCTCAACTGGGAGATTTCCATCAGTCCTAAAAACCGGCTCAGTAATTCCAGCTTATAAGGCGGGGGATGTAACTAGTGTGGATAATTATCGGTCAATAACGATTTTGAGTGTCTTCTCCAAAACTATTGAAAAATTAGTGCATAGGCAAGTTATGTCGTTCCTCCTGAAATATGGTGCCATCACTGACAAGCAGCTTGGTTTTCTTTCTGGGAAATCTACAATGGACTTTATTAACAGTGAGATTGACCTTGATAATCATATAATCGGCCTGTTTTTTGGCCTTTCTCAGGCCTTTGACACCGTAGATATTGGGCTTCTATTAATGAAGCTTGATAGGTACGGTGCCCGAGCTAAGCAAATGATTGGTTTAGATCTTTTTTAACTAACAGAAAGTAAACTGTCAAAATTAATGATAAAACTTCAAAGTGTTATGATTTGTGTGTGGGTGTCCCTGAGGGTTCTGTGCTGGGGCCACTACTGTTTTTGTTATTTGTTAATGAACTCCCTTTAAATCTATCCATTGGTTATCCTTGCATGTTTGCTGATGACTTGACAGTGGTGATCTCGGCTCAGACTGAGGAATTTCTGCTTCAGAATACTAAATCCATTATCACTGCAGTTCAAGATTGATGTAATGAAAATCGTGTTTTGCTAAATTTAAATAAAACCGTAGTAAGCCTTTTTATAATGGAATAAGTTTTAATAGCACAATTTTTAGTGGTCAAAATATCAGTCTTAGGAACTCCACTAAATTTCTTGGTTCTGTAATTGATTGTCAGTGGAAAGGGGATGAGAATGTGACTGCAATTTGCTCTAAGGTGACTTATTAGTCATATTATGCAATTTTTAGAATGAAATCCTATCTAAATGCTGTCATTCTGTTAAATATGTATTACAGTCTTATTTATTGTCACTTACAGTTAAATATTGTTGCGTCGGGTTCCTCACCTTTTATATTACGACTTTTTATAGTTCAAAAAAGGATCATTAGGCTGGTATTAAACCTTTCCCCTAGAGAATCTAATCTTGTAGACAGACTTTCATCTCAAATAAAATTTTGACTTTGCCCTCTATTTATATTTATAAATCTGCGCTTTATGTTAAAAAAAAATTATCAAAATTTGATACAGTTAGTGGCCTCCATAATTATAATACGCGCCATAGCTCGTCACTTCGTCTTGTGAAACATCGCACTTCTATGTTTGAACGAAGTCCCTGCTATAGCAGCTTAAAATTTTTTAATCATTTACCTATCAATCTTAAATCTTGTGAAACCATTACTAGTTTTAACAGTCAACTTAAATGTTTCTTAATTGATAAGTGCCTTTATTACATGGCTGAATACTACTCAGCTCACTCTTGTTTTGGCCTGTTTAAGATTGTTATGTTTGTGTCTCATTTTCATTGTACGTTATTAATGTTACTGATGTTGTACTGCCTCTGACATGTCCTATCCATCACCATGGCTAAATGATGAAAAAAAAGGGCGAGATGTTCTTTTTTGTTTACATTCTATATGTATAGTACTCTGAAAGAGAAACAAAATATACAGTAAACCAAGGGCCTACCATCAAACAGGCAATGTTTGCCTATCATCACATCATCAATGACCAGAAGTTGATTATTGCACAGATTACATTATGTACAAATGCAAAAACTTTTGTTCACTATTGTTGAGTATACATATTGTAACGATTTTAAACATTCTATTAATTTTTATTTCAAAACAAAACACGAAATAGTCAATAAACTAATTTATTTAAAAGTAACACTTATTTATTTACAACTTACAATAATTTATTTACAAACTTATGTCTGATTTATTTTAACAACCGAGCGAACGTCTATCGAACTTTCATGCCGAACTGTCCAACGTTGAATTCAATTCGAACTGTCCTCCACCCCCGGCCGCGTGCATTTATAAACCGGCTCTCTCTTCGAGAATGGCCTGGAGCGCGACGGACTGTCTGGTCTAGTTTATTCTGCCGGCAGCACTTCCTCGACTGTCGCCTAAGGTGCGTTGACTAGACGGCTGTGACGCAAGAGACAGTCTGACGACGGCTGGTGTCGGAGGATGATTACAGTATCAAAATAAACAAATGACTGTTGCAACTAATTTAATAGTTCTTAAGTCTTTTGAATTGCACGTTAGAAAGTATTATATATTGTTGTAACTATAAGGTCCTACTAGGAGTAAAAAGGTCCTTTCTCTTTCCAAAAATTGTATTTGTAAGCAAGACGAAAACGATGATAGTTGGCAGGTGCGTTGCGTCGTCTTTTCGATCACATATATGCATATCGCAGTTGGCCATTAATTACGTTGTAATAGGTAATGTCTAATTAATTAACGACGATCGGACCGACGAAAGGTGTGAATTAGGGGGCCGTAAAAACGCCCGTGGTGCAATAAATCAGGTGCTTCTAGCAGCCGGAATTCGCCGGCAAAAAGTGTAAAGGTGTAAGGCAGTCGTCGCGAGATCTCGCGGCAGATTTATGAAGTCGCCTGATTTACGCCGGCGAGAAAGAAGGGGACCTGGTATTTCACCTAGACACGGTCCTGGAAGAGAAAGGTGCCGAAATTATTTTCAATATTGTTACGGAAATTTTAGAATTGGCTTGCCTAGTAATTATGCGATAATGAAAAAAAGAATTATTACGAAAACACGATGTTATATCCGTTTGTAGGATGTAGTAATAGTTGCATGTGAATATTGCTATTCGCTATTAATAAAATACCCAGATCGCAAACATGCTTGCAAAATAAAAGTGTTTTACTTTAAAATCTACTGAACAATTTAAGTAGCTGTACAGAGCATACTCGAGGAATCCGCTGTAATGAAAACCGATTTGCACAATTTTTTTTTTAAATCTACATTTTATTCATCTGTTAATTACATACCTGAGTGCCCGAAAGCTATGTGTAAAAATAGAAACGGTGAGACCCTCTGAATATGATGTCAACTACGGTGTTCCTCGGGGGTCCGTCCTAGGGCCTTTAATTTTTATAATATTTATAAATGATATGATACAGCATCTTAATCCTGAAAAAGTTACGTTATTTGCAGATGACATGTCTACACTGATAAAAATGGCAGTAAAATTACACATATTTTTACATAGAATATTGATGTGATTTTATATAGATTGACTAATGATTTGAATTTTACATAAAATTACATTTATTTTTCCTTAATTCTTGTAAAATGTTGTACACTTTATGTATTAATAGTAAACTGTAACTCAAAATTACAATAATATGTAATTTTAATTTGAAAATATTGAATTATTTACACTAAACTATTGAAGTACGTGTATTTACAGAAAACGCGTGTAAATTTTCTTAATGATTATAAGTGTTGTGGTAAAATTACTAGAAATTACTGGAAAATATAGGTAAAATAAAATGTATTCTGTAAATTTACGTAGTTTCCCTGGTGAACACCACGAAAGATTACCAAGAATGTGTAAAAGTACTGAATAAAACATACGAAATGGAATTTTACACTTCACTTCTAACAATTGTAAATTTACTAGGAAAATCATAGGTAACAAAAAACCAATGTTTTTCTTAGTAATTTTACAGAATAATTTTTATCAGTGCACTGATAAAAACAATTGTAAATTTACTAGGAAAATCATAGGTAACAAAAAACCAATGTTTTTCTTAGTAATTTTACAGAATAATTTTTATCAGTGTATGGTCGTTTCGACACGGACACCTGAGGAACTTAGAGAAAAAATACACAATCTATTATGTAAGTTTGCAGAATGGTGTACGATCAACAGATTAATTTTAAATTTAGACAAGACTGTGATCATGAACTTCTTCAACAGGAAAATCCCCGTTAGAGAAACTTTTAAACTAAATAACATCGAAATAGTCTCCTCGCAGAAAACCAAATTTCTTGAACTAATCGTAGATGAACAGTTAGCTTGGCAGGATCAATTAAATGCAGTATGTAATAAACTTAGTAAAGATTATTTTGCAATTTTACAGATGAAGAAGGTCTTGACCACAGATAAGTTGCTTGTCTTAACTTATATTATGTGATGGCATATTCTTACCTATCTTATAATGTTGTATTGTGGGGTAATGCAGTCAGCATTAAAGCAGGGAATACACGACCCCACATCTCTTAACACATGTACGCGCGTACATGTTCGCCGAACATCAACGTGCGTGTGGTGGCCCGAGAAACGCTTCGAACATGTACGTGGTAAACCTACATGTACTTTTACAGTATTTTTACCATGACTATTACTGGCCACAAATAACCAATGATTATTCAGGTAAATTTTTTTACAGTGTACATGTTCGACCGTATGGTTGCCAAAGGCACATGTTCGCCACGGATTTATTCAATGCAGTACGTCGGCGTCGTGCATAAGCTTTTCCACAGCACCTCAAAACAGCCAATTTATGATTTTTAATAAATAACCTTTCGGCAATGTGTGGTGGCAGATCCTGCAATTGGAACTATTAAACTGGGGATTTACTACAGCTTTATCACTTTCAGATAGCTGACGCCTATTATTAGGTGCACGCCACTGCCACCAAACATAACTCTTCGGACATCGCATCGTCTTGGTTGTTAACTGGACTATGATGTCTTAAGATATGTTCGATCGTGTGTAGTATGGTACTATTTGACGTTGATGTTCGGCGAACATATACGCGCGTACATGTGTTAAGACATGTTGGATCGTGTGTTCCCTACTTAAGAGGATTTTTGTGGCACAAAAACGAATTATATGTTTAATATTTAACATAGAACCCAGGAATTCGTGTAGGGAAATTTTTAAAAGTAAAAATTTCCAATTCTTTATATTTACAAATGTCTTATTTATGTTAAAACGAATTATTGTGAGTCCGATCAAAATTATTAATCATAAATATGATACACGTTCTAAAGATTTATTCTTAATACCACCGCATAAATATAAGAAATTTGAGCAGGTACCATCTTACATCGGTATCAAGTTCTTTAGCAAACTGCCGAAATTAATACATGTTACATGTACATTTTACATGTACAATTCATTGTACGAGTATGATGGCAAAAGTACGAATAAATATTATCATTATTAAATTTTCTCAAAAAATTTAAATGGGACGCCTGTACATTTTGACACATTTGCATAGCTCATCAAATTCTATTTCTAACGTACGTAAAATGTATTGTTCTAAAGCTTATGGTTTTCGAGATATCTGCACTCACAGTGACAACTTCTAATAAAAACCATATTACGAAAGAAAAATTCTCAAGGACACTATATTTGAGCAAGAAAATAAAACTGTAATTGCTATAAATCGCACTAATTTTTGGGTAAATAGCGCTAGCGGTGAAACACAACTTAATTTATTAATTGCACAGGTCGAATAAAACAAACTGTCTCGTGAAATTTAGTAAAATAGGTCCTAGGTAAATAGGTCATTGTTTAAACATTATGAAGGGTGCTAAAATTTACACAAAGACCAATATTTGCAAACAAAACGAATCAACACAGTGTACCTACAGGGTGACTGACAATTGTTTTGTTAAAAGAAAGAAAAAGGATAACAGAAATGGATGTCACAGATTACGAGAAAAATGTTTAAAGAATTCTATAGAAAACTATATAATTAATTAAAAGTTTACCAAAAAAGTATACCTAATAGTGTAGAGTGTAGTAGTGTAGAGTAAAATGCCGATTTCCCAGCTGTAAAGGTGTTTTATGATATTGCAGAGGCTATAAAAAGCTATAAAAGTTGACTGTGAATGCTGTCACGTTATTAATCCAGTTGATGAAAAAGCAATGCGTCGCGATCGATACCCGTATGAATAAATTATGTTATTTTTGTTATTAGCAATGTCACGTTTCTTGTGGGAATAAATTTTATTTACAATACAATTTAAATTAAATTTAAAGTACTTTATTTGTTTACCTGTCATTCAAAGCGGCAACCGTTGTTAACCTTATTTTAAACAATTTGTACTGAATAATTTACTTCAGGCGATTTGCTTCGAAGCTGTCGAACGACTGCGAAACGTTAAGTGTTTGTGCACCATTTAGTGTCCGTTTAAAAGAGTTTGTGATATAAAAATTTTATTATGTAGGTACAGGGATGGGACATCGATCGATCAACATCGATGTTACACATAGATGTAAACATCGAAAGTTCATATCGATATTTGAAAAAACATCGACCGCCAAACATCAATGTTTGCTAATATCGATGTTGAAATTAGAAATAAATGTATGAAGAATCAACAGTCATATTTTATTAATTTAAAGAAAAATAGAAATGTTACTTATTATCAAATTAAATATTGACAAGTACAATTCAATGTAAAGGTTTCAACAAGTGGTGTTGAAGACACAATAAAAAATAAACAGATATTAAGTGTTGTCATATTAAAACAGTTAGTAATTATGAAAAAGATATCCTATCAACATAGATCCGTTCTATTTTTGTTTAGAAGTTATAGCGATGTAAAGGTATTTAAAAAGAAAAATTTAGTGCCATTATTTAACAAAACATTGGAAACAAAAATTATTAGAAGGTGTCATGGTACTTTATTATTTACTAGATCAGTATTTTTCTTCATTATTTGTAATGCTTCCATTTTCTAACGATGAATATGTGGATACTATTTTTATCAGACAGAGTTAGATTTCCCAGTAGACGCGAACCTGCACATAACTTTTGAACATTTGTTATAATATTATGATTTTATCTTCGTACTGTTTATTTACTTAGAGTTTGTACCATTACAATAAATAATTTTTGTTTTTACAGTCTTTTTCTTTTGGTTTTCCCCTTTTGTCAATTATGTTTCCGAATTTGTCAAATGATTTTCCAATCCGTAGGCCTACTATACCTTGAACCGATTGGAAAGTGATTTGACAAATCGAAAAAGACTGTAAATTCTTAAATACGTACCTATACGTACTGCATTTTCAGTCATTGAAAAAAAAAAAAAAACGAAAATCCCAGTAACTTCTAAACAAAAGCAAATCGGACCTATATTGATAGAATGTTTTTTCTAGTGTTGTGAGTTTACCGGTAATATTGGAAATTTACCGTGTTATTCTTACCGATTCACAACTATAGTGTTGTAAATCGGTAAGAATAGAACGGTAAATTTCCAATGTTACCGGTAAACTAACAACACCAGTTTTTTCCATAAAATTACATCTACTTTCATTTGCCAAAGTTTGTAAAGAGGCTAACGAATAATCCTGTATAGTATTTGCTAATAGAGAGCACTAGATTTTTTAATTTCCAGACATTGGGTAGGTTTAGCCGGAACTCTATCTCGTTTTCGTTAAGATAAATTAATATGTGTTTGGCATGAAAGAGTTATACAGCGTTGATTGTCAGCGCTACTCAACGTTAACGTTGCTTAGTATTTTGTTCTTCTCGATTGGTTAAACGTTTGCAGCGTTTGTCGTTTAGCGGAAAAAGCGTTGTAACTAACTCAATAATAAATATGTTGCGTTCGCTAAATGTGCTCAAAGTGAATTCAGAACCGATTCGATGTTCGATGTTTTTTCATAACATCGATGTTCTATCGATGATAATAAATCACAAACATCGATGACAAATACATCGAACATCGACGGTAAAACATCGATGTATATCGCCCATCATTTGGGTACAGTTTTTTTATTAAATCGTCTACTTGAATGAATGTAATAGATTACGAGATTATGTTTGAATTCTTAAATATTTAATCCTATGGAACAGTTTATAATTAATTAAGTATTTATTCAAAATTAAAAAAATGCGTACGGTGGAACGAGGAACGATTTACAGCTAGTGCGACAAAAATACCGGATATGGAGTTGTATTTACTAATTAATATGTTGTAAATTCTGGTTTCGAAAAATGTTTATGAAGTACACGTTTCTTGTGTAAATAAACTTTATTTACAATACAATTTAAATTAAAATGAAATAAAATTACTAAGAATTCTCGACCGAGATTATATTGTTTTTCGTTTTTAGGGCCAGTACTTTCATCACTTTCATTTCAACTTTAATTTTTGGTTTGTTCCTATAGAAAAAATTGAAGACCTTTTTACAAGAACAACCGATGTCCAAAAATGCGATTTCTAAGATTTACATACTGTCATATATTTCTGAAGGTTAGCAACAACGTGGTGAAGTTAGTTTCTACAAAAGCAACCCAAGTTCAGTGATATGAGTGTGTAAAGTACAGGTAGTCAGTGGAGTTACCTTTTTGCGTTAAGTTTATTTTCTTATAAACCTAAATTGTGTTTTATATTTTGTTCATTTCTTTTATAAACAACGTTTGCAATCTATTTTGTTTGTTTTCCTATAATAATAAAATAAAAAAATTGAAACCTAATCAATATCACAAACATGTATTTTACAAAAACAGCCATAGTCCAGCGTTTTCTTTCAAAAAATTAAACTTATCTAATGTAGTATTTATAGCTGCTTTCGTTCAAACCAATCATAGAATCAATGATTAGGTGAACAGAATCATATGATCACCCAATATTGATCAAAACACATGAAATCGGTAATGTTTCTAGGTTACTTTTTGTGATCAAATCATACAAAATCACACATAACTTGTGATTATCCAAATTGTAATCATGATCGCTTAATCGGAGGTGGGGGAGAAAGTAAACACAGAGAACAAACACGCAGAATTGTGATCACGATTACATGTTTAGTAATCACGGGTATAAGCGAAAGCAGCTTATGTCACTAACTGAACTTACACAAAAGGAAACTCCAAATATACAAAGGAAATGATGTACCGTTAAAGACCGTTTGAAATGCGCTCTGGAATTGAGAAAAAATTGTTTTTATATAATTGCCGAAAATGTAAAAAATGGACAAAGGTAGTTTTTGTAAAAAGGTCTTCAATTGTCTTTACAGTTGCAGGCATTGGAACAAACCAAAGGTTAAGTTAATCAGTGCAGGTATTCAAAGTGTGACTTTTGTTGTCCTTTGCCTGGAGTAATCTATTTCAGGTGATTTGACAAGTAAATATTTTCGAATTCATTTCACGACGGGAGAGGGCGTTGACCCAAAAACCGAGTGTAAAATTCCACTGAAAGGTGAAGTTCACGAAGGCAGGTCTCGTGCTGTATCATAAAACTATAAAAAAAACTTTTATGAGAGTATTTATCTCGTTCGTCTGCTCCTCTACTTTTTAAGCAGGGGCGCATCGTCGTTTTGGGGCTAATTTTTTATTAATTATTACTCGAAAACTAAAGCAGAAAGAATTTTTTAAACATTTTTCCCATATTCTCGGACATCGCTTCTTATCGTGGTTTCAATTTGTCGGTACAATTAACAGTCACCCTGTATGTATACTTATTTACCTATAGTATTTTGATAATAACTAATTGTGATGAAATAAAATTGATGCTTTTGAAAAATTATTTTTGTTATGTTTTAGTCTCAAAGCAATTTATTTTTAGTTATATTTATTTATACAGACAATTTGACGTCCTTCTGGTCAGGCGTCCTTGTGGACTGCACAATCTGCATAACGTGTAGCGATGGGCCTGTTATTCTTTTTACAATATTTTTCCCTTATTGCAGATGTTACTTAAAACTACGAACCAACATTTTGACACTTACCTACAACAATGTCAATTTAAAAATGTACGTGCCATTTTGAATAACAGATGGCGCTAAATTACCGAACATTTTCGATATGAAACTAAAATTGTAAAGTTTTTTTATAAGACTAATAGAAAAAGTGAAAAATCAAAACATAATAGATTTCGTTATAACGTATCAGAACTCAGTCAATAATATTGTTGGTTTGTAAATAAATAAATAATAAAGAAATTTGTTGTGGAGGCGGTGAATAGATGGCGCTATAAACAAAACTGAAAAAAAAAAACAATTATGAGAAATTAATAATTAATTGAAATCACCTTAACTACCGCAGAGCAAAACTTAAAGAATGATGGCGTAATAGAAAACAAATCACTTGCAATAAATGCGTGCAATAAAAGTGTGCTTACTGTTAATGTCAATAGATGGTGTTCAAAATGAAATTTGAAATAAGTAGCACCGTAAATAGGACTTTTAAGTTTTAATTCCGCGTCATAGAAATGTTCTATGAAAATCTCGGTGATATGAACATATAAAACCATCTTGTTTACATATCTAATGCAGTTGTCGACATGAAAGGCCTCCATCTGCGCCGTATACCTCCATAAATCCGAAGGCAACTTCATAGTCGAGCGAGCCCGTTAACAAAGGGATACATTCTGCATAAGTACTTAAGTGCTTTACGAGACACGTTTTTATTATCGCCCGTCGCGGGCCCCGACTATCCGCCAGTGCATAAAAAACGAATTGCGCGCGATGTTAACTCGCACATAAACGCAAAGAACGTCGTCAAGTATACGAGCTACTCATCTCGTAAAATCAAGCGAGTCACCTCGGTTATGGGGTGGAATCCCCTTTTTCCCCGCCGATTTTTACTGCCGTCGCTTAACATATTGAGCACAATTTGAGTGAATAAACAAAAGCTGGCCCGGCCCGGTTCTGTTCCTTTTCTGCTCCTCGGTTTAATTCTTTCGGCGAGTGAGTGAGTGACTCGGCCCGAATAACAACGATAAGTGAAATAAATTTAAAAGTTTCCCTCCGGTGCGAGCCGAGAGTCGCGATAACGGATTTAATGAACCCTATCGTCTCCTGAATGGGTCCCGGCCGGGCCCGACACAAAGCTCCGGTAATTTATTGCAATGCGATGCGATTGTTGCATGCTCCTGCGGTCTAAATACGCTAAGGCCGGCGATAAGGGAGGGCCTTTTACCGCGGCGTGGGTGAGATGTGACTTCCACGTTAAAAATAACCGCCCTCGGAAAGTTTATTAGGCTCGGAAAGAGTTAGTTCCCCCTTTCCAGGGACGTCTATTATGCAAAAGCTTTAGCGAATCGAAAATCGAGTCAGATCAGCACAGAAACATATTTTTATAAAAAAATGTAGAAAATGAAAACAAGGAAAACCAATATTAAGGCCGAGTTTTACAATCGTGGAATAAGAACGGAATAACTGTTCGCCAAATATCCTTTAATGTTCCTCCATATCTTCGTCATACCTACGTTATAACAAATAATAATGCATATCCAACGATTGTAAAATCGGGCCTAAGTATTTAAAAATATTAGTACCACCCATAATAGAAAAAGTAATATTGATTAATCAATTAAGACGTGTTCAGGACAAGCATCTGGAAGCTTGGGACTTTTGATAAAAGAATTATTTAGTTGCGAGTTTGAGTGACATATTGTGACAAATTGGCATTATGTCTTATGTACTATAAACAACAATGCTGTATGTTGGTGTTTCTAATGTTTTCATGACTTTTTCTAAAGCTATTGCTGAAGGTTGCTGCTTCGCGAAAATTGGAATACCTATATCAAAATGCAATGAATGAAAAAGGGAAGACCCCAAACTTACCTGTTCAAGTTGGTAATAGAGTGCTGTCCTGATACTTAAGCTCAGTGAAGAACATCAATCGGTTTCAGACATTAAAATTTAACGCTATCGTTAAGGCGAATTGCCCTTTCATGTGGAAGACCATGATAGTTACAACCTGCGTTACCATGACTAAGCTCAGTGAAGAAAAGGAACAGATTCTAGATGAAAAATTTAGTGCGAGGGCGAATTATCCTTACATACAAGAAGCTGTGATGGAGACAGTTCCTGCAGTTCCCAAGAGGTTCACGTATCTTGAAGGATACGCAAAAGAAGATTTACAGCAAAAAATGCATAGTAGAAGTGTAAACACGGAATTTCTACAATACTTTAATGTCTTGATTAAATAATAGGTCATCTCATTCAAGTATGTGCGTGTACAAAGGTGACCCGCCTCATAATTATGCATTAGTGCTCAATCAACGTTAGTGTGGTAGTTCCACGACTCGTCCGCTTTATAATATTGTGTAGTATTTCTGTATCGTGCAACATCAATTGACGAGAATTATAAAAACAGAAAGTGGCACGGAACAATGTAAATATTTACAATTAGTGAAGAAGTTCAAAAAGATCTTTTGGAGCAATAAGCAGATTGGGCTCTCGCTGAAATTTCCCATCAACTGAAAGATGCGAAAGTTATCAAGTAGGTGGAGATCCCACATTCTTATGGAAAATGCGGTGAACGCTGGCGGTGGATGTTTCTTTATCCAACCCCTGAACAAGACTAGGCTCGATGTTGACTAGACAACTGCTATAAATTCCTTGTTAACACTTTAATAAATTTCGCCTTATTCCAACAACTGGCTACAAATGTCATTGTCACACTGCATTAATCCTAAACAACTTTAACCAATTTAATATGGCAGCAGTCAAATTTAAATCGCCTCACTGTGTAAATTGACTTTACGTGGCATAATCTGATGATGATAACTTTAGTAAAGAAAGCATTTCATGTTGTCCATTAGTCTTACAGTTTGATCATCCTATCATCAATTTTTGTCGATTTTATATTAAGTTGACTGTTTACGAAGTCTACACGATGTAAAGCGCCGAATTTAGGGCGTCACGCGCCACGCTCGAGAAGAACGTTCCGGCACGGGATTAGACAGAAAATTATCCCCGCTGCAAATTCGTTAAGGCCGAATTAACGATCCCGATCGTTCCAGGTCCGAACAGAACAAAACAAAAGGCAACGAAGAAAACCTCACAAGCAGGCTTCACCCTCGTCCATCCATCGATGGCTCCGTTCGAGATTTATGGGTATGGTAATGCTAACAAAAGCGCGTCCCGTAAAGTGCACGGGGCCACTACATCATCTCCACATAATAGAGGAACGAATGCCTTTCGGATTTATGTCATCTTTCGGCCGTATCAAAGTCCCGCGCACAAAAAAAAATCCACCGCAGCGGCGCATTCGTGCACAAAAAACAACATAATACGTCGGAATTAATCGAGCCGAATTCCTCCGCCCGGAATAATTCCTGCGACAGACGGCCGGAACGTTATTTATTCGGATATTTCGAGGTGCAAAGGCGGTCGTATTTCAAGCTGCTGCTGCAGCTAAGACAAACATGTTAATTGCTGGTGTCGGGGGCGGTAGACAGATGGCGTGCACAGGTGTTCGGATGTCACGACAGATTCACCGCCACCCAACCCCACATCCAACACCCACAATCTCCTCCTCTTCAAACAAAACGAAACGTCAGTGAAACTGAAACGTACTAAAATGTAAACGATTTATTTAAGAAATGTTAAATATACAAGCTTGTCCAAAAGTAATGGGACACAGAGCAGCAGTGGATTACTGATATCAAAATATTGTGATTTATCTAAAATCACTTAATCCAAAAGTTGATAATACAGGAGAAACAGGGCTTTTTGATACGAAAGATAATAAGATGGCTTTAATTTTGATGTAGCGGATAAGGACGGTGTCGTTGTTGCTTTTAATATGCTCTAAGTTTGTTGTGAGTAGTAGTCGTCATGTGTTACCAAAATGTGCTACCCGAACCTTTAGTGTCAATTACGGAACATCCTGTATATCATATTGTTTTGTATAAATTAGTGAATATTGCTATGTTCAGATCAGGGTCAAAGGAGAGCGACCATAGCCTTTAAACCCTGGGCCATCTCAGCTTTAGAAGGCCATTGCGGAGAGTCGACAAACCGAGGACTACCGTTCCTTTTCCTCCTTAGTTTCCACTTTAATCGTTGCTTGGTCGTTTCCTATTCATTATAACGGCAGTGAAAACTTGAAGAAATTACTACTTGTCTTCAATAATTGAGAAAAATAGTATTTTTTATAGAAACTTCAACTAAATTTCTTCGTTTTGCGCATGGCCAGATACATTAAGAACCGCTTTAACCTTTGATTTATTTCCATGACTACAATTATAAAAACAATTGTTTCTACCTGAATAAAACAAAGCTTAGAATTAATCAGTGACTGAAGTACCGGCCCATCCACTAACGTGTCTGCAAGGCTTTTCCATTTTTAATAAATTTTTGAGACAGTGCTTTCCTAAGTGCCTTTCTATGAAAGTTTTAAGTAACTACAATTATCATTGTTGTTATGTCCGAATGCTTGATATGGAGCGGAGCAGCAAATACACCATTACCAAATTTCCTTACTTTATTTCATTAATATGTACAAAGGAAAAACCATAATAAATTAAACTGAGGTGTCACACGATCTTTTAGACCTTGTTTTATTTTATAAACCGAAACAACTGAACTATAACATCCGTAACGACGCCGACGGCGCGCGGCGCGTTTACGATAATAATGCAATTGACCAAATATACTTTATTTCCTTCCCCCTAAATTCGAACCTGTTGAAAACCGAACCGTAGGCTTTCGCAAGCGACTCGATCTTCGTAGGGTAGGAACCGGAACCATGTGATCTGCTCGAGGTGACTCTTGATCAGCAAGGCGTTCTCCAATGACCAACTGTTGCTTACTACCAGCTTGAATCAACTGATCTGGCTTAGTTGAGTTGGACGAGCTCGTTAACGAACTTGACAAGTTACGTGGTTGTTTCGAAGATTGCTTGGCAGTTTGCAGTTGCTGAGGCGAGTGTTGATTATCAGTTATTCTTTCGTTAGTCTTTCGTAATTGCTGGGAAGAGTTCTCGGATCGAACAGAATCGTGAGGCGCACAATCGAGCTGACTGTTCTTCTGTTTATTTTGAGCTGCGAGCCATAATTGCTGGTTTAGGATATAGTCTTCATCGTTTTTATCTTCTGTCGAGTCACCGATTCGAGTTCGAATCTGATTAATGTGACGTCGATGAAAACCATTTTCAGCTTTCACTAAAAACATGACTTGTCCGATTTTCTTAACAATGTTGCCCTTAACCCAATGCTCTCGAGGCCGAAACAGTTTAAAGTAAACTGGATCTTTAGGACTGAAAACAGGATGCTCTGTTTGGTTAGACATTCGGTTTTCTATAGGTTTGAACAGAGACAACAAGGTACGGGGCTGTCTGCCGTGTAATAATTCTGCAGGAGATTTGTCGAAGTTCGGGTGAGGAGTTGTTTGGTAGGAAAACAGAATTTTCTCGACTGCTTTATTTTTGTTTCCTCCTTCCCATAGAGTTTTCACCATCGCATTCTTGAAAGTCCTTACAAAGCGTTCCGCTTGACCATTCGATGCCGGATGGAAAGGGGCCGTAGTCAGGTGGGTGATTCCATTTTCTTCACAAAATTGTTTGAACGTGTTCGATGTAAACTGCGTTCCATTATCGGAAACAACTGTAATCGGTAAGCCTTCGATGAGGAAAATTTTTTCAAGCATTTCAATAGTGGACTCCGTGGTGGTATCCTTAACTCGTACAAAGTAGGGATACTTCGAAAAAGCATCGATAACAATCATCCACATGCTATTCAAGAAAGGACCGGCGAAGTCGATGTGAATCCTGTCCCACGGGTGTTCTGCTTTCGGCCAAGCTTCAAATTTTCTTGTTGGATTAGGTTGATGGTGTTGGCAGGCTTCGCATTTCTTTGTGAGTTGGTCTATTTCTTCATCAATTTTAAGCCACCAGCAATAACGACGAGCGAGCTGCTTCATTCGAACAATTCTCCAATGGCCTTCATGAAGCATCGCCAACACACGTTGCCGTAAGCTTGTCGGAATAACAACACGTGAGTGTTCATCGGTGTGATAGAGGATGACCTCTTTTTCAACAGACAGGCTGTATTTGCGATTAAAGTAGGCTTTGAACTTCGTGTTGTATCCATCCTTGATATTGCCTAAGACTTGGAATAAAATCGGATCCTTCTTTGTTGCTTCTGCTATTTTCTGTGAATTGATTTGAAAACTTTCGACAATTTCATTGAGCTCTTGATTCAGGCATAAACAACTTTCTTCGCTCTTCTCGAACTCTAAATCAGGTCCTGATGGGAGTCGTGACAGTGCATCGGCATTTGAATGCGCTGCTGTGGCCCTATATTGAATCGAGTAGTTGTAGCCCATCAAGAAAATTGCCCAGCGTTGTAGACGCTGAATAGAGGTTGCAGGCAATTTCTTGTTCGGATTAAAGATTGTAACCAAGGGCTTGTGATCTGTTTGAAGCTCGAATTGGCGAACTGATGGAATTTCTTGACGCCATAAACTATAGACAGAGCTTCTTTTTCGATTTGGCTGTACCGTTTTTCATGCTCATTCATGGTCTTCGATGTGAATGCAATTGGCCTCTCCAATCCATTGGAGTCGCGATGCGAAAGAACGGCACCAATTCCATACGACGAGGCATCCGTGGCAAGAATCAAAGGCGAATTAGGTTTATAATGTGAAAGTCTAGTTGCCTTAATGATGTGCCAATTTAGGTCTTGAAAGGCTTTCTCTTGCTGAGGACCCCAGTTAAAAATTGCATTTTTCTTTCGAAGCTCATTCAAGGGACCAGCGATTTCTGCAACATTCGGAATGAATTTCCCATAGTAACCAACTTTGCCAAGAAACGATTGAATTTCGAACAAATTCTTCGGACGAGGCAGTTTCTGGATCGCGGCGATACCAGAATCAGAAGGACAAAGTCCACTCTGTGAAATTATGTAGCCAAGATATTCGACCTCCGGCTTGAAAAATTCACTCTTCGACAAATTGCATTTCAGGCCACAAGCTTCGAGACGACATAAAAGTTCATCTAAATTCCGCACATGTTCCTCGTTACTAGATCCAGTAATGATGATGTCATCCAAGTAGCTGGCACAGTTTGGTAAACCGTTAATGACTTGTTCGATGAGACGCTGAAAAATAGCAGGTGCACTAGCTATTCCAAAGGCAAGGCGCTGGTATTGAAAAAGTCCGTAGGGTGTGTTGATTACTGCTAATTTCTTTGCATCGTCGTCAAGTTCTAGTTGCAAGTAAGCGTCAGCCAAATCAATTTTCGTGAAATGTTTAACGTTTTCAAGTTTCTGAAACAAGTCCTCAGCCCGAGCAATTGGAAATTGCTCAATATTAAGCTGATAATTGATGGTGACTTTGAAGTCGCCACAAATACGAACTGTGCCATTTGGCTTGTGCACAACCACAATTGGCGCAGCCCATTCACAGTACTTGATCGGTATGATGATCTCCATTGCTTTCAATCGCTCTATTTCTGCTTTGACTTTGTCCTGAAGTGAGAATGGAATTGGGCGAGGTTTGAAAAACTTTGGAATAGCATTTTCTTTCATATACAACTTGGCCTTCAATATTTTGCAGGTACCGAGACCATCTGAAAATAATTGCTCGTGTTTCTTTACGATCTCGTCGACTTGACGTGCGCACGGTTTTGTGATGGTCGGCTTTGTGTCTAAAGCATTAAAGATTTCCGGGTCATCAAGTTCGGTGATGGTAAAGTCGAAAGCTTGGAACCACGGAATTCCGAACAGATCGCTAGCTTCATTGGAATTTGCGACCAACAAGCGAAGATTACGAACCTTGGACCCGATGCGCGCCTCGCATATGAACCATCCTTTGATGGGAACTGGCTGGTTGTTGAAGGCCCTGACGCTGTTACTGACTGGCTTTAGTGGCGGTGCCCCAATGGCGTCATAACTTTTAAGACCAATTATGGACGTTGTGGCGCCGGAATTCAACATGAACTTCAAAGGGCAGCCATTGATTTGTATGTTTGCGTAGTATCGATCTTCGCGTGAATCCCGCTTAACATTGGAAACGCTGTTCAATTCGTCCTGCGAGATTTCATGAATGAAACGTTTTTCTTGACTTCGATCTCGTGGGGTTTACTTTTTTACGAATGGTGCCTTCGATAGGCAAACTGATTTGATGTGTCCTTTCTTTTGATATTTGTGACAAATTGCTGTGAAAAATTGACATTCAGATCGTTTATGGTCGACATTGCATCTTGGGCAAGATCGAGTCTTGCTAGTGACATCAATCCGCTCTTTACTATTATTTCTTGGGCCAGAAAAATGCTTCGAACGGCTGCGGTTCTTTCACGAGTTATACTCCGAAGAGAGCTTGAAGACTTCCTTGGCCGCATGGTCTTCTCCGTTCAGGATTTTCTTAGCAGACCGTATAGCTTCATACGAATTTGCCATCGTGATGACTTCTTCCAGGGTTGGTTCGCTCTCCTGCAGTGTCAGTTGACGAACTTGCTCATATGGTGTGTTTAAAACGATGACATCGCGGATATGTTCATCGACGCTGGAGCGTTTACAAGCTTCATTCTTCTTGCAAACGAAGTTGCACTTGGTTGCTGCTCCGCGCAAGTCGGGTATCCATTGAGCGTGTGTTTGACCTTTCTTCATCAAGCATTTACTGAACTTGAATCGTGCCATCAAAATATGAGTGGTTGCCTCAAAGTGCTCGCTTAACTTGGTGGTCAGGTCCTTGTACGTCTTCGTAGCTAAATCTTCACCACCATAAAGTTTTTGTAGTAGCTTATATGTTTCTTCTCCGATCCACGACAAGAAATAGGCTCGACGTTGAGCTTCGTCAGTGACACGATGAGCCTCGAAATGCTGATTTAGACGAAAAAGATACGCGTCCTAATCATCGCTGGTGATGTAGGCCGAAAAGGTAGGCGCATTACTTGAAAAATTCAGTCCGGGACTTGGATTTATATTCCCTGATGACCACGGTTCTTGTTCACGTTCTTTACGTTGATGTTCTTCGCGTTCGAGCTGTTCTTGACGCATTCGATCTTCTCGGGCTTCTCGCTCTCGACGTTCTGCTTCGCGTTCTTTACGTTCTTCAAGCATCATTTTCATCAATGTTTCAACCAGAGTTGAATCACCTGTGGCCATGGCCATCAATAAAAAATTTCCTGTCGGGTTCAAATCAATGCCGAAAAACTCGTCGCCAAATTGTTATGTCCGAATGCTTGATATGGAGCGGAGCAGCAAATACATCATTATCAAATTTCCTTACTTTATTTCATTAATATGTACAAAGGAAAAACCATAATAAATTAAACTGAGGTGTCACACGATCTTTTAGACTTTGTTTTATTTTATAAACTGAAACAACTGAACTATAACTTCCGTAACGACGCCGACGGCGCGCGGCGCGTTTACGATAATAATGCAATTGGCCAAATATACTTTAATTGTAAACTGCCATTTATTTAGGTTAACCCCTTTATTTTGTAACTCATAACCACATCGTTACATAACGATAATCGTTAAGTGACATATTTTTGACCAATCAGTACATAGATATGCGTTGTATCTAAGTATTGATTGGTAAAATAAATGTCACTTAACGGTTATCGTTATAATAACGATGTCGTTATGATTTACAAAATAAAGGGGTAAGTACTAAGGAAGTAAAGATTTACCCCTATATTTTGTAACTCATAACTAGGCCTGGGCACATATGCCGTAAAAAAGTCTGAATATATGTAAATATATGCCGAATATATGCTGTTTAACTGATATATATGCAATTAATTATCGGATATGCTGTTAAATATACATTTGGTAAATCAAATCATAGAACACAACACAGAAAAATAGAATGTTGCGATTATGAATTATTTCATATATTATTATAATAAAAATATGTATAATGTACACACAGTTATATTTTTATGGTTAGAAGGTAAAAAATAATATAAACTCTGCAAAAAAATTATATAATACTTTTGTTCACTTTAATATACAAATATTTAATTGCTCTACATACAGGGTCCCTTTCTTCCATAGCTCTTTCGCCCTTTCTTCCATAGCTCATTTATAGAACGATATAAATTTTTTTTCTTTCACAAGGACATTCTACCTATTGAGCACTATATCCTAAAATTATTTTGGTACATAGAGAGTGTTACGTAAAGTAATGGCAGCATGTAGCAGGATTTTTTTTAATGGAATACCCTGTGTATTTTCTTATAGGAAGACATAACACTCGATCCTCTAAACAGTAGCGCATAAAATATTTATATTTAAGTAACCAACTAAGAGTAAATTAATATTTTATTGAAAACGGTCTGATTTTCAACTTCTCTTGAAATACTAACTGTAAACGTATTGTTTGTCGTACGGCAATAAAAATCGGTAGTGTTATAAATTAAAGTGTAAGGAATAACCTAGATATAAGTTCTTTTAGTCTTACTTGTTTTTTCAAATGTTCAAGCCTGTGTAATTGTCAGAATTTCAAACTGCCGTTATTCAATTTTTTTGAATGCAACCCCCCCTATCTCTTTTCACGAATAGATAGTGTTCATGTTTCTCTTCAATTTTGTTATAGGTGTTCTGTATCTAATCCTTACAGTTCTTTTGCTATAACAAACTTTTTACATTTTTACTCTGAAATCAATATTAAAAAGTTATTTAATGTACCGTATTTTAATTTCTTTAAGACAACGTCATAAAACAGATGGATAATATCAAATTTACAATTGATTACAGACTCTTATTACATTGTAATAATCGTATTTTTGTTATAATACAATTCTTTTACTTTGTTTTAATTAAGAATGCTTTAAAATTGATTCGATGTAATTCCTAAGCTTCAGTTGTCTTCATTAACATTTGATTTAATAAAATTTGAATACTTGAACAAAAGAAATTCACCGATTTTCATTTATTTGTTAGATTATTAATTTATTATTTGTATATTTTTTTTGAAGTACAACAATTTTTACATTAAGGTAATTATTTGCAAACACTGATGTTTTCTTTTGTTGTAAACCACATCGAATCAATTTTAAGACGTTAATTACAACAAGGTGAAAGAACTGTATTACAATAAAAATACGATGATTATAATGTAATAAGAGTTTGTAACCAATTGTAAACTTGATATTATCCATCTGTTTTATGAAATAGAGGACGCTGTCTTAAACAAATTAAAATACGGTACGTTAAATAACTTTTTAATATTGATTTTAGAGTAAAAATGTAAAAACATTCTTGTAGCAAAAAAACTGTAAGGATTAGATGCAGAAAACCTATAACAGAATTGAAGAGGAACATGAACACTATCTATTCGTGAAAAGAGATAGGGGGGTTGCATTTAAAAAAATTGAATAACGGCAATTTGAAAATCTGACAATTACACAGGCTTGAACACTTGAAAAAACAAATGAAACTAAATCAGTTTATATCTGGGTTATTCTCTATACTTTACTTCATAACACTACCTATTTTTATGTCCGTACGACAAACGATACGTTTACAGTTGGTATTTTAAGAGAAGTTGAAAATCAGACCGTTTTCAATAAAATATTAATTTACTCTTAATTGGCTAAATAAATATAAATATTTTATGTGCTGCTGTTTAGAGGATCGAGTGTTATATCTTTCTATAGGAAAATACACAGGTGTTCCATTAAAAAAAATCCCGCTGCATGCTGCCATTATTTTATGTAACACTCTGTACGTATCAAAATAATTTTAGGTTATAGTGCTCAATAGGTAGAATGTCCTTGTAAAAGAAAAAAATTCTATCTCGTTCTATAAATGAGCTATGGAAGAAGGGGCGCTTAATAACTCACCCTGTATACAATGCATGAATTAAAACTTATTACAATAAATAATCATATATTTCTCGATATTTTCTATCAAGAAACTTTGCCTATCGTCACTTCATATATTTTTGTACATTGAGAATGATCTTTCCACATCGCAAGAAGTTATTGGACAATATTTAAAGAGATGTGCCTTGTTAACAATTATTTGCGGATGCTCAAGGGAACCTAATTCAATGTCTAATTCTCTGTTTAGAACATTTTTTACCGCTTCTAGTGTTTTCAAGCCAACATTTTTTTTTAAACATCTTCCAATTTATTTAAGATTTTATTGCACTTAGCGTTTTTAGGAATACTTAAATTAGACTTAAAATTTTCGATCAACGATAAGGAATTGGTTAACTGCAAATTTTGGGTTTCTAAATTTTTAATAACACTAGGTATATTAGAAAAGTGAGCTTTAATGAATGAAAGCTGTGAACGTAATTCAGAGTTTCGCAAAATATTTTGACATTCAGCGACATATTGAGAAGTGTTCGCATCGAAGCTGTTTACTATATTTTTAATACAATCGAAATTATCACAATAAAAAAGTGCAGCCTCGATCCAAGCTCCTCATCTAGTAATACGTAAAATGTTGTGGTGGCAATGGGATGTCAGGAAGCATTTCTATGTACAGTTGTACTCTATGTGGAGATTTTAGAAAAACTTTCTTTCCGTTATTAATTAATTGATTTACTAATGGATATTCCATTCGAATCGCCTCAGCAACACCGTTCAATCCATGTACCAAACAAGGCACATGCAGCAAATTTGGATAAAATATTTTTAAATTTTGAGCAGCCTTTAACATATACACAGCTGGTCTAACCAAGACTAGGAATGCGTTTCTTATGAGTAAATGAAGGATGGAATAGTAAAAACCGCATGAGTAAACGAAATAGCTACATCAATCGACGTTGCCGATTGATAACGCGGGCCACGCTCTGACGTGCTCCGGCCGGCGCATTCCTATCTTCGCACGCAACATTGTAATATCTCTATTTCATTTCCACACAAGTTTCAATGAGCCTCTCCATCATTTACTCACAATAAAGTGTATACCTAGTCTTAGTCAGGCCGCTCCGGTATGAAGCTCCATCAGTTACCATATACAAGATTTTATTTACATCTACTGTATTAGGTAAAAACAGAAAATGTTTCATTTATAAAACGTGAAATTGGCAAATGATTAGTTTTTCCTAGCTGTTTTACTGCTACCAAATAACTAGGGTTTGGCTCTCCATTCAAAATTCCAATAATAAAATTTGCGATATATCTACCTTTAGCATCAGTTGTTTCATCTATGCTAAACCAAATATACTCTTTCGCAATAACATCTTTAATTTTTTGCATGTTTTCCTCGTATATTTTGGAATGTGAGATCTCGTTGCAGTTCTTCTGGAGACTACATTTTCCTTCGTCCATTTTGTCAGAAAGCTTCTAAATTCTGGTACATCCAACTTGTTTAACCTTCATAAGGCCGGGCTTCAAAATTAACATTAAAGGCCGCGTGGGGTACAATTGTACCCCACGGATTCTTTTTTGTTCTGTGTAAATTTTATGTAAAATATATAAAAATTTTGCATGGACACTTCGAAAAATTTATGTTATAATCGACGTTTCGCTCTGTGTGTGACACCTACTTCAGGAAAATTATAAGAAGAAGCTATCAAACACACAGCGAAACGTCGACTTTAAACTCAATTTTTCCAAGTGTCCGTTCAAAAATAATGATATATTTTATAATAGTTTTCATCAGACAAAAAGGTGCTTCAATTGTAAATTTTATAGGCAACATAAATATTCAAAATATTCATAAAAATCGTCTGATTCGATTATTCTCAACAATTCATCATTGGTAAGCTTATTTTCGTTACGAAATTTTGATAACGAAGTCATTCTTAGAAGGAAAGAAGCACGAAGTGCTTTACGATTTTACACTTCACTATTATTCGCTATTCTTGCCGATGTCTAATTCGACTCGAATTGGGGAATGGAATTTCCAGGCAGGTTTACAATTAGGGGATTCACAGATGTAAAAATATGTAAATAATTTTTCATGCGACAACCAGTAATTCTAGTAAGAAAAAATACTTTATAAACCCAATATAAACCACGTGAAAGGTTAGAATTGTGCGTCTAATGTCACTTTGTACCCTGGTCGGCTTTTCACGTGAACAAAAAATTTGTATCTGTTACAGGCTAGGTGGGGCACAAATGCACCCCAATGAAGTAAACTGGCCTTAACTTGTAGCAATTTTAAAACAAATGCTTTAATATTTTGGATACTATATAAAAAATATATAAATTAAAGATAGCAGAAAAGAGAAAATAAAAAAAAATATATTGTTGAAGTTGTAACAGAAAATGTATGTGTGGGGTACACCTGTACCCCGCCCGGCCTTATGAAGGTTAACGGGATATTACACGACATAAGAGTTTTGCATAAATCGTAGTTGAATTGATCTGCATTACTTTTTTCGTCAACAAACTGCGACAACAACGGCTGCCTCAATTCAGGTGGATTTTTCTCTCTATTTTTGTGAGGAATGGTACTAATATGTTGATCCAATTGAAACTTTTTAGTAACGTTGACCTATAAATAAAGAACAAAATTAATAATACCTATGTATTTACTACAGAATTGAAATAAATAATTATTAGATATTTGTAATTAAAATTTATTCTTAACTGGCTACTTATTTGGCTGAATTGATGAAGATAAATGAAGCTAACAAGAACGTATTTCACATAAAGGACACATAAAGGAAATTTAGGAAACAATAAAAGTTTACGATTGAAACTTGAAAATAAATAAATAAAAGAAAAAAACACAAAAAACGATCGCTGATATCCTAAGTAAATTGAAAAAGAAATTAAGTGACAAATTTTAGAAAAATCCTAAAAGTATTTTTTTTATATTAAAAACTATGGTTTAAGGAAGCAACAGAAAATTTGAAAATGTTTTTAAAAAAAGAAAAAACAAAACACGATCGCTGGAAACCATTTTTTCACAAAAATTAAACAAAGGTAAGACGATCGCTGAAGCTGAAAGCAAAAATATATACATACCTTCTTTTCGCATATTGTACAAAAAACCACACTACCGTCGTACGTAAAACACGCATACTGCATCAACCACATTTTTATCAAATCGTTGCAAGAAGTACCAATTTTAGGCATTTTTATCAATTCGTAAACTGCGCACCACACAACTTCAATAGTTTGAAAAATATAATGAAGTTCACAGAATTGCTCTGTTTAAATACACCAGTAATTTCCGAAGTTCTTAGAATTAATATTGCACGTGTAAGGGTTAATCTCTTCTGGGCACTGACCGTACGGGCGACCGCCATGCGGTACTGATTGTTAACGAAATTCAGAGAATGGAATGTTTAAATTTCTAAAATTATCTGGTTTTGTTTACTGTGTGAATAAAAACCAAATTAAAATGCAAGAATTGTAGATATACCAACTTACATGCTGCATAAATTTCGAATATGCCTTAAAGTATGCTGTATGCAGTTAAACCTTAATATATGCCAGATATGCAAAATAAAATGACCTTTTTATCATAAAAATTGATCAAAAAACATATGTATAATAGGTTTAAAGAAGATATGCCTCTTCTGGAAAGATATGCATATATGCATTTGCCCAGGCTTACTCATAACGACATCGTTACATAACGATAATCGTTAAGTGACATATTTTTGAACAATTAGTACATAATTAAAGCTGGTTCTTGTGCGATGAAAATTGTATCACAAACTCTTTTAAACGGACACTAAATGGCACACAAACACTTAACGTTTCGCGGTCGCGAAACGTCGTAGTCGCGAAACGTTAAGTGTTTGTGCGCCATTTAGTGTCCGTTTAAAAGAGTTTGTGATACAATTAGTACATAGAAATGCGTTGTATCTAAGTACTGATTGTTATGCGTTACAAAATAAAGGAGTTAATCTCAACTTGGTTTTGTATAACCTGATCCTCGTTTTATCGTATTGTTTAAAGCTGCAAATGCTTTGCTGGCTCTCGCTAATCTTTCTTTCAATTTCGCTGTCTTCTTCATTCTTTTGTGTAATAGTGATAAAGTCCATATATTCAAATTGATTTACCTTTTGGAAGCGGTACTTTCTATCTTTACATTTAAGTTCTATTTATTGTATGAATAGTTTCTCTGCTATAGCCATTTAAGGTATTCTGTCTTAATTTCATTTATACGGAGTCCATATTCTTTTGAATTGCCATCCACTCTTCTTCTTCTTTCTAGTTCTTTTTCGGTTCTCGCTATGATACTGTGGCAGTGATACCTGCACATGTTATAACTTGATGTCTTCCGTAAGATCCTTACCAAAACCAGTTTAAATAATACTGTAGGAATGGACTCTACTAATACTGCAAATCTCATTGATCCTGAAAGGTTTCGATATGTTTTCTTTGTTGGTTACTTTACTATGAGTTCTTACTAAAACTATTTTTTACGAAATTAGTTAATTTTAATGACTCTCCTAGTTTATTCGTAGCCTCGTACAATACAGACTGGCCCAACGAAAACAGTCAGACTGAATATCTTCCAAGAAAATTTTTGTTTGAAAAAACGCAAAAACAGGTCGATTTATAATACAAGGGGGACACTTTTCTATCCTATACCCAACTGTCATGCGTCATCCCCCTCCCTTCCAGCTCTCTAACCAATAGAATTTAAATAGGGAATGTACCATGAGTGGCATATCAATGAAAAGGTAATTTTATAGAGAATTCACTAATGTAAATATGAATACCTGAGAATTTGATTTTAGCGCCCTCTTTCGGAGAAGGAATTGTTACATAATCCAAAGTGTGACAACTCATATGAAAGCTAATTTTAATAGTAACTCAATGCGTGAATTGAAATTACGTAAAGATATTGAAAACTGATTAAAATAACTAAAAATAGGGTTCGTAACAGATTTGGTATCCTTGTTTTCAGTTATTTTAGTTAGTTTTCAATATCTTTACATAATTTCAATTCGCGCATTGAGTTACTATTAAAATTAGCTTTCATATGAGTTGTCACACTTTGGATTATGTAACAATTTTTTCCCCGAAAGAGGTCGCTAAAATCAAATTCTCGGATATTCATTTCACATTACTGAATTCTCTATAAAATTACCTTTTCAATGATATGCCACACATGGTACATTTCCTATTTAAATTCTATTGGCTAGAGAGCTGGAAGGGAGAGGGATGACGTATGACACTTGTGTATAGGATAGAAAAGTGCCCCCCTTGGATTATAAATCGACCTGTTTTTGCGTTTTTTCAAATAAAAATTTTCTTGGAAGATATTCAGTCTGACTGTTTTCGTTGGGCCACTCTGTATAAATAGCAAAAAAGAAGATCTACCCCTAACATTGCATGACAGCAACATATACTTGAAAGAAACTCTAGTATGTTTTGATTTTCTTTAATAAGCGCAATCTATTAACAGATACGTCAATAAAAAGTCTTGTTTTGGATCGCTTTAATTTTTTCATTGTTATGGACTTACAATACAAGACAAAACCACAAATTAACCAGTGGGGCAGGAGGTGCCCTGCTGACAATTCTTGAACTGCTTGCACCTTTGTTTAAGTGCCTCGTTGTATCTTTGGAGGATTCTTTCGGCACGTTTCTGCTCGTTCTTGAGCCGCGTGATCTCACACTTAAGCCGCTCCTGGCACTCGCGCTCCATCTTATCTTGGGCGGCCTTCTCCACCTCGATTTCGGCCTTGTCGATTTTGGCCGCTACGCCGGTGATCTCTTTCAGGAGTTTCTGTACGCGTTCCTCCAGTTGACATTTCTGCTCGTCCAGCTCTTCGAGCTGACGGTTGACTTTTGCTATTTTCTCCTCCATTCTTTCTCACCAAGCAGTCCGTTTATTTGCGTCTTTGTCGGTCACTTTGTACGAGAAATTTAGGATATTTTATTACTATTGCAATTTTGAGCTTGACCCAAAAAGTTGCGGAATATGTTTATGAATGTCAAGTGGTTGTCATAGTGATAGGTCACTCAAGATGGCTTTGATTGAACAACAGCGGATCTGTATTAATTTAGGAAAAAAAAAACAGACTTGAAGTAAATTACAGTCTTAGGTTTCAGTCAATGTTCAATTGAAAAGTTCGTCGAGTAACATTGTGAAGCAGGTCTTGAATCAGATAAGTTTCGATTAAAAAAATTTTATGTTCCACAGCGAAAGCCATCATTATACAAAAAAAATGTTCTGTTTAGCCCTGAAAGCAGTTAATTTGTAACAACCTCATAGAAAGATGTTCTTAATTCAAGAAATGAAGTCACACAACAAACCAAATACGTTAAGCAACTGTTAGTCAATAAATGTCGTCCATCAAACGTCAATCAATATGTTCTTTCATCAAAAGATCAAAACCAACTTGATGAACTTTTCATTTTTCATTTGAACACGCGTTATACTGTGCGATCCAAAATTATTTAGATAAGGGTAGGCTGCCCTGTGTCTTGGTTTGATATGAAATTTTTAGTCTGACATTTGCTTCTTGACTCCTGTCAAATCTATTAGTTATTTAAATGCTCTGGAATACTGTAATCATTGGTCAGCAAGCAATCCCGTGGCATTTGAAATTGGTCGTTATTATATTAAAGAGTCTTAATAAACCCTTACGTATTTAATTAGAGGATTTTTTCTACTGTCGTCAAATGTACCTTGACGTTTCAGTTTTGACAGATGGTCAATAGATTAATCAATTAATTAATTAATTAAGCTAATGCCTGATTGCACCGCATTTTTAATCATTGATTAAATTTAAGTCGTGTTTAGAATTTGATATTTAATGTAGATCCAGCATAATGTCAATCACCATCTAATTGACACTTAAACTTCAACTTCAGTGTCAGTTAGAATGCGCCTGACATTATGCTGGATCTACGTTGAATATCACATTCTAAACACGACTTAAATTTAATCAATGATTAAAAATGCGGTGCATTTGGCCATAAGACTCTAATTTTATTTTTCATAGCCTCCACTTATCTAAATAATTTTAGATCGCGTAAAGATAAGTTAATATAAGTAATTACCTAGTAGCGACACTTAAACATCAGTGTCAAATTCGACCGCCATACTCTTTGATACCTATTTGCAAATGTAATGTACTAATTTGCAAATCAGTAGGATCAAACAAAATGGCAAATGTGACAGTTATATTCGAGTGCTGCTACTGTGTAGATTCTTATACTGTGATTAAACTGTGCACGCACATTTTCCTATCACATACATTATCACAATTTTTCTGTTATTATCTGTGTTTTTTTTAGTAATCAAGTGTATGTGGGTGCGTGGTAGTAAAAGGGTGTGGTGGTGAACTTTCGAGTTAGAATTTTCGTTGTAATAACAGGGAAACGAGCGAGTAATTTCCGTGAGCTCAGCTCTCGTAACTCGATTAACAACGAATTCGAAAACTCCGGCTTTCGTAAATAATTGATGGACGGAGCGGTAATTAACGCGCAGTTTCTCATGCGCTCGTGCCCCGGGGATTTCTGAAAGACGGAGGGCGATCTCGTGTATCGAGGGTGGTAATACGCGATACTCCGCTAATTATAATCCGGGATATGAAATCCGAAGCCGCTTGTCGAGCGGGCGGGCGTAAGTCGAGCAAGTGTTGGATTACGCCGGCCAATTACCGAGAATTAGACGTCGCGACGGCGTGGCGAAAAAAAGAAACAGGAAAGACTTGATCCCCGGAAACAATACCTTAATGCCGGGTTGTTCGGAATCCCGTCCTGATATGTGGGGCGCCCGGAGGATCCCGGATATTTACAACGACAAATTCCCACATATTATGCGGCGGGAGGCGACGCTCGTTCCCGGCTCGGCGCTACGATCGACGCGGGACGCATAACACCATTCCCTCGTAATGCATCGCTTTCATTCGAAAAAGCAAACTTACGTCGTATATTTTTATATGGGATGACATCTGCGTGGGGGGGGCCTTTGCTTAATTTTGTTTAGGAATTGGCAAGATGCCCAGCAATTATCGTGAGTTTCCATATAAGTAATGATTCAGGTTTTAATAAACTCCAGCAATAATAATTAAAGGAAGAATGGAAACCATTAAAAAAAATTATCAAGTACTTAGCAGAGTCCAAAACAGTTACTTAGCGAACTGCGTGCGGTCACTTTGACTATGAAGTTTTTTTTTTCCAATATGAAATTTATAGGCAAGAATTAGAAAATCATTCACCCTAGCCTTATTCCCCCTCAACGCGTCGTTGTTTCTTTTATAGAAATTGAACACAACGTTGCACAAGAAATAGGGTAGTATAAAACTTGAGACACATTTTGAAAACATATGGCGTATAAAGTTTGGAAGACCCATGAAGATCAGTTTTGACGATACAAGATTAGATTCCAATTTTTGAATAATTTTAATTGCATAGTAAATTATATCAATTAGAGTGAATCAAAAAATATTCGAAAAAGTAGAATATGTTTTATTTCTAAATATCTGCAGCTCAAAAATTTCTTGTTCTAAATAATACTTTAGAAATGGAATCAAATCTTATACAAGGAATAGGTGATCTTACGGCCTTAAGATAGAATTACGCTATTTCGTGAAACTGGAGGTGTCTTAAGAAAGAAAGGTTCTGGTCACCCTCTTAAACGAAGCCAACAGGTAATCGATGATGGACGAGAAATCATGCAAAATAACCCAAAAACAACTGTTCGAAAATTAGCCCAACAAATGGAAGTTTCAGTTGGAACGTCTCATGCAATATTAAGAAAGGGTTTACATTTATATTCTTATCGATTAACAGCAGTTCACGAATTGAAAGACATTGATATACCGCAGAGGTTAGAATTTTGTCAATGGTTTTTAAACACTTTAAATAATGACGACAATACTCTGCGGATGACTTTCCTTACTAATGAATCGTGGTTTTACTTGTCTGGATATGTAAATTCGCAGAAATTGAGATCTTGGAATTCAGATATTCCTCATACGTTTGTTGAACATCCATTGCATCCTGAAAAAATTGGTTTATGGGCAGCTATAAGCGGCAGACGATTAATTGGACCAATTTTCTTTGAAGGTGTTTATAAATAAATAAATCATAAACATAATTTTTAAACTTATATTCGCATGTTAATTTTTAGGCAGGCTTAATGCAGCAAGATACCGAAATTAAATTAATTTTCTATTTTATTTTTTTTCTCAGCTATTTGAGCGGTGCAAAAAGCTAAAAAAGGTGGTGCATAAGGGTGCATTAGGGATGCAATAAGATGCACCAAAAAAACTTCGAAAATTTTCACTGGGGGGGGTTAGCTGACTTTCTATTTTATTTTTTTTCTCAGCTATTTGAGCGGTGCAAAAGTTAAAAAAGCTGGTGCATAAGGGTGCATTAGGGGTGCAACACGGTGCACCAGAAAAACTTTGAAAATTTTCACTGGGAGGGGGCTACGGTTAACTTGGCCCCTCCCAGTGAAATTTGCCTGCAGTTTCTCTCCTGAAGGGGTGCAAAAATTTATTTTGGTGGTGCATAAGGGTGCAAAAAGACTTTGAAAAACGTTACTGGGAGGGGGCAAGTTAACTGACCCATAAAAAGAAACAAGTACAAAGTGGAGAATCGGCAATTTCGTGGCAGTACTTTAATCAATTTGACGAAATTCTTGGATGCAAAACAGGTATAGTTCCTCCGCAAGATACATTTACAGACACTTTAAATGATTTATATGCATCAGAAATATGTGAGACAGAATTAACAGAAAGAGTAATTGATGAAAATGCTTTTATAGAAACAGAAAATCACCCAAATAAATAAAACAAAATGTACAAATAAACATTCAATAAAAGACAAGAAAACTCTGAAATTTAATGAATATTTATATCTAAAAAATCAAAGAGAACAAAAAACCAAGAAGAACGGAGAACATTTGAAGAACAAAAATGGCAAGACGAAAAGGAACTACGAAAGGAAGAGCTAAATGTCATGTTAAAATTAGCAGAGGCTATTTCTAAACAAAAAAATTAATATTGAAATAAACTCAAAAAATATACAGGAAATAATAATATTACGGGTCCGACGTTAAGTTTCAATGGGCAAGATACCAGTTTCTTAAAAAAATTAATATTTAGTTTTTCTTTATGAAGAATAAACTTAATTTCTTTCTTCGTTCTGTTAGGGCAACTATGAGCATGCTTCGCTTGTCGTACCCTAACCCCACTCGTATTACAATAAGCCTTCTTGTAAAACTTGTAAAATAATATACTATTATTTCGAAATATTTAGGGTATAATGCAGTAAACTTGTTTTTGAAAATCTGTTGAATTATTTTCAATCTCTTGTGATTGTTATTACTACTGAAAACAGCATGTACAGTATGAGCTATGAGATGGAATATTGTTTCTATAAACTCAAAGGAAATAGCTGACAATGATATATTTTTTAATAAAATTTATTTGTTGCTTACGTGTAGAGTTGCGGACAGACACTAGGCCTTAGGTGTAACTTGATTGTTTTTTCTTTCCATAACCGGCTTATCTTTTTAAACTTGCTTATACTTAAGTGGGATAAAAAATTGCATCTATTTGAAGTAATGTCTGATTTATTTTAATATGATTCTGTATAAGTATAAAGTCATAAATGAGAAAAGACTGAAAATTAAATTAAAGAAAACTGTTTGCAATTTTTAGAGTTAGTAATAAAGTTTTATTTACTTCACTATTATATAAAAAAAAGTTTAATTCAATTCGATCTGTTATTCCTGTGTGAATTAAACCTACTGCAACAGCGCCTTTCACACGAGGATAATCATTGACGGACGCCGCTGTTACACCGCGATTCATCCGTTCGCAATCAGACAAACGCTGCGACCACACGTCATTGTTCCCGTCCCCCATTTAACAATCCCGTGCCCACCCCGTCTCTGCTCTTTTTAAGGAGCCGTCTGATTTGAATTGCCGATGGTTATTAGCTGCGTGTTGTTGTTGTTGTTATTATCGTTACCACCGAGGGGTTGCAGCAGGTCTTCTCTCTCTCTGTTCGCGTTGATTGTTATTATTGCTTTAATTTGACGCGATCGGCGAGGGGAAGTCCGGAATTTATTTATTGCTTTCGGGCCACCCTTTAAAATTAAAATTTGCTTAACGGGATTACGTGGTCGATCTAGATTGCGCCGTTTGAGTTGATTTACTTATTAAATTCATGCCGTAACTACATTGCATATATTCTTTTAAAAATAACTACTGTACTAAGAATATTGTAAATAGATTGAATTGGATACCATCGTGTAATCAGAACCGAGAAATATGAATGCACGACGTCATTCCTGAAGAAACTGTCAAGCAGACAAACGTTAAGAATTTGCGATTTTTAAATTCTTGTCCTTTCGAATTAAGTACAAATCTAATACATAGTTTAATGATATTATTATTAAAAAAATTTTGTGCAAATCGATTTTGATTACAGCGGATTCCTCGAGCAGGCCCTGTACAGCTGTTTTAGGCCTAGTTGGGCCTTCATCAACAGAACCGTAGCTCGAGAACTCCACTGCAAACCAAACCGATCTGTCCTAGGTTATTCGCCATTGCGATGTGAAAGATGTCGCTACTTAAAATGTTCGATATTATTATTGTAAAAAAATAAAATAACTTGAAAGACTTACATGGTCGATGTCGACTGCATCGTTTAAGCTCATGACTTTTTGTACGCACACTGTAACTTCACTATAATATGTATATTTTTAATTGAATACAAGGAATATCTTGCATACAGTAAATTAAAACCGAAACTAAACGATGAATTCCGTGCGTGCATTCAGAACCGATGAAACATTAATGTATGATGTCATTAATGTAATCTAGTGATCTATGTATGTTGCCAAGCGTAATTAGTTCGCACGTTATTTTCTGTTAATGTGTTCAAAAAGTGATGATTTACTGCCGCAATTATCATAATTGAAGTAATTAATTACGCCTGTTGGAAGTAATTTAATTAATCGATTGGCTTCGATCGTTTTTCATCCATTAATCCACGTACCAAGATTTCTGAAAGCGACTGTAAATCAGACCAAGAATTTTTATGGGAAAGATGCAATGATTAAACATGCAAAAACGAATTACAGTTCCAAAATGTGATAATTAAGTTTTGTCGTTCTTAGGAATATTCTTCTTTCATTTGTATCGGCGATTATAATTTTGAAATGTGAGTTCTGTTACTTTTCCTAAAAAAAAATATTATTCCCAAATAGTTAGGTACTCTCTCGTGCTCCGTACTGTATAATCATTGCTTGTCAGATCATATCATAGATGGCGTTTATTTTAGACTTTCTGTAACCGTTTTGATTATTCTTTTGTTAACAGATTATACCGAGTGATTTTTTAATTTTTTTATCAATTGTTGCCATGAAATCTGGACGGCATGTCTTAGCTTAAGTGAAAAGTACGTCATTGCACTCCTTTATGCTGTTTTACAGTGAAGCTACGACATGCCGTCCCAATTCCATGGCAAGGGTTGATAAAAAATTTAAAAAATCGCCCGTTATTATGGTCCACAGAGGGACTATAATTTCAGTTACTAAATCAGATTGATCGTGACTATTTTGAGGAGAAAAGATCGTAAAATCTTAGGGTGTGATAGTACAATATAGTACTAGTGCTTGTTATCTTTCTTAATACCCTTTTACTCTATTTTAACTCTAATTTAAAATAGGACATCGTATATTGATGTCATTACTTGCTTTGAGGAGAAATAGTTATTTATGTATCAAGGGCATAATTAGGAGACTATAGACCGAGAGTATGTTTAAAGCACGACGCGAAGCGGCGTGCTTTTAGATGCTCTAGGGCTATTATATACAATTATGCACGTGGTACATACAACGTTTTATTTTACTTTGGCTAACATTTATGGATTCAATATTTTAATATTGTATGCGAGTGATGTGTACGTCGCTTCCATAAAACAATTATGTAAATTGTTTGCATTACTATGGATTTGTTTACTTTAAAGTCCTTGAGCAATAAAGGCCAAATTACGCCCGCAATAGGTTGCCAATGAACAAGATTATGGTTCCAAAACAAAATAAATATCATGAATAATTTAAAGCTTTATCCATGATATTAGTGACTAAGAAAATAGTAGTTAATAGATACACCTTAAATCATTATAAGAAAGTAACTTAAGACATATCAGTACTAAATCATGAAAGGCTTAAAACATGTCGTCAGATGACTTTTTGTAGAAGAAAATAATAAATAGTGGGCAGCGCCTTCACAGAAAAATCAGAAAAGTGACAAGCATGAATATTTCACCAAATGTTGTGTAACGGGGAAATAAAAGACATGTTTCCATGCTGCGTAATGAAGATGTCGCCATTGAAATCTGAGCGGTTAATCCCCGGCGCGTGCAAAGTGCGTTCCCGGTGTTTGCAATTATCGATTGGTGATCCGTGTGCGAATGTTTGATAAATAATTAGCGGGCGATTAGGGCCCCGGCGTGCGCCCATACATCATCGCATGCCCCTGGGATTATAGGGGCGCTCTCCCCCGGCGTGAACACTGAATAAAGCCCGAAAGTGTCTCGCGAGCGAACCTCCGGAACGGCGATTTGTCTTCTTCTTCCTGCACCGGAAAGACGCGATCGAAATTCTATGTTTATTACGAAAACGTTATTGCATTACATCCAGTTTAATCGGAAGTAGAAGCATAGTGCATTTTTGAATGTCATACTTTATTTGCTTCGATAGATTTTTTGTGTTAATTAATTGAAAAAAATATATAAATTATTATGGCTTAACGCTTAACTCAAAGTGACGCCACACGTACTTCTTGTTTTAAGCGATAACTTCTCATGCCGGTAATGACATATAAAGATCAATTTAAAGTCATAATATAAGTCAGTTCGAAGGAAATAGTCTCCTAACACATGTGAAAAACTGACCAACTGAATCAATCAATTATATTAAATCTCGCAAAAAAACATTAAAAAAGAGTGTCCAGAATGACATTCTCCATGCAGTTGGCATCATCTCGTCAACTGTCAACTTAATCGATAACTGCTACTTAAGCTGAGATAAGTGAATAATCAAGTTGCCCAAATCGTAAGTCAACAGTCAAATTGAACCACATAATCGTTAATTGGAAAGATCGTTTACTTAACGCAGCCTTATGGCTGTATGCACCGTGGTATGCACCGAACAAATACACTGAGCTTAAATTTGAGTGAACTTTATAACATGACATTTGATGTTTCACAACATTGTGTACATTCTGAGTGACGCTTAAAGTTAAGATGAGTTAACTTGGTCGGTGCATACGGTGTTGTAATTCAAATCGAAGATGATTCATGTGAGCGTCCTAAGTTCTAAATTCCAATCAATATACAAAAATAATTCTATGCAGACTTTTCAGTCGCCACTCTTTTTTCTTTCATTCATTTGCTTTGCGCAGCAATGCTGCTTGTCTTTCGGCCGTAAGCCATTCCAGACATTTACGAAGTATGTTTAAGCTGGGTCTTAACCTTTGAACAGCACAAACATCCATGGCTAGTGATGGGATTCGAACCCATGCCACCGAGCGACACGACTTTCCAAGTCGGCTAGGCTAGACCGCTAAGCCACTCGGCGACCCCACTCGCCACTCATAACTCTAAAGTGCTAACACATAGGTGATTCAAATTAAGCCTGACAAAACCAAATGTTTAGAAGTTCTAAAATTAAAATGTTCTATATTTTTTCTGTACTAATCTATGCCATCGATTCTCTTACAGTTTTATTTTGTCAGAATAGATAAGAATCACCTATGTCTAGTTAATTAAATTGTTTCTTCTTTAACTCAAGCTTTTACGTTTTGGATACTTTTACTGTTGGGATATCTCTTGATACTCTTGGTTTTAGATCTCCTTAGATGGTATTCGGTTAATTAACCGATATTTTGGAAGCAGTTGCCGTACCCAGTTGGATCGATGGTGACTGTTGCAGATTACTCCACGACGCTTCAGACAACGCGCAGGAAAATGTAAACGATCTTGACCTACAGGATACATTCTTGGTTACGTTGTGACATACTTTTTTGTAAGTAGATTCTCACCTGTTTGGTTGCCATAGCTCAGTTTAGTCGGAGGCTGAGGTGGATTCGGAAGGATAATTCTGTGAACTATATTCTTAAAAAAATAACTTGCGTAATTCATAAAAAAATAAAATAAACGTTAGGTGACAAAAACGAAAGCTGTTGAGCGCCAAGTAATCTCTTTAAACTGTAATTACTAAAACAGTCCGGAACAAAACTAATGAACTCCAAACAGATTTTTATGTTACGCAAATTAATTTTTAAGAAATTAGTCTTTAATTGCAGCAAAAATAAAAAGAAAATTGAGAATGAAAAATTAATATAATTGATAAAAAAAATTGGTGTAACTGTTGAACATAAATGGTGATTCGAGCAACAAAATATATACATAGAATTAACGATGTACAGTAACTTAAATAAAAATAAATAATCTGACGCAATTATGCTAAATGACCCAACAAAAAAGAAACGCTAAATTAAATCGAAAGTGACCCAATATACAATTAAATAAATATGCGACAATCAAAATAAAATTCAAAAGACTAAATTCAGACGGTACGGTAATATTTCCTAAACGATACGGCACGATACGGTACGATACGATAAATTCCTCAATACGATACGATACAATAAATTTCTCAAAACGATACGATACGGTAATTTTCTCAAAACGATACGATACGATACGGTAATAATGGTGTGTTGCTTACTCAATCCTGACGATAGCTTAACCTGAGTTCCAATTACGACTCCGTTGAACTTATCTTCAAACGACTCCGTAGTAACTTGACCTTGGTTCCATTTACGACAACGTTGAATTATTTCATCAAACGACTCCGTAATACTGAATTTGTTTCCAAAAACAACCACGTCAAATAAAAAAGGAACTCCTGTTCGGTAGTATCTTCAAACGACACGCCGTAAACAGCAAGGAATTTTCCAACAAAAACTCGTGCGGTAGGAGGAAATCTTCGCCCTCGGAAACTCAACACAATTTCGGTAGTTAAAAAAAAAACTCTACATAAAGAGAAAAGGAATCTTAGAAAATATTCTCCTAAACAACTAGGGTACTTACAATCTTCTGTTAGTTTTTTCCTGAGCGAGAACTTTAACGGAACACGTGCTCGGATACGTGCTTGAACGAAAACGGTAGCGTTTGTGGCAAAAAAACAGACGACAAAATTGACACAGTAGGGCAGTACGAGAGTAGTGACGTAATATTTGCCAAACTGGAATATCTCAAAGCCGTTCAGCTTCACAAAACCACAAAAATTTGAAGACGCAAGACACGCGTCTTAATGGTGTACGAGCACACACCCAAGTCGCACGTTCATCGAGGAGCAGGACGGAAACTCGTCAAAGATTTTACACGCAATTTCCGCATACGTCACATCGATCAATAAAATCGACCAAAGGACCATGTACGACATCTACAGATTAATTTCCGAAACAAAACAAATGGCTTTAAGAAGAAAATCGAAATCCGCATTACAAACTGAAATTAAGACACAAATCCTGAGAGATAGAGGCGTGAAAGTCATAAATACGAAATTAATTAAATGAACGAAACGGTGTTTACTTGAATTTCAACAGCAAAATAACAAGAAAATACGCAAAAAAAATAATGTAACGGACAGCGAAAAATGTGAACGTTACACACGCCCTCTCCCCAGAAATAAAAACATGAGACACTGCGAGATGTTTTTACCAACACAACATAAAATCTATCATCCATCACAATAAAACTTACGGTAACTACGCGTACCAAACGATAAACAAAATCGGAAAGTCTTAAATTGAGAAGGGGTCAAATTGGAGTGAGGTCATAATCGATAAGTCAAAGTTATACAGGATAGATGATACATGCAAAAAGGGAAAGAAAAAAAATGAAAATGAAAGCGGACGACAATACCTTAAATTTCGGAAACATCTGAGTTTGAACCGAAATGTTTCTTTAGATCTTTAACATGACAGTTTCCATGATCAACGCCATCTGATGATTCTAATTGATAGACCAATTTTGACAATTTGCGAATCACCCTACATAATACGTACTTTGGAGCTAACTTGGATGAGAAATTCTTAGAAGCGTCTGATAAAATACGAT